>JADLZK010004662.1:0-600000 GCA_015847255.1 Hyparrhenia diplandra | reverse complement strand
TTGCTTACGCACTACCAGGGATGGGGTCCGTGAGAGGGTCGGAGACGAGCTCGGCGTGCCAAGAGCCTCCATGGTGTCGACGTGGGGAGGAGGAGCCGTGCTTCCGCGATCCATCGGTGCCTTCTTGAGGCGCTTGGTGCCGACTATGGGATCGGCGACGAGAGGAACCTCCGGATGTGGGACGTGCGGGGTGGTCCTTCTTGTCGAAGGGTGATCGGGGCCTCGGACCACTTGAGGTAGGAGGGTCTTTGCGGGCTCGGTGAAGAGGACTTCGCGCTGCTGGGAGCCCACGGTGGTGCTTGGACTCGTCGGCCCGGTGGGCGCCAAGATGGCGTTGGCGGCGCAGATCCTCGAAGAAGACGTCCTTGTCGCGCTTGGCCGTCGAGCTCGCCATCGTGGTGCTCGTCACCGCATGACCTCTCCTTCCCCTATGTAGGCTACAAACTTCCGCGAGGACTGCGGTCCACTGAGCTTGTGCTTGCCAGGGCCCTCGTGGTTGGGGGCGGGCGGGTCGAGCTTCTTCTGAAGTCCTTGGAGCAGGGCTTAGCGACCTTGGCACCCGGCTTCTTCTTTTCGGCGGCCGCGGCAAGTCATCCTCGCCGCCCGCCGGCGCTTGCCCTTGTTCTTCTTTTTTGGGTCACGAGCACGAGCCTTCCCACGCCTCCGCTCGGTGGCCTTCTCCTTGCCCTTGCGTGGTGGTGCGAGTGGAGGGGCTGCGGAGATAGCCTCTCACCCGGCGTGGTTCGTGGCGGTCGAGGAGGTCCTTCAGATCTTGGGCTTGCGGCGTCGAGCTCTCGGATGAGCGTCTCGCGGTCGTGCCAAAGGTGAAGGCGGTGATGATCTCTGCGTCGGTGGCGTCGGTGAGCTCGTTGCGAGCTGGAGAAGCACCGGATGTAATGTGCGAGCTCTCGTTCCTCATTTGCTTGCAGCCGCGGAGGTCCCACGTGTTGCTTTCGGGCGCGAGTAGGTCCCAGTCCAAAGTTACCAGCGAAGACATCGCGTCGCGCCCGCCCGGTTGTCGATCATACTGCGGGCGGGTGCTCGAGCCGGGAGCGGCCGGTGTCGAGGAGGAATAGAGGTTGCGAGGATGATGAAGAGCTCGTCGTCGGCTTCCCACCTCGACACGCCTTGAGGCGGTAATCTTCGAAGCAGACGCCGGGGTCCGTCTCCCAGTTGTACTTCGGGAGGAGGCCTGGGGCTCGCGCGCGAGGAACGGCGCGTCGTGAACGGGCGTCGAACACCGGGGCCTCCGTCCCGGGGGTGGAGCTCGCCCTCGTGTTCCGCCTCGAGCTCGAGCATCGCGATGTGAAGGAGAGCTCGCTCAGCCTCGACCTCGAGGGTGGGGATGAGGCTGCCCGGTCCTCACGGCGTGTCGCCGGCCACCTCCTCTTCTTTGTGGGACTGGGCGGGCGGTCGTCGTCTCGTCTGTCGTCGCGACCCGGTTGCGGGCGGGCGTGCGGCGCCCCCGCCAGCCTCCGGCGTCGTCGTGCGTCGAGGTGTCGGGCGTCCGGTTCTCTCCCGTCGTCGGCGGCGTGGACACCTTGAGGGACTCTCCTCGGTTGGCCTTTGGTTGGAGGAGGCCTCATGTGCTCTTCCCGGAGGCGTCTATGCGACTCGAGCTCTCCACTGGCGCTCGCGACTCTCTCGATGAGGGAGCGCAGTTGGTGGAGCCTTCGGGCCTGCGGTGCCTCGGGCTCGGGGAGCTCATGGAGGGAGCTCAGTGGCCGCGGCGAGGTTACAGTGTCGCGCCGAGGCGGCGGGAGGTCATCGGCCTCGTCGATGCGGCGTCGCATCTCCCATCCTCGAGCTTCGCTTTTAGTCGGCGACCCCCTCCTCGAGGAGGGCGTCACGTTCTGTAGCGATCTCACGTCGGCCTCCTCGAGCTCATCGGGGCCGCTCGTGCGCCGCTTGGGGGCCGGGTTGAGCGAGCCATCGAGTCGACCGAGGTGCGGCCGGGGTGTCTTTGGGAGGACTCGTCCTCGGCGCCAGTGGCGTGCCGCCGGCGCCGTCAGCGTCGGGCACATGTAGCACTTTGCGTGTGGGGTCGACCTGCCCTAGGCTCAAAGGCGCCCGGCGCGGCCTCGAAGGCCGTCGCTCGGGCTCGATGCCATACTTCGGGCAAGAAGAGTTGTCCGCTGCGGGTACATATCGTCATAGGCCGCGAGAACTCGTCGAGGAAGCCGGCTCTGCCCGTCTTGCGGGGCGACATTGGCGGTGGAGAAGGTGACGTGTGAAGCTCTCTGGTCGGCTCGGGGAGATGTCGGGGAGCGGTCGCGATGGCGACGAGAAGAAGTGGTCGGCCGCCGCTCGTGACGAGGGCTCAATGGGGCGGAGGAGTCGAATCCGGCGGGCGTGCCCGGTACGGCGTCGGCGGCGTCACGGGCGGGCGGGCGTCATCGCACCACCAGGGAGGGAAGGTGGCTCCGACGAGGGAGCCCTCGGAGCTAGTGCCGGCCGAAGTCCGAGGGGTCGGCGCATCGGTGCGCGGACGTCGGGCCGGTGGTGAAGGAAGCCATCGAAGTGGCGAAGCGTCACACTGGGGCCCACTACCGCGCGCGCCAACGTAAATGATGTATACCCGGGTCCACGGTAACCCGTCGGCTAATGTGATACAACGATGGCCTCGCTCAAGAACAATGACACGGTGATTTATCTTGGTTCGAGACAATCGAGCACCCTAGTCCAAAGTGTGGCACTATCGGGAGCTCAAAACGGCTCGTGACGGGCGAATACAAAGGCGGGCGAGAGGGAGATGAGCTCCCAAGTCTCAATGTGATGAGTGAATCGGCCGATGTGTGTGTGTGTGCTTTCGGGTGTGCAAGAGGCTTGCCCTCTCCCGGAATGTGGAGCCCTCCCTTTTATAGTGGCAAGGGGGCTCACGGGAATCATAGAGCGGGGACCTAGAATGGAAGGAATACAAGTTTTGGGGGGTCGAGAAGAAGAGTTCCCCGCAATGTCGGACATCTTGGGATGTCGGCGTCTTGTGGCGCGGCGCCGCCTACTTCCGGGCATGCTCGCCGGTCGGCCGTGGGTAGAATAGTGAGCTCCGTATCCGTCGGTAGTATGCGCGAGGGCGACGAGCTCGGGCTCGTCGGTCGGCGTAGAAGGGGACAATGAGCTCGCCCGCCGCCGGTCGTACTTCTTTGCGTCTGCGCCGTCAGAGCCTGTAGCCGGGATTACTGTGGGGCGAGATCATCGAATCTTGCCTCGCCTTAAATGCTCGTGCCCAGGATCACGGGAAAACGTGTGGCGGAGGCTCGATGTAGGCTCGACTTTGTCGAGTCGAGGTCATCCTTGTCGCGTTGTGGTTGTCTCTTGTGCTTGTCGTTGCCAGGCGTGGACCAACGGCTCCAGTGCCTCGCGTCCGACGGTCCCTCGTACGCCAAATCTGGGTTGTAGATCTAGCGGCGCCGCCGTGTAGCTATGATGCCGGGGTCCTATCCGTTCTTGGATTCAGTTCTCCCCGATCGTCTCGGATTTGGCGCTCGGAGCTCGTCCGAACGGAAAGGAGCTCGCCGCCAGGCGAGCTCGTCATATCCATGCGCTCCTCGGGGAGCTCGCTCGAGACGGGGAACTTTCCCGGGACGGGCTCGAGCTCCCCCCTGGGCCTTTCCATCCCGCGAAGTCTCGTCCGAGATGGGGATACTCGGCAGCCGGTCTCGGCTTTAAGTCGCCAGTATCGTCCCCATGGCTAACGAAAGCACGTCCTTCTAATGGTTGGGGACGGATTAGGATGATTGACTCTAGTCCGGAATATCTATGTCCCACAAAATCTATTGCTAGATGAGAAATCAACAAAATACATGTCCAACCGAACTCAAGCTTGATGAACCAACTCGATATATTGGGGTTCATGGTAAAAGCAGAAATCTACACTTTTATATTATGTGCAAAACACACCAAATAATTGCACACTCAGTGTGATCGATTATAATATTCAGATCACATTTGCACGAAGTGCCAATGAAGTGCTGGTTTTGGTTTGCTGGTACTGAAGTTTGATTAATTCATAGTACATCCGTTAACGCTACGGCTTTGTTGACAAATCCTTTTGGTATGCAACGCATTATACTAGCGTTATCACAGGCAAACCAAAAAATCGTATTTTCTGAAAGTGCCGCCAAGTAGACACTTTCGGTAAAGAGCGCTTCCACCAATAATTTAAATGATTTTACGTGACACTACCCAATATTTTGCGTGATTTGGCGTTGAGTTTGCCACCACAAAATCGGGCCGATTTTCCGTGGCGGGCATTTTTTTTTCCGTGGCGGGCAATAGTGCTCGCACTAAATCATTTTACCGTGGGCGGGCGTCTTAAAAGGGCTCGCCACGGAAAATGAAGAGGCCCAATGCACCCGCACGAGGCCCGATATCATCTTTCGCATATATATATATATATATATATATATATACACACCGTAGTTAGGGTTTAGGGGCACTCGCCTCACTCCGACTCCCTCTCCTCTCACCCGACTCCCTTTCCTCTCTCTCTCTGTGTGACTCTCTCCTCTCACCCGGCAGGGCGCAACCTCCCCTTGTTCCCACTCTCTCCACTCTCCACCGGGTCGCCATCCTCCTCCCTCCCTCCCACTCTCGCGGCGGCGGGCGGATCCCGGCATGGAGGCGGATCCCTTAGCGGCGGCGGATCCGGCGGTTCCCGGCGTCCGACGGCATGGAGGCGGCGGATCGGCGGTTCCTGCGGCTCGGCGGCATGGAGCGGCGGATCGGTCGACTGTGATGGCATGGAGGTGGCGAATCCGGCGGTTCCGGCTGGTCACGGGCAGATGGAGCGGCGGATCGATCGACGACGGTGGATCCATGCGGCGGCGGCGAGGGCGGATCTCGCCGTTAGTGGAGGCCGGGCTGCGCAACACCCCCTCCCCAACCTCCGTGGTGGTGGCGACAAGATCAGCGGTCGCGCATCTCGAGCGCAGATCGGTGCGTCGGCGGGCGGCGAAGGGCCCTGAAGGCCGACTCGGCGGCCGGGCGTGCCACCCGCGGCGGCTCGGTGCGGATTCAGCCCGGCCGTGGCGGTGGCCGCGAACTGGGCTTCAGTGTCGGGCCCGTTTGGCGGCACTAGGCTCGGGCTTTTTAATTTTTATTAACCGTGGCGGGCGCTTGTCGCCCGCCACGATAATTCATCCATTTTGCATGACCTTTCATGCTCGACGGCAGTGCAAGCCCGCCACGCAAAATGTAATCCGCCGTCACCTCAAAACAATTCGGTACTAGTGTTCTTTGCCGAGTGTCCAGATTCGGCACTCGGCAAAAAATCCTTTGTCTAGTGCCTGCCCACAATACTCGGCAAAGAGATCCATTGCTGAGTGCCGTATCTTTGCCATGTGTCTTTGGGCTGGGCACTCGGCATATCACTTCTTTGCCTAGTGCCCGATATATTGCCCTTGCCAAATGTGGGGCACTTGGCAAACCCCTGTTTTCCAGTAGTGCAACATACTTTGTTGACAAATTCTTTTGGTATGCAACGCATTATACTAGCATTATCATGGGCGAACCAAAAAACCTGTATAATGCGTTAAAAATCTTGAAAATTAAGAACAAATCATGAAAATTCATTCGCTGCTTTGTTGGCAGCAAAGCGGTGAAAATAGAAATGGAGCACCGGCTGCACGCAAGGCTACCAAAAGGAGCTCATGCAGCACTATCAGTAAATAAAAGATGCATACACACTTTTGTATTTACTTAGTTCTTGGCTCAAAATTTTATCTGCAATTTATGCCACAAATTGTCATCTTCACATTGTACTGCACTGCAATGCTGGGCAAGCTCTTCAAATGACATTTCCTCTATTGTTAACATTTTTGTTTGGAAAGATAGTGTTGGAGATGATCGATGGAACTCTGGCGGATACAGAAAGTTTTTGCTGTAGGTCTTGCATACTATCTGAGGCTCCTGATTTTTCGAGTTGGGTCAGTATAATCACCCACCAGCTTTGATGATGTCCTCAAGGTAGTTGATGATACGTAGTTTTCAGAGTTTGTACAGCCCCATAGGACTTAGTTGCAAGGTCCATCTTGTTGTCTTCATCATGCTTGCACCTTGTTAGATCCTCCATGGTGTTATCGATATGAACCTATACATTCATAAATTGCTTTTTAGTCAGATTTTTCTATTATAGATGGACATAACTTTTTGCAGAATACTCCCTCCATTCTGCTAGAAAGCTTGCAACTATATGAAGCGTGTCTTGGCCAAACTTTTTAACTTTGACTAGGTTTATAGAAATTACGTGCAACATTTATGTCTCCAAATAAATTTATTAAAAATCTAGACTTAAATATCTTTCCAATGGTACTAATTATTTAGTATAAATATTTATATATTTTAATATATAATTGTCGGTAATTTGAAAACGTTGACTTATCGGGAAGCGAGAATTGCATGTCTTACGAACGGAGGGAGTACATAATAGTACTACCCATGTACTTAGTGATACGCTCACAAGTAGATATATATATGCTTAAATTTTTTTGATTGTTCAGGTCTGTATTACATCCCAAAAGTATTACCATTAGTATATGGTTCTCGAACACTTTTCGTACTCTTTATTTTTTGGCACGTCTCATATGGATACAAAGAACAACATCTGTTCTCATATATACACTAGTATAATGCACGTGCTAACGCATCACGGTTTAAACCGGTATTGTTCCTGATTTTGATACTTGCTTGTGTATTTCGGTAAAATATAAACATGTAAATTACATTGTATCTAATTTGTTGATCAAGGATTGAATATCTTCGGGGAGCTTGTCACAAGATTCTTTGCTTATTTTCGTCAAGATGTCACCCACGAATTCCCTCCTTAGTGCGGTTGGTTCCCGGACGTGGCGTATAGCAATAATCGCCCCACATGATCAACAGTAGTACTTTTGTAACTTTGTTCTTGATGTTAGGAACCCTGAAATATTTACGTGGCATTAAGACCTTGACAAGATTAGATTTTTCTTCACACCAAGTGAGTCAACGAAATATTTCAGAATTATTGATGAATGGAAGCTGCTTTTGAGAAGGCTCATTGAGTATACATACCGTTGATCACCAATTTAAGACGTCTCTGTAAACTATATTCTTCGTGCTCTTCCCTATAGGATCCAAAGCCACATTTGGTTTTGCCAAAATTCTCATTGTAGATCTGACACCCCTCTTGACAAACCAACGTAAAGCCGTCCATGCGAGAACAACGGCTCTCGGAAGGTAGATCCCAACATTAGGAATGGTTTGTCCCTCGTGATTTATTTATGGTCATTCGCGAAACTTAATCTCACAGGGGAATTGTTTTCTCTTGAACTTAAAAGGAAGAGAAATATCATCCGAGGGTGACAACGGTAGCCTTGGTATAAAAACTCTCTTCCCTACATGCTGCCCAACAATGATCTCGGCATCAATTGCATTGTCTTGCAAATGTCTGACCATGAGCCTTGTGCCATTGCACAAGCCATTGTTCGGATCAAGATTGCGGAGAAGTATTATAGGGACAGATTGATTTTTAGCTTCGGCTCATGTGGGGCGCGAGCCATTTGGAGTTATCGAGTTCAAAAAGTCTAACGGGAAGTGATTTTGAGGATCATCAACAATAGTGTCAAAGCTGTTGTAAACCTTTTCCTCGCCTCGAAACCGCTCAATCAACATAGAATTGAGGCTATCAACATGCTCGTTTTTATTGGATAAAATAGCCCGCGAGCTCATGTATGTGGGCGATGTTGCATGTTCTTCAAGTGATGGAAAACTGCTTCAATGAGTGTATTGATTGCCTCCTCGGTGTCATTATATGGAATCACAATGTCATCCGGCAAATAACATAATCATCTCCTATCGTTTCCTCGGTCCCATTTCAATCCATAGTAGGTACTTTCGAAAAAACCAAGGGTCGATCAGGCTCTCATGTTACGTGTCAACCTAATCTTCCTTATTTGGGGCCACAAATAGGATCTTTGCACAATAGTATCGGTAACCTCCGCTCTTGTGCCACGTGGAACCACCGGTAGGACCTCGTCGGAAGTCTCCACCAAACACCATGATCTTGCCTCCAAATGGAAAAGTACATTCCATGATATCCCTCGTAGGGACCTATCAAGACACTCGATGCACCGACGCTTAGTCATTGTCACTTGATCCCAAATAATCAATGAGGCCCTACGCATCGATCTCCACTTGGATTTTGCTTTGTAAATTTGCATGTTGTGGTGTCATCAATTTTAATTGGGATTCCAAACCTAGAGTGTGCGGTCGTCCCTCCGTGGCAATATTGATCTTTGCTATACCGGATGTGGCTATTGCAATGGCTATTAATCCTTCGGACCGAACTCTAGCAAGTAGCACCTTGTACAAGAACGTCTTGCCCGTGCCTCCTGGCCCATCTACAAAAAAAAAAACTTGGCTTTTCTTGGTAAGGACATGCTCAATGATTTCATCAAACCATTCTCTTTGTTCCTTGTTTAGAGAATGAAAGATGTCTAAGTGTTCTTGGTCTACGGGACACTCTCGCTTTCTGTCTAACCTCCTTCATTATGTCAACGGTTCTTGGGCCCATATCGAAATTGGTGGCGAGACCATATTTTGTTATATCTTTCCCCAAAGATTCAAGCATATCCCGTAATTCTCTCAAAGACCATTTGCTCTACTAACAATGTGTTGGCATTATCTCGGTGAAGTCTTCACCTAGAGCATCCTTGTGCTTGTCCCATAGGCCACGTATGTTAGTGGCCTCACGTAATACAAGGATGGTAGCAAAACAACCTCCGCAAAGGAACACGGCATCCGGAATGTGGTGGCCTCGGTCAAACAAATCATCTATTGAGCTATCCATCTCTATAAGCCCTCTTTTTCTCGCATGCCTCTCTAAAAGTAGATTGCACCACACCGCCACGCTTTTTCGGATCATCAAATGATGTAGCACCTCGACATGATTCAATAAAACTTCGTAAGTAGTATCTCTCGCCTTCGACCAGGATTAGCATAGACGACCCGTCCCTATCCGTCCCCGAGACTTGTTTCCTTGCCCGCCAAACTTTTGATCCTTTGTTCCAACAAAGAGTGTTCGGAAATTCTCTCGTACAATATTTTCCTTCTTTGTCAAGCGGTCGTCTCGGTTTTTACTTGAAATACTCGGTCAAATGTGGTTCTATTTGAACCTCGGTCGCCTCACAACATCCTCCAGGGTTATCATCGTCATTATATGTCACATCGCATATTAGGTAGATGTAGTTGGAGCCGCAATCTTGCTAGATAAACACCAAACATTGGGAATCCCAATATCCTGGACACGGCTTTTCAAATGCGAGATATGAATCTAGCATTCTGTCTTTGTTGTATCTCGTTGATGACAAAGATCATCTCCTCCAACCTGCATGCATTTACCGAGAATGATGCTTGGTCATGGCCTTTGTATACATATTTGAATAGATACTTCACCGCTTTAATGCTTGAGCATGCTTCAATATTAATGTGACGGTTGTATCTATGTAGGAGGCCGTGGTTGTATGGCACAACCCACCGTTATCTAGCTCGCTCTCCTAATCCCGACCCGTTGGATATGAATCGTTTCCTTGTATAGTTTCCTCACAAAACTGCCGAGGGTAGTCAAATCGACACTTTCCATCCACCATGCAAGCACATTTTCTATTGAGGACACCACATGGTCCATGCAACATATGGTTGATAACCGGATCGTGCAACTCGGGAATTTGTCCTTGTCTGCATCTCCGCTAAAACCACTTTCGATCATATGCATCCGGGTTGTCAATTTACTTGCTGACTTCATGATCGGCAAGAAATGCTCATGTGGTAAGCCTCTTTTTTGGAATTACGTAAACATGGACATATGCTGCAACCTCACCAAAATATTTCTTCTTGATCGTAAGATATTTTAGATCCCTCAACTTTGCCCTGTAGACTCTCGTAACCAAGTCCGGCCTATCTTGTGGTTCCCGCCCCTGCTCGAGGTTGCTTGTTATCTCTTCCCAAAGATGGATTGCATGTCATGGTGATGAAGTAATCGGGCTTTCCAAAACGCCGCACAATAGCCATAGCGTTAAGGAACCTATATTGCATGTCTCAATCACATCCAGGGAATGATCTTGGCAACACAATTCTCTTGCCAACCTTAGAGCCTTGCGTCTCTCCAAAGATCAATAACATCAACCAATCCCTATATATACATTTAAGGGCATACAAACATTAGACAAAGATAGTATCAAGGTTACAACATTAATGAACATGAAAAGACATGAAACATTATTTTTAGCGGTTACCGGTATAGTTCGCACGTATTAGTTTACGGTTGGCTGGATTAGAGTACCAATCTAGCCTCATGGACTCAATCTTTATGTACATATCGACACCCATTGCTGAAAAAAAGACGCGTCCTCCAAATAGTATAATGTTGGTTAACCCTCGTCGACTTGCATTTTGATGCAAAGAGTACCGTCGTGCGGTTACATATCTTGTGGAGTGTGCTTCATCTACACCGCACCTAGGATCTCCCCTTCTTGGTTGTCATTATCCCCGCCTTCCTATTGATTTTCATTATTATTATCAGCTGTAATTTGCAAAAAGAATAAGATAATGTTATATATCTTAGTATTTTAGCGGGATTTTTGCTTTGTACCTTGACCACCATCCGTATTACCACCAGCCATGTAATGGACATTATTAGATGAGGGGACGGTGTATCTCAGCTTGCACTAAACATATTAGAATATATTATTATGAATTGTGGCATATTATAATAAGGTAGGAGAATAATACCTTGGTGAGCACTAGTAGAGCGTTGTCTCATGTAACCAACATTAGCGACGCCGGGGTCGCAAATGGGGAATGGTCGGATCCCCGCTAAACGGCATGAACTTGTTCCATCCCGTTTCCCCGATGGGTTATACATAGGATAACCTAATGGGTCATAACAACCATGGTATGGTCGGACATACACTAGCGGACGGCGATCCGTCCTTCCATATACAACCACACTACGTCGAAACTTCTTTCCCGGATCGTTCTCTTCCATCCGATAGCAAAGAACTTGGGATGTCGTTGGAGCATTGTACCTTCTCCGGTCGGGCGTGATATTTGTATTGAGCTCAATACGGTAGTTATCCAAGCTTGGAAAGTCACCGTTTTGCCTAAAAAAACACTGTACATACGGGTTATCTTGCAAAATTGCAAGGATAGTCCACATGAGGTTGATATCAAGATCGGGAGACCTCCTTTGTCTATGTGACAAGGACTCATCTTTTGTATCATAAAAGTACAATCGTAGATGGCGAAGTTGCGTCTTCCACACTGGCACCAAATTGTCGAGGCGGTGGTACAAACCGCCATGTACTCGAAAAGTTGTAAATACCGGTCCCTACCGGACTTGAATATCTCTCATCCAGGGGTGACTCCTAGACTTGCAAAGCAAAATGAGAGTTGATATAACGTTATACGCTTTCCGAAATATAATGCGTCTTCATCCACTTGACTTGTGAACAACCTTTTCAAATCTCCGGTGGTTCCGGAATATGTATTTGTACTTTGCCTTTTGACAACAAAACCCGGTGACTCATACTCGAAACCTCATTGCACCACAATATTTGCGAAGCCGGCACATGGCTCAACTTATGGCGTTGGGGTAGGTTCGGTAGATGAAATCATATGGATCTACATTTGTCGGAATATTTGCGATTCTGCGCCATTTGGAGGCACGCGGAACGACTCATAATTATGACCTCGCGTCCCACGTTGCGAAGAATCACTTTTAATTCAATATTGAAAACATATATTTATTTAGTCAATATTAAAAGCATATATTCGGACATAGTACCTTGTGCACGATTCGAATAATTCCCTCGTCATCGTGCAAGTCTCCATTGTTTATTCCATGGCCGCCATCCATGGCATGCTCATTAGCGGCAATAACTTCTTGCGGTGGTTCGAATATTGCAATCGTCGAATTCATCTATATTGGGTTGGACGTTTACATGGATGGGGCCCGACTTGGTAATTGAAGTTCTCGCAAAATATTTATCTCTACTATAAGTACGTAACCCTACGTCTCCATCATTAATTTATTTTGTTTTAAAAACCATTGACAACTTATATTAATGTGCTGACCTGACTCATTGGTAGCCGGCGTTGGACCAGTTATGGACGTGCGTGTGCCTCTATGTCGTGGCACAAAGGCATCATTCCCGTGCAACCAATCTGAGGGATCGTCGGGGCCATCATTTTCCATTATTGTCGATAATCCACTTTCAAGAACCACAACTTCACATATGAACATGAATTTAGGAACATGATATATTAGTAGAGATATATGAATGTATTTGTCACCTGTTGGCGCGATTCTTTGGTAGTATGTTTTCATCAATGGCTAGGCGGCAAGAGGTGTCGTGCTGTTACTTTGCGATTCAGCCTTCTTCCGTGCTCGATATTCAGCTTGATACTCACGGTCTCTCCTTCTAATGGCTTCTAACCGCTCGACGCTCATATCAGCCCTCCTCTTCCGTTGTTGCCCGCTCATTCCACCCATGGAAACACCTATAGACAATTATATTTTTATAGTAGAGATAATAAAGTCTTGCATCCACATATTATATACATGAAGTTACCTTCGGACACGGATAGTGCACTGACTATTATGTTTGCAGTGCCATTGCCATCCTGTGTGTTTTCCGTATCTGTAGTTGGTTGTATATTCTCCTTATTCAATATACTTGATGAGCTTTGGCCTATCTCACCATGTGTTATTCCTGCCCGTTGTTGTGTCGACTCACCGGTGACTTTATAAATAGCTCGGCAAATATATATACAAGTATAAATCATAAATTATACCAGATGTAGTCAAAGCAAAAGAAGTGCTATTGTTTTCTCGATTCGCCTTCTTTCTTGCCCGTACTCGGCGTTGGTATTCACGTTGTTTCCTCCTCTCTTCCTCCCTTTGTTCTTCGCTCATTTCAGATCGCCGCATCCGTTGCTGCCGTTCCTTGCTGCAAGTCCGATTGCAATTATACACCACCAAATTGCTATATATACGCAGTTTTAAAACGTACCTGTGAGATTGGTTATATCGCCTAGAGCATTTTGAGTATCTCTCGGCGTCGACATTGTGGTTTTGACTGAGGGCTCAAGAGAGCTGCTTTTATCGATGATACAACAACTGACTGGCTTCTAAACCTTGGCAAATGACACAGTTTGATGGGAGTTTATCTCAACGAAACTGCAGACATAAAGTACAATATGTTTTCAGTGGTTAGAAGTAGAGGTACACAAGGGTTCAGAATAATCGCACAACAAATGATGAATGCATGGTTCCTAGAAACATATCCAAGTGATACGTAAACAATGGTACCTGGCCAATCATCTGAGAGACGGATCCTGAAATGAATGATTATGATCTTTACTCTTTAGGGTAAATCTCTATCATATGTGCATTCAGAACCTCTTGTTTTAGAAACAAATGACATTTAAGTTGTATGTTTGGAAGTTTTTGGAATTTGTGCCTATCAGTGAGGTGCAATAGTTTGATCGTTTCCACCATGATGTGCAGGAAGAAGAAACATTGACTGAACATGGCACAGACACTTCGGAAGAGATGGAAAACTTTTCTGAAGAGGGTGCTGATCAATCTGACGACATTCAGAGTTTGCTAAACATAACTGAAACGGCTGAAAAAAATCATGGTAAGAGTTAAACAGTACAACTTTCCTCAGATGGTTTCAACTTGTGATATGCATGAAAACATCAAGTTACAGGTTGAGAAAAATAGGTGATAGAACTATATGCAATCAAGACTATGTCACATTAAAAAGAAAAGGAGGGCTATTCTGTTTTGTTTGATCAGGAAGGAAAAAGAAAAGAAGGTATATGTGTATTACCATGGTATTTGCACATTTATTTTCGTAAAAAAAACGGCCAGAAAACATATCGATGTCATCATGATGTCATGGAGCTAGCAACAATGACGTCAAAGCAAGCTAGGAAGAAGGCCATGGCCGGCGTGCTGTTCATGCATCCAGTGAAAGATAGCTTCGACGTATGGAAGTATGACCAAGGCAGAGGATGGTTCCGTAGATGTGCTCACCGTCAGTGGCGAAGAATGACGTGCTCGTATGATTAACTGTATATGAAACGCCGACACCTGAATGGCGGAGTCTGGCCGCCGGATTCGTCGTCATAACGCGTACATGTGCGAGATATTGCTGCGGCGTCTGGCCGACGGAATCCATAACGCGTACCTGCTGCGCCGTCTGGCCGCCGGAGTCGTCGCGGTCGTCGTCCTGGAAGCCCCCGGAGTCGTCGCGGTCGTCGTCCTGGAAGGCCCAGGTCGCAAGATGTAGCAGTCCTTCCTCCTCGCCGCGACGACGACGGTTTTAGATCGCGGCCGTCGTGCTCGTGGTGAGGCAGCGGGCAGTCCGCCGTCGATCTCGTGGCGTGCCCGGGCAGTCCGCCGTCGATCTGTGGCGAGACCCGGCAGTTCGTCGTCGATCCCGGAAGGGTTTCCCATCGTATAATCCCGGAAGAGCCGCGTGGAGCCGGCGTTTGTTTTTAATTTTTTTTCGGTGTTCGATGGGTGCGTTCGATGGGTTCGAACGCTGGTCGCTAAAAATAGCGATGCGGCGCGCCGTGAGTGAGATGTCTGACCTGCATCAAACTTTTGATCCTAGCTCTCAATCGATGACGTTGTTTCGTGAGCTGTTGATCTCGTGAGCCCTCAAGTGGGACATTATAGTAGAGATACACCTACACCACCGACGCGCACATGCACATGCACACACATGCACAGGCACACCTCATGTACACAACTAGACCTACATATACGCAGATACAAAGACGCATCCTTGAAGAGATTACTAGAGACGTAAGACTCCGTGGCGCTTACGGTGCATCGTTGTCCCTTTGTGGCTCGACGCTTTGAGAGGCTGCATTGGAAAGTTATTTTACAGGAATAAATCCCGATGAGAGCAGCCTGCACACCGGCAGGATCTACAACCGAGCTAGCACTCGTTCTCGAACACTTCAATACTCTGTGATGCATACTCCCTCTGTCGCTTCTTAAGTGACGTTTTTAGTGTGCGTGCCACGTGGTTTGAGTCGATTTATACAAAATACGTGCAACATTTGTATCTTCAAATAATTTTGATAAAAAAACTAGGTGAAAAGATCTTTCCAATAACACTAATTATATACTATAATTATTAATAGTTTTTTTTTAATTTACAATTGCCGCAGTTTTTCTCGGGAAGCGCAAGTGACACTTATGACACTTATTTAGGGACGGAGGGAGTATATAACAACTCGAATAGAGTATGATTTTGGTTCCAAATGCTTAGTTAGGATTCTTAAAAGAGGGATGAGCTCACCCTAGAAAGTATCAAGGATTTCTATGTCGAACTAGAAAAAGAAAGATTGGAAGCTCGACACTATGATTTGTATGGGACCCACCAATTGTTGATTACTCAGGCTCAAGGAGGCTTGATAGTTTAAACATTTGGAGACTTGATGATGACGGTGCTGAGCTCCACAATCTCTTTTGAAAGGAGATGTATGCTATTACGAAACCTGAAATATCCAATAGTCATTTAGTTGTTTAATTTTATGAGCAACCCCGAGATGAAAGTCGTAGCGTTAGCACGGGCAATACACTAGTGTGAGCCGAGTGAGGCCTCATTGGTTTCGACCGGTTTGGCCCGTTCTGAGGCCCAATCTGGGTGGATTGCTGCGTGGCCCATTCGAAGCCAAGCCTGGCTCAAAATGTAGTTCGGTTTCGTTAGGCTCGAAAAAAAGAAAACTGGCTAGGTTTACGCGCCCTCCACAGCCCGGAACAAAGCCCAACCTCCTACTGCATTGGTGGCCTGGTCTCAATGAACCACAGGTTTCACTCGATCCGGCCTAATAAGAAGAAAAATAGGTGTGGTTTCAATCAAGGGTACCCTTCAATCAATCCGACATAGAAAAACGAGGCCTGAAGTGGTGCCATGGAGGTACGTTAAAGTAGGAATCACTGTTTGGCTACTGTATACATCTACAAGGTATTTATTTGTAGTAATCATCTTTTTTTCTCTCCATTTGCTCTTACTGTTAGAGATCCCTGAATTGTATAAAAAATACATAAAAGGTGAGTATACCATCAAACTTTCCTAAGTATTTAAACGGATTCCATGTTTCCGATTGAAATTATTCATTTTTCCTTGAATGGCACTGTTTGAAATTTGTATTTCCTTTACTATCACTTCCTAATTTTGGAATTTGCAGGATAACTTAGCAATCCACCAGGCATTTGATGATAGTGGATACAGAGGTAGCTACCTCGATACAATTAGTTGATGCTATCATGCTAGTATCATGCCCGTGCGTTGCTACATGATAGCTAAATTTTATATAAAAACACATATCGCATGATAAGATAATAATATTGTGAACTTAAACAATGATATTAAAGTGACATTGAATCCAAGCACTTAAGTTATGTGACGTTAACACAGTCACGGATATCATGGTGTCGTGATATCCATTTATTTCGCAAATGCATGAGAATGTATGCAAATATTAGTGCTTGTGATTCTGAATTATTATTGTTATAAGCAACTGTGATTCTGAGCTAGTTACCAATCTATGTCACATGCAATGTTTTTTTCACGGATAAATTTCCATTTGAGGATATCCTCGTTATATCCATGAATATGTCTAAAAATGTTGTCAAAGGGGAAAAATTAGGCCCTCCGTAGGTACAAGTACAAGAAGTTCACAACAGTGGCATCTCAAACGCTTTTCATTCAACAAAATTCCCAATTTGTCAGGATCCACCTTTCTGCAGCCCTGCCAAACCAATAATCCAGTCATTAGAAATATCAATCTCGACTTCTCACCGAGGAAGAATTAGCCGTTGAAATCATTTCAGGTTGGACAAAATGCCAAAATGAAGAGGAATCCCATGAAGAGTATAAACTATATTTATCTTTCACTGATACACACATGTTTCTGCTTGCATGGTTCAGTCCTTAAATCTGTCAATATTCTTGTTCATCCTATTATGATATTTTTCACATAAAGAATAGAAAACAGACCCCTCATCTCAGGGCAAAATACAGGAACATCAAAGAGAAGATTGGAAGATAGGAATTCATTTGGAGATTGAAATTGTAGGTGATAACCTCCCTGCCTGTAAAATTTATATAATGCATCATTTTTTAACAATGTCCATGAATGTCATCAAACCTTCGGTACGGCGTCTGTACTGGGTACATAACAAAATATATGAAAATGTTATCTTTTGACTTAAGAGAGTCCACAGTCATCTACAAAGTGCATGTGATGTAATGTGGTCAATCTCAATTCACATTTCAGTGATGGTGCTACTGTGAGTATGCAATTTTATAAGAGTACTGCAGAGGAAAACATCCCTGATGTATCATAGAAGAAGGATCCAATGATGCAATCTGCACCAAACGTTAATATATATCCTATCCATACCTGCCTGAAACATGGATCTATGTCATATTTAAGTTCATGAAACAAATATAGTATACGAGCTCTGAATAGGAACCATTTTTCTGCACCTATGATCAGCACTAAATTTTGAAGCAATTTGCAAATACTGTAAAGACGGTTGAACTGAAAAACACGCACATGTACTTGCATGATGGCCACAAACTGGAAAGCTACCTACATGTAATAAGGGCTAGGAACATTCAGAGCAAAGCAGATCAAATCACACCGGGCTACGAATATTAAGTGAAGTCAGATCAAATCACACATAACCAAAAGTGCGGATCCATCAGTGAAGGATATTGTGTGCACATGTACGTAAGATATTCTATGGACTAAAGGGGGAGAAGAGGTGGGCACACCTGTATATTCCAGACTTCAGCGCATGTCGCTCGGGCCGCTGTGCCCCCATGCTGCCCGCCGATGCTCCTAATGTTGTGCCGCCTTCCCTTGTTGGCCACACCGAAGCTCAGAGTCGCCTACAGTTGGATGCATAGCTAGAGGGATGTGGGGAAGGAGAGATGGGATTTTGAAGGTGGTGACGTGCAGGTCAGCATCCACCGCGTCCACTGTGACACCCTCGCCGTGGTCGCCTGCTTCGGGCGTCGGTGCGGGTTGGGACTAAGGGACGCCCACGAGGATTGTTTCTATTTTGATGAGATGGCCGAGCGTAAGCTTTTTTTTTGCTTTTTTTACATCAGGAATCCTTTCTTATTCTTTATTTTCTTTTGCACAATTCCACCTCCACGTTTACATGTTATTTCTATCTTTTACATTGCCTCTGGAGTCCTTTTTATTCTTTATTTTCATTCGCACCCTTCCTCCTCGTAGTATTACCCTGGGTGTGGTATCGCAGGTGAAGGGCAAATAGAAGATAACAATCGCACAACTCTTACACCGCAGTTGAAAAATAGCCACCACCTTGCTACAAATCTACTAACGAATGTGGTATAAGCACTTGTGAAAACGTCTATCCAACGCTTGTAATTTTTGATATTAAATGTTGTTTTAAACATTAAGTATACATAGATTAGAAAGTGTATTCAATTTATTTGTAAACCTTGTATTTGATATACTCACCCTAAAGTTCGTTTGTTGCACGGTAAGGCGGCTCAAATGCTAATGTTATACAATCAGATATTTCCAAACACCTTAGGTTGATTTTTTTAATCAAAAATGAATGGTTAGATCGTAGAATGTATGTACGGCTCAGCTACATGTAAGAAAAACTAATTTGATGTATTACAAATTGAATGGAAACAATTACTTCTAGTGTTTGTGGTTCACTCTAAGCATAGTTGCAAGAATTGTCAAGGACAACAATTTGCAACTTTACTTTATGCGTGGTCAAGACTTTAAACGATGTGACAACACCTATCAAACCATGTATATAAATTATATATGTTGATGTGATGGATAGAATATAGGAGACATAGAGCAGATACACACATTTTGGAAATAAATGGTTACAATATATAGATCTTACCTCGCATCCATGAGGACAATCTCTCTACACAACCCTAAACGTGGTCTCTCAATTATGTCCCAGTACACAACAGTTCCTGCAATGTCTACATAATTACAACATGTTATTAGTACTATGCGTATTATTAAAGGAAAAATTAAGAGTTTAGATTTTAAAAATACATATATATACGTCTTGCTAGGGCAATGTATCATTTCATGGATGGACGTCAAATGGTTCGAGCACACGAGAAATTGGATGGGAATGCTCCAAGGTTCCACTCTAGTCTTATGGACAATCTACACTTGTAATTACTTTGAATGTTGTGAAACTCAATGTGCAGCTTAACTTGGAACCTGACATCACAAATGGTGTAGTCACATCCTTGTCATACTAACTTGTTGAACCTTAGTGTCGGTTGTGAATGGCTTTGAGACTCGAGGTTCAACGTGCTACTAGGACAAGTTTGTGACTACACCATTTGTGATGTCAGGTTCCATGTTACGCCTCATATTGAGTTTCGCAACACTCAAAGCAATTACGAGTGTAGACTAGACCATAAGACTAGAGTGGAGCCTTCGAGCATATACATATCCAATTTCCGGTCTGCTCTCCAACCATTTAACGTCCATCCATGAAATGGTGCATTTCCCTAGCAAAACCTATATAGGTACTTTGAAAATCTAAACTCTCTTTATTTGCCTTTAATAATACACATAATACTAATAGCATGTTGTATTTATAAACATTTAGGAATTGTTGTGTACTGGGACAAAATTGAGAGACCACCTTCATGTTTGCATAAAGAGATTGTCCTTATGTAAGCGAGACAAGAACTTTATATTGTAAACACTTATTTCTAAAATGTGTGTATCTATTATAAGCCCCTATATTCTATGTAACACATAAATATAGGTAATTTATAGACATGATATGATAGCTGTCGTCATGTTGCGCAAAGTCTTGGCTACACATAAAGTAAACTTGCAAATTGCTTCCCTTGACAAATTGCAAAGTCCTTTCTGATGATGTTGATGGGGAGGAACCAGTGGAAGCATCTGAGGAGGAACCCATGGAAGAAGAAGAGGTTAGTGAGTTGCCTACTCCTACACCTACACCAGCTACCCCTGCCTCACCTCCAGTGCTGGTGTCTTTGCCTACGAACAACTCCCCGTTCACATCTTCATTGATGCCTTCAGCTGAGCTAGCTCCCACTGGGCTAGTTGTGGATGAAGAGATAGGATGGACTCACAAGATCGTAACCAAGCAGCCTCCTGAGACAGCCTACTATCACAAGTTGTTAATTGATGTGCTGGACCGTTACTATGTAGATTTGCACTCCACCATAAGGTACTAGTGCATTGTGTATCAGTAGCCGGATGAGGAGACCTACTGGAAGTCTAGCATCACCATTAGTGCTTGGAATGACGTCCTCAATGGATATGAGATTGAGACCATTCATGGTCACCCAACCAAGAGAGCTAGTGCGTATGACAGTATGGAGGATGCGGTAGAGGAAGCTTACCTCTACTACCACGGTCGTCCCTTTGAGGCCCAGAAGGAGGATCAGTACAGGTTCCTCCCACATGCCAACACCGAGGGAGAGTGGCAGGTCCTTGCTCCTCCAGAGGAGGATCCCACTGTTGCTGCTACTACATGTGATGTTCTGGCACAACATGAGAAGAAGGTTGGCATGAGGACGGAGCTTCGTGATGCACAGAAAGCTCAAAGACGCCTCCAGAAGATAGTTGACGAGCTACGTGCTAGGCATGGAGAACCTGCCATCTACAAGAAGGCCCAGAAGATCACCATCAAGGATTCAACCCACTAGATGCCATCATGCCCTAGTATTATTATTAAAAGCGTTGTTAGAACGAAGTTGTGTTAGTTTGTGGATGTGTGAACCACTTTGTTTAGTTGCTTGTTATGATGAACATGTTTGAGTTGGATCTTTGTTTGTTTGCTGGGATATTGTGGGGATGTCCACATATCTCATATTTAAAACCTTTGCTGCTTATGAATCATATATAGTTGGGTTTGTTTATCAACTTTGCTGCCGTTATATCACTGCTGTGCTGAATCTAGAATAACCTGTACCGTTTGTTGAATATCTCTGAACTCGTATGTTGAAAAATTCTGAAAGTTTTATGGGAACATCTACACTGCTGTAGCTTTCCAACAAGTCTACAATCACCATTTTATCAGTTTTTAATTGGGAGATACAATTGTTGCAATATGACGTTGCTACGCAGTCTAGACAGAAGAGTTATGTCGACACTCGAAGAAAGGACATGTCTTTTAAAGTAGGAGATTATGTGTACCTGAAGGTGTCACCAATGAGGAATGTGAAGAGATTCAACATGAAAGGAAAGTTGGCACCAAGGTATGTTGGACCTTTCAAAATCGTAGATAGACGTGGAGAAGTGACTTATCGGATAGAATTGCCACAAAGTTTGTCGGGTGTGCATGATGTGTTCCATGTTTCTCAATTAACGAAGTGCTTGCGAAGTACCTAAAGAACAGATTCCTTTAGAAGAGCTCACTTGCTAAAGAAGATCTTACCTATGAATAGTACCCTATAAAGATTTTGGGAACTGCAGAAAGGGTTACTAGGAGTCGAAAGTGATTAAAATGTGCAAAGTTCAATGGAATCGATATTCAGAGGAAGAAGCTACATGGGAAAGAGAAGATTTGAGGAAGAATTATCTGCAGCTATTTGAGTAAGCCTGACCTTAAATCTTGAGGACAAGATTCTTTTAAGGGGGGTAGAATTGTAACACCCTAAAATTTGCATTGTTTCTAAAAGTTGCCGATGAAGGTTCGCCGGAGTTGCTGTAGTGGACGTCCCTGTGGTGGCCGTCCGTGTTGGTGGCCGCCGGTGACCGGAGTTCGCTCGTCGGAGGAAACCGCATGGAAAGGTAGCATACCATGCCTTCGACACCGTACATCCCTTCGGCCATTTTCGTTCTTCGCTTGGTCTACATGGTTTACCTCCGAGCCTGTCGCATCGGTGTCCCGCTCGATAACGACGCCATCCGCGACTCCCTCCTCAACGCCCTCTGCAACCTCCTCGAGGAGACACGCGGTGTTGATGGCGTTCACCGTCATCGCCCGCGGTCGGCTGCTCCACCGTCGCTGCAGATGGTGCAGACGCAGGCCGCGCTGGGGCTTCCTGGGACCTGGGAGGCATGGCCCGAGCCAAGCTCCTCGAACTGGGCCCCGATGCTGGCTGTTGTGACGTACCACGCCACCGATGCGGGTCCGTCTTCAGCACCGGCTCCCTCTACTTTGTCTCCGATGGCAAACGAGACGGCTAATGCAACCAAATTCCCGCCAGCCAACGGACACGCCGGTGATGCGACGCCATCTCCGGTGACTTAGCGGCCCCTCGTGACCATCGCGGCGCGCTGGGCTGCACCACTGCTGCGCATGTTCTCTAGGGATGTGGCGACATCACCATCGTCGAGCCAGAGCTGCAGGCCCTGCCACCACCACCTCCTTCCTCGCCGCCGATCAGCCCCATGCTCTGCCGGGTGTGGGTTGATGTTCCGCACGGCCCGTCCATGCCCACGTTGCCGGCCCTCGCGAACGTCGTCGTACGCTCGAGGGAGAACGACTATAGCAGCCAGCGCACCAACGCCGATGGCAGGCACGGCAGCAACCACGGCGGGAGCGAGGCCTCTCTCCTTCTAGGGGAGGCACAACGCTCCCTCTGCCTAAGCATAGACGGTAGGCGGGAGGGGAAGCTGCTGGTCCGGCTTGGTCATCGGCGGCAGGGGTAAGTGACATACTATGGCTTCTCTTGTAATCTTATGTCACTAATGAGATCCTGGAGTTATGGGCAGTGTGTGTGCGCATGTACAACTCTTGACCATATAAAGTTATGAGAGCCCTGCTAGCTAGGCGGCAATTCGCTCGTGATGTTTGGATCTCAGTCCTCAACAGATACGGCTATGAGTTTGGCAAAGTGAAAAAAAAAACTTCTTACACCCATGATTTTCGGATCAGAGTCTTTGACAGATGAAGGTTATGAGGGTCAGGCGAGGTGGCAAAATCTTTTTTTGTGCCCACGACATATGGATAAGTCTCTTCACCAGGACGATTTCAGACTACTACGTCGTGTGTAACCCTCTCGGTGGGGGGCATTTTGTTTGATGAGTTTTTGCCATATTGAACTACTTTGCACACACACTAGGGTGTGCCAACATGTATGTGTCAAGCTCATACATGCCAAGAAGCTAATATGGCCAGGGGCTGTATATGCATATACGCCTCCATGCATGTGTAAGTGAAGAAGCTCACAAGCACGACCCATGCAAGTATATACGCGTACGTTGGCATCTACATTTCTGCATGTACATTTCTCCTCCGGATGAATGATACGCGTACGTGTATCCAAGTATGGCGTTGTGGCAATATGTGATATACCTAGGACGAGAGCGTACGTTCTGCTAACGCTTGTCAGGCGCCCGGAAATGAGATCACCGTCTTTGCTATAAAAAAAGCTCATGCATAAGCGCCTAATCCATGGATCAGTGGACAATATTGAGTGAGTGCTACAATTAGCAATTAGTAAAAAGAAAAGAAAAAGAGCTTCACGCGTTATCGCTTGGAGAGCACCACTTGCATGTCACGACCAAATGTTCCGCTGGTCCTCCAACACAGATCAAAGGCTAAGCGAAGCTCACCCACTAACAAAGATCGGAGGTGTCGCCACATGCATGTCCCGCTCACCCGACAACATAGATTAAAGGGCAAGCTCATCCGTCGCGGCTCCCTTCATCAGTTCGACTTCTGTTTGTCTAGCTTATAAATACACAGGCAGCTGCTCTGGGCAGGAGGAGATAGACAGACGGGAGGAGAAAGGGTGATCACAAGCCACCACGCTGTCGGGCTGCCAGGAAAGAGAAAATGCTAGTTCCTTCTGAAGTTCAGGCGTAATCATACTTCCCGTCGTAGGCTCATCGCCTGGACACTAGTCCAGTCACCGTTCACCTTTCATCGGCAGGAAGCGAGATCGAGGAAGAGAAGATGTCGTCCTGTACGTTCGCGGGTGAGCAACTAGTCTAGTTAATTTATCTTCTATATTATCAACCTTGCATCGTTGCATTTGTCAATGCACAGCGACAGCGGACCAGACGATGAACACAGAAGTCGGGCGCTTGATGCAGCAGCCCGGCGCTCATGATCGATGAGGGCTGGAGTCCGAGGGGTAGCGTGACCATCTACCGCGCGCCGAAGACCCGGAGATGCAGGAGCACTACATCGACGTACAAGCAAGACGCAAGCAAGCCATGCATATACGTGAACATGGTGCAAGTAAGGCATATATATATGTATATGCATGCGCACATCTATACGGCAAGAAGAAGCAAAGCAAGTCAAGATGCAACCAAGGCCAGGCGACGTGTCGTCATGCATGTATGCCCCATCGGTGCTTGTGCACGTCTACGTACAGCGATGCTCGTGTACGTCCATGTCCGAGTACAAGTCTTCATCGACAAATCTTCATCCACTACTTCAACTACTTCTATGATCAAGTTCCATGGCATACCACGACGACATTGCGGAGGAAGTCCAAGTCAATCCGATCTACACCAACCATGCACGTGCTACTACCACTACATCGACATGTGTCGTTCAACGCCGATGAGGCGAACGACGCAGGCGACGTGGCTAATACTCTAGCCACGCTCCACCGGCTCATGGACCGACAAGGCCATGGACACGCCGACACCATCCACATCTACACCAACACACACGCATGGAGAAGTGAAGCGAAGATCAACGACGGCGACCACAACAGCTTAATCGGAGGTACTTGTATTAATCACGGGAACAACAGCTTAATCGGACGACCACAACAGCTTAATCATGGGGGTAATTAACTAGGAGCCTTGAGAGGCCCCAGGAACCATGAAGACACATCGCGAAGTCGGATTGTTGCCATCTAGTCATGGCGCATATTTGTTTAGGAACTTGTATTTATTATT
Source organism: Hyparrhenia diplandra (assembly GCA_015847255.1). Lineage (NCBI taxonomy): Eukaryota > Viridiplantae > Streptophyta > Magnoliopsida > Poales > Poaceae > Hyparrhenia > Hyparrhenia diplandra. The sequence continues at coordinate 575,058 of JADLZK010004662.1, read as the reverse complement.
CGTGATGATAAATAAAACATATTGTTCCTGTTCTTTTATTTTGTGTACTTAAGTTCACTGGCACGCCCGCATTTTTCCGCACAAGAGAAGCCGCTCGATGTGGGTTTCCTGGTGTCCAAACAAATTGGCACGCCCAATGGGATACCTACTGAGTGGAGGTTATGGACGAGTCAGAGGCTTAAGGCTGCAGTTGCGGAGGAGCACACGATTCAAATCAGCACTAGCGATCGCGTCTCATGGAGGAGTCCATGGCTTGGAGCGTGGGAGCGCCGGGTCGCCAAGAGCACGTTCGTGCGTCTTACGGTGCTGGATGGAGTGTGTTGCGTGGGCGCTGCGTCGTCGAGGGTCTATAAAAGTCCATGTAATTCCTGTGTGTCGGGTGAGCCAAGAGAAACAAAGAGAGTGCTGGTGTTGTGTCGCCATTTGTGGCGTTCGCCGCCCGGCCGGCGTGGTCGCCCAGCGAGTCTCCTCTCGTGTTCCAAGTGTGAGCCGAGTTATGTGTTTCATTAATAATAGCCAAGATACAGGCGTGTGTCACTACGGCGTTTGTCGCCAAGTTTTCTTTGTCTATTGCGTATGTTATTGTGATCGTTCGTCGATCCTCGATTCCAACAATTGGCATCAGAGCTTGGTTATCAGGTGCTTCAGTCCCGACGCCGGAGGCGTGCTGGTGGTGGCTCCCTTAAAATTTTGGGATAAGGCATTCCTCACTGCCGTGTGTCTTATCAACCGGCTCCCTTCCAAAGTACTTGACAATCAATCTCCTTTTGAATGGATATATAACCACACCCCTGATTATAGCTTCCTTTGCACATTTGGATGTGCTGTATGGCCCAACCTCAGACCTTTTAATTCACAAAAACTAGCATTACGATCCAAAAAATGTGTCTTTCTTGGCTACAGTCATATGCATAAACGTTTTAAAGGTCTGGACCCTGCAGAAGGGCGCATATATATCTCTTGCGATGTTGTTTTTGACGAACACGTCTTTCCCTTTTCCTCTCTTCGCCCAAATGCCGGGGCTCGTCTTTGGGCTGAAACTGCACTTTCACCTCCATCCCTCCTTAGCCCTAATGCTAGTTTTGGGGATGCTATTTTCCGTGACCAATATACATCTCCATCTACATCATCTAATCAACCACCAAGTTCAGTGTTTGATGCAGCTATTACAGAAGAAAATTATGCCTCAAATGATGCTGAATTGCAGCCAAAGCAGCGTTATTTCCTGCTGCTACTCGGTGACAACATGGGCACGGCAGGATTCGCGTATTCTGCTCCTTCTCGTACAAACTCTGGGGCGGTGGCTCCACCTCGGATCGTAGCGTCGTCGCCAGTTGATTCACCAGCGCTCCCAACTGACCCGTCGACAAGCAGTACTGATGCTGGATCTTATTCTACACCACCATCAGACAACATCTCTTCTCCGCTTGATCCGTCACCACCACTACAAGATCCTGCCCTGGTGACAGCCCTGTCGGGGGCACCTAATGGCACTCCGGTTGCTAGTGAGTGCATTCTCAGACGCTGATTGGGCTGGTTGTCTCAATGATCGCAGGTCCACTGGGGGATTTGCAGTGTTTTTAGGACAAAATTTAATCTCTTGGAGTGCTAGAAAATAGCCTACAGTTTCTCGCTCCTCTACTGAAGCTGAGTACAAGGCTCTTGCAAATGCTACAGCCAGGATGATGTGGATACAGAAATTGCTACAAGAACTTAACATTCCTCACTCTTCAATCGCTCGGTTATGGTGTGACAATTTGGGGGGCAAAATACTTATCTGCTAATCCAGTTTTTCATGCAAGAACAAAGGACATTGAGATTGACTTTCATTTTGTTCGAGAACGTGTTGCTCAAAACTCCTAGATGTGAGATTCACCTCTACAAAGGATCAACTTGCAGATGGTTTCACCAAACCAATTCCGGCTACGAAGATTCAGGCCTTCTACTCCAATCTCAACCTTGTTCGTGGTTGATATTGAGGGGGTGTTAGATGAAGAAGTCATGATACACACTCTGGTTGCTACTCTTAGCTATTGTATTTCCGGTTACTACTCTTAGCTGTTGTAATAGTCTGGCTATTGTTCTCGCCACATTGTAAAGACAACATGCGTGTGCATGGTCATAGACATAGACCTATTCTCTAGGTATATTGTACATCACAAACTTGTAATGCCACCGGTGGGGGTTGTTCCACATTCCTATATTAACACGTAAACAAGGACCAGGACCGGCAACCTTGTTTCTCCCAGTCTCCTTCCTTTTACACACCCAACTACTAGTAGTATTAGGAAATGCCAAAGCAAATATTTAACATTCAGAACATGCAATCTGTTGTGTTGCACTGACCTGTTTCAATGCGGGTGGAATCTCGAATGGAGGCACCTAGCCGTGATGACTTCCAACCGGTTCCCTATATCGATGGATACAACCATTTTAAATAGTTCGGAAAGGAAAGTACATGTTCAGAACATTTAGTTGTGTGGCACCAACCTGTTTCTCTGCTGGTAGAATCTCGGATAGAGGCACCCAAACCGTGATGACTTCCTGCTGGTTCCCTACATCGATGGATACAACCATTTTAAATAGTTCGGTAAGGAAACTACATGTTCAAAACATTTAGTAATTACAGGTTAAGAGCACTAACCTTTTACAAGTTCAAATCAATAAGAAATTGCAGGTTCATATCAATAATCAATTACAAATTTAATGCATTGATTGCTACTGCCTGGTAGTATTAGTAGTAGTAGTGCTAAAAACAATGCTTTTGATGCAGGTGATTGATTTGCTACAGGGCTCACTTGCACAAGAAAAACCTACGTCCAGGTGCATGCCAACTATAGCTCCACAGGGCTCACTTGCACAGGAACATTTCTAGCCGACACACTTACCCACTAATTCATGAACGCTTACACGGGATAACAAAATCATATAGATTGCACTATTTCTGGTAGAATATTGCAGTATGATCAATTGTTAAAGGTCCCGAAAAATAGAAATTTCCTACAGCTGAATAAAACCGTTGGTGTCATTCCTTGAATAGCAAACTTATGAACTCCACCATCCCTTTTAACAGTGGCATTGATCTTTTCTTCAATTGCCACTGTGATAGATCACTTGGTGGCCAAGATGGCAGGCTTGACTGAATTCCACTTTGTTTACTGTCCTCAGAAATGAGTTCTCCTTCAGCTTTTAAAGATTCAAGGAACTCATTAGTTTTCGAATTTCATAGCACCAGGCACTTTTATGTAGAAGTAAAAATGACACAATTAATCAACATCAAACAATAGCCGCTCCAAATAGAGGCGCCCACTAATGTAGGGTAATAGTAAATGCAATATGTCGGTTCCTTTTAAAATTCACTAGAAAGTTCTATGACCCATTTGAGATTTCAGACCAAAAGTTCTTGAAGATAAAAAGAAAAATATTTACTGTCGACTATATTCAGCTCTTAACAACACAAATCAGTACTATGTAACCATCAACATCAATAATTGAATAATCAATGGCGTAGAAATTTCCAAATACTCAGTATGCATTAGTTTGTGTACCAACCTTTGGCCTTTTGCGTGAACAACTCCACAAATATAGGATCACCCCCTAGATCACTCCCTCTGGTATTCATGTCATTAACAATGTTTGTACGTCCTCTGGCGGCAAATATGTTTTTGATCGGTCTTTCCTCTACCAATCTGCATAATCAAGTACAAAAGTCGCCAAATGTGGTCATAATTTTGTGCAAATACTACATACAATTACAAGTTAGTCAAAGAACACTGTTAATCACAACAAGCTTAGCAGGGGTACTCCATTTTTACTCCTCCTAGAAGATATTAAATTTCCAAGAGAAAAACCTCATGCTGCAAACTGAACTCCATGATAAAAACCAGCCATCGAACCTGAGCTGCTCGTGTCGCCAGATGCAATTGCAGCGCAAACGAGGGAGGGACTATCTCTCTGTCGGTCGCAGCAGAGAACGGCGAAAGTCTTCCACCTTGCTCCTCGATCCGGACGACTAATCTGGCCGACGACTGCAGCAGCGGCAGCGATCGGATCCGTTGCCGGGCGGCCACGGTGGTGGTGCTGAGAGAGATCGGGGCGGCGTGGATCGCTCCCACCAGCGCGTGGAAGATCGTCCGTCGGCCTGGATCACGAACCCAATGCTGAAGCACGCCTTCGCGTCGGCGGCTCCCTGGGTCATCAGGCCCGCATGGAAACAGCACTGTCGTCGTGGCGCCGCCAGGCCGGCCCGACACGCGCGTCGCCGTCGGGGAAGAAAGAACCGGAGGGACTAGTGGTAGCCGCCCGACGGAAGGTGCCCGACCGACCGCACGTAGTTGCGGAGGCGATGCCCCTTACCAGGCAATAGCCGCGATACGTGGAAGACGTGCGTGCCGTCCGTCCGGCCACGGTCTCGATCGCGCGCGCTCGTTGACGACGTGGTGATCACCCCAGCGCCCGCCCGGGTGGCGGCGGCGGGTGCTCTTGGACCGCATTTAAACCCATGATCCTGTTGTGTAGCGGTGTCACGGAGAACGGAGAGAGGATTATGTGGTGCCGCGGCTATTGCGGGATTAACGTTTGGGAGAAGTCGTGGCGTTGTGCAGAGCGATGAAAAAGTCCAAGCCACAATTGCGATGTGGTGTTTGGAGTGGGCCAGGCCAAGATTTTGTAGTTGACTATGGCCTCATTCGCTTTGATCTGGAACTGTATACCAAAAACGCCCCGTACACCTTGTGGCTTGGGCTGGATCGAAAGGAATGATGCGCAATGGTTGTTCACAACACATCGGCTCGATCTATTTCATTTCAAGCCTTTTCACCACCACCACCCCTCCTTAGCTCAGAAGCCTCAGATGGGAGTCAGTCGCAAAAAAAAAAAAAAAAAAAAAAAAAAACTAGCAGCCAGACGTCCGAAGGTATTGCGCGTCGAATGCGGTTCAAGCCATGGGCGGCGAAGGCAGCGGCTCGTGCCTGCCTCGAGTGGCAACGGGCGGTGGTTCGTGCCTCGAATGCGGCGGCAGCGCGAGCCACAGCCCCTTGGTCGTAGGCGTGTCTTGCCGTGGAGCAGGCGACAAGGGCGCGGCATCCGCAGCGGGAGTGGAGCACACGACGGACACGGAGGGCGCGTCATCCACGGCTAAAGCGGAGCACATGGCAGACGCTGCGAGCACGCGGCGGCACAACATCCGCTGCTAGCACGAAGCAACGCAGCCGCGCGGCATCCGCGGTGGATGCAGAGCACGCGGGATCCACGGTGCACTACCGACAGAGCCCTTATTCCGCTCGGCAAACGGCGCCGGCAAAACTTTTTGACGGCAAAGGGTTTTGCCTAGTGCGTTTTTCGGGCGCTCGGCAAAGACTTTTTACACTCGGCAAAATAAAAATGTAAAAACAAAAAATCAAAAACAATAGAAAAAAAAATTAAGGGGGAGGGGCCTAGTAGCCAGAGCTCGGCCATCTTTTGGCCAGGTTTTATTTTTTTCCCACTTCTATTCAAAGTTTTGCACAAATGCGCCAGAGATGTCTTGGCTGGCTGCGGTCGTAATTGAAGTCGTGCACGAAACCTTCTCAAATTTTTATCATAGCCTACACATACGATATAATGACATCTCGACGAGTTTCGTGATTTTTCAACTTTGTTTGATTTTTTTAGAATTTAAAAACAATGCACCCGCAAGAAAATGGTCGTGTTTTTGTGAACAAGATGATGATATTCCTTGTGTTAGCCTGGATGAGGTCTCACATTAGACTCAATAACATGAATAACATTTTTCCATTCACTTTTTTCACTTATTCCAATGACTTGCGCTTTAAATTTGCGTTTTGAAAAATAATTCAAATAAAAGTGATAAAGTCTAAAAAATACCAAAATGTGTCAAAAATTTCAAATTTTGAATATGTTGTTACAAGTATTGTAGCAAGACCTCAGAAAAAATTTGGGCACGAAAATCCAAAAAATAAAATTATGTTTGCGAACGCTGTAAAGACGCCGCAAAGAGCCTTTTGCCGACCGTAAAGATGGGGCGCTTCGGCAAAGTGAGGCTCTTTGCCGAGCGCGATAGTTCACCGAAGCGCCGCACTTTCGGCAAAGAGGCTCTTTGCCGAGCGTCGTGATTCGCCGAGCCTTTTGCTTGTGGCGCTCGGCATTGAGGCCGGCTCTGGTAGTGGTGGATGCGGCTACGGTTTCCCAGCCATCGTTGCCACGGGAGGTGTTGTGCTGGGGCTGCTCCACCTGGACGTGTGTTAGATGATGGAATTCAAGATACAGTAAGCTAATTTGGTTGTAGAAAATCAAGATGCATCGATCTGGTTTGACTCATGATGACACTTTTGCGTGTCTGTCAAAAGCCCACTCTCACTATATGATTAATAAAATAGAATCCAAAAAGTTCATTTTAGTCGGCTACTAAGTAACTGAGTATGCTTCACCACCAAAATATTTAATCATTTTAGTTTCACAAATTCAGTTCTATGTATGAAGGTTCTTTGTCTAATATTCCACTCCTTTCTATGAAAGGTTGAGCTAACTGTCAAGGGCATTCTGTCTCTACAGTCTACAGGTTATGATTGTTGCGTTTGAATGTGACAAGCTGCCGCAAGTGTAATGGTGCACGAGAGAGTGAGACATTGCGATCCACGACAGAACTCTAGGCGCCAAGTGACAAGCTGCCCCAAGTGTTTATTATTGTTATATGTGACTTGAGATATCTGGTTTAACTTATTTTCCAATTTAGATCACATCTTCTATATTCAAAAGTTCCCCGTGAGGGAGTTTTTTTTTTTTTTTTTTTTTTTTTTTTTTTTTGAAGAAACCGTGGGGCAACGCCCGGCGGCAAGAAATATATTAAAAAGCAATAGAGGTTTTCAACTTACAGAAAAAAAAGCCACTCTAACCAGCAGTTAGAGCAGGAAAAAAGACAAAAAACATGAACAAGGTGGGACAGCTACGGATTACAGAGAGTCTAGCCACGATCTAATGGGTTGATGAAAAGTCGGCTTGATGCGAATGAGGTGGTCTAGCATCTCCTTCTTGAATGAAGTCTTCCAGAAAGCAATGGCAGGGGGCTTCCCATTAAAAATGAATATGTTTCTCTCATTCCAAATACACCAAGCCCCTATGAGAAAAACCTCCATGAAGAAAGGATATCGAAACTGGTTCTTTGCAGCTTCAAATTTTTGATGAATATCACCAGTATCCTACCAAACGATTCCCAGGGCAAACCATCTGTTAACAGCTGAGGAACACCGAAAGAAAAGATGGTCCAAGGTCTCCTCAGTCCCATCAGGACACAAAACACAATTATAACCCTCAGGGAGGAACTTATTTCTTCTTCTAAGCATGTTTCTGGTGTTGAGCCGATCCATGATCATTAGCCAGGCAAAAAACTTAATCTTGGGAACACATTTAGATTTCCATACCAAGGGGAGGGTAGGGGGGCAGACGACCTCTGAAATGATGGTTATAGAAAGCTTTGGAAGAATAACCACGTTGCCCCCAAAGGAATACCCATTTGTCATCATCATCATCAATAGCTGGAAGGAGGGATAAAATGTTCTCAAGCTGAAGAAATTCATTATACGCCCGCCTGGTCATGGGAATGTTGAAGCAGTCAATGAGATTGGGGGCATTTCTGAGGCCCCAAAGAGAGATATCTGCATTTTTGGCAAACCAAAAGAGATTTGGAAATTCATAAGAATGGATTTTTCCCAGAATGAAGTCATGCCAAAAACTGACAGTGTCCCCTTTAGAAGGAATGCAGTAAGCCACCCCTCTGAATTGAGTGCTAAGCCTCATGATGTCCTTCCACCAAAATGAGCCCTTCTCCTTGGCTAGATGGGGAACATCATTGCAATAATACTTATTCCAAATAAGCTTGACCCACTGAACATTCTCCTTTTTATAAAATTTATCAAGCTGCTTAAGAAGAAGAGCATCATTTTGGAGACTCAGATTGATCACACTGAGGCCACCTTTAGCTTTTGGGGCCTGGACAAGCTCCCAAGCAGCAAGATTATATCCCTTTTTTCTAAATTCATTCCCTCTCCAGAGACAGTTCTTCCTATCCTTATCAATGACATCAGCTACAGTGACAGGGAGCTTGAGAGTGCACATGTAGTAAGTGGGCAAAGATGAGATGACTGAGTTAATCAGTTGGAGTCTTCCAGCATAAGTAAGCCACTGAGAACTAGCAGAGAGTCTTCTCTCAATTCTGCAGATCAGGGGAACATAATCTTTGACTTGAGGCTTAGTAAGGCCCAGAGGCAGACCTAAATAGGTGAAAGGAAAAGATCCCAAACAACATCCAAAATGACTGGCAAGAGCAGCAGCTCTATCATGAGACATATTAATGGGAACAAGGCAAGACTTCTGATAGTTGACTTTAAGACCACTAGAGAGAGCAATATTGTGTAGAATGTCTCTTAGCCTGGAAAGCTGCTGCTCATCACCTTTCATGATAACAATGGTATCATCAGCATACTGAACCACAGGGAAAGGAGTGCCATCAAGAAGAGCGAAAGGAGGGAGGAGAGAGCCCTGCTGATATTCCTGATTGATATCACTTTACAACAAATCTGCAGCAATAGCAAAGAGCAAGGGAGAAAGAGGGTCCCCCTGCTTAACACCTCTGTTACACTTAAAATCTTTACCAGCAACCCCATTCAACAGGACCGAGGAGGTGGCAGAGGTTAGAATATCTTCAGTCCAGTCAACCCACCTTTGGGAGAATCCCTTGGCTTTAAGCATCTCCATGATGAACTGATGCTCAACAAGGTCAAAAGCCTTCTCAAAATCAAGCTTCAACACAATGATCTCTCTTCTGGAATGGTGGCATTGATGAAGAAATTCAAAAGCCCACCCCAAGCAATCTTGGATGGTTTTCCTTTTGACAAACCCATACCGATTCTCGATCATGCACAACTTGAAGAGCAACCCTTTGTAATCTATTGGCCAGGAGTACCTTAAGGGAGGAATTCAGGAGGGAGATGGGCCTAAAGTCAGTGACTTTCTCAGGGTTATCTTTCTTTGGCACAAGCGTGAGGGAGTATTTTGATTAACAGGTCAATATGTATGAGGAATTAACATGAATGGGTAATAGAAATATATAAATGTTTGCTTGAAATCTATTGCTAGATGAGAAATCAACAAAAAATACATGTCCAACCGAACTCAAGCTTGATGAACCAACTCCTGGTATATTGGGGTTCATGGTAAAAGCACAAATCTACACTTTATATTATGTGCAAAACACACCAAATAATTGCACACTCAGTTTGATTATAATATTCAGATCACATTTGCACGAAGTGCCAATGAAGTGCTGGTTTGGTTTGCTGGTACTGAAATTTGATTAATTCATAGTTCATCCGCTAACGCTACCGCTTTGTTGACAAATCCTTTTGGTATGCAACGCATTATACTAGCGTTATCACGGGCAAACCAAAAATACTAGTGCATGCCCACAATACTCGGCAAAGTGATCCATTGCCGAGTGCCGTATCTTTGCCATGTGTCTTTGGGCTGCGCGACTTGGCATATCACTTCTTTGCCGAAAGTGCCCAATATATTGCCCTCGGCAAAGGTGGGGCACTTGGCAAACCCCTGTTTTCCGGTAGTGCAACATACTTTGTTGATAAATTCTTTTGGTATGCAATACATTATACTAGCGTTATCATGAGCGAACCAAAAATACCAGTATAATGTGTTAAAAATCTTGAAAATTAAGAACAAATCATGAAAATTCATTCACTGCTTTGTTGACAGCAAAGCGGTGAAAATAGAAATGGAGCACTGGCTGCACGCAAGGCTACCAAAAGGAGCTCATGCAGCACTATCAGTAAATAAAAGATGCATACACACTTTTGTATTTACTTAGTTCTTGGCTCAAAATTTTATCTGCAATTTTGCCACAAATTGTCATCTTCACATTGTACTGCACAGCAATGCTTTACTAAGGGTCATACAGTCCATGAATGCACCATAGTCTTGTGTTGTGAAATTTGTTTTGGGGATCATGCAGTCAAGTCGTGCCCAAACAGCAAAAAAACATATACAAGTGCTACTCCTTGTGGTTATGCTGTAGAGGGTCTCGGATTTTATTTCATTCCAAAGGTTGATAATCCCAAGGATAATATGCAAGAAACCAGGGCTGTGGTACGTGTTCTTGAAGGTTCCTTTTCTGTCAATCAGTTGGCAGTGGAACTTGAAAGACTTCGTCCCGGTAAAAATCATATTTGGGATATCCAGACAACAGGGACCGGTGCTTTCATTGTTACTTTTCCTTCAGCTGATTTACTGGAAACAGTGTCTAACTGGGGTCCTATGGACGCCAAGGAAGTTGCAGGAAAGATTAGATTTGAAAAAGGAGTTGATAATGAGGTGTACAAGAGAGAGATCCCGAAAGTGTGGGTCCAGTTCAGAGGATTACCCCATGAGTTTAAACAATTCCCGATTATTTGGGCTGTTGGAACAATCTTGGGTGTGCCTAGAGCTGTTGACACCATTTTCACTAAGAATACTGGAAGGGCAAGAATGAAGGTAGCAATGCTAGACCCATCACTTATCCCAGAATTTGTGGATGTAGTGATTGGGGACTATATTTATGAGCTACAGTTTGCAGTGGAAACAGAAATCACTGATGGTGAGCCTCAGGTCATTGACATGGACTCTACCAAAGCGAGTGATCCAAAAGAAGATGATCCTAGTGGGGACAAGACAAAAAAAGATAATGAAAATGGTGGGAGTGTGGAAGAAAATATGGACATTGATGGGAACTCTGGTGAAGCTCCAGCTAGTGGCAGTGCGAGTGGAGAGATGGCGCCAGGGCAGCCGGCTGTGACGCTGTCCTTGGCCTCGGAAAAAACAAAAATTGCACAGCCAAGTGTGATGCCAAGGGCTGTGGTGTCCCAATCAGGTACTGGAGAATGGAAAGCTGTCGTGTTACCCCTTCAGAATGATTCTGGGAATGTTGGTAGTAAATTACCTAGTGAGACGGTTTCACCTTTGAGATCTAGCAAGAGGAACGCTGCTACAGTGGATCAAGACTCCATTGAGAAGGCGGCCAAGCTCAAGGCCAAGAGGAATTTGGAGCTAGTTGACGAGAAAGGTACAACCCAGAATCCTCCTTCTTTTTTATATAGAGATGATTCTTCTGTTTTAGATTCAGCAAGTGCTTTAGGCGTTATTCTTGGTAAAAATAATAAAGATTGTTTTAACTCGATTAAACGTTTAAAGGACTTAGAGTTTAGTAGATTGGTAAATAGCAATAAGGTGAAAAATAAAAATCCGGTTGAAAGTGATGAGGGATCGGTTTGTTCTTTTGAAGATAGCACCGATCTAGAAGTTTTAAATATTATCTGGTCGGAAATTTTGGAGGGGTTAGGTGATGGGAGTAGCGATCCGTTGATCGTACAATCTCCTGTATCATCTTTAAATAAGAAAAGTCACAGCAAATCGAGTAAGAAAAAGAAGACCAAAAGTTGTTAAAAATGAAAAGAATTTTTTGGAATTGTAACGGTTTTGCGGACTCTAAAAAGTATAGATTTCTTTCTGATTTAACAAAAGAAAAGGACCTAGATTTTATTGCCTTATCAGAAACAGGTAGAGCTAACTTTCCACAAAACACTCTTAATACCATTTGTGCTGGTAAAGATTTTACTTGGCATTGTTTAGCTCCACGGGGTAGATCTGGTGGCATGTTACTAGGAGTGCACTCTCAAACTTTTGATGTTGGTCAAGTTGAAGAGGGAGTTTTTTTTATTCGTTTCTTGCTTCGCCATAAGGAAATTGATTTTAAGTTTAATTTAATTTCAGTATACGGTCCTGCCCAAGCAGATCTAAAATCTAATTTCTTGTCAGAGATGGTACGAGTATGTTCAAAAGAAACCTTACCTATTATAATAGGTGGTGATTTTAATATTATTCGTAGACCAGAAGAGAAGAATAACGATAATTTTAATGACAGATGGCCGTTCTTGTTCAACGCGGTAATTGATACTCTCAACCTAAGAGAATTAGAGTTGTCCGGTAGGAACTTCACCTGGGCTAATAACCTGCCAAATCAAACATTTGAAAAATTAGACAGAGTTTTAACTTGCACCGATTTCGAGTCTCAATACCCTAATACTACAGTTCATCCCCTTACTAGAGAGATCTCGGACCATACTCCTTTGCTACTATCTACTAATAGTGCATCTACAACTTACCAACCTCAATTCAAGTTCGAATTAGGTTGGTTGTTGAGAGACGGGTTCTGTGAGATGGTTACTCAAGTATGGCAGAACATGGTAGTTTCAGGGACACCTATTGAGCGTTGGCAAGCTAAAGTTAGAAAACTCCATCAATATCTAAGAGGCTGGGCTAAACATGTTAGTGGGATTTATAAAAAAGAAAAGGCAAATCTGCTAAACAAATTAGATGAGCTAGACAAAAAAAGCGGAACTTACCATGCTAACTGAAACCGAGAGAGACCTAAAACATGTCTTAAATGAAAGGCTTGCTGAACTTCTTAGAGAAGAGGAACTCAAGTGGTACCAAAGGGCTAAGGTGAAACATTTATTAGAGGGAGATGCGAATACTAAGTATTATCATCTCTTAGCCAATGGTAGGCATAGGAAAACTCGCATCTTTCAACTTGAGGATGGGAATAATATTATAACTGGTGATGCTCAACTTAAAGAGCATATTACCAGTTATTATAAAAATCTTTTTGGCCCTTCTGAGGAATCGTCAATATGCTTAGACGAAGCTCAGACGGCTGACATACCTCAAGTGTCAGATGCGGAAAATGATGCCTTGACTGAGCCTTTTACTCAAGAAGAAGTTAGAGCGGCAATTTTTCAGATGGAGCATAATAAAGCTCCTGGGCCGGATGGATTCCCTCCAGAGTTTTATCAAGTTTTTTGGGATCTAATTAAGGAGGATTTGATGGCAATGTTCAATGATTTTTATCATGGAACTTTACATCTTAATCGCCTTAACTTTGGTAATATAATTACATTACCCAAGAAAAAAGATGCAAGAGTTGTTCAACAATATAGACCTATCTGTTTGTTGAATGTATCTTTTAAAATCTTTACTAAAGTGGCAACAAATCGATTATCTTCCATTGCTCAAAAACTGATTAGACCAACTCAGACTGCCTTTTTACCGGGTAGAAACATCATGGAGGGGGCTGTCATTCTACCTGAGACAATACATGAAATGCATACAAAGAAACTAGATGGAGTGATTTTTAAAATTGACTTTGAGAAAGCCTATGATAAAGTTAACTGGAATTTCTTACAGCAGACCCTAAGAATGAAGGGATTCTCTCAAAAATGGTGTGACTGGATAAAAAATTTTACTTAGGGGGTAATGTTAATATTAAGATTAATGACCAGCTTGGCCGTTATTTCCAAACTAGAAAAGGCCTTAGGCAAGGTGACCCCATGTCTCCAATTCTATTTAATATAGTAGTTGACATGTTGGCTGTACTAATTGCGAGGGCTAAGGAGGCAGGACAGGTAGAAGGGGTTATTCCGCATTTGATTCAGGATGGACTATCCATTCTTCAGTATGCGGATGATACAGTTATTTTTATGAGCCACGATGTGGATAAAGCAGTTAACATGAAACTGTTATTAAGCACGTTCGAACAACTATCTGGCTTAAAAATAAATTTTTATAAGAGTGAGATCTTTTGTTTTGGACAGGCCAAGAACTTTGAAGAATTTTATTCCGAGTTATTTGGGTGTGCCATTGGCAATTACCCTTTTAAATACTTAGGTCTACCTATGCACTTTAAGAAATTGTCTAATAAGGACTGGAAATTTATAGAAGAGAGAATTGAGAAGAGACTTAGTAGTTGGAAAGGTAAATTACTGACTGTAGGAGGGCGGTTAGTTCTCATAAATTCGGTGCTTTCCAGTTTACCGATGTTTATGATGTCTTTTTTTGAAGTGCCAAAAGGGGTGTTAGACAAAATTGAATGCTTCAGTCTCGTTTTTTTGGCAAAATGACCAACACAAGAGAAAGTACAGACTGGTCAAGTGGGATATTATTCGACAACCTAAGGAACAAGGTGGACTAGGCATCCAAAACCTAGAAACTCAAAACAAATGTTTGCTTAGCAAGTGGCTTTTTAAATTGTTAAATGAAGATGGGTTATGGCAAGAGCTATTGAGAAACAAGTATATTAAAAATAAAACATTAGGGAGCTGCGATAAGAAACCAAATGACTCGCATTTTTGGAAAAGTTTAATGAATGTTAAAGATAGCTTCTTTAAGTTGGGTCATTTCAAGGTTAAAGATGGATCACAAACACGTTTTTGGATGGATACTTGGTTGGGTAATAAACCACTCAAAGACAAGTTCCCGGTTTGTTTAATATTGTAAGAAGAAAACAGGACACGATTGCTAACATACTAAGTTCCCCAGTACTAAATATCTCTTTTAGAAGAAATCTAGTGGGGTTAACTTATCAAACCGGCACCGCATTGTTTCATCCTTACAACAAATTAATTTAACAGAGGAACGGGATGTCTTTGTTTGGGATTTAAAGGCCTCGTGTCTGCTTTTACAAAGTCTATGTATGATGCTTTAATTAACAATGGGGTCGAGTGTCACAGGATATTTGGAAGACAAAATTACCAATGAAAATAAAAAATTTTATGTGGTATATCAAGAAAGGTGTTGTTCTAACCAAAGACAACTGGCTAGGAGAAATTGGAATGGAGATAAACAATGTTCTCTCTGTCATATTCCGTAATCTATTCAACACCTATTTTTTGATTGTTTCTATGCCAAATTTTTGTGGCGCTCAGACATTTACTTTTTGGAATAGCACCCCCTTCAAATATAAGAGATTTGTTCATTGTTTGGTCTAAAAAGGGGAACAAGAAGTACAATACATTGTTATTAACAGCAGCATCTTCGCACTTATATGGGCAATTTGGTTAACAAGGAATGAAGTAGTTTTTGACAAATGCAAACCAAAATCTCTTTTGCGGTACTTTTTTTCGAGGAACCCATTGGTCTGCGACAATGGGCAAGCTTGCAGCGGAATGAAGATCTTCATGATCAATTAGTGTCTCGCAAAGATGCCATCTAGAAGTGTCGCCTTTAGAGTTCTTCGGCTCACGTGGCTGGTTTTCACGAGACATGTTGGATTTGTTTAGTCAAAAACTTTTATTTCATTGTTTTCTAGGCCTTGAGGGCAGCTGGAAGTTGTTCCCAAAGAAGACTTATTTTTGGTTCAAACTCTGTAATAATTGGTCCGATTCTATCTACGGATAGATGAAGCCGGATTAATTTCCTTTATCTAAAAAAGCAATGCTGGGCAAGCTCTTCAAATGACATTTCCTCTATTCTTAACTTTTTGTTTGGAAAGATAGTGTTGGAGATGGATGGAACTCAGGCGGATACTGAAAAGTTTTGTTGTAGGTCTTGCATACTATCTCGAGGCTCCCCGATTTTTCGAGTTGGGTCAAGATAATCACCCATCGCCTTTGATGATGTCCTCAAGGTAGTTGATGATATATACGTAGTTTTCGTGAGATTGTACAGCCCCCATAGGACCTAGTTGCAAGGTCAATCTTGTTGTCTTCATCGTGCTAGCACCTCGTTAGATCCTCCATGCACTAGTAACGAAATAATTTTGCATCAACCCGCAAAATCTTCTCCGTGGCGGGCGTTGGGTTTGCCCATCACGGTTAATGGTAACCGTGGCGGGCGTTTTTTATTTTCCGTGGAGGTCATTTTTGCCCGCCACGGTAAATTGATTTGCCGTGGCGGGCGCTTATAAGACGCCCGCCAAGCAAAATAGAGGCATTTTCCGTGGCGGGGAGCATTATAAAGGCCCGCCACGGTTAATAATTCAAGGCCCATCAAAAGCCCAAGTCTAACGTATATCGGGTTCATATATATAGAGAACGAGTTAGGGTTTCACCACTCGCTCATTTTTCCTCGGACAAATCGCCCGTCCTCGGCCGTTTCCCCTCCCCACCCGGCCGCGCCCTCCACCCGGCGGCTCTTCCTCTCCCTCCCCTCCCTCCCACCGCGGCGCTCTCTAGGCGGCGGCGGCGACAAACCGGTCCCCGGTGGCGGCGGCGGGCAGCTTCTCTCCACTAGGCGGCGGCGGCACGGCTCCTCCTCTCCCACCACCGGGGAGGAGGCGGCGCTGCCTCCCACCGGGCGCCGGCGCGGCGGCGGATCCGCCACCCGACGTTGGATCCGCCCAAGCGTGGGCGGATCCCGCCACCCGGCCGGCGGATCCGGCCGGCGGTGGCACCGGGCGGGCGCTATGGGGCCCAAAGCAGGCCCGATCCGGGTCCGCCGGCCTCGGGTTTGTTTTTTTTTATTAACCATGACGGGCACAAGCTGCCCGCCACGGTGCTTCCTCCATTTACCATGACCTTGAGGGGGCGACGGGCGCCATGCCCATCACGCAAAATTGATTGTGCCCGTCACCCAAAATGATTTGGTTATTAGTGATGGTGTTATCGATATGAACTTATACATTCATAAATTGCTTTTAGTCCGAGATTTCTCGATTATAAATGGACAAAATATTTTGTAGAATACTCCCTCTGTTCCGTAAAAGCTTGCAACTATGGAAAACGTCTTGGGTCAAACTTTCTCAACTTTGACTACGCTTTGTAGAAAATACGTGCAACATTTATGTCTCAAATAAATTTATTAAAAAAACTAGCCTTAAAGATCTTTCCGATGATACTAAGTATTTATTATAAATATTTATATATTTTAATATATAATTGTTGGCGGTTGAAAACGTTGACTTATCGAGAAACGAGAATTGCATGTCTTCTGAACGGAGGGAGTACATAATAGTACTACCCATGTACTTAGTGAGACGCTGACAAGTAGATATATATGCTTAAATTTTTTGTGATTGTTCAAGTCTGTGTTACATCCCAAAAGCATTACCCTTAGTATATGGTTATGAACACTTTAGTACTCTTTTATTTTTAGCACCTCTCATTTGGATACAGCTACAACATTTGTTCGCATATAGACATACACATACGCCACAGACATGCACACGCACATGCACACATACACAGGCACACCTCTTGTATACAACCAGACCTACATATACACGTATACTAAGACGCATCCTTGAAGAGATCTCCGAGACGTCAAGACTCTGTAGGTGACGAGGTGCATCGTTGTCCCTTTGTGGCTCCACGAGAGGCTGCATAGGCTGCATTGGAAAGTTACATTACAGGAATAAATCCCGGTGAGAGAAGCCTGCACACCGGCAGCATCTGCAACGGAGCTAGCACTCGTTCTCGAACACTTCAATACTATGTGATGCATACTCCCTCTGTCCCCTTTTAAGTGATGTTTTTGGTGTGCGTGCCACAGGGTTTGAGTCGATTTATACAAAAATACGTGCAACATTTGTATCTTCAAATAATTTTGATAAAAACTAGATGAAAAGATCTTTCCAATAACACTAATTATATATTACAATTATTAATATTTTTTAATATATAATTACCGATAGTTTTTCTCGGGAAAGCGCAAGTGACACTTATTTAGGGACAGAGGGAGTATATAACAACTTCGAATAGAGTATGATATTGGTTCCAAATGCTTAGTTAGGATTTCTAAAAGAGGGATGAGCTCACCCCAGAAAGTATTAAGGATTTCTATGTCGAACAGGAAAAAGACAGATTGGAAGCTCGACACTATGATTTGTATGGGACCCACCAATTGTTGATTATTCAGGCTCGAGGCTTGATAGTTTAAACATTTGGAGACTTGATGATGACGGTGCTGAGCTCCACAATCTCTCTTGAAAGGAGATGTATGCTATTACTGAACCTGAAATACCCAATAGTCATTTGGTTGTTCAATTTTATGAGTAACCCCGAGATAAAAGCCGTAGCATTAGCACGGGCAATACACTAGTGTGAGAAGTTGAGCCGAGTGAGGCCTCATTGGTTTCGGCCGGTTTCGCCCGCCCGAGGCCTCAATGCGGGTGGATTGCTGCGTGGCCCATTCGAAGCCAAGCTCGGCTCAAAAATGTTTTCGGTTTCGTTAGGCTCGAAAAAAAAATCGGGTTTGTTTACGCCCTCCACGGCCCGAACAAAGCCCAACCTTCTACCCTCGATCCCGGTGTTAACACCAAAATTTGGTAAAGCCTGAATGACGAGTGGGCCGGTGTATCACAATTCGGTAAGGAAATCATTCGGCTGGTGGGACTGCATCCATGACACTGTAGCATTCGAGAAGCCGCTGTTATTCGGCTAAGGAGCTTGAGTCCGAGGAAGAGTTGAGCACGAGATGGTTCGCGTATGTGAAGCTGCAAGAGGAATATCCGGGATGAGGGCCCACGTCATGTGCAATCTCACGACTCGAGAAGACTTGGAGGACAATGTATCTTAGCTAGATATTTTCGTTATGTTTATTTCGTAATTAGTTAGGACTCGTCAAGCCCGGGGTATAAATATGAGACCCCGGCGGAAATAAAAAATCTACCAAATCAATACAACAACCACCGGCTCCCGGCCACCCTTCGAGTCCGGGGTCGTGTCGCCGATCTATCATGAGGGGGATACATCGACCCGTCGACCTCCTCCGTACCGCAACCTTATACCATGTCTAGTATCGCGGCGGCGGATTTAGATTATGTTGCAAGTAGTCTTGTTACCATGCTTAGTATTGTCTTGTCTGCGGCGGATTTAGGCTATGGAGCAAGAGGGTTCTTTGTTAGATCATGAGTCGTGCGGCAGGGCTAAGGTCTAGCTTGGAGCTAGTTATCGGCTTCATCGGATTTGGCAATTCGGTGAATTCATTAAGTTACCAAGTGGTGCATGCTTCTTCTTATTTATTATCTTTATTGATGATTGCACACACTTTTGCCCAATTTAGATTGATACGGTTCGGCTTTATCTTTTGTTAGATCTAGATGTCATCAATGCTTTTAATGTTCATCATTAGTTTATCATTAGATCTATCTGTTTATCATAGCCGAGCTTAGATCAATCTGAGTTGTTACATGTTGCGGGTTCGTACACGTTTAGTCATGAGTCGTGCGGCAGGCTAAGGTTTTGCGTGTGAGTTCCTTCTTCATGGACCCCGATTCGCAAGCTTGCCGAATACGCTTATGTATCTACTTGTATCTTGCATGTGTGAGTCTACCTATCGTTAGAGTCTAGTCTGGCAAGCCATATCATGCGGTGGATTAGCTTGTTGCAGTGTATCATGCGGTGGATTGCTGTTAGGACTGATCGGGATAGATCTCTGGCTTTGCTTTAGATTAGGTTTGCATATGTGCTTTACTTGTCTATGCATACACACCTCAACGAGTAAGGAGTATTTATAGATCTACTTAGATGTATGCGTGCTTTTAGCTTATCATGGTTAGATTGTATCATGCGGTGGATTGATCTAGTTGTGGTAAGTGGTTTAGATCTGTAGCAAGTGGTATCATGCGGTGGATTAGCTTGCAAGGGTTTAAGCTTGACGGGTTTAGGAAAGCTAGACGTGCGGCAGAACTAGTTGGATGAAACCTATGCATGTGTCATTTAGATTAGGTTTACATTTATGAGTTACCCGCTTTTGTTCCATGTTGTCAATTAATTCGATCCATGCAATAGAGCTTCACGATGTCATATCATGATGATCGACTTTACTTGTTCAAACATGTCTTCTTATGATCATTCGCAACCAAGTATTACGTTACATCTTCATACATGCTTACCGAATGCACTCATCGTTTGTCGACAGATAGCTCTCATAGCTATATATCGTTACATCTGGCCTTAGAGCCATACATGCGGAACTGTCTTGGTCACACCGTGCATGTTCCGCATCTCACGCTACCTCCTTATCAATTAACAGGTCAAATTGATCGGCACGCCTTCGATTCAAGACACTGGCAGTCGAGTAAAGCCGCCTATTCCGCTTGTCGGTGTGTGCGGCGCAGAGTCGTTTTTTGTGTCAACACACTTTTTGGCACGCCGGTGGGACAACTCAAGGTCAAGACAACATGCCCGAGGAAGTCGACAAGAACAATGTCATCCCGCTCCAAGTGGGTGACCTGCAGATTGACCAGGAGACCATGGTGAGAGACATGTGCGAAATCTTCGCACAGAAGTGCCTGTCATGCTTCTCCAAGAACAAGAGCGGCACAATCTTCCAGAAAATAGATCTTCCCAAGATTGTGATGCCCAGTGATAAGGAATATGCTCAGCGAGTTTATGACACAGAAGAGGGGGCAAAGAAGGAAGATGAAGAGCCGACTCCTGAAGAAATTCGTCAGATGGAAGAGATTGTTGCGGCCGCCGTTGGGAGAGCAATGACTAATCACAACACGGTGTTCTTCAATACTTTCCATGATATCATGAAGGACAGCTTTGGACCCGAGTTTGATGAGCACTTTGAAAGGCGGCTTGGTGAGCTTTCAGGGCCAAGATATGTACATGTGCCAAAGCCACCACCAAAGAAGGGAGCTACGAATCAGGAATCTGGAGGAGACAACAAGACACCGAGAGAAACCAAGAGAATCCGCGGCCAAGACACATGGAGAAGCGTTGCGTTCGCACCCAGTGAACCCTCCAAAGATACAATACTTACTCAATAGCTCCAATGGCCGGTGGGTTGCGTAGAAATCTCTTTGGCCCTGGTTACACAGAGTTCACTGACTATTCCACCATTCATGCTATGCCAAATCCTGGATATAGGCCAGCTAGACAGTCAGGAGGACAATTCCATGGATCTCAGGATACAAATGTGGATATACTCCTAGCGAGGATGGCCGATATGATGCAACACCAATATGGGATTAAGCCCAAGAATCGGCCCTATGTGTATCGGTCCACCCTATCCCGATTGGTACAACAGAGGGCGCTTCCTTCCGATTGAAGCCTCCAACCCGACTTGACCAAGTTCTCTGGACAAGATGACACCTCTACTACCGAACACGCCACCGGGTATCCGATCCAGCTTGGGAGAGCTTGCCAATGATGAAGCATGGAGGATTCGCTTCTTCCCATCATCCCTTACAGGGCCGGCTTTCATGGTTTGCGGCGTTGCCGGCCAATTCTATTGAACATGGTCGAATCGGAGAACAAATTTCATTCGTACTTCTACAAAGGGTTCCAATTAATGAGAAAGAGCTTGTCGATCTGATGGGGTTGACACAGAAATATAATGAGACACCACAAGAGTTCTTGCGCAGTTCAGGGAAACAAAGAATTCCTCGCTACTCTCTGAACTTGCCGACCATCGCTTCTTGCCGGCTGTAGTATGCGTGGCATGCATCCAAACCATCGTGAAAAAGCTAGCCGGGCATGGAGTTTGACGACCTTGGACAACTTTCTAGGCGCTTGTCACTCATGGCCAATCAGTTCTAGAGTATCAAGAAGGACACCCTTTTTTAGAAAGGGGGAAATGTGTCTTATCGGGCATATCACCACTTTCCGGAAGGAGGAGAAGATGAAGATGATGGCCAAGAGGGAGGTGGCAAATGACCGCTTGGGGCAAGGAGCCCGGTCCAGGGTTAACCAAATACTGATGAAGACACTCAAGGGGGCATATGACTTCGACATCTCCAAGTCGACAAGCTCTTTGAGTTCTTGGTCAAGGAAGGACGTATCAAGTTACTAGAGAATCATTCTATGAGACGCCCGTTTGGGTCAAGACTGGAAATACCGTGGGTTCCATGACATGATTACTCACAACATCAACGACGCCGAATCTTCGAGGCAAAGAGATTCGAAGGGCTATACAACGGGGTCTCCTCAAGTTCAACAACAACATGAAGGTGGACAAGGAGCCCTTCCCAAAGCAGCATGGTCACTTTTGATACATGCATGGTTTTACGCCGGCGATCCTAAGGGCAAAGGCCCAATGAAAGTGCTTGACTTCTGAAAGGGCAAAGCAAAGTGGTTCAGATTGACCCTAGTCGGCAAGTGTCCGATGTGGAGCTCAAGAGCGTCGTGTTCGGTTCCCAAATAGCCGAACAGAGAAAGGAGAGACCTCCAAACCAAGAGTGACATCTCGTA
This sequence comes from Hyparrhenia diplandra, assembly GCA_015847255.1. Taxonomy (NCBI): domain Eukaryota; kingdom Viridiplantae; phylum Streptophyta; class Magnoliopsida; order Poales; family Poaceae; genus Hyparrhenia; species Hyparrhenia diplandra. Next base: position 553,045 of record JADLZK010004662.1, on the reverse strand, counting down.
TAACGCTCAACAAATGGCAAAGACAGCAAGAAAAAAGCAATATCGTAGAGATCAGCAGCTTGCGTAAGAGCAAATGGAGGTATGAAGAGGAGATGTATCACCGAGAACAGGAGGAATACATGAAAGAACGAGAGGTGTCTCATTGGGACTGTCCTTTCTTTAGGCATTGCTAGAATGAAGGCTTGAAGTTGCCTCGCTAGGAACAATTGCCCCGAATGCGTGAGCAATACCACGGGTACAGATAGCACGAGTCAACCGCCCCCATCCAAGAAAGACCGGGGCACGCTTCCCGGGGGATAATCGGCGCTTAAAAAAATGAAGACAAGAAACCTCACGCCAAAAAAAGAATTGCGCATCAAGCATGGGCTAATGTTGAGGATTCCGATGATGATCCGACTCTCCTCAAGAGTACGTGGCAAAAGGGACAAGTGGTGCCCTCCCGGTCTAAGGAAGAGCCGAAGAGAAGAAGAGTCCAACGCCGGGAATAAGGAGCTTAAGGAAGCAACAACCGAACGCAAACAGGTGTGGCGCCCAAAGAAGAAAACTTCGGGAAGCCAGTCATTCGGCGGTAAGAGTATTCGCAAGTGGGCGTTCGGCGAGATGTTACCATGGTATTCTACATTCCAATAGAGTTTGCGGCTCCTACGAACAAGCCACCGTTAATCCAAAGGAAGAAGATGCTTATTCAGATGAAGAGGCCTATTCTGATTTTGATAACAAAGAGACGATCGATCTCCTAGGACAGCTTGGCTCTTTCAAGACAAGCAGTGTTTGATAGGCCTAGGAAGCACAATCATCTAAAGCCTCTTTACTTGAAGGGATTCGTTAATGGAAAACCTCTGACTCATATGTTCGTCGATGGAGGGGTTGCAATCAATATCATGCCATATACGACTTTCGTAAAGGGGGGATGACCAAAGAGGATTTGCTAAAGACGGACATTGTGCACAGGGACTTTGGCCGGCAATCCTTCGAGATACCCATGGAGCCGCTCACGTTGAGTTGATGATCGGCTCAAAGACTTTGATTACTACCTTCTTTGTGGTTGATAGTAAGGGTCCTACAGCTTACTACTTGGAAGAGATTGGATCCATGCTAATCAAGTTGTGTTCCATCCACCATGCATCAAGTCCTCATCCAATGGAACGGTGATGACGTCGAGATAGTGCAAGCCGACGATTCTAAGCGTTGCCGCTCTTGAACCATCGCTTACGGGAGTATGAAGGCGTGGAATGCTTCTCAAGAAGAGAATGGGAAGAAGGTCCCGTCGAAGACTCGTTACAAAGATCAACAACCCGATCGAGATAGTCGGCTCTCATAGTAATTTTTAGGGAAAGAATTTCGTGTCGGCTTTTAAAGGATCTGTTATTGCAAAATGTGATTGGCCGACACGTAGAATTCAGTAATTTTGAGCAAAGATATTTGTTCTATTCATAAGAGATAGCCGATGTGTAAACCATCGCCTTTAGCGAGAAAAAATACTCCATAGAGAATTGGAGGACAGCCGCATAAATATTGTTATGTCGCCTTTAGTGCAAAAAATATAAAAAAAAACATCAACTTGGAGCCAAAAGGGACTTTTATTCGAGAGTGTCAAGAGTTGGTTACAAAAGCATTGCCGAATACATCACAAAGGATTTCTACTTGGTCCTAATCCTAGATGCTATTCGGCATAATCTTGGTCACAGATTCTTCATTTCTTCTTCATGGCTTCCTTGATCTTGTCGACGATCTCCTCGGATACGAGGCGCCGGGTGGGTTCACCGCATGTCGAAAGTGCTCGTATAAGCCCGACAACCGCTTCACGAAGGCGCTTGTGGTGCTCGAGAGCTCAAATGGATACATTGATATTCATTTCACCAAAAGAAACAACATGTGAACGAGTTAAGGTTGACTCACCACCAATGTGGACCTCCAAAGACATACGGCGTTCACGCTCTGCAGCAACATAAGGGGCTGTCACCTCTAGATCTGCTTGAAGCTCCCTGCGGCGGTGTTTCTCCTCATGCAGTTGTTTACGGAGGGTTTTACGCATTCTGAGGTGAATCCTCATCAGAAGAATCTGATGGGATTGGAATTGGGATACGCCGAGTGCCAAACAGGAAATCTAGGTGCATTGGCGAAGCTACAAGCGGGGATTAGAGCACATCATAATAAGAGGTGACTAAGACCGACGGGAATCAAAAATTTTACCCGAGCGAGTATGGAGCGGTGGTGGAGGACCCCGATCGTGATTCCTCGGCAACTTCTTTTCCTTTGTCCGCCATTGGGATTGTTGGTACTAGTGGAAGATGCTCGAATAAGGAAAGAAATCCGCCGATTAAACTTGCGGTTTTTAATCTCGGGTCGCGTTTGGACATATAAAGCCGCACTTGGTGGAAGACAAGGTGATTGGCCGAGATATTAAAAAATTATATATTTTCCAGAGGTTGCTTATTAAGGAAGCCAACACGCCCCGTTCGCCTTCCCTTGGACTGACATTTTTTTGCCCTTGGCTGGTTTATTGGGAGAAGGGAAAGGCGGACACATTTAATGTCACGGCGAACGTTGTCCGCGAAGTTTTCTAGAAACCGGATTTTAAAAAATATTATTTGAGGATTCGGTTGATATTGATGTCGATATAATTCGGTATTTTGTAGAGATATCTCTATTTACAAGGACGAGAGTAGTGGAAGGAAATATCTTTACAAGATCTATTCGGCTAAAAGCCTTGTTCGGTGGCACCGTTATTCGGTATAAAGATGGATCGATGATTTGGCATCGGGATCAATTGGACTAATGTACTTCAAAAGAGCACAGAGACACAGAGATCAAATAGCTAGTTCTTTATTTGACAGAAGAGGGGGACAGGAGTCCATTACATATCAAGCTTAATTTTTTTTCTAATCTACAATATTTGCTATGGATAGCCCTCAAGTGTCCATAAGCCCGCTGGATCCTTTGAATACGGTCAAGACCTGGAGGGTTGTCCTCTTCGAGCTCCTTGATCAGATCACCGATAGCACGGACTATGCGGCCAAGCCTCCTTGCTATGCCTGAAAGTAACAAGGATCGGGTGAGAGGGTTACTTTAAGTAAAATATGAAAGAAGGAGTGCTCGGATGTGGTAAAACTTACGGTTCTTTGGGTGCATGGAAGCCTCATTTTCTTTGTCAAGACGAACCATGGTCTCTTCGCATCCTCCAATATTTGGAGTGTCACCCGATGATCTTCTTTTTCCTTGTTGAGTTCCGCGCTGCGTCGCCTCCAACCGACGACGGAGCTCGGTCTTCTCAAAGATCGCTAAAGATTGAGACGATCGATCTCGCGAGTTCATAATGAAATGTTAGAGGATGGATTGAGATATACTTACTCGCTGCGAGCCTCTTTGGAGGACGGGGGGATCTGCCAACTCAGCCGGACGTTTGTTGCTTGAGCCTGCCATTTGGTGCTTTGGATCTTAGAAGGAAGAGGAGAGTAGATTAGAAGATGAAGATGAAATTTGAGAGGTTGCTACTAACCGAGGGATTCCCCAAGATTTATATACGAGAGAAGGCCAAGAAGCAGATTTAAGTTGGCTATGAGGAATCTGTTCGGTGCTTATCTTGAGAAGCGGAAGCGACCTGGCTTGCCGATTCACATTGGTGGAAATTCCGGCGACACGAGTTCCAAAGGGTTAAACAATCTTTTGCAAGAAACTTCCGAGAAAATGGGCCTTGTTAATTTTAGCCCAATAAAAGGCTTGGCCCGATTTTAGTAGATCGTGGTCAATTCCGAAGCAAAAGGATATCTTTTACTCCGAAATTGAGGGGGCATATGTTAACACCAAAATTTGGTAAAGCCTGAATGACGAGTGGGCCGGTGTATCACAATTCGGTAAGGATATCATTCGGCTGGTGGGACTGCATCCATGACACTGTAGCATTCGGGAAGCCGCTGTTATTCGGCTAAGGAGCCTGAGTCCAAGGAAGAGTTGAGCACGAGATGGTTCGGCAGATGTGAAGTTGGCTAGCTTCAAGAGAGGGTTGAACCTCAAAATGCGTACAGACCATGGGAAATTCCACCAGGGGACACTTTTCGGGCCTTTGTGACTGATTGCATTCATCGAGGAGAGTAATGCCTTGTATACCGCATCCAAAGGCAAGAAGAGACCGTTTGAGGGAAACTCGGGACGTAGGCGGGGTTCCTTTGGACGCCGTCGTACTACCGCCCACCGCGCCTTCACGCTACGCCCCACCCCGTAAGAAGAATCCAACCGGGAACCAGCGCTTCAGAAGTTTGTTGCGCTTACCGAGAGAGGAAAGCCCGCATTGGGGAGTGTTCCACGCCCGTGCCCTTCAACCACAACAATTGCTTCAATTGTGGTAAGCCCGGGGATTACTCAAGTCTTGCCCGCGAGCCCGTGAAGAACCACAAGCAAAGTATGTGGGACAGGCACACTTTGCCAATGTCGAGGAAGTTCCCCGAAGGAGAGACCGCGGATGGCGGTAGTATGTGTTTAGTTAACAATCGTAGTCTTTGTTGTTTTATTTGATTCGATCATCGCATTCATTCATGAGTCAAGAGTTTGCACGGAAAGAATGGGGAACAAATCACCGACCTAGGGTTTGGCTACCGGATTAGTTCAGCGAGGGGTCTGACCCGGTTGACTAGGCAGAGGGTGAATGATGTGAAGATCATGATGGGTGACTTAGAAATAATAACATCCTTGATAGTTTTACCCGGTTTGTGTTTGGATGTGATTCTCGGGATGAATTGGATGAAGAGTTGGGGTGTAATCATAGATACGGTGAATAGAGTAGTACACTTGAAGCATCCCCGTGATTTGACCAACACCGTGTTTTGTTACCTAGAGCCATTGACCTTAACCATGTTTCAAATTTGCATTGCAAGTGATCAAATCTCGACATACCTATAGTCCGTGAATTTCCTGGATGTTTTTCCTAAGACCTACGGATTGCCACCGATAGGGATGTTGAGTTTGCAATAGAGCTAATCCCAGGGACTGCCCCTATATCCCAAAGACCCTACCGAATGCCACCTAATGAGTTAGCAGAACTTAAAGTACAACTTCAGGAGTTGCTTGAGAAGGGTTTCATTAGACCTAGTTCGTCACCTTGGGGATGTCCAGCCTTGTTTGTGAAAAAAGAAAGATCGACGCCGAGAATGTGTGTGGATTATAGGCCACTCAATGCGTAACAAATGAAGAATAAATACCCGTTACCTCGCATTGACATACTTTTTGACCAGTTGTCTCGAGCCAAGGTGTTTTCCAAGATAGACCTTCGATCTGGGTATCATCAGATTAAAATCGGACCCCGGGATATACCCAAAACCGCATTTTTCTCACGCGGTATGGTTTGTCTGAGTATCTCGTCATGTCTTTCGGCTTGACGAATGCTCCAAATAAGATTTCATGTGTTTGATGAATTCGGTGTTTATGCCCGGATCGATTCAGTTCGTGGTTGTATTCATCGATGATATATTGGTGTATTTTGAAAATGAGGAACAACATCTTTGAGCATTTGAGGATAGTCTTGGAGAGACTCGAGAGAGCATAAGTTGTATGCTAAATTCAAGAAATGTGAGTTCCGGGCTGAAGGAAGTGCATTTTTAAGGGACATGTGTTATCCGAGAATGGAATTTCGGTAGATCCTAGTAAGGTGCAAGAGGTGCTTTGGATTGGAAAGCACCCGTTTCGGTTCCGAGATCCAAAATTTCCTCGGTTAGCTGGATATTATCGTAGGTTTATACCTGATTTCTCCAAAATAGCTAAACCTATGACCCGATTGTTGCAGAAGGAAGAAAAATTTGTGTGGACACCGGAGTGCGAAGCAGCGTTTCGCACCCTGCGAACGTTGTTGACTACGGCTCCCGTGCTCGCACAACCTGATATTCAGAAGCCCTTTGATGTATATTGTGACGCATGTGGTACAGGATTGGGATGCGTACTCATGCAGGAAGGTAGAGTTATTGCGTATGCATCGCGTCAGCTAAGGAAGCATGAGGTTAACTATCCAACCCATGACTTAGAACTTGCTGCCGTGGTACATGCATTGAAGATTTGGCGACATTACTTACTTGGTAATGTATGTCATGTTTATACTGATCACAAGAGTTTGAAGTACATTTTCACTCAAGAGGAGTTGAATATGAGGCAGAGAAGGTGGTTAGAGCTGATAAAGGATTATAATATCGAGTTGCACTATCATCCGGGCAAAGCCAATGTTGTCGCGGATGCTTTGAGCAGGAAACCACATTGTTTGCTGGGACAAGTCGAATCGATGGAGGATTTTCCTCCTATGCATCCGGCTATCCTATGCAATATTCAAATACAGAATGAGTTGGAGAGCAAAATTGTTGAGGGCCAAAAAGTGGATAAAGGGATTGCACATATCAAGAAGAAGATAGAAAAAGAGCCTAGTGATCATTTCCGAGTTGATGAGAGTGGAATTCTTTGGTATGATGATCGTCTTGTTGTGCCAAAGGATCGAGAACTGAGAGATAAGATACTAACAGAGGCTCACTCGTCAAAGATAACAATTCACCCCGGTAGTAACAAGATGTATCGGGATTTGAGAACCAGATTTTGGTGGACAAAAATGAGGAAGGAGATTGCTGCACATGTGGCTCAATGTGACAATTGCTGCAGGGTTAAAGCTGTACATATGAAGACTGCAGGATTGTTGCAACCATTGCCAATTCCTGATTGGAAATGGGATGAGATCACAATGGACTTAATTGTTGGATTGCCACATACCCAGAGGGGATTTGACTCTATTTGGGTGATTGTGGATCGTTTAACCAAGGTTGCCCATTTTATTTCGATTAACATAAGCTACGAGCCCCACCAATATGCAGAGCTATACATTGCCCATGTACTTCGTTTGCACGGGGTACCTAAATCAATAGTGTCGGATCGTGGATCGAGTTGGACCAATCGTTTTTGGGAGAGCCTACAGAAGCCTTAGGAACCAAATTACCGTAGTTCCGCTTATCACCCACAAACCACAGGGCCAAACAGAACGAGTAAACCAAATACTAGAAGATATGCTAAGGGCGTGTGTGTTGTCAGCAAAAGGTTCTTGGGACAAATGGTTTCCTTATGCAGAATTTTCATACAATAATAGTTATCAAGCCAGTATTCGGATGGCGCCTTTTGAAGCATTGTATGGGAGGAAATACGTAACACCCTTGAACTGGATAGAGACAGAGAGCGACCCTACTATGGAATTGACCCGATAGATGAGGCCGAAAGCGTAAGGTGAGAATAATAAAGCGAAGACATGAAAGCCGCTCAAGACCGATGAGAAAAGCTATGCGGGATAAACATAGAAGGCCCATTAAGTTCAACGTTGGTGACTATGTTTACTTAAAGGTGTCACCAATGAAACGAGTACAGCGCTTTGGAGTAAAGAGAAAGTTAGCGCCTAGGTTCAGAGGCCCCTATAAAATTTTAGCCACTAAGGGAGAGGTAGCGTATCGATTCTGCGCTTACCACAGGAGATGGGAAGAATTTTTGATGTTTTTCACGTATCACAACCGAAGAAATGTTTGAGAGTTCCCCGAGGAACAAGTGCCAATTCAGAATGTTGAGATAAGTCAAGATCTAACCTATTATGAGAGTCCAGCAAAAGTGCTAGACACCAAGGAGAGAGCCACTAGAGGAAAGGTAGTGAAGCAATACAAGATCCTTTGGGGAAATCATGGTAAAAAACGATGCAACCCAGGGAAACCGATGAATATCTTCCGAGGAACTATCCACGCTTTTACAAAGAATGGTTAGTTTAACCGAATCTCGGGACGAGATTCTTTTTAGGGGAAAAGATTTGTAACACCCTGGGTGTTAAGCATCTTGAAAGCATGATCATTTGCATAGCATCATCATCATTTCATGCATAATCATGTGTTAATAGCATTCACTTTGAATTGCTCTCATTTCATGCTTGTTTGAGCTAGCTACTATAGGATCTTAGCTATAATGATGTTTTGGACCTAGATTGTGCCTAGATATATTTTTGACATAATTTAGGACCATGTTTGAGCTTGAGTTTCAACTTAGAAATTTTATTTTAAATCTGCCCTAGAGGTCAAACCTCTTTGACCCATTTTGAAACTCCTTTCAAAGGTGCTTGATAGAAGTGTTTCTAGCAAAAAGTTTCTATAGATGAAATGAAGTACTTTTTATGTAGAGCAAATGATCTTTTATAAGTATCTTGTGAAAAGGCTTGGAACTGGTTCAAATAGTGCCCAACAGTTTGGGTCAAATTTGAGTCAAATTCAAACTCTGTTTTGACTAGTTTGATTTGACCTTGCTGTTTTTTTAATTTTTAGTTTCAAATTTAGGCCGAATTATAAAAGTTCATATTGAGTGTTTTGTAGCTTATGAAATTCTCTACAAAGTTGATGTTTTGACTTTTTCCAAATTCCGCACGGATCTCGAGGCACAGGCTAAAAACTTACGCTGACTCGAGAAAAACGAGAAGGGCCGCCGTTGCTCCGTTGGGCTCCAATCTTGCTTGAATGTCTTAGTTAGATGTCCTAGAGTCGAGAACGGCCTTTGGTTCGCCCGTCAATCGCCGGAGAACGGCGGTCCGCCGTCACCCGCACCACCGCTGAAGCCGCCGTGCGCCGCCGTCGCCCGTTGTCGGGTTTTAGCGCCAACCGAAGTGCACCAACGCGTCGCCTCGTCGCGTAGATGCTTTTAGGCTAGCTGGTTGCGTGATTTGGTCACCGCCGGGCGAAGATCCGCCGCCGACCCGCCGCCCGGCTGCTGCGTGCCCTGTTTCTGTAAAGTGCTGACACGCGGCGGGCCCCGCGCCTTTTTCTTTTTTTTTTTTTTTCTTTTTTTCGTTTTTCCGTTTGAATGAAATGCTTAGAAAATTCATAACTTGGTCATTTTGAGTCCATTTTGAGTGAAACAAATTTTGTCATGCTTGTTATAGGATAGGCTACAGTATAAAATTATGAAATCCTATTTTCTGATAACTTTTATATAAAGTTTTATTTATGGCCATAAATGCATGGAAATTGAGGAAAATCATATCTTTTAATTGGTGCAAGATAAAAATATGCTTTCTGTACAAAAAGTGCTTGTTTTTGTGAGTAGAATCCATGGAAAATATCATGCATAGTATGTTCTGTGGAAGAAATGTGATTTTCTATTTATGTGCTATTTACCATGTGATCTTTAGAAATTCATAGAAAAATAAATATTAGGGTTCTGGATGTGAAACTTGGTATGCTTGTGTTTGATAGGTTTTAGAAGCTTATCATACTTAGAAATCTGTTGTCTGACACTTTTCATAGTACAAAAGTATTTTCATGCTTAGGTTTGGTGTAAACTTGTCATTTTTGTGTAGGACTGTATGAGCATGATCTTGCCCTGAGATTTTTATGGTAGCTGTTATATTCCAGTAGGATGCTCTGGTAGTTTGTGTAGGACTGTATGAGCATGATCTTGTCATTATAGTCGACATGGGGATCACTCTCCTTGCCCATGCCTCTATACCCTTAAAATTTTGGGATGAGGCATTCCTCACTGACGTGTTTCTTATCAACCGGCTCCCTTCCAAAGTACTTGACAATCAATCTCCTTTTGAACGGATATATAACCACACCCCTGATTATAGCTTCCTTCGCACATTTGGATGTGCTGTATGGCCCAACCTCGGACCTTTTAATTCACAAAAACTAGCATTCCGATCCAAAAAATGTGTCTTTCTTGGCTACTGATCATATGCATAAACGTTTTAAAGGTCCGGACCCTACAAAAGGGCGCATATATATCTCTCGCGATGTTGTTTTTTTTTGGCGAACACGTCTTTCCCTTTTTCCTCTCTTCGCCCAAATGTTGGGGCTCGTCTTGGGCTGAAATTGCACTTTTACCTCCATCCCTCCTTAGTCCTAATGCTAGTTTTGGGGATGCTATTTTCCGTGACCAATATACATCTCCATCTGCATCAACTAATCAACCACCAAGTTCGATTAATGCGATGCAGCTATTCTGAGAAGAAAATTTGGCCTCAAATGATCTTTGCGCGCACCAAAAGCGGCGTTATTTCCTCTTGCCACTTTCGGTGACAACATGGGCACGGCACACCAGGGAGGATTCGCGTACTCCCGCTCCTTCTCGTCTTGACTCTCGGGGCAAGTGGCTCCACCTTGATCGCGCGTCGTCGGCGGTTGGTTCACCACGCTCCCAAACCGACCCGTCGATAAGCACTACCGGTGCTTTGGATCTTATTCTACACCACCATCGGACAACATCTCTTCTCCGCTTGATCCGTCACCACCACTACAAGATCCTGCCTTTGGCGACAGCCCTGTCGGGGGCACCTAATGGCACTCCGGTTGCTAGTGAGTGCCTTCTCGACGCCGATTGGGCTGGTTGTCTCGATGATCGCAGGTCCACCGGGGGGATTTGTATTGTTTTTAGGATAGAATTTAATATCTTGGAGTGCTAGAAAACAGCCTACAGTTTCTCGCTCCTCTACTGAAGCGACTACAAGGCTCTTGCAAATGCTACAGCCAAGATGATGTGGATACAGAAATTGCTACAAGAACTTAACATTCCTCACTCTTCAATCGCTCCGTTATGGTGTGACAATTTGGGGGCAAAAATACTTATCTCGCTAATCCAGTTTTTCATGCAAGAACAAAGCACATTGAGATCGCTCTCATTTTGTTCGAGAACGTGTTGCTCAAAAACTCCTACATGTGAGATTCACCTCTACAAAGGATCAACTTGCGGATGATTTCACCAAACAAATTCCGACTCACGAAGATTCGGGCCTTCGCTCCAATCTCAACCTTGTTCGTGGTTGATATTGAGGGGGTGTTAGATGAAGAAGTCATGATCCACACTCCGGTTGCTACTCTTAGCCATTATATTTCCGGTTACTACTCTTAGCCATTATTGTAATAGTCCGGCTATTGTTTTCAGCCACATTGTAAAGACAACATGCGTGTGCATGGTCATAGACATAGGCCTATTCTCTAGGTATATTGTACATCACAAACTTGTAATGCCACCGGTGGGGGCTGTTCCCCTTTCCTATATTAACACCTATATTAACATGTAAATAAGGACTAGGACCGACAACCTTGTTTCTCCCAGCCTCCTTCCTTTTACACACCCAACTAGTAGTAGTAGTAGGAAATGCCAAAGCAAATATTTAACATTCAGAACATGCAGTCTGTTGTGTTGCACTGACCTGTTTCAATGCGGGTGGAATCTCGGATGGAGGCATCTAGCCGTGATGACTTCCTGCTGGTTCCCTACATCGATGGATACAACCACTTTAAATAGTTCGGAAAGGAAAGTACATGTTCAGAACATTTAGTTGTGTTGCACCGACCTGTTTCTCTGCTGGTAGAATCTCGGATAGAGGCACCCAGCCATGATGACTTCCTGCTGGTTCCCTACATCGATGGATACAACCATTTTAAATAGTTCGGAAAGGAAAGTACATGTTCAAAACATTTAGTAATTACAGGGTAAGAGCACTAACCTTTTACAAGTTGAAATCAATAAGAAATTGCAGGTTCATATCAATAATCAATTACAGATTTAATGCATTGATTGCTACTGCGTGGTAGTAGTAGTAGTGCTAAAAACAATGCTTTTGATGCAGGTGATTGATTTGCTACAGGGCTCACTTGCACAAGAAAAACCTACGTCCAGGTGCATGCCAACTATAGTTCCACAGGGCTCACTTGCACAGGAACATTTCTAGCCGACACACTTACCCACTAATTCATGAACGCTTACACGGGATAACAAAATCATATAGATTGCACTATTTCTGGTAGAATATTGCAGTATGATCAATTGTTAAAGGTCCCGAAAAAAAAAATAGAAAATACCTACAACTGAATAAAACCGTTGGTGTCATTCAGAACTTGGTGAGCAAGGGTTCCTTGAATATCAACCTTATGAACTCCACTATCCCTTTTAACAGTGGCAATTGACATTGATCTTTTCCTCAATTGCCACTGTGATAGGATCACTTGGTGGCGAAGATGGCAGCCTTGACTGAATTCCACTTTGTTTACTGTCCTTAGAAATGAGTTCTCCTTCAGCTTTTAAAGATTCAAGGAACTCATTAGTTTTCGAATTTCATAGCACCAGGCACTTTACTAGTAGCAAGAGTATGAACAGAAGGATTGCATGTAGAAGTAAAAAATGACACAATTAATCAACATCAAACAATAGCCGCTCCAAATAGAGGCGTCCACTAATGTAGGGTAATAGTAAATGCAATATGTTGGTTCCTTTCAAAATTCACTAGAAAGTTCTATGACCCATTTGAGATTTCAGGCTAAAAGTTCTTGAAGATAAAAAAAAAAATATTTACTGTCGACTATATTCAGCTCTTAACAACACAAATCAGTACTATGTAACCATCAACATCAATAATTGAATAATCAATGGCGTAGAAATTTCCAAATACTCAGTATGCATTAGTTTGTGTACCAACCTTTGGCCTTTTGCGTGAACAACTCCACAAATATAGGATCACCGGCCCCTAGATCACTCTCTCTGGTATTCATGTCATTAACAATGTTTGTACGTCCTCTGGCGGCAAATGTGTTTTTGATCATTCTTTCCTCTACCAATCTGCATAATAAAGTACAAAAGTTGCCAAATGTGGTCATAATTTTGTGCAAATACTACGTACAATTACAAGTTAGTCAAAGAACACTGTTAATCACAAAAAGCTTAGCAGGGGTACTCCATTTTAGTCCTCCTAGTAGATATTAAATTTCCAGGAGAAAAACCTCATGCTGCAAACTAAACTCCATGATAAAAACCAGCCATCGAACCTGAGCTGCTCGTGTCGCCAGATGCAATTGCAGCGCAAACGAGGGAGGACCATCTCTCTGTCGGTCGCAGCGGAGAACGGTGAAAGTCTTCCACGTTGCTCCTCGATCCGGAGGACTAATCTGGCCGACGACTGCAGCGGTGGCGGCGATCCGGATCTGTTGCCGGCGGCAACGGTGGTGGTGCTGAGAGAGATCGGCGGCGTGATCGGCTCCCACCAGCGCGTGGAAGATCGTCCGTCGGCCTGGATCACGAACCCAATGCTGAAGCACGCCTTCGCGTCGGCGGCTCCCTGGGTCATCAGGCCCGCATGGAAACAGCACTCGTCGTCGTGGCCGCCGCCAGGCCGGCCCGACACGCGCGTCGCCGTCGGGGAAGAAAGAACCGGAGGGACTAGTGGTAGCCGCCGACGGAAGGTGCCCGACCGACCGCACGTAGTTGCCGGAGGCGATGCCCCTTACCAGGCAATAATAGCCGCATACGTGGAAGACGTGCGTGCCGTCCGTCCGGCCACGGTCTCGATCGCGCGCGCTCGTCGACGCCGTGGTGATCACCAGCGGCGCGTGCCCGCTCGGGTGGCGGCGGCGAGGTGCTCTTGGACCGATTTTAAACCCATGATCCTGTTGTGTAGCTGTGTCACGGAGAACGGAGAGAGGATTACGTGGTGCCGCGGCTATTGCCGGATTTTGGTGCGGAATGTTTGGAAGAAGTCGTGGCGTTGTGCAGAGCTGTGAAAAAGTCAAGCCACAATTGCGATGTGGTGTTTGGAGTGGGCCAGGCCAAGATTTTGTAGTTGACTATGGCCTCATTCGCTTTGATCTGGATTCGTACCGAACACTCCCCGTTCCTTGTGGAATTATTACTTGGCTTGGATCCAAATGATTCGATGCGGAATGCTTGTTCACAGAACATAGGCTCGATTTGGATTGAAATTATACTATTTCAAGCCTTTTCACCACCACCACCACCCCTCTTTAGCTCAGATGGGAGCGAGTCGTAAAACAAAAACGAAAGAAAAGAAACAGGCTTGCAGGTACACGAGGATTGATGTCATTCAGTTTGCATCTATATCTATACTGTAATTAAATTCTATAAGTCGATTCAAAGAAACATTCCCACTGAGATGTCTAATCTTCGTGCACCCAGTAAATTGCACACAAAAATCTTCCTTCATCAAAATCAAGGCTCACAAAACAGTTGTATCACATCCAAGCACAGAGATGGAAAGTTTGCCTGAGGCGTCTTGCACCCTCCCCACACCTGCGCCCCTCACGTGACCTCCCCATATGTAAATTTCACTTTGCCTAGCCAAGGTTCAATTCCTATCCGCAGCATGTAGCATGCTATATTGTCTTCTCTATTCCACGACACATCAGCATCTCCTCTTTCCTCTCCGCACATTCCACATACGCATCCTTACTGCGGGACCGAGCTAGCTCCTCCATGGCCGTTGACGCTTCTCCTACTCCACCGTGCCCAACAGACAGATGTCATAGCCTAGAGTCGGCCCAACTTCCTTTTGCCAGCGGCCAGTTTGGGGGTCACCCTAAACCCTAGCAGCAGCAAAGGCAGCGGCTCGTGCCTCAGTCGCAGCGGCGGCGGTGGCTTGTGCCTCAGTCGTGGCGGCGGCGGTGGTTCGTGCCTCGGGCGCGTGGCAGCCCCGAGCCAGCAGGCTGGTGGTAGCGTCTGCGGCGGCATCCATGGCAGCATGAGCCCCTTGGCTGTAGGCGTGTCTTGCCGTGGAAGCGGACGGCGAGGGCACCGCATCCGCAGCGTGAGCAGAGCACATGACGGACACAGAGGCACTACGCTAGAGCGTCTCTTTAGGGGCGACTGGTGACGCTCTTTAGGAGCGGTTTTGCCACCTGCCCCTAACTTCCCGTTCCTACAGTGGTTTCACAATAGGGGCGGTTGGTGATGCAATCGCCCTACTGTTTGAGCCACCCCTACTGTAGTTTCCAAAATTCGCATTTTCAAAATTCAAAAAAAATAGCAAAACATTTTTATTTAATCGGGCGAGGCCCCCCACCGTTCAGCCACCCACAACCCCTACCACTACAAGAAATCTGACATTCCAAGACAAATCGATTTTGTCATGTATACCCCAAAAGTGTCACAAAAAGTGTATTCAAGATGAAATTCGTCCGTCATGGGGTTCGTCATATAATCAGCGTCACAAAATGTCCGGCGTGGCGAAATTTGGGTGTTCTCACACAAAATCCCAAAACATTATGTGACGCTACCTCAACTTTCTGTCATATAATAGTGTGTTAACCATGGTTAATAGTTTATGCAAGCTATTGTGACGATAAGAAGTTGTCATGTATAAGTAGTTAACCATGGTTAGAAGTTGTCATATATTGTGAGGCCCTGGATTTAGGTCCAGGCCCATATTACGGGGCCCAACCCAATTGTAACAATAATAATAGGGATAATAATAAACCACAAAATCAATTATATATTATCATATTGACCATACAAAAGTGCATGTTCTAGAACACATGTTTTCATACAAAAGTGCAACAAAACATGAAAACACAATGATTCAGCCAACTAAACTAGTACTAGTAGCTAATCAAGCCAACTAAACAAGTTCTAGTAGCTACTGCCGTTCCAGCTAACAGCTAGCTTCTTGCACCAAACATGTTCCATCCTGCCAGCATCCAGTGCCATGTTCCAGCAAGCAACCTAGTAAACAGAGAGATGTATAAGCTTTAATCAAGTAAACTCTAGTCTGCAAATGAAAAGAGTGTTGAGTTGTTGTTAGGTTCATAAATTAACTGAAAAAACAACAATCTTATGAGACACTAAAGATTTACTAAAGTTTGCATCATGGGCTCACCAGCAGGGAGTGTCTTATGTAATCTTCAACAAACTCTCGACAGCAGCCTCATTTGGTTGATGCCTGGTGTTTGTAAAAGATCACATGAGACACTGCACCAAACTAGACCACAATTATAGGCATAAAAATGACTCAGTCATTGGTGCACAATGATCATCATTGCTGCCAATGTAATTTCATAACAGCAGGTTCTTCACCTTGCAAAACAATTAAATCACCAGGAATACAAACAGGGCATAGAAACAGATCGAGATATGATTGTACTCACCTTGCAAATGAATGTGCTGACTTGTAGCCACCATGTACTCCATATGTCATCACCATCAACTCCGAGACACAACAGATTCCATCAAAAAGAAAACTATAATCAGATAACTAACAAAATAATCTTGACAAATGACAATTAGACAACAGACAACCAGATAGTTCTATCTATGCATGTAAAAGATTATAAGTCAACAAGATTATAAGTCTCATTTACAAAATAAGAAGTGCATGTAAAAAGATTATATCTGCTTATACATAGATAGTTCGATCTATGCATAACCCAATATACCAATTACAATACATGCAAATAGAGAAGATGAAGAATCTTATACATCTCATTAACACGAAATAACACTATTTTAGCATCCCAAGAAGTCAATCAATTTTAAGTTTGACAAATGTAGTTTGTGAAACTTAAAAATGAATGACCTCTTAGGATGTCAAAATTGGCCAACAAATACTGGTTCATAAATTAACTGAAAAAACAGCACCTCAGTATAACTCTTTACTAAAGATTTACTAAAGTTTACATCATGGGCTCACCAGCAGGGAGTGTCTTATGTAATCTTCCACAAACTCTCGACAACACCTCATTAGGTTGATGCCTAGTGTTTGTGAAAGATCACATCGACACTTTGCACCAAACTAGACCACAATTATTTTCACTTTGTTTGGCCAAACAAAAAAGTGTATATTTTCACAAGCATACAAAGTACTATTTATTAACTAATATAGTAGAGCACTTTAGTATAGCACTACAGCTAGACCACAATTATTTTAGAAGCATCGTAGGCTCTAAACAATGAAAATGAGCTAGATAACTACCAGCGAAGGATATGATCATCCTTCCATGAATGTCAACATGGGCACAAGGGTAAACCAAGGTAGTAGGCCTCAGAATAATGGTTGTTTGGCTTGTTTATACCAACGATAATGAAACATAACACATGGGGACTATGAAATCATCGGGGAACTTGCAGCCTCAGCCCCCCAAGATTATATCAACTCATTCTTGAACACAAAAAAAAGAGTAGCCGAGGTCAGCAAGGTTCCCGATGATTCAATGAACAACATTGTTTGTCCCTTTGTGGCTCCACGAGAGGCTGCATGGGCTGCATTGGAAATTTATTTTATAGGAATAAATTCCGGTGAGAGAAGCCTGCACACCGGCAGCGTCTGCAACCGAGCTAGCACTTGTTCTTGAACACTTCAATACTCTGGGATGCATACTCCCTCTCTCCCTTTTCAAGTGACGTTTTTGGTGTGCGTGCCACGGGTTTGAGTCGATTTATACAAAATATGTGCAACATTTGTATCTTCAAATAATTTTGATAAAAACCTAGATGAAAAGATCTTTCCAATAACACTAATTATATATTATAATTATTAATATTTTTAATATATAATTGTCGACAGTTTTTTTCGAGAAAGCGCAAGTGACACTTAATTATTTGGGGGACGGAGGGAGTATATAACAACTTCGAATAGAGTATGATATTGGTTCCAAATGCTTAGTTAGGATTCTTAAAAGAGGGATGAGCTCACCCTAGAAAGTATTAAGGATTTCTATGTCGAACTGGAAAAAGACAGATTGGAAGCTCGACACTATGATTTGTTTGGGACCCACCAATTGTTGATTATTCAGGCTCAAGGAGGCTTGATAGTTTAAACATTTGGAGACTTGATGATGACGGTGCTGAGCTCCACAATCTCACTTGAAAGGAGATGTATACTATTACCGAACCTGAAATATCAATAGTATGAGCAACCCTAGATAAAAGCTGTAGCGTTAGCATGGGCAATATACTAGTGTGAGAAGTTGAGCAGTGAGGCCTCATTGGTTTCGGTCGGTTTGGCCCGTTCACGAGGCCCAATCTGGGTGGATTGCTGCGTGGCCCATTCGAAGCCAAGCCTAGCTCAAAATTTTGTTCGGTTTCATTAGGCTCGAAAAGAAAACTGGTCGGGTTTACACGCCCTCCACGACCCGAACAAAACCCAACCTCCTACCCTTTGGATCCTGGTGTGAAATGCATTGGTAGTCTGGTTTCAGTGAACCACAGGTTTCACTCGATCCGGCCCAAGAACAAAAATAGGTATGGTTTCAATCAATCTTGCATAGACAAACGAGGCCTAAAGTGGTCCCGTAGAGGTACGTTAAAGTAGGAATCACAGTTTGGCTACCGTATACGTCTACAAGTTATTTATTTGTAGTAATCAGCTTTTTCTCTCCATTTGCTCCTACTGTTAGAGACCCTGAATTGTATAAAAAAATACATAATAGGTGAGTATACCATCAAACTTGCCTAAGTATTTACATGGATTCCATGTTTCCGATTGAAATTATTCATTTTTCCTTGAATGGCACTGTTTGAAATTGGTATTTCCTTTACTGTCACTTCCTAATTTTGGAATTTGCAGGCTAACTTAGCAATCCACCAGGCATTTGATGATAGTGGATACAAAGGTAGCTACCTCGATACAATTAGTTGATGCTAGTATCATGCCTGTGTGTTGCCACAGGATAGCTAAATTTTATATAAAAACACACATCGCATGAGAAGATAATAATATTGTGAACTTAAACAATGATATTAAAGTGACATTGAGTCCAAACACTTAAGTTATGTGACGTTAACACAATTACGGATATCATGTTGTCGCAGGCTCATAAAGTCTATTGAATAGACTTTTTGTAGTTCGCCTAAGATAATATTTTATATCAGCTAGAAGATGTCTTCGATATCCATTTATTTAAATGCGCATGAGAATGTATGCAAATATTAGTGTTTAATTCTGAGTTATTATTGTTATAAGCAACTGTGATTCTGAGCTAGTTACCAATCTATGTCATATGCAATTTGTTTTTCACGGATAAATTTCCATTTGAGGATATCCTCATTATATCCATGAATATGTCTAAAATTTTTCTCAAAGGGGAAAAATTATGCCCTCCGTGTAGGTACAAGTACAAGAAGTTCACAATAGTGGCATCTCAAACGCTTTTCAACAAAATTCCCAATCTGTCAGGATCCATCCACCTTTCTAAAGCCCTGCCAAACCAAAAATCCAGTCATTAGAAATATCAATCTCAGACTTCTCATCGAGGAAGAATTAGCCGTTCAAATCATTGCGGGTTGGACAAAATGCAAAATGAAGTGGAATCCCATGAAGAGTATAAACTATTTATCTTTCACTGATACACACATGTTTCTGCTTGCATGGTTCAGTCCTTAAGTCTGTCAATATTCTTGTTCATCCTATTATGATGTTTTTCACACAAAGAATAGAAAACAGACCCCTCATCTGAGGGCAAAATACAGGAACATCAAAGAGAAGATTGGAAGATAGGAATTCATTTGGAAATTGAAATTGTAGGTGATAACCTCCTGCCTGTAAAATTTATATAATGCATCATTTTTTTAACAATGTCCATGAATGTCATCCAACCTTCGGTACGGCGTCTGTACTGGGTACATAACAAAATATATGAAAATGTTTTCTTTTGACATAAGGGAGTCCACACTCATCTACAAAGTGCATGTGATTTAATATGGTCAATCTCAATTCACGTTTCAGTGATGGTGCTACTATGAGTATGCAATTTTGTAAGAGTACAGCAGAGGAAAAGATCCCTGATGTATCATAGAAGAAGGATCAATGATACAATCTGCACCAAACATTAATATATATCCTATCCATATCTTCCTGAAATATGCATCTATGTCATATTTAAGTTCATGAAACAAATATAGTATACGAGCTCTGAATAGGAACCATTTTTTCTGCACCTATGATCAGCACTAAATTTTGAAGCAATTTGCAAATACTGTAAAGACGGTTGAACTGAAAAACACGCACATGTACTTGCATGATGGCCACAAACTGGAAAGCTACCTACATGTAATAAGGGCTAGGAAAATTCAGAGCAAAGCAGATCAAATCACACCGGCCTACGAATAATAAGTGAAGTCAGATCAAATCACACAGAACCAAAAGTGCGGATCCATCAGTAAAGGATATTTTGTGCACATGTACGTAAGATATTCTATGGACGAAAGGGGGAAAAGAGGTGGGCACACCTGCATAGTCCGGACTTCAGCGCATGTCGCTCGGGCCGCAGTGCCCCCATGCTGCCCGCCGGCGCTCCTAATGTTGTGCCGCCTTCTCTTGTTGGCCACGCCGAAGCTCAGAGTTGCCTACAGTTGGATGCATAGCTAGAGGGATGTGGGGAAGGAGAGATGAGATTTTGAAGGCGGTGACGTGCAGGTCAGCATCCACCATGTCCACTGTGACACCCTCGCCATGGTCGTCTGCTTGGGCGTCGGTGCGGGTTGCGACTAAGGGGCGACCACAAGGATTGTTTCTATTTTCATGAGAATTTTTTTTTGCTTATTTTTTACGTCAGGAATCCTTTCTTATTCTTTATTTTCTTTTTGCACAATTCCAGCTCCACGTTTAAATGTTATTTCTATCTTTTACATTTGCATCTGGAATCCTTTTTTATTCTTTATTTTCATTCGCACCCTTCCGCCTTGTAGTATTACCCTGGGTGCGGTATCGCAGGTAAAGGGCAAATAGAAGTACCAAATCAATATCACACCAAAATGGAGTCTTAGTTTTGTTCTTTTTATTTGTGGGAGAAAACAATATATATACATCAACTCATGCAATGTATCTAAAGCTGCCATTATAATTAATAGATAACAATCGCACAACTATTACACCGCAGTTGAAAAATAGCCACCACCATGCTACAAATCTACTAACAAATGTGGTATAAGCACTTGTGAAAACGTTTATCGAATGCTTGTAATTTTTTATATTAAATGTTGTTTTAAACATTAAGTATACATAGATTAGAAAGTGTATTCAATTTATTTGTAAACCTTGTATTTGATATACTCACCCTAAAGTTCGTTTGTTGCATGGTAAGGCGGCTCGAATGCTAAAGTTGTACAATCAGATATTTCCAAACACCCTAGGTTGATTTTTTAATCAAAATGAATGGTTAGATTGTAGAATGTATGTACGGCCCAGCTATATGTAAGAAAAACTAATTTGATGTATTACAAATTGAATGGAAACAATTACTTCTAGTGTTTGTGGTTCACTCTAAGCATAGTTGCAAGAATTGTCAAGGACAGCAATTTGCAACTTTAATTTATGCGTGGTCAAGACTTTAAACGATGTGACAACACCTATCAAACCATGTATATAAATTATATATGTTGATGTGATAGATAGAATATAAGAGACATAGAGCAGATACACATATTTTTGAAATAAATCGTTACAATATATAGATCTTACCTCGCATCCATGAGGACAATCTCTCTACACAACCCTAAACGTGATCTCTCAATTATGCCCCAGTACACAACAATTCCTGCAATGTCTACATTATTACAACATGCTATTAGTACTCTGCGTATTATTAAAGGAAAAATTAAGAGTTTAGATTTTAAAAATACATATATATGTCTTGCTAGGGCAATGTATCATTTCATGGATGGACGTCAAATGGTTCGAGCACACTAGAAATTGGATGGGAATGCTCAGGATTCCACTCTAGTGTTATGGACAATCTACACTTGTAATTACTTTGAATGTTGTGAAACTCAATCTGCAGCTTACCTTGGAACCTGACATCACAAATGGTGTTGTCACATCCTTGTCGTACTAACCTGTTGAACCTTAGTGTCGGTCGTGAATGGCTTTGAGACTCAGAGGTTCAACGTGCTACTATGACAAGTTTGTGACTACACCATTTGTGATGTCGGTTCCATGTTACGCCCTGGCGTACTGAGTTTTGCAACACTCAAAGCAATTACGAGTGTAGACTAGACCATAAGACTAGAGTGGAGCCTTAGAGCATGCATATCCAATTTCCGGTCTGCTCCAACCATTTAACGTCCATCCATGAAATGATGCATTTCTCTAGCAAAACCTATATAGGTACTTTGAAATTCTAAACTCTCTTTATTTGCCTTTAATAATACACATAATACTAATAACATGTTGTATTTATATAGACATTTAGGAATTGTTGTGTACTGGGACAAAATTGAGAGACCACCTTCATGTTTGCATAAAGAGATTGTCCTTATGTAAGCGAGACAAGATCTTTATATTGTAAACACTTATTTCTGAAATGTGTGTATCTATTATAAGCCCCCTATATTCTATGTAACATATAAATATATGTAGTTTGTAGACATGATCTGATAGTTGTCGTCATGTTGTGCAAAGTCTTGGCTACACATAAAGTAAAGTTGCAAATTGCTTCCCTTGACAAATTGCAAAAAGTCCTTTCGATGATGTTGATGAGAAGGAACCAATGGAAGCATCCGAGGAGGAACTCATGGAAGAAGAAGAGGCTAGTGAGTTGCCTACCCCTACACTACCCGCACTCAGCTGCCTCACCTCTAGTGCTGGTGTCTTTTCCTACTGAACAACTCTCCGTTCACATCTTCACCGATGGCTTCAACCGAGCTAGCATCCATTGGGCTAGTTGTGGATGAAGAGACAGGATGGACTCACAAGATCCTAACCAAGTAGCCTCCTGCGACGGCCTACTATCACTAGTTGTTAACCGATGTGCTGGCCCGTTACTATGTAGATTTGTGTTGGTATTTGTTAAGCCTACGTAAAATATTTATAATAATCCGCGAACGGATACTGGTGAGCATTTCACCCGGGAGAGGGTTTTATATCGAATCCACAGGGAGGATGGTGTGAGGTAACTAAGGAATATAACTAATCCCCCTCGAAAGCAAGTAGTCAAGGAACTGAAGAAGATAAAGAGATAAGGAGATTTCTATGGTTGTTTAATTCTTATCCTTGTAAGCATATGTTGGTATTGTCTTAAAGGGAAGCACCCAAAGGAAAACATGGGCGAAACATGCAATCCTCCGGCACTTACATGCCCAACTTGTCTTATAGACGGAGGGTGGATTCCAAAGGACTCAACAGACTTGTCACTCCCGCGATCTACCACACACGACCCGGAATATAAGGTGTCATCACAAGCAACCTCGCCTAGGCACCATGCCTAAACCTAAGCTACCCCTCTAATCTATAGCGTCCCTACTGATTAAAGTACTCAAACAAGAGTTGTGAACAATAAGAACAACAAGAACATTTACTTACTCAAATAAGGAGTTGATCCACCATAGAAGTCTCCTCGGATCAAGTACCCGTGTTCTTGGGACTTGATTCCGATAGTACAAGATGTAGAGGAGTCACCGACAGTCCGGTGATTCCTCCGCATGCTCTTCCCATCACCAACACTTTAACTCTAGGAACAAGATTAGTTCTAGTCTCTCTAATGAGGACTATGGCTCTAATCTCTTCTTAACTCTTACTCTTGATTAGATCTAATTAGATCTAATCCACTTCTAATTACATGTCTAATTCTACTTCACTAATCTCTTAGAGAGAGTTGATCCTTACAAGGGACCCCTGTCGATGTTTTTACCGAGAGCACGCCCGCCACGGGTGAACCGGGCGGGTTTGTTCGGGCCTCGACGAACCTCGAGCCCGGGGTTTTGTTCTTGCGGTGACATTGAGAGCGGGGTTTTTATATTTGGTTCGGGCCCTCGATCAAGGATCGAGTAAAGACCTTTACGCCGGTCGGCGTGAGCTTTGTTTTTGATTGATGGGGTTAGCCGGAATCGGTATGAAGCTTACAACCGCTTGGTCGTAGCCATGCTTGTGTTCTGTATGTTCTCTGCCTCGCTCTCCTCTATGAGGTGTTCCTTGGCCGCCTTTTATAGTCCAAGGGGCCAAGGAACTCGCTACGATCCTAGTCGAATACGAGAGAGGGTCGTCCGGTAGAGGAACCGAACACCCAAACCCTTTACAAGGTAATCGACTAGTGTTCTATCCTAGTTACAAATGAAGTCACCGTAGCTATGCTTCCATTGCCTTCGGGAGTTGTTTGTGGCCGCAGGCTCGGATAGAACCCTCGCGTGCAACTCGGTAGAGTTCTTTGGTGATCTCAGATCCACAAGCCCCCGAGCATCTCAAGGTCGAGTCATGAGGGTTGCTTTGCTCTTCTCGGGCGAGGCCTTGATATGGTCTTCAAGATCATCTTACGGAGTGCAATTTTGAAAAAAGTGCACCCGTAGGGTGTAGCCCCCGAGCTTCTTGCTTTTTTTGGCACAAAGAGTTGGAAGGTCTTTGAGTTCTTCTCCTCCGTCTTCGAGTTCCTCTCGCCGTCGGGAGCTCTTCTTTTCTTGAAAGGAGGGCCTTGCTCCGCTAGCCCCCCGAGCATCTCGGGTTTGAGTCACGAGGGTCGTGCGCTCTTCTCGGGCGCGTTCTTGATGCGGCCTTGTTGTCTTCGTCACGATGTGCACTTTCTTTGAAAAAAGTGCACCCGTGGGTGTAGCCCCCGAGCTTCTTGCTTTTTTGGCATAGAGGGCTTGGAAGGTCTTTGAGTTCTTCTCCTCCGTCGAGAAGTCTTCTCCTCCATCTTCGAGTTCTTCTAAAAAAATCTTGCCCCGGGTATCCTGTAGCCCCAGAGCATCTAAGAGCTCTTCTCTAGATTGAGCTTTTAGGGGTTCTTCATTTTACCCGGGATTTTGACCGTTTCTCTTTTTCCATGAAGTCACGGGAGTCACAGTGCGCTTTTACTGTGCTCTGTTTTTCGGGAAACGTCAGTGCATGGCAGTCATTGCCATAAATTCCCTTCTGCGTGATTTGAGGTGACCGCTCCTTTCTTGTTGGTTGCCTCGTCTTCCGTGGACTTGGTCCATGGGCGTGCGGGTTCTCGCCTATAAATATGGCCCACCTTTGCTTCGGTGAGAATCGAGTGTCTTTTCTTCCTCTCTGCTTCTTCTTCCTCTAGACAGTCTCTCCTCTCGTTGAAAAAAGCTTCATTCTGAGCTTCGGATCCATGGCGGTGCCTTTGAGTGAGTTGGATCAGCCCCCGGGCATTTTCTTTAGCCTTTCTAGGGTTCTTCTGTGAGTGAGGGATGTCTTGTGAAATGGAGTGGAAGGGGGACTACTCCCGGCGGTGGCTCCACTCTTGGGCGTGGCTAGCGGTGGGAAAAGGATGCCTTGCGATCGAGTTTTCCTTCGCTCCGTCGTCCTATCCCACTTTGTTGGCCTCTCGAAGATGAGTGGGGCGGTCTACTTCGCTTGTTCCTTAGCTTGAGGAGGGCTAAGGTGCTTTCTTGGTCGGGCTAGGCTGATCCTCATGATGTCCATCGGCTCGAGTTTCTTGGAGAGGATAGCACCTTGCCGCCTAGTTCAAGGGGTTATCTTTCTCCGATTCTTGCCTTTGAGTCTTGAGGAACTGCCGTGTCCATATTCTTGTGGTACTTTGCTCCTTTCCCGGGGTGTTGTGCCGGCGAGGGTTCTTTTTCCCTAGGTCGGCAGCTTTTGGAACTCAGGTCCATTGGTTCCCCTGTGTGTTACTCGGGTTCTTCGGGCTTAGGTATACGTGGCCGGGTTGCCGATTCCTCCGTGGTCTTCTTAGTGCTCTTTGGTGCTTTGAGCTCCGTGTAAGGGTCTTGACTTCTTGGTCAAGATATGGAGGGGTCCTCTTCTTGGCGGTTGAAGTCGGCTTGGTGGAGTTTGGAACAGTCCCGGCGCTCTATCTTCGTCGCTCTTGGACACGGACTCCTTACGCCTTCTTTGAAGTACTCTTGAGTTGTTGGGCTTCGGCCTTCTTTGTATCTTGTGCGCGGGGAGTTCTTGTTGGGTTCCCGTGCATCGAGTCTTCTTTGTATCTTGTAGGGAGTTGTTTCCCATGTAATCTTAATCTTCAAGATGTTGAATAAAGAGATCTGTCCCTTTATTTATTCTGTACTTGTATTTTTGTATGGCTTTGATCCGCCTTTGTATAGACTTGTTGTAGTTTGTCTTACGCTTGTCATTGCTTTGGTCTTCGATTTCTTCTTCTTCGGATGACTTGATGCGATTGCGCCTTTAGAGTTCTTCCTTAGGCTTTCGGCTCTTATGTCCTTCATGTAGGTTCATGACGAGTTGTTTGGAGTCCCTCGTAGTGACACCAGTGTTGTTTCGGTTGATGGTTCAGCTTGCCTTTCTATAGACTTGGCTGTTCATAGTATTGAAGTCCTGCTTCGAGTTGTCAGGGCTTGTTTTCCTGACTTGTCAGCTTGTATTCTTGTAGAACTGCTGGAGGTATCGTAGGAGCTTGTCCTTGTGCATCTTTGGGTTGTTTCTTCCTTGACGCGTTGGTTGGCCTGTTCATAGGTCTTGCCGTAGTAGATTGGAGCCTTATCTCATTGCTTCAGGGTTCTTTTTCCTGAAGGGATTAGCTTTCACCTTACGTAGACTTGGCTGGGAGATAGTTCTGAAATTCTTCTCCTAAAATTCAGTACTATTTTTCCTCGGAGAGCCAACCCGCCTTTTACAGACTTGGTTGGAGATATTTGTAGAGTCTTGCTCGGTTTGTCGGGATTGTTTTTCTCTGACAAATGACTTCTGTCTTCTTTCGAGACTTGTCATGATGATTGGAGGCTTGCTCTTGAATTCCGAGTTCTTCTTTTGGAGTATCAGCTCTTCTTCTCTGTAGATTAGCCGATAATAGTTGTGGAGGCTTGCTCCCGGTCTTTAGGTTTGTTCTTACAAGGTTCAGCTCGTCCTTTCTTGTAGACTTGCCAAGGTGATAGAGTCTTGCTCTTGGTCTTCGTGGTTGTTCTTCTCAAGATTCAGCTGGTCCTTTTGTGGTTGAGACTTGCTCTTGGTCTTGAGTTGTTCTTAGAGTCTTGTTCTTTCCGGTCTTGGTGGTTTATTTTCTTGGTCTTCAAGATGTTCTTGTCCCTTTCTCATGACTTGCCGTCTTGTGTTTGGGGGCGCCCGTTTTGACTTGCTTGATTGTGGGTTGTTTTCCTACCTGCTTGTGACTTGCGTCTTCTTACGAGACTTGTCACGATTGTTCGGAGGGTTACTCCGGGCCGTTAGGTTTCTCCTTTTAGGCCCTCTAGCATTTGTCCTTTCTTGGACATGCTAGTGTATTTTGGTGGAGTCGTGCTCACGGAAGAGTTGTTCTAACTTCGGGGTTGCCTCTTCTCGGGCTAGGGCTCTCCCATGCTTTGTCCGATGGACTATCGCATGACGTCCCTTGAAGGGTTCTCGGTCCGGCCCATATAAGTGCACTTGGACTGAAGGTCAAGATGGTTGGGTTTCTATTTCATAACACTACAATCCACCTTGCCTGGTTTGGGCTGCTCTACTTTCTGAGAGACTTGTGTAAGACGATGGATTTCTATTTCACAACACTACACCGTTCACGCCCGATTCGAAAGGCCGTCCGCCGTCATTGGACATATTGGCGCTTTCTAGACCCTTGATGGCCTCTGCGACCTAGGCGGGCCGATCCCAACGTCCTTTTTTTTCAAGAGTCGAAATTCACGATCTTCCGCTAGGATTTAAGGTGTGGACGCTATTCCGAGCTAGGACTTCGCGTGGTTCCACCCTTGGAATTTGACCTCCGTTCTGGTGGTCGGGTTTGCCTTCTTTTGGTCGACTTCTTCTTGCGAAGTGCCAATTCGGGCTGTTTTGTTCTTCTCCCGTAGGAGGCATGCAGCTTCACTGTGGGCAGCTTGTTTTGTTGAGGTGCACGGTGGCTGCGTATTTTGTGACCTCTTTGGATGGTCCGTTCTTCTCGAGGCTTGATCTTCTTCTTCTTGAAGTGTCGAGAGAGTTGTTATTGCGTTCTGCTTCTCTTCTGCTGCCTTGAGTTCCTCTGATTATGGATAGAACCTTTTGAGCTGGTTTATGTGCCAAGAGTTTCTGATTTCTTCTCCTTGCATTGTCATCAGCTTGTAGGTTCCTGGTCCCAGTACTCCTTTGACGATATATGGTCCTTCCCATAGGGCCGAAAGCGGTTTGTGCTTGCCTTCCGTCTTTTGGCTTCTCTTGAGTACTTGATCTCTCGGGTTGAGTTTTCTTGGACGTGTGCTCTTCGTTGTGCCTTTCTAATGTCACTAACTAGTAATGGCATCTAGAAAGATGGCGTTTGTTGCTTCTCGTAAAACTTAAAAAGAAATATTTCTAGTCTTCTTATCCGAAAGGTTGTCATCCCTTCTTCAAATTGCTAATATCCTTGGAATATCCATATGAGGTCTATGCCTTGATAACGGCTTAATCCATAAATAAACAAAGAAGGGTGGGTATCCGCAGCTCTCTGGCATTTGAATATATAGGCCCCGTAGACAACTTTTGGGTAATTCTTCAATCCAATTTATATTCTACCAGTCCTTGAGTTCTTCGTATAATCTTGAATTAACCGGCATAGATCTTAATCTAACCATTGCTCATGTGCGACATGTCCGTTATCTCATCAATTGCTTAAGCAAGGATCAAAGTTCATAGTAAAGATAATGATAAATTCTTGATAAACGATTTTCCAAAAATCACGTTGGTTGGCGTGAAGTGTCTAACAATGGAGGTCGATAGAATTCATAGGCTAGCTGGGCATTAGAAACTCCAATATGATCTCTAAACTGAATGTTAGGATCTCCTAATTATGCAATATAAATAACACCATCAACTCTTATCTAATTCAATGAGAAATGGGGACAAACTTATGTTAAGGCATATACCTTTTAACAACCCGAAATTAGTTCCACTTGTATTACATAGAAATTATGGATTTGCAAAGTATAATGGTGGAAACCACCACAAAGTCATCAAATAAATTAGAAAGGGTGCAAACGCATAAAAAGATCTAATCACCATGGATCAATCATCTCTACCAAACCCTTCCGATCTAGATGATGGCCCATGCACCATCATGAACATAACAACATTTGAACTATGCTAAATGTGTAATTAAAGTAAATACTAGAACAAATAATCTCAAATATAAACATGATCAAGATATCATATTAAGCATGTGGTCGGGACTTGAAAACTACCCTCTGTGAAGAACTTTCAAGAACGGGCGGGCCCGGTTTTGACTCGGCCTGCATGCGGTGCAAGGTTTCTCCTTCCTACAAGTTCAATCTTGATTGCTAAGAGAGCCCTCCATTCCGTTGAACCTGACCACTATTTTAATTAGAAATATCTTTGTTATAGAACTTGATGATCTAAGAACAACACACAAGAGGGTTGTCTCTTTTTCACTTTCTCTTCTTCTCCATTTCATTAGTTAGGTGTTAGGCACAATGTAAAAGAATCAAGATCTTCCCGGAGGTACTTGGATCAAACCGATTAAAATAGTTTTACTTATGTTGATCAATACTTTGCTCTCCACATTATTCTTTTCTTATTATCAATAGCTAAATAAAAAGCCGACCGAACTCATGCGATATGATCTTAGCATATGAACTAGCATATAGTTTGCATGTCGCGATCTTGTCAAATAGAACTTTTTGCTAAATGCATTATACATACATGATTAGACCATAATGAGTTCTCTCTTAAGATAATTCTTGGTTGGATTGTCGGTTTACGGGTTAAATGCCACGTCATCTCTTGTGGGGATGCTCTGGTAGAGGGCCCCCCGCAAATCACAACTTTATCAAAACTAGGAATTAGTAGTCACACCGTATTCTAGGTTGTTATTTATTTATACCCCTTTCTCATGTTTAATTAATTAAAAATTTTATATGATAACAAGGGTCAGGCGGCTCTTGTGACAGTGCCTTCCGAGGTCCTTGTATTCCCCCACATCGGTGTTTGAATGGGGCTTTGTTAGGCTTTTCGCTTGCGTCGATTTCTAGTCTTATTGTGCCCTGAAGTAAACCAATATAGTAATTGAAATTATCTCGATCCTTAGAATCTCCATATGAGGTCGGTATAAGGCATGCATGTATATCTACTATCTTAATAAAGCTATATAGGATATCCTTCTCCTAGCATGTTTTCTTTTTATCCTTTGAGGACTTTTTCAAGTGTGTGTGTCCATTTATCATACCATTTGATTTATCCCTATAATGGATTGTAGGTCTATTGCATAGTCATGTTATCTTGTCCATGTTTATATTAGAGACTTTTACACCATGCCTTCCCGTAGTGGAAATCCGATACCACAATACTTCGTGTGAAAGCTTTGAATTGGCATTTCCGTGAACGGTGATCCGACTCTTTTGATCTTTGGGCATTAAGAATCGCCAACAATGAACTCGGCCGCTTTGGTGGAGCTGAAGGTGACCAATGGCTTGTATTCTATCCACTTGGTGAATTTGTCGATGGTGGCGTAGATGTACTCATATCCTCCCTTTGCTCTCTTGAGTGGTCCGACTTGATCTAGTCCCGGCCACGAAAAGGCCATGATGGTGGTATGCGGATCGGATTGTGTCTTTGGCACATGCGCTTGCCTTGCGAACATCGGCATCCTTTGCATTTTCTCGACGAGTTCTTACAAGTCTTTGAGGGCTGTTGGCGATGGTATCCTGTTCGAATGCTTTTCCCACGAGGGTTCTTGACGCTGCGTGGTTTCCACAGCATCCAGAGTGGATTTCTTGGAGGATGTCCTTTCCTTCTTCAGAGCTTATGCATTTGAGTAGTACTCCTAATGATGCTGCTCTCTTATAAAGCTTGTCCTTGATGAGCACGTAGTTCTTGCTTCTTCTCAAGATCCTGGTTGCTTCAGCTTTGTCTTCGGGTAGTGTCTTGTTCTTGATGAAGTTTATGATGTCTTCGATCCAGGGAGTTGTTCTTCGACCTGGAGAGATTATCATTACTCCATTTAGAGCTGATTGCTCCATGTTGTCTTCTTCTTAGGGTTTTCCTTGATGGATGGTTTCAAGAGTTCTTCAATGAATACTCACGGTGGCACTTGGGCTCATGTCGGATCCGAGTTTGGCTAGCACGTCTGCGCCACATTCGTGTCTCTCGAGCACGTGTAGGATCTCAAGGCCTTGGAAATTCTTTTCCAGCTTGCGTACTTCTGCGCAATAGAGACCCATGTTGTCCTTTGTGCAGTCCCAGTCCTTGTTGACTTGATTGATGACAACCGCGGAGTCGCCATATACTTGTAGTCTCTTGATTCCCAGAGTTCTTGCTATCTTGAGACCATGGATGAGTGCTTCATACTCTGCCTCGTTGTTTGTAGCTTGCCACATGATTTGCGGCCGTACTTGAGTTGTCTTCCTTACGGAGATATGAATAAAATCCCGCTCTCGCACCCCCCTAGCTTCAACGATCCATCAAAGTACATGTTCCAATGTTTCTTGATGTCGTCGGATATGGGTTGTTGGAGCTCGTCCATTCTGCTTTGAAATCCGGTGGCGCCTGGGATTTGATTGCTCTTCTTGGGGTGAACTCTAGATTCATTGCTCCGAGTTCTCTTTGCCCATTTTGATATGCGACCCTGTTGAGTCTCTGTTCCTCGGGATGTCGCCTAGTGGTGAGTCGGTTACCACTTTGTTATCTTGTGATTTGTTGAAGTAGTGTCGTAGCTTCCTTGATGTGATCGGTATGGTATAGAGTAGTTTTTGTACGTGAGGGGTATCGAGCCTTGGACTCGGATAGAACTTCGCTCACATAGTAACCGCCTCTGGACCTTGTTAGGTTGCTCGGGCTCTTCTCTTTCCACGATGATTGCTAAAGGCGACCACTTTGTATTCGTTCTTTGCTATGTATAGCGGTAGTTCTTCTTGATCCTTTGGAGGTGTTAGGACTGGAGCTGTTGTAAGGTACGCTTGAGTTCTTCAAATGCTTTGTCGACCTCCTCTGTCCATTTGAATTCCCCTTTTGTCTTGATGAGTTTGAAGAAGGGTAGCCCTTTTTCTCCAAGCTTGGATATGAATACGTTGAGTGCCGCCATGCACCCTATGAGCTTACGGGCGCCCTTGACACTTTGGGGTTGTGTCATCTCGTTGATGGCCTTGATGCGCTTGGTGCTGGCTTCAATGCCTCTGTTGCTGACCAAGAATCCCATTAGTTGTCCGTAGGTACTCCAAAGACGCATTTTGTTGGGTTGAGCTTCCACTTCCACTTGTTGAGGTTCTTGAAAGTCTCTTCTAGGTCTTGAATCGAGTCTCACGGTTCTCTAGTCTTCACCACCACGTCATCTCGTAAGCTTCGGCATTTTGCCAATCTGCTCTCCCAAACAAGTCTCAGTATCGCTCTTTTGATACGTTGCTCAGGCGTTCTTCAATCCGAAGGACATTGTTTTGTAGCACCAAAGGGAGTGATGATTAGGCACCAAAGGGGGTGATGAAAGAGGTTTTGCTCGATCTTCTTTCTTTAGTGCGATCTGGTGATATCCCGAGTAGTAGTCCAAGAATGATAGTAGAGCCGATCCCGCCTAGAGAGTCAACTATTTGGTCGATCCTTGGTAGCCCGATGGGATCTTTTGGGCAATGCTTATTCAGTGCCGTGTAATCCACACACATTCGTCGGTCCGAGGTGTTCTTCTTACGAACCGAACCGGGTTGGCTAGCCGGGTCGGGATGTAGGATTTCTCGATGAATCCTCTTGCGCGAGTAGTTTTGCAATCTCCTTTTTGATGGCTTCCTTCTTTTTTACGGTGAAAACCTCCTTAGTCTTTGCTTGATGGGTTTGGATCCCATATTGATGTCAATTACATTGCTCGGCTAGCTCCCTTGGTACGCCCGGGCATGTCTGCCGGTTTCCGAGCAAATATATCTTTTGTGTTGCCTTAGGAAGCCGGTGAGCGAATTCCTATTTTGGAGATAGGTGGGCGCCGATGATCGCCGTCTTGGATGGATCGCCCGTTTGTAGATCAATGTGCTTGACGTCGGCCTCTTACGGTGGAATCGAAATTGCTTGCTTCTTGGCCTGTATCTCGAGTTCTTACGGATTTGTATCCTCTGCCATCCGGTTGAGTTCCTTTTTCTCCAAGAGCTCCCCCTGTCTTGTTTGCGATTTCCACGGCTTGTGCGTCACACTTTCGAAAGCTTTCTTGAGGTCTCCTTTGATGGAAAGAACCCCAAAAGGTGCGGCATCTTTACTAGAAGATACGGGTAGTGTGGAATAGCCATGAATTTTGCAATAGCGGGTCTTCCCATAATGGCGTGGTATGGTGACTCGAGATCCGCCACTTCGAACTTGATGTACTCTGTCCGGTAATTTGATGGAGATCCAAATGTAACTGGCAAGGTGACTTGTCCGACCGGGTATAGCTGCTCATCCAGGGTACTATTCCATAGAAAGGAGTGCTTGAAGGAGCGATTAGTCCCGGAGAGGTCTAGTCCCATCTTGTCCAAAGTGTTTACGAGAATATGATGTTCAACCCGGCTCCTCCGTCGATCAATACTTTGGTAACGGTTACTCCGGCTATCGTGGGTTCCAAAGACCAAAGGGGTATAGTCGGCGTTACCCACACTTGTCCATTGATCCTCCTTGGTGAATTGAATCGGGTATTGGGACCAATTGAGGTAGTGTGGAATCTGCGGGTTCTGGCGCCATGATAGATCTGAGTGCCGGCTTGTCTTGTCTCTTGCTCTTTGATCCGGGTACCCCAAAGAATATGACGTTCAAGGATCTCGTTGCTTTTGGAAATCCCCCCTCTTTGGCTCTTCAATGGCTTCTTCTACGTTTTTTGGATTGTTTCCCTTAAAGCGGAGTTGTTTCCTCCCTTATACTTTTCCTGGAAAGTAGTACAATTTCCGAGCGTGTGCGGAGCTCCAGGGTGATAGATGCAGGGTAGGTCTTCTAGCTTGATATTGTTTCTGTTCCTGTCGCCATTGTTGTTGTTGTTGAACCTCTGTTTGTAAGGTTTCTTTGACTTCTCAGCCATTGCACCGACGGTATTGTCTGGTCCTCGCTTTTTTTGTTGTTGAGAGTTGTTCGATCTTTCTTCGAGGCTTCAGAGTTCTTTCTTTCTCGAAAGCGATCTTGAGTTCTTTCTTCAGCTCCGATCATCTTCTCAACAAGTAAGCTTGAAGCTGATCGTTTGTCCTCGGGTTGTCCTTGTAGAAATCGAGAACGCCATCTTGAGAAAATCCCGTTACGAAGGCGTCTATCACATCCCTTTCGGTGATGTCATGCACTTGGGACCTCATCTCCCCAAATCTTGGTAGTAATCTCTTAGGGATTCTCCCCGGCTACGCTTGAGGCTTTTCAACTCAACTGAGTAATAGGATGGGTGATGATTCTGCCCGAAGTTGCTTCTGAGCGGCTTTCTAAAGTCTTCCCGATGACGGATTGAGCCCCTCTTCGATCTTGTCGAACCATTGGAGCGGTAGAGCCTCTAGGGCCATGGGAAAGAAGATGGCTTTGGCATCATCATCTCCTCCGGCCCGACTCAATGGATTGTGGTAGACTCAGAGCCATTGTGCAGGCTCTTTTTCCCATCATATTTTTGAGTGATTTGAAGGCTTGAACTTTGAGGCGGTTTGACTTCTGCAATCTTTCGGCGAAGCAAGGAAACCTGTCGTAGCTCTTCGTCTTTTCTTTCTTCAAGCCCCCCCGAGGTTCTTCCTCCCCTTGGATGAGTTCGATGGGGTCGATATGTTGATTCCGTGACTTCTTCCGTCGGCTTTTAGTCTTGGTGCGGGGGCTTTCCCTCGGGGGTCTCCTGGTGCTTGTCTACCATCCCTCAGGGGTGGCACGGGTTGTTGGAACCCTCCGGCCTTCCCGGCCTTTCAAAGGCGTTGGATCGACTTCTTGGAACATGAGAGCTGTTTGCCTTTAAGCTGCGACGTCACGGGGTCTCTTTCTCGGACAGCCTTTTGCAATGCCTCCTTGATGAGTCTCTCCTCGTCATTCAGTGCATGTGGCGGTCTTTAGGTCAATCAACCCTTGTAGTCTCTCCCGGTTGCCCTTTGATTATCTTCGGCTTCTCTTTCGATTTCAGCCTCTCGTATTCATGTAGATCGGCGATATTTGTTCGAGCTTGCATGCGCGCGCGTCGCCCTGATTCGGCGTCCTCCCTTCACTTGTTTCTTCTTAGCCTTTCTTGGCGTTGGTGTTCCCCTTCATCGTTGAGGGGTTCTTTCATCCGCGAGAGATGTTGGATAGTCCCTTCGGTGGACCCTGATGTCGAGGGGGTCTCGGGACGGTTAAGCGGAGCGGGGCCGTTTGCCACCATGAAGATTTCTTTGGCGATCATAGCCTTGGGCGCCCCTCCTTCCGTCGGTAGAGTTTGCGGTGTTGGTTCTTCCGATCACCACCGATGCTTGATGATCGGCTTTGCAAAGGTTCTTGGCGTGGATGATGCACTCCTCTGGGGTTCTTGTCAATATGAGCCCTCTTTGCGCCCTCCAAAGGAATCTCAATCTTCTCTTGAGTAGTCCCGGCGCTCCTTGAATACGGCGTATGCTACGTTGCGTAATCCTGTAGGAAATTGAAAAGGTAATCACGACTGGTGTCCGAGGTTATATCCGAACTCGCCTTCTTTCTCCGAGTTGGAAAAGTGTTGGTTGAAAAAAGTTTCCGACTTGGGTAGCTTCCCTTATCCAAACCGAGTTGGAGTCGTGCCGAGTTGCTTCCGGAGTCCGCACTGAGCCTTGGTTGTCTACCTTCCCGAGCTGGTTTCGGGTTTGGGCCCTTCAGCGCTGGTTCCGAGCAAGAGAGTTTGTTCTTCGTCTTCGAGGCCGGCAATCGTCGATTCTTTGGAGCTTTTCGGCAGTTCGGTTCTTCGGTCTTGGGTTCCTTGATGGTGTAGGTTTCGAGTTTAAGCCATCGTCGTCGATCTCGCAAGCCCATGATCCAAAGATGATCGTCTTCCTCGTTGATGTACTCATGATGTCAGGTCGCGGACTCTCGTGCTGAAATTCGGCGAGAGCCTACGGGCGCCCGGTATCGATGTTTTCGACCGACGAGCCTGCCACGGGGTGAACCGGGCGGTTTGTTCCCGACCTCGGCGAACACAGGCCCGGCGGTTTGTTCTTGCGCGGTGACATTGAGAGAGCGGGGTTTTTATACTGGTTCGGGCCCTCGATCAAGGATCGAGTAAAGACCTTTGCGTCCGGTCGGCGTGAGCCTGTTTTTGATTGATGGGGTTAGCCGGAATTGGCTATGAAGCTTACGGCCGCTTGGTCGTAGCCAAGCTTGTGTTCTCGTATGTTCTATCTCGCTCTCCTCTATGAGGTGTTCCTTGGCCGCCTTTTATAGTCCAAGGGGCCAAGGAACTCGCTTCGATCCTAGTCGGATCTGAGAGAGGGTGTCCGTAGAGGAACCGAACACCCAAACCCTTTACAAGGTAATCGACTAGTGTTCTATCCTAGTTACAACAAAAGTCACCGTAGCTATGCTTCCATTGCCTTAAGGGAGTTGTTTGTGGCCGCAGCTCGGATAGAACCCCCGTACAACTGGTAGAGTTCTTTGGTGATCCCGTATCCACGGACCCCTCTACAACTAAGAGATAATGAGATAGAATGAGATAGTAATGAATTAGGGTTTAGCCACAGGGTCGGGGTCTTCTTATATAGGCCTTGGCGATGAGCGATAGCCCTTGGATCAAACCGACCTTGGCAATCGGTGTAGATACAACCTCAAAGTCGGTTACAAACCGACCTACGAAGATGAGGTGACATCTTGGCCCCACCAAGGCGGCCGGCCTTATCCTCTCTAGCGGCCGCCCGCGGCGGGTGGTGGGCCCAAGGTGTGGGGCTCTTCCCGGTGTCTTCGGTGTCTTCTAGAATGTTTTTAGTTCACTTTTTCGGGTTGAGTTACTTCACGGTCAAGTCTTGTCATCATATGTCTTGTATATTCCGGAACTTTCTACATTATTCTCTGCATTTATCTATTAAGTCCCCTGAAAATATATAAATCATCAAAGCTCGTAGAATTATGTTAGTTAAACCCCTAGACTTAGGTTGATATTCAATTTAAGCCCTTATTTCATGTTGGTTGACTAGTAATTTTATGCTATAACGGTGTCAACAATTTGCACTCCACCATAAGGTACCAGTGCATTGTGTATCGAGAACACGGAGGAGACCTCTGGAAGTCCAGCATCACCATTAGTGCTTGGAATGACGTCCTCAATGGATATGAGATTAAGACCATTCATGGTCACCCAACCAAGAGAGCTAGTGCGTATGAGTGGAGGATGTGGCAGAGCAAGCTTACCTTTACTACCACGGTCATCGCTTTGAGGCCCAGAAGGAGGATCACTACATGTTCCTCCCACATGTCAACACCGAGGGAGAGTGGCGGGTCCTTGATCCTCTAGAGGAGGATCCCACTTTTGCTACTACCGCATGTGATGTTCTTGCACAAAGATGAGAAGAAGGTTGGCATGAGGATGGAGCTTTGTGATGCATAGAAAGCTCAAAGACGCCTCCGAGAAGGCAGTTGACGAGCTACGTGCTGAACTTCGAGAGCATGCCATCTACAAGACGAAGGCCCGGAAGATCACCATCAAGGATTCAGCCCCTAGATGCCATCATGCCTAGTATTATTATTAAAAAGCGTTGTTAGAACAAAGTTGTGTCGGTTTGTGGATGTGTGAACCACTTTGTTTAGTTGCTTGTTATGATGAACATGTTTGAGTTGGATCTTTGTTTGTTTGCTGGTATATTTTGGGGATGTCCACATATCTCATATTTAAAACCTTTGCTGCTTATGAATCATATATAGTTGGGTTTGTTTATCGCCCTGCATTCTTTGTTATATCCTTTGTTGTGCTCAATTTGGAACAACCTTGTACCGTTTGTTGAATATCAACGAACTCGTATGTTGAAAAATTCTGAAAGTTTTATGGGAACATCTACATTGCTGTAGCTTTTCAACAAGTCGACAATCACCATTTTATTAGTTTTAATTGGGAGATACAGTCGTTGCAATATGACATTGCTCGCGATCTAAACCGGGAAGAGTTATGCCGACACTTTCGAAGAAAGGACTTGTCTTTTAAAGTAGGAGATTATGTGTACCTAAAGGTGTCACCAATGAGGAATGTGAAGAGATTCAACATGAAAGAAAAGTTGGCACCATGGTATGTTGGACCTTTCAAAATCTTAGATAGACGTGGAGAACGGCTTGTTAGTTAGAATTGCCACAAAGTTTGTCAAGTGTGCATGATGTGTTCCATGTTTCTCAATTAAAGAAGTGCTTTGCGAAGTACACGAAGAACGAATTCCTTTAGAAGAGCTCAACATTGTTAAAGAAGATCTTACCTATGAAGAGTACCCGGTAAAAGATTTTGGGAACTGCGAAAGGGTTACTAGGAGTCGAAAGTGATTAAAATGTGCAAAGTTAAATGGAATCGATATTCGGAGGAAGAAGCTACATGGGAAAGAGAAGAGGATTTGAGGAAGAATTATCCGACTATTTGAGTAAGCATGACCTTAAATCTTGAGGACAAGATTCCTTTAAGGGGGTAGAATTGTAACACGCTAAAATTTGCCTTGTTTCTAAAAGTTGCCGGTGAAGGTTCGTCGGAGTTGTTGTGGTGGGCGTCCCCCGTGGTAGCCGTCCGTTTTGGTGGCCACCGGTGGCCGGAGTTCGCTTGTCGGAGGAAAGCGCAAGGAAAGGTAGCATATCATGCCTTTAACGTTGTACATCCCTTCCGACCACTTTGGTTCTTCGGCTTGGTCTACATGGTTTACCTCCGAGCCCATCGCATCGGTTGTCCCATTCGACGACGATGCCATCGTGACTCCATCCTCAACGCCCTCCGCAACCTCCTCGATGAGACACGCGATGTTGATGGCGTTCACCATCGCCGCCGCGATCGGCTGCTCCACCGTCGCTGCGGATGGTGCAAAACGCAGCGAGCGTCTTTGGGGCTTCTGGGACACAGGAGGCATGGCCCGAGCGAGCTCCTCGAACTGGGCCCCGATGCTTGCTTTCTTTGTGAAGTACCACGCCACCGATCGATGTGGGTGCGTCTTCGGCACCAGCTCCCTACTTCGTCTCCGATGGCAAGCGGGGCCTAATGCGACAAATTCCCGCGCCCAGCGGACACGCCGGGTGATGCGACGCCATCTCCGGTGACTCTGCCCCTCGTGACCATCACGGTGTGCTTGGGCTACACCAGCTGCGCGCTTGTTCTCCGGGGGACACGGCGACATCGTCGTCGAGCTAGAACTATAGGCCTCGCCACCACCACCTCCATCCTCACTGCCCGGTCAGCCCCATGCTCTGCCGGGCGTGGATTGATGTTCCGCCGCGGCTTTGTCCTCGCGAATGTCGCCCGGCCCTCGCGAACATCGCTCGTCGATGCGCTCGCGGGAGAGCGGCTCTGGCGGCGCCTGCGCACCGGCGCGGCGGCGGCGGCGGCAACCACGGCGAGCGGCCTCTCCTTCTATGGGGGGCGCGGCGCTCCCTCCTGCCTAGCATCGGCGGTAGGAGGGAGGGGAGCGCTGATCCGGCAGTGGTCGTTCGCGGCCGGGTTAGGGGCGGTGCGGAGCCCCTCGATCTCCGCCGGGCTTCACCTCCGTGGCGAGATGGGCGGCGGTGGTGGATCTTCAAGGGGGGCGGGGCGGTGGCTGGATCTACGCGGTGGGTGGCGCGGTGGCGGGCTTGGGCGGTGGACACGGCGGCGGCGGCAGTTCCTCGTTGGTTGTTGGGTGGCGAGGGCGGTTGGGACTGAAACCCTAACCATTCCCCTTTCACTCGGGCGGGGGTGCCGGTGGGGCGGTCTTTGGGCTTGGCTCGCACGATGGCGGCGCTAGGCGGCCCACCTCCACTCTAGCTGCGGGTGCTGGCGCACCGCGTGGGCTTGGCCGATGGTCCTTCTTTGCTGTTGCACTCGGCCGACTAGGGTTCACATGATCGCGGGCCAGAAGACATGTTTATGTGTTTGTGCTTTATTTACTTGTTTAGTAAATTTCCAGCATTTAGTTGTTAACTATAGTTGTTAGCATATGTGAATTACTACTGATTGTCATTGTTAGTCTTGATACTTGGTTAAAGTTTAGATCTATCATGTGATTGTGTTGTACAAATGTGTTTATCACTCATGTACTTATGCAATTTTGATTGAATATATAGTATGTTGGTGTTATTTTATGCCCACTACCATACTTGTTTTTCGGATTTTACCAGAAATTTATCACATACCCCATCACATTGTTATTCATTAGAGTTACTAGATTTTGATTAGAGTCACTAGTTACCATTCTCTAATGACTACTAGCAATTAATTTATATATTTCGCTACTAATTTTTGGGATAAAAACATTAGGCAATAGAGATCATATCCATGTATATGGGTTTTTGAAGGTCTATTGCTAAAGGTCATGAATATTTTCCCCATATGTGTAGGAACACATGGGCACCCAACTAGTAGTAGTAGGAATTGCCAAAGAAAATATTTAACATTCAGAACATGCAGTCTGTTGTGTTGCACTGACCTGTTTCAATGTGGGTGAAAGGTACAGGATGACATCTTCTCTTCCTCGATCTCGCCTCCTGCCGATGAAAGGTGAACGGTGACCGGGCTCCTGTCCAGACGAGGAGCCTGTGACTGGACGTATGAGTACGCCTGAACTTCAGAAGAAACTAGCCTCTCTCTTTCCCTGCAGTCTATCCGTCCTTTGCCCGGAGGAGCTGCCTGTGTATTTATAAGCTAGACAAATAGAGGTAGAACTGATGAAGGGAGCAGCGACGGATGAGCTTGCCCTTTGATCTATGTTGTCGGGTGAGCAGGACACCCGAGCATGCATGTGGCGACACCTCCGATCTTTGTTAGTGGGTGAGCTTCGCTCAGCCTTTGATCTGTGTTGGACGACAAGCGGAACATTTGGTCGTGACGTGCAAGTGGTGCTCTCCAAGAGCCCACGTGTGAAGCTCTTTCTTTTCTTTTTACTAATTGCTAATTATAGCACTCACTCAATATTGTCCATTGATCCATGGATTAAGCGCTTATGCATGAGCTTTTTTATAGCCGAGATGGTGGTCTCATTTCCAGGCGCCCGACAAGCGTTAGCAGAACGTACGCTCTCGGCCCAGGTATATCACATATTGCCACAACGCCATACTTGGATACATGTACGAGTATTATTCATCCGGAGGGAGAAACGCTCTCGGCCCAGGTATATCACATATTGCCACAACGCTATACTTGGACACATGTACGAGTATTATTCATCCGGAGGGAGAAATGCACATGCCAACGTACGCGTATATACTTGCAAGGGTCATGCTTAGCTTTTCTGGACGGTATGTATGCTAGCTTGTTAGCTTCACTTACACATGCATGGAGGCGTATATGCATATACAGCCTCAGGCCTTATTAGCTTCTTGGCATGTATGAGCGTGACACATACATGTTGGCATACCCTAGTGTATGTGCGCAAATTATTTTG
The DNA here is from genome assembly GCA_015847255.1 of Hyparrhenia diplandra. Classification (NCBI taxonomy): domain Eukaryota; kingdom Viridiplantae; phylum Streptophyta; class Magnoliopsida; order Poales; family Poaceae; genus Hyparrhenia; species Hyparrhenia diplandra. The sequence continues at coordinate 511,987 of JADLZK010004662.1, read as the reverse complement.
ACATGATAAAAACTCATCAAACAAACACTACACTACAACCCTTAATCGGCGACTTGCGATCCGTTGCTATAGGGGGGTACAGCGACTTTCAGTCAGTGGCTAAAACTTACAGCGACGGACCCCTGCAGATGCTAATGAAGCCGTGGTTAAATATATATAGCGACGGACCCTTCTTTAGCCACGGACAATCCAACGATAAAGCTTTAGCAACGGATAACCAGTCGAGCCTTTAGCAACGGATCGTCCATTGCAATATTAAACTTATAGCAACTGACTGTCCATTGAGCAAACTTTAATAGGTAAAAAAAATAATAAAGATGCATTTAAATATAAACCACATTCACAGGCAATACAATATGATGACATGCACAAATACATATCCAATGAGTTCATACATACATATATATATATAATCATGTCACTTGCATAGTAGCTTAAGTTTCTTTGCCATCAAGCCAACATACAAGGATACATAATAGTTGAATACAAAAAGCCAACCGGTTGTAAATCTAGTTCACCGTAATGCCAAAACTTGCATTTGGAGTTTTGTCGATGTGTAAGCCTTAAGTTCAGGAGTACCAATGTCTTGAGGAGTTGGTCCTAAACCCAAACAACGAACTCGCCCCTTTGGCTCCTTTACTCCACAAACAGTAGCACAAACATCACCTTGCTGAATTGTCTTATCCTTCATCTCGGATAAATTTCAACAACTTCTTTCAGCTTGTCCTAGCAAAAACATCACCGCACTGTTGTTATTATAATTTACAAAAAAAGTTCATGTCCAGTACCAAGCACCAAGTTAATGAGCACTTATAATAATGTTAATTCACACAAGGGAAACAAAATAGTGATGCTGATGGCCACAATAGTTAGATGTTGCTGCAGACTACAGCATGCCTTCAGGAGACACCAATGAGAATGCCTCTATCTAGCAAAGGCCTCACGCAGGCCAGCTGGAAAAGCCAGTCACGGCTGCACTGCAGCTGCTACATCATAAGAAAGTCTGCAGTTGCTACATCATACGAAACAGTGCTGCACGAGTATTAGTTTGCAGCAGCAACAGTGATAATCTGTTTGAAGCGACCAGTAATTCACTACACCTAAAACCAGTGTTAACAAAGTCAAAACTGCACTAATTCGTCACACTTCAGAGGCAACAGGTGTAGGAGCCATCATGTATAGGAGTTATCATTGGAATAAAAAAAGAGCTTTCCATGGAGTCATTAATTCGTTACTTGCAACAACATTTTGTGTACGCAAAACTCTGGCAACAACATTGAGAGGTCATGAAATATTCTCGGCCTCTATCTAGCAAGAAGCACTTAGCCTTTAATAAAAAAAAAAAACGTCATCCACAATCTAACAGTTTGAGGATCTAGAACGCCACGTATGTACCTTGGAGAAAAAGAAGCCAACCTTGCCAAGTGTTACATAATATGTCAACCGCACTATTGTTATTATAATTCACAAAAAATTCAGCTGTGGCTTCTCTGTCACTTACCCAGCATAAGCCGTGACCTTACACTACAATCAGGCCTGTTCAGCTGCAGCAATAAGCCGATGTTGCTGCAGTCGTGGCTTCTCTGTCACTTACCCAGCATATTTTCATGTCATTTTTTTTCAGCCATAAATTATTTTTACCAAAACTCAACCTACTAGCATCTGCACCAGACGCCCGGACCAGACCAGAGAATTGAACAAAATCAAACAGCAGGGACAATTGTGTACCAAGCACCAAGTTAATGAGCACTTACAATTATTGATGCTGATGGCCCTAACGGCACTCCATTTTTGCTTGTATGTGATTTTACATAGACTTCATCTCTTCGAAGAGGGCGCCCAAGCTCCTGACCCTACAAATCACAGAAGCAAAACGACATCAGCAATCCAAACAGGTTTCAACCAAGCTTTGTATTTATGACCAAGCAATCTATAGCGTAATATTTCTGGGCATTATAGTTAGGAAGGTACTTACAATGTTTACACAACAATTTTTGGAGAGCTAAAGAACTCATATCTCACTGCACATTACATACCACATCCAATTCTAAAATGAGATTGACAATACGATGGGACACACAACTCATTATTGTATAGTAAAGCATTAAAACATCCCTATTATGTAGTATCTCATCCAGTATACAGTCTAAACCATACATCTAGTTCATAGCTTTCTTTATACTCTCAGCTTAAGTACACCAGAATAAATTGTTCATAGTTTCTGCTCTGAAATTAAATTAAACTAAATTGGACCACATGCTTGCTTGAACAATCATGTTTGAAAATCGCTGCCTTAATTTGCTAGTGCGTATAAGATATGCTGGTGAGTTTAACTGAGTTTACAAGCAAGTAGAAGAAGTGGTCTTTTCTTATTCTTAAACAGGAGTACGTGGCATAAAGGCATACACATCTCCCACTGAGTTTACGAGATGAGTTTACAAGCAGCATAGCAGACTAGATTCCTTGAAACTGATAGATCAGAAATTAGAGCCACATCTAGCTGATCTACTATTGGCAGACAAGCTAAATGAGGACGGCTTAATTACCTTCTTCTCCACCTTCACCAAACATTTAGAGCTTCAGAATATGCAATGATGCTATGGCTATAGAGTAGCAAAAAGTTCAGAGAAACTAACCAGCACAATGTTTAGGATTTGAGGACTGCAGGATGGAAGCTTGCACAGCAGTCATATCTCTGTCAATCTCATTAATACAGTCGATGTCGTCTGGATATAAAGACAAAACAAAAGCACTTAACCAGACTGAAATTAGTAGAAATGTAAATTATCAGTCTGTGTTATATTGGATTCACTACTTCTAGTAATTGTGGGCAAAGAAACTTGGATGCATACCCACCAGCACCTGCTTACTCCACTTCTCGGAATTCCATCAAACACCTGGGCTGCATCCTGTAGGACCGACACACTACCACCACAAAACACCAAATCAACATGCAAATAACCAAGTCAAGTGTTTGCATCTGCCAAAGGTGATAAAAAGGACCGGATCTGAAGGAGTGTGTACCTTGACCACCGCTGGAGGGAGGAGCTCGACCCGTGCGTAAGGCAGATGAGAGGAGCTTGCCGAGATCTTGCCATCGGCGGTGGGGCGCAGCGGGGAGCGGAAGGCGATCCACGGGTGGGGATCGGACGGCTCCTCCTCCTCGGCGGGGACCCTCGCCCTGCGGTGGGCGGGCACGGGTGGGGACTGGGCGGCGGCTCCTCCTCGACGCGGGGATCGGCGGCGGCCGACGTGGTCGGGGGCGAGCCGGCGGCTCCCTAGACGGGCGAGGGACGGAGGAGGCGGCCGATGGGGGCGAGGGACGAAGCGCCGCCGGCGGGAGCGGGATCGGACGGCGCCGCACGGCGGAGCATGGGTGGACGGTCGGCGGCGAGCAGGCGAGGCGGAGGCGGCGTATGTGTCTTGAAACAGACGAGGGCGCGCGGCGTCCCGTGGAATGGAGGCAGCCCGCTCTACGGGAAAAGGATGAGTGAAGGCGGCCGTGTGAGGCGCGTGGGTGGGCTCGGGGAAAAACCTAGGGTTTAGGTGTTTTTGGGCCAAAATAACCGCGGAAAGGGCCCAAAATATATCTCGCCAATGGAAAATTTGTTTAGCAACGGACCATTCGACTCTGTTATTCATCTATAGCAACCGAACCCTCTAATGCAAAAGAGAAATAATTTTAGCAACGGACAGTCCAACGTAGAATTCAGTTTTAGCGACACGCTGTCCGAGACAAACTTTTAGCAACCCACCGTCCAACGCCGATTAAAAGTTTTAGCAAGCTGCGATCGATTCTTGATTAAGTGTTGTGTGTAGTGAAAGAAAAGAAAGCAGAGAACATCCCAACCTCAAATCATTCTACTCCATCTACCAAATGTACAAAGGCGAAGCCTGATGTACACAAACTAGATGGGTTGTTACTCCTCTTTTCTCCACACCAACTTCCATCTCTCACTCCCTTCTAACTAGGATTGACACTTCTCTTCTTTATTATGTACAAAAGTGGGAGTGGATTCAAGAATGAATTGATTATGTTGAAGAGGGGGAGTGAGGCCCTTTAAATCATGCCTGAATATGGAAACTCTCTGATGCAAACAAACTTTGATTTCTCATAGTCGATTATGTTCAAGAGCGCAACGCAAGCGATGCAAACAAAAGGAAATCCCTAGAGAAGTCTTTAGTCTATAACTCTCATGCTCGCTACAATCAGCAACAGGTTTCCAGCTAAAATATCAAGGACCACCTAACCAGGAGAAATTGGCTATTATAGGACTCCAAACGTTGGGTTTCTCTATAATAGGACTCCAAACATTCTCTTCGGGTCCAATGATGGGAAACATTCTCATCGGGTTTCGCACATGAGACGCCTCGCTACTACATTGACACCTCCACCTGGCTCCTTCTTCTAAGGTAAGAAAATCTGTTGCTTTGCAGAACCAACATCCAAAGAAAGGTGTCTCTACAGGGTGCTTCTACTTGCTCCTCCTCCTCCAGACTCAAAAATCATTTGCCATCAATGGAAAGGCATGAGACATGTCATGAGGGATTGCCCCAATCGCCGCGCTTTCATTGCTACCGAGGATGGATATTTAAGTGCTAGTGATGTTGAACATGATTTAGCCCTTGCTACTAACATTGACGCAGATTCAGATGAGGGCGATCAAGACAAGGAGGCCCCATTGACTCTGTTGCTGCCACAGCAGGGTATCCTAACCTTCTTGTGTAGTGTGTGTTGAGTACTTGTGTGGGACATGAGGAAGAGAAGAAGATCCAGCGCCACAACTTGTTCCACTTCTATCTCATTGTGCAGGGTTGTTGTGTTCTCACCATCATTGATAGCGGGAGTTGCAACAACTTGGTGAGTTTAGATTTAGTCGAGAAACTAGGCTTGACCACACGACAATGGTTCAAGAATAGTTTTCCGGAGGACAATGGTTCAACAACTTTGCACCATGGTAGAACTAATACATACACTTTCACGCATAAGGACAAGAAAATTACTTTGATGCCTTTATCTCCTATGGATATTGTAAACCATGCTAGAGAGATTAAAAATAAAACTTCAGTAGACATTGCTAAAAATAATGAGATTAAGTTTTCCGGAGGTGCTTTTCTTGCTACAACTTCTGCTACTGTCGAGTTATGTGATAATCCAGTTGCACCATGTTATACTATGCTTTGTCAACCAATTATGTCTTGTGCAATGCCCGCTGTCACTAACCTTTTGCAGGAGTTCGTTCATGATGGGGCCAGTCGAGGGGCGACTCAATTCTAGAAGGAGGGGATGATGATGACATCGCCAAGATGGAGTTGAGGGCGACTCAATTCAAGAAGGGGAGCATGATGAGGACATTGCCATGTTGCTGGACACACGTTCATCCCCAACGTATTCATCATGTTTGCATGCCCAAAATGACCAAGACTTCATGCAACCACAGGCTACCCCTACTTTTAGCCATGCCAACATGACCTCAAAGGAACTCACAGTCATCATAGTCAAAGTCAATAATAGAACCCCATGCAACCACACAAGCGGGTGTCAACTCTTCTTTTTTTCACTACGTTGAGAGATAAGGATGGCCGCACTCTTTGGTCGCCCTCTCATTACATAAGGCTCCAAGAGCCGACACTTTGTCCTGGGTTTTGTTTAAGTTGTGTTTTCCTTCGAGGAACAAACTATCTTCATAGCCACTGTAACGTTGAGTTCTTTTGTTGTGAATCGGGGCCACGTTCTTGATCTCCCCCTGTGTCGATTAGTCCTTTAGAACCAAGTTCTTGAACCCTATCAATCAATTTGCTTCATTTATATTTGCAATTATCGAGTTTGCGTGTTTACCTGTTCTTGACGGAAAAGCCTTCTTGGCGAGGTCAATCAAGCCGTGCTTGGTTGATAACCATCAGAGCTGTGGTGTAGCGGTTGCAAGGTTCGAATCGTGTTGATTTGAAGCCGGATCGTCAATGTCGAGATCTCCACAAATCGAATTTACCCGTTAGCTCACGGAAGGTCGGGTCGTGTCTCATCAGAATGCTAGAATGTAAACCATGACGAAGGAGGAGAAAGGGAATCGCACCAAGTCAGCAAGATGTTTGGTACGGATGGCCGGTCCAAAGTGATGATGGAAGAGGCGCTTGAATTCTTCCCAATCAAGCGGCGCATGTGTCCCACTCGAGGACGTAGTACCATTGTTGCATCATGCCGGAGAGATGATAGGAGGCAAGCCAGACGCGATCTGTCGACCTAGCTTGCTGGGCATGAAAAAATTGTTCACATTTGTTCAGCCAACTCAGGGGATCATCTTGGCCATCATAGGTGGGAGAAGACAATTTCTGGTAGCGAGGAATGGCGTGGCTTTCTAGTTCTTGTGGCGGTGAGGGAGTGGAACAAATCAGGGCTTGCATGATGGAGTAGAAGGGAATGGGTGATGGTGAGTGTTGGAAGGTTATTTGGTTAAAGGGGAGGCGTGGCGTCTGCTGTTGGGTGGGCGCAATGATATGGAGATCGGAGGCGAGGTGTATGGTGGACCCGCAGGTGGTGTCATGGAGTGGGGTGCTGGCGCTAAGGAGATGAGCGTCTTCAAGATCACGGGAGGCCGAGGCGGCCAGGGTGAAATGTTAGGATGTCTAGGCGGTCTTGGATACCCCTTGCATTGCTGGCGTGAGGGCGTTCAAGGCATCGGTGGGGATGGTTGTCATGTGCATTTGGTGGTGAGAAGGCAGGTGGCATGGTGGTGGTGATGGGGTGCTAGCCGAGACAACGAAGGCCGATGGTGGCTCGGTAGTTGTAATTAAGTGTGGTAAAAGGGGAGTTAGACATAGGTGTGTAGGATGATCTAGAATCAGCCATGATCACTGAAACCAGGTTCTTGCATCTTAGTGATCTTAGGAAGTAGGAATGAGAGGTAGGGTGTGGGGGCATTAGTCCCCGGTGCGGTGCTCGACACCGAGGGAGGACACTAGTGACAAGAGGGAGATGATGAACAGTAGGGGGCGAGGAGCTAGAGAGATTACTCAATCTCTAGTTGCCTTCTTCATTCATTTGTTCGGCACTTAAGGAAGTTACATGCACTAATTTGTTTAGAAGCAATAGCTCATAGCGGAAAAAATTGCAAAATTGGGGTCATCTTCCAAACCGAGTTTGGATCTTGGGTGATTTATTCACGGCCCGAATGAGCCTCTAGCTGCATGCTGTACACCAGCTCAACCAATGTGTTTGCCTTGGCGCTTGTACGTCTTGCCGTACATAACATTTAATGTTAATTATTTCTAATGACATAGGATTCTACATATATTTTACTTGTTCGGTTGTATGTCGTGAGATACTTTACCCGTAGTAGGAAATGCCAAAGCAAATATTTAACATTCAAAACATGCAGCCTGTTGTGTTGCACTAACCTGTTGTGTTGCATTGACCTGTTTCACTGCTGGTAGAATCTCGGATGGAGGCGCACAGCCGTGATGACTTCCCGCCGGTTCCCTACATCAATGGATACAACCACTTTAAATAGTTAAGAAAGGAAAGTTCATGTTCAGAACATTTAGTTGTGTTGCACTGACCTGTTTCGCTGCTGGTAGAATCTCGGATAGAGGCACCTAGCTGTGATGACTTCCTACTGGTTCCCTACATCGATGGATGCAACCACTTTAAATAGTTTGGAAAGGAAAGTATGTGTTCAGAACATTTGGTGATTACAGGTTAAGAATTTTACAAGTTCATATCAATAAGAAATTGCAGGTCCATATCAATAAGCAATTACAGATTTAATGATGATTGCTACTGCCTGGTAGTAGTAGTAGTAGTGGTGGTGGTGCTAAAAACAACGCTTTTGATGTAGGTACATGCCAACTACAGCTCCACAGGGCTCACTTGCACAGGAACATTTGACTGTGATTTCAGGATAGCAAACATTTCTAGCCGTCACACTTACCCACTAATTCATGAATGCTTACACGGGATAACAAAATCAAATAGATTGCACTATTGCAGTATGACCAAATGTAAAAGGACCCGAAAAAATATAGAAAACAACCTGCAACTGAATAAAACAGTTGGTGTCATTCAGAACTTGGAGAGCAAAGGGTTCCATGAATATCAAACTTATGAACTCCACCATCCCGTTTAACAGTGGCATTGATCTTTTCTTCAATTGCCACTGTGATAGGATCACTTGGTGGGGAAGATGGCAGCCTTGACTGAATTCCACTTTGTTTAGTGACTTCAGAAATGAGTTCTCCTTCAGCTTTCAAAGATTCAAGGAACTGATTTGTCTTCTGTCCCTTTCCCAATTCCATACCTCCAGCCACTTTAGTAGTAGCAAGAGTATATGAACAGAAGGATGACCTGTACAAGTAAAAAAGACACAATTAATCAACATCAAACAATAGCCGCTCCAAATAGAGGCGTCCACTAATGAAGGGTAATAATAGTAAATGCAACATGTTGGTTCCGTTCAAAAATCACATGAAAGTTGTATGACCCTTTTAACATTTCAGACCAAAAGTTCTCAAAGAGAAAAAAAAGTTTACTGTTGACTATATACAGCTCTTAACAAATCAAATCAGTACTAATGTAACCATCAATATCAGTAAGTGAGTAATCAATGGCGTAGAAATTTCCAAATACTCAGTATGCATTAGCTTGTGTACCAACCTTTGGCCTTTTGTGCAAACAACTCCACAGATATAGGATCACCGACTGGATCACTCCCTCTGGTGTTCATGCCATGAACAACGTTTGTAGGTCCTGTGAGGGGCAAATGCGTTTTCAGTCTTCCCTCTACCAATCTGCATAATAGATTACAAAAGTTGCCAAATGTTGGTCATAATTTTGTGCAATATGTACAACTGCAAGTTAGTCAAATAGCACTGTTATAATTAATAAAAGGTTTTGCAGGGATACTCCATTTTGACTCCTTTTAAAAGATGGTATTTAATTAAATTTCCATGAGAAAAACCTCAAGCTGTAAACTAAACAACATGATAAAACCCAGCCATCGAACCTGAGCTGCTCCTGTCGCCAGATGCAAGAACAGCGCAAAGGAGACTCTCTCTCTCTCTCTGTCTCGGTCGCCGTGGAGAACGGCGAAAGTCTTCCACCTTGCTCCTCGATCGGGACGACTAATCTGGCCGACGACTGCAGCAGCGGCAGCGATCCGGATCCGTTGCGGCGGCCACGGTGGTGGTGCTGAGAGAGATCGGCGGCGTGATCGGCTCCCACCAGCGCGTGGAAGATCGTCCGTCGGCCTGGATCACGAACCCAATGCTGAAGCACGCCTTGGCGTCGGCGGCTCCCTGGGTCATCAGGCCCGCATGGAAACAGCACTCGTCGTCGTGGCCGCCGCCAGGCCGCCCGACACGCGTCGCCGTCGGGGAAGAAAGAACCGGAGGGACTAGTGGTAGCCGCCGACGGAAGGTGCCCGACCGACCGCACGTAGTTGCCGGAGGCGATGCCCCTTACCAGGCAATAGCCGCATACGTGGAAGACGTGCGTGCCCGTCCGTCCGCCACGGTCTCGATCGCGCGCGCTCGTTGACGCCGTGGTGATCACCAGCGCCCGCCCCGGTGACGGCGGCGAGGTGCTCTTGGACCGCATTTAAACCCATGCATGATCCTCTAGTGTAGCGGTGTCACGGAGAACGGAGAGAGGATTACGTGGTGCCGCGGCTATTGCGGGATTAACGTTTGGGAGAAGTCGTGGCGTTGTGCAGAGCGATGAAAAAGTCCAAGCCACAATTGCGAAGTGGTGTTTGGAGTTGGCCTGGCCAAGATTTTGTAGTTGACTATGGCCTCATTCGCTTTGATCTGGAACTGTATACCAAAAACGCCCCGTACACCTTGTGGCTTGGGCTGGATCGAAAGGAATGATGCGGAATGGTTGTTCACAACACATCGGCTCGACTATTTCATTTCAAGCCTTTTTCATCACCACCACCACCCCTCTTAGCTCAGAAGCCTCAGATGGGAGTCAGTCGCAAAAAAAAAAAAAGAAGGCCTCACTAGCGGCCAGACGTCCGGAAGGTATTGCGCGTCCGAATGCCGGTTCAAGCCATGGGCGGTGAAGTCAGCGGCTCGTGCCTGAGTCGTGGCAACGGCGGTGGTTCGTGCCTCAGATGCGGCGGCAGCGTGAGCCACAGCCCCTTGGCCGTAGGCGTGTCTTGCCGTGGAGCAGACTACAAGGGCGCGGCATCCGCAGTGGGAGCGGAGCACACGACGGACACGGAGGGCGCGTCATCCACGGCTAAAGCGGAGCACATGGCAGACGCGCGAGCACGCTGGCGGCACGACATCCGCTGCCAGCACGAAAGCAACGCAGCGGCGCGGCATCCGCGGTGGACGCGCGAGCACGTGGGATCCACGGTGCACTACCGGACAAAGCATCTTTGCCTAGCGGCACGGGCGCCGGCAAAGCCCTTTATTCCGCTCGGCGAAGGCTTTGCCAAGCGCCGCGCTCGGCAAAAACTTTTGACGGCAAAGTGTTTTGCCTAGTGTGGTTTTTTCGAGCGCCGGCAAAAGACTTTTTACACTCGACAAAATAAAAATGTAAAAAAACTCGAAAATAATAGCAAAAAAAAAATTAAGGGGAGGGGCCTAGTAGCCAGCTCGGCCATCTTTGGCCAGGTTTTATTTTTCCCACTTCTATTCAAAGTTTTGCACAAATGCGCCAGAGATGTCTTGGCTGGCTGCAGTCGTAATTGAAGTCGTGCACCTAAACCTTCTCAAATTTTTATCATAGCCTACACATACGATATAATGACATCTCGACGAGTTTCGTGATTTTTCAACTTTGTTTGATATTTTTAGAATTTAAAAACAATGCACCCGCAAGAAAATGGTCGTGTTTTGTGAACAAGACGATGATATTCCTTGTGTTAGCCTGGATGTGGTCTCACATTAGACTCAATAACATGAAAAACATTTTTTTCCATTCACTTTTCCACTTATTCCAATGACTTGCGCTTTAAATCTGCGTTTTGAAAAATAATTCAAATAAAAGTGATAAAGTCTAAAAAAAATACCAAAAAGTGTCAAAAAATTCAAATTTTGAATATGTTGTTACAAGTATTGTAGCAAGGCCTCAAAAAAAATTTGGTTACGAAAAATCCAAAAAAAATAAAATCATGTTTGCGAACGCCAGTAAAGACGCCTCGGCAAAGAGCCTTTTTGCCGAGCGTAAAGATGGGGCGCCGGCAAAGTGAGGCTCTTTGCCGAGTGCGATAGTTCACTGGCGCCGCACTCGGCAAAGAGGCTCTTCGCCGAAGCGTCGTGATTCGCTGAGCCTTTTTCCTTGTGGCGCTCAGCATTGAGGTCGGCTCTGGTAGTGGTGGATGCGGCTACGGTTTCCCAGCCATCGTTGCCACGGGAGGTGTTGTGCTGGGGCTGCTCCACCTGGACGTGTGTTAGATGATGGAATGCAAGATACAGTAAGCTAATTTGGATGTAGAAAATCAAGATGCATCGATCTGGTTTGACTCATGATGACACTTTTGCGTGTCTGTCAAAAGCCCACTCTCACTGTATCTATACCTACTAATAAAGAGAGAAAATTTCAGTCCCACCTTTTTTTCCACCGTTTTTCTGCTGTTTTTTTCTGCCTCTACCTTGTCCGCCTAATTTTCTGTCCTATCACGACATGCGAAGCCAGCGGTCCAAATCCAAATAGGACTCACGATGCCAGCGTCTGCCTGTCGAGCAATCCTTCACGAGTACGTAACAGTATTAACCCGGCCTTCTCTCTTAAATGATCTGCACGGTTTAGTTTCTTGTTAATTGCATCTATCGCTTATCGCCGCCGTATGACGACGTACATGCAGCGGCGCCGTTCCTGCGGTACGACAAGTACTGCGGCATCCTGTACAGCGGCTGCCCCGGCGAGCAGCCGTTTGACGCGCGGGACGCGTGCTGCATGGACCAGGTTGAGGACACATATGAGCTGCTGGCACTGGCTCTTGGGGAGACAGCGACAACCGACCTGCTCAGGAGGTCGGTGTTCTTTTGTGTCGATAGGGAGCAACGACTTCATCCACTCTTACGTGCGCAATGTGTCGGGCGTCCAGATGCGTTACCTCCCATGGGAGATGATAATTGCATCCAAGCAAAGAGTACGTCTCAAACTACATACTACGCCGTCTACGCGTCATGCTCCAGCCATCGTGCATCTTCAATTGAATTGCTAGCGCGAACGTGGGCTTATCTAATGATGCCGGCTGTGCGTATATATATGCAATGGACTACCTGAGCACGTCCTACAAGGCGCTACTAGCTGCCTAGCCAGGCTGCGGGAGGGTCCACATTCGACGGGAACAAGTGCATGATCGACGAGATCGTCGATGTGATCACGGTCGTCATAGGGGTCGCCGTCGTCACCGGCAAGGTGCTGCACCGTACCTATTCCGCTTACAGCCAGGGAAGGTTTGCAGTTCCGCTCATAATTGGGATTGGATTGGAATACTACTCCAGCTCCTATGATCCTTCCTATCTCGGGTATGTTGGACTTGAATTAAAGTTCGAGTCAGATTTTTGCGTTGCGGAGTGTGAGTGATGTGTGATTTGCTTTTCCTATTTAATAGTGTTTAGATGGATGTAATACTCACTAATTTTAATGGATCAATATCTAATTCACTGCTTATGTAGGGGTTAATATATTTATTTTATTAGATATAGATGTATTATTAAAAATATGGTTATTCCAATTAAACCATACAAAGATAGCTAGCTTTAGATGACAACCACACGACATACATTGTAACCTGTAGACATATTTGCTATTGGAACAAATACTAAATAATAAAATTCTTCGTCCCCGTGCAACGCACGGGCATGTTTTGCTAGTGATTAATAAAATAGAATCCAAAAGTTCAGATATAGCTGCACTACTAAACAACTGAGTATGCTTCACCACCAAAATATTTAATCATTTTAGTTTCACAAATTCAGTTCTATGTATGAAGGTTCTTTGTCTAATATTCCACTCCTTTCTATGAAAGGTTGAGCTAACTGTCAAGGGCATTCTGTCTCTACAGTCTACAGGTTATGATTGTTGCGTTTGAATGTGACAAGCTGCCCCAAGTGTAATGGTGCACGAGAGAGTGAGACATTGCGATCCACGACAGAACTCTAGGCGCCAAGTGACAAGCTGCCCCAAGTGTTTATTATTGTTATATGTGACTTGAGATATCTGGTTTAACTTATTTTCCAATTTATATCACATCTTCTATATTCAAAAGTTCCCAGTGAGGGTTTTTTTTTTTTTTTTTTTTTTTGACCAGAAACCGTGGGGCAACGCCCTCCGGCGGCAAGAAATATATTAAAAAGCAATAGAGGTTTTTAACTTACAGAAAAAAAAAACCACTCTAACCAGCAGTTAGAGCAGGAAAAAAGACAAAAAAACATGAACTAGGTGGGACAGCTACGGATTACAGAGAGTCTAGCCATGATCTAATGGGTTGATGAAAGTCGGCTTGATGCGAATGAGATGGTCTAGCATCTCCTTCTTGAATGAAGTCTTCCGGAAAGCAATGGCAGGGGGCTTCCCATTAAAAATGAATATGTTTCTCTCATTCCAAATACACCACGCCCCTATGAGAAAAACCTCCATGAAGAAAGGATATCGAAACTGGTTCTTTGCAGCTTCAAATTTTTGATGAATATCACCAGTATCCTACCAAACGATTCCCAGGGCAAACCATATGTTAACAGCTGAGGAACACCGAAAGAAAAGATGGTCCAAGGTCTCCTCAGTCCCATCAGGACACAAAACACAATTATAACCCTCAGGGAGGAACTTATTTCTTCTTCTAAGCATGTTTTAAATGTTGAGCCGATCCATGATCATTAGCCGGCAAAAAAACTTAATCTTGGGAACACATTTAGATTTCCATACCAAGGGGGGGGTATGGGGGTAGACGACCTCGAAAATGATGGTTATAGACAGCTTTGGAAGAATAACCACGTTGCCCCCCAAAGGAATACCCATTTGTCATCATCATCATCATCAATAGGTGGAAGGAGGGATAAAATGTTCTGAAGCTGAAGAAATTCATTATACGCCTGCCTAGTCATGGGAATGTTGAAGCAAATCAATGAGATTGGGGGCATTTCTGAGGCCCCAAAGAGAGATATCTGCATTTTGGCAAACCGAAAGAGATTTGGAAATTCATAAGAATGGATTTTTCCCGAATGAAGTCATGCCAAAAATCGACGGTGTCCCCTTTAGAAGGAATGCAAGTAAGCCACCCCTCTGAATTGAGTGCTAAGCCTCATGATGTCCTTCCACCAAAATGAACCCTTCTCCTTGGCCAGATGGGGAACATCATTGCAATAATACTTATTCCAAATAAGCTTGACCCACTGAACATTCTCCTTTTTATAGAATTTATCAAGTCGCTTAAGAAGAAGAGCATCATTTTGGAGACTCAGTTGATCACACCGAGGCCACCTTTAGCTTTTGGGGCCTGGACAAGCTCCCAAGCAGCAAGATTATATCCCTTTTTTCTAAATTCATTCCCTCTCCAGAGACAGTTCTTCCTATCCTTATCAATGACATCAACTACAAAGGATGTGGAGCTTGAGAGTGCACATGTAGTAAGTGGGCAAAGATGAGATGACTGAGTTAATCAGTTGGAGTCTTCTAGCATAAGTAAGCCACTGAGAACTAGCAGAGAGTCTTCTCTCAATTCTGCAGATCAGGGGAACATAATCTTTGACTTGAGGCTTAGTGAGGCCCCCAGAGGCAGACCTAAATAGGTGAAAGGAAAAGATCCCAAACAACATCCAAAATGACTGGCAAGAGTAGCTGCTCTATCATGAGACATGTTAATGGGAACGAGGCAAGACTTCTGATAGTTGACTTTAAGACCACTAGAGAGAGCAATATTGTGTAGAATGTCTCTTAGCCTGGAAAGCTGGTGCTCATCCCCTTTCATGATAATAATGGTATCATCAGCATACTGAACCACAGGGAAAGGAGTGCCATCAAGAAGAGCGAAAGGAGGGAGGAGAGAGCCCCTGCCGATATTCCCGATTGATATCACTTTTACAACAAATCTGCAGCAATAGCAAAGAGCAAGGGAGAAAGAGGGCCCCCCGCTAACACCTCTCATTACACTTAAAATCTTTACCAAAGAACCCCATTCAACAGGACCGAGGAGGTGGCGAGGTTAGAATATCTTCAGTCCAGTCAACCCACCTTTGGGGGAATCCCTTGGCTTTAAGCATCTCCAGGATGAACTGATGCTCAACAAGGTCAAAAGCCTTTTCAAAATCAAGCTTCAACACAATGATCTCTCTTCTCGGAATGGTGGCATTGATGAAGAAATTCAAAAGCCCACCCCAAGCAATCTTGGATGGTTTTCCCTTTGACAAACCCATACTGATTCTCATGCACAACTTGAAGAGCAACCGCTTGTAATCTATTGGCCAGGGAGCTTAGAGACTACCTTAAGGGAGGAATAAAAGAGGGAGATGGGCCTAAAGTCACTGACTTTCTCAGGGTTATCTTTCTTTGGCACAAGCGTGAGGGAGTATTTTGATTAACAGGTCAATATGTATGAGGAATTAACATGAATGGGTAATAGAAATATATAATTGTTTGCTTGAAATCTATTGCTAGACGAGAAATCAACAAAATACATGTCCAACCGAACTCAAGCTTGATGAACCAACTCCTGATATATTGGGGTTCATGGTAAAAGCACAAATCTACACTTTATACACTAGTACAAAAGCTTACTAAGAGAACGCCCCCCTTTTTCATTAGGGGCGGTTTATGTTTTGAGCCGCCCCTACAGTGAAACGACATACGAGCCGCCCCTATAGTGACTACATTAGGGGCGGCCGGTGTTACGAGTCGCCCCTATATTAGGGGCGGCTCGTAACACCAGCCGCCCCTAATGTAGTCCGGCAAAGAGGGGCGGCTCTATATTGAGGCGCCCCTACGGTGGGATCCCGAATTTTGAAACAAGGCACTAATAAATAAAAATTGTAAAACGACCTCGGATGGAAAAACTTTCTACATATGAAATGTAGATCTCGAAAAGTTATGAAACTTTGTAGTTGACCACTTTTTACTTTGAAATCATTTAGTCATGCAAAAGTCGTGTTCAAATGTCTCAAATTTGAAATTCGAATTTCGTAAATGACCTCGATGGAAAAACTTCCTACATATGAAATGTAAATCTCGAAAAGTTATGAAATTTTGTAGTTGACCACTTTTTACTTTGAAATCATCTAGGCATGCAAAAGTTGCGTTGAAATGTCTCTAATTTGAAATTCAAATTTAAAAACGACCTCGGATAAAAAAACCTTCTACATATGAAATGTAGATCTCGAAAAGTTATGAAACTTTGTAGTTGACCACTTTTAGTTTGAATCCATTTAGGGCCTCAAATAGTCAATTTACACTCGGATTTGTATAATATGTGGGGACGCGAATGGGATATGGACACATATGAGTGTGTAGCGTAGTGGTAGGGAGGGGTCGCGCGCGCAAGCACGGGTCGCGGGTTTGAATCCCGCCGCCGCGTAGCGCGATTTTACGCGAAAAAAAATGCGCGACTTGCGACGGAGACGGGCGGGCGCAAGGCGATGGGGTGCTCCCGAAAAAAATAGAAATGTTTTGCGATTTTATTTTGATTTTTGAAAACGCGATTTCTGGGCGTTCACTCGTAGGGCGGCTCATACGAGAGGCGGTTGCATCACCAACCGCCCCTACTGTGATTCCGCTAGTAGCAACGGGAGATTAGGGGCGGCCGGCAAAACCGCCCCTACAGAGGCAAACCAGCCGCCCCTATAGAAGCCTTCTGTAGTAGTGATATTATGTGCAAAACACACCAAATAATTGCACACTCAGTTTGATTATAATATTCAGATCACATTTGCACGAAGTGCCAATGAAGTGCTGGTTTGGTTTGCTGGTACTGAAATTTGATTAATTCATAGTTCATCCGCTAACGTTACGGCTTTGTTGACAAAACCTTTTGGTATGCAACGCATTATACTAGCGTTATCACGGGCAAACCAAAAATACTAGTGCATGCCCACAATACTCGGCAAAGAGATCCATTGCCGAGTGCCGTATCTTTGCCATGTGTTTTTGGGCTGGGCACTTGGCATATCACTTCTTTGCCGAGTGCCCGATATATTGTCCTCGGCAAAGGTGGGGCACTTGGCAAACCTGTTTTCCGGTAGTGCAACATACTTTGTTGACAAATTTTTTTGGTATGCAACGCATTATACTAGCGTTATCATGAGCGACCAAAAATACCAGTATAATGTGTTAAAAATCTTGAAAATTAAGAACAAATCATGAAAATTCATTCGCTGCTTTGTTGACAGCAAAGCGGTGAAAATAGAAATGGAGCACTGGCTGCACGCAAGGCTACCAAAAGGAGCTCATGCAGCACTATCAGTAAATAAAAGATGCATACACACTTTTGTATTTACTTAGTTCTTGCCTCAAAATTTTATCTGCAATTTTTGCCACAAATTGTCATCTTCACATTGTACTGCACAGCAATGCTGGGCAAGCTCTTCAAATGACATTTCCTCTATTCTTAACTTTTTTGTTTGGAAAGATAGTGTTGGAGATGGATGGAACTCAGGCGGATACAGAAAGTTTTGCTGTAGGTCTTGCATACTATCTGAGGCTCCTGATTTTTCGAGTTGGGTCAGTATAATCACCCATCAGCTTTGATGATGTCCTCAAGGTAGTTGATGATATATACGTAGTTTTCAGAGATTGTACAGCCCCATAGGACCTAGTTGCAAGGTCAATCTTGTTGTCTTCATCGTGCTAGCACCTCGTTAGATCCTCCATGCACTAGTAACGAAATAATTTTGCATCAACCTACAAATTTTTTCCGTGGCGGGCATTGGGTTTGCCCGTCCACGGTTAATGGTAACCATGGCGGGCGTTTTTTTTTTCCGTGGCGGTCATTTTTGCCCGCCACGGTAAATCGATTTGCCGTGGCGGGCGTTTATAAGATGCCCGTCAAGCAAAATAGAGGCATTTTCCGTGGCGGGAGCATTATAAAGGCCCGTCCACGGTTAATACTCCGAAGGCCCATCAAAAGCCCAAGTCTAACGTATATCGGGTTCATATATATAGAGAACGAGTTAGGGTTTCACCACTCAGTCATTTTTCCTCGGACAAATCGCCCCGTCCCCACAGCCCGTTTCCCCTCCCCACTCGGCCGCGCCCTCCACCCGGGCGGCGCTTCCTCTCCCTCCCGCTCCCTCCACACCCGGCGGCGCTCTCTGGCGGCGACGATTTAAATTCAACGGTCCCCCGTGGCAGCGGCAGCGTGGCTTTCTCCACTAGGCGGGCGGCGGCACGGCTCCTCCTCTCCACCCCGGGAGGCGGCGGGCGCTGCTCCTCTCCACCAAAGCACGGCGGCGGGCGATCCGCCCACCCGACGTTGGATCCGCCGAAGCGGGCGGATCCGCCACCCGGGCGATCGGATCCGCCGGCGGGTGGCACCGGGCGGCGCTATGGGGCCCAAAGAGCCCGATCCGGGTCCGGGGCCCTCGGGTTTGTTTTTTGATTAACCGTGGACCGGGCACAAGCTTCCCGCCACGGTGCTTCCTCCATTTACCGTGACCTTGGGGGCGACGGGGCGCTCATGCCCGCCACGCAAAATTGATTGTGCCCGTCACCCAAAATGATTTGGTTATTAGTGATGGTGTTATCGATATGAACTTATACATTCATAAATTGCTTTTTAGTCCGATATTTTTCTCTTATAGATGGACAAAACATTTTGCGAGAATACTCCCTCCGTTCCGAAAAGCTTGCAACTATGGGAAACGTGCGGTCAAACTTTCTCAACTTTGACTACGTTTGTAGAAAATACGTGCAACATTTATGTCTCAAATAAATTTATTAAAAAAAACTAGCCTTAAAGATCTTTCCGATGATACTAATTATTTAGCATAGATATTTATATATTTTAATATATAATTGTTGGCGCTTTGAAAACGTTGACTTATCGGGAAGCGAGAATTGCATGTCTTACGAACGGAGGGAGTACATAATAGTACTACCCATGTACTTAGTGAGACGCTCACAAGTAGATATATATGCTTAAATTTTTGTGATTGTTCAAGTCTGTATTACATCCCAAAAGCATTACCCTTAGTATATGGTTCTGAACACTTTAGTACTCTTTATTTTTAGCACCTCTCATTTGGATACAGCTACAACATCTGTTCGCATATAGACATACACATACGCCACAGACATGCACACATACACAGGCACACCTCTTATATACAACCAGACCTACATATACACACGAGATACGAAGACGCATCCTTGAAGAGATCTCCAGAGACGTCAAGACTCTGTAGGTGACGAGGTGCATCGTTGTCCCTTTGTGGCTCCACGAGAGGCTACATAGGCTGCATGGGAAAGTTACTTTACAGGAATAAATCCCGGTGAGAGAAGCCTGCACACCGGCTTCATCTGCAACCGAGCTAGCACTCATTCTCGAACACTTCAATACTATGTGATGCATACCCCCTCTGTCCCTTTTTAAGTGATGTTTTTTGGTGTGCGTGCCACAGGTTTGAGTCGATTTATACAAAATACGTGCAACATTTGTATCTTCAAATAATTTTGATAAAAACTAGATGAAAAG
Source organism: Hyparrhenia diplandra (assembly GCA_015847255.1). Taxonomy (NCBI): domain Eukaryota; kingdom Viridiplantae; phylum Streptophyta; class Magnoliopsida; order Poales; family Poaceae; genus Hyparrhenia; species Hyparrhenia diplandra. Next base: position 492,353 of record JADLZK010004662.1, on the reverse strand, counting down.
ATCTCTTTCCAATAACACTAATTATATATTACAATTATTAATATTTTTTAATATATAATTACCGATAGTTTTTCTCGGGAAAGCGCAAGTGACACTTATTTAGGGACAGAGGGAGTATATAACAACTCGAATAGAGTATGATATTGGTTCCAAATGCTTAGTTAGGATTTCTAAAAGAGGGATGAGCTCACCCCAGAAAGTATTAAAGATTTCTATGTCGAACAGGAAAAAGACAGATTGGAAGCTCGACACTATGATTTGTATGGGACCGACCAATTGTTGATTATTCAGGCTCAACGAGGATTGATAGTTTAAACATTTGGAGACTTGATGATGACGGTGCTGAGCTCCACAATCTCTCTTGAAAGGAGATGTATGCTATTACTGAACCTGAAATATCCAATAGTCATTTGGTTGTTTAATTTTATGAGCAACCCCGAGATAAAAGCCGTAGCATTAGCACGGGCAATACACTAGTGTGAGAAGTTGAGCAGTGAGGCCTCATTGGTTTTGACCCGGTTTGGCCCGTTCGAGGCCTCAATGCGGGTGGATTGCTGCGTGGCCCATTCGGCCCAAGCCTGGCTCAAAAATGTTTTCGGTTTCGTTAGGCTCGAAAAAGAAAACTGGTCGGGTTTACGCCCTCCACAGCCCGAACAAAGCCCAACCTTCTACCCTCCGGATCCTGGTGTGAAATGCATTGGTGGCCTGGTTTCAGTGAACCACAGGTTTCACTCGATCCGGCCCAAGAACAAAAAATAGGTCTGGTTTCAATCAAGGGTACCCTTCAATCAATCCTGCATAGGCAAACGAGGCCTGAAGTGGTGCCGTGGAGGTACGTTAAAGTAGGAATCACAGTTTGTGTCGTGGTCTAACACCACCGTCACAGTAATTCCTGGCTAATGCGTGCTCCAATGGCCTAGCTCTAGAGACAATGACACAAGATTTATACTGGTTCGGGGCAAATCGGGCTCCCTAGTCCAAGCAGATCACTATCCGAGCTCAAATGCTCGTGACGGGCGAGTACAAACCGGGCGAGAGAGGGAGAGGGCTCCCAAGTCTCTATGATTGAGGCTAGTGCCAATATCGAGTGTGTGAGTACGGGTGCTAGATGTTGAAAATCCAGAACCTTGCCTCAACCGGAGGGCTGCCTCCCCTTTTATAGTCGCAAGGGGCGAGGCTCGAGAGCTCTCACCGAGTTGAGGAGTTAAAGAAAGTGAAAATATGTGTAGTATTTGATGCAAGAAAAGAGCTCTCAGATGAGCTCCCGGCGCGCAGCGAGAGCTTCCTCCCGAGCTCCCGGGTGCTTTGGATGCTGAAGTTGGTCGCCGCCGCACACGGGAATCGGGGTTGGGGCAGTGACCAGGCGTCGCCTCGTCTCTAATCGCAGTTGGAAGACGTCTTCTCGGTATGGGCGTGCCCATACCGTCGATGGGAAGGCGTACCCGTGTGTACTTGCTCGGCACGCGGGCGGAGCCGTTGGAGCCGACGGGGTATGGCGGGTGGTCGAATGACCTCTCCCCTCAGAGCTGTAGCGTTACGTGGTTTACAAAGTGCACGCCGAGAGTGTTTGGGCTGGTCGGAGAGTGGTTGGCCAACTCCCGTACCGCGAGGCTTCTTCGGGAAGGCAAGCGGACGAGCTCTCGGCAACCGTTTCTGCGGCGCTCGTCGCAAGGGAGCTCGAGCGAGGCGAGAAGAGGTCCTGGACGAGGTTTTGCGCTCCGAGGTCGAGGGAGCTCGTCGCTTCGAAGACCTCGGGGCGGTGCGGAACGATGAGTCCTCTTCCGAGGAGCTCGTTTTTCGAGCCCGAAGCGGCGGAGATCTGTCCCTGCGTGGAGAGCTCATGTGCGGCGAGGACCTCACAAACCATGGCGGGACGTCTCGTTCGTGGTTATCGCGCAAGACAAGGGCTCGCTCATGGGTATCCAAATATCGATCCCCCACAGTTTGGCTACCGTATCCATCTACAAGTTATTTATTTGTAGTAATCAGCTTTTTCTCTCCATTTGCTCTTACTGTTAGAGATCCCCTGAATTGTATAAAAAATACATAATAGGTGAGTATACCATCAAACTTGCCTAAGTATTTACATGGATTCCATGTTTCCGATTGAAATTATTCATTTTTCCTTGAATGGCACTGTTTGAAATTGGTGTTTCCTTTACTGTCACTTCCTAATTTTGGAATTTGCATGCTAACTTAGCAATCCACCAGGCATTTGATGATAGTGGATATAAAGGTAGCTACTTCGATACAATTAGTTGATGCTAGTATCATGCCTGTGCGTTGCTACAGGATAGCTAAATTTTATATATAAACACACATCGCATGATAAGATAATAATATTGTGAACTTAAACAATGATATTAAAGTGACATTGAGTCCAAACACTTAAGTTACGTGACGTTAACATAGTCACGAGATATCATGGTGTCATGAGGCTCATAAAGTCTATTGTATAGACTTTTACGTAATCGCCTAAGATAATATTTTATATCAGCTAGAAGATGTCTTCGATATCCATTTATTTCGTGCGCATGAGAATGTATGCAAATATTAGTGCTTGTAATTCTAAGTTATTATTGTTATAAGCAACTGTGATTTTGAGCTTGTTACCAATCTATGTCATATGCAATGTTTTTTTCATGGATAAATTTCCATTTGAGGATATCCTCATTATATCCATGAATATGTCTAAAATTTTTGTCAAAGGGGAAAAAAATAGGCCCTCCGTAGGTACATATACAAGAAGTTCACAACGCTTTTCAACAAAATTCCCAATCTGTCAGGATCCACCTTTCTGAAGCCTTGCCAAACCAATAATCCAGTCATTAGAAATATCAATCTTGACTTCTCACCGAGGAAGAATTAGCCGTTCAAATCATTTCAAGTTGGACAAAATGCCAAAATGAAGAGGAATCCCATGAAGAGTATAAACTATTTATCTTTCACTGATACACACATGTTTCTGCTTGCATGGTTCAATCCTTAAATCTGTTAATATTCTTGTTCATCCTATTATGATATTTTTCACACAAAAGAATAGAAAACAGACCCCTCATCTCAGGGCAAAATACATGAACATCAAAGAGAAGAGTGGAAGATAGGAATTCATTTGGAAATTGAAATTGTAGGTGATAACCTCCTTGCCTGTAAAATTTATATAATGCATCATTTTTAACAATGTCCATGAATGTCATCAAACCTTGGGCGGCGGCGTCTGTACTGGGTACATAACAAAATATATGAAAATGTTATCTTTTGACTTAAGGAGTCCACACTCATCTACAAAGTGCATGTGATTTAATGTTGTCAATCTCAATTCATGTTTCAGTGATGGTGCTACTGTGAGTATGCAATTTTGTAAGAGTACTGCAGAGGAAAACATCCCTGATGTATCATAGAAGAAGGATCCAATGATACAATCTGCACCAAACATTAATATATATCCTATCCATACCTGCCTGAAATATGCATCTATGTAATATTTAAGTTCATGAAACAAATATAATATACGAGCTCTGAATAGGAACCATTTTTCTGCATCTATGATCAGCACTAATTTTTGAAGCAATTTGCAAATACTGTAAGATGGTTGAACTGAAAAACATGCACATTTACTTGCATGATGGCCACAAACTGGAAAGCTACCTACATGTAATAAGGGCTAGGAACATTCAGAGCAAAGCAGATCAAATCACACCGGGCTACAAATAATAAGTGAAGTCAGATTAAATCACACAGAACCAAAAAGTTTGGATCCATCAGTAAAGGATATTGTGTGCACATGTACGTAAGATATTCTATGGACGAAAGGGGGAAAAGTGGTGGGCACACCTGCATAGTACGGACTTCAGCGCATGCTACCTGCCCACGCTCCTAATGTTGTGCCGCCTTCCCTTGTTGGCCACACTGAAGCTCAGAGTCGCCTACAGTTGGATGCATAGCTAGAGGGATGTGTGTAAGGAGAGATGGGATTTTGAAGGCGGTGACGTGCAGGTCAGCATCCACCGCGTCCACTGTGACACCCTCGCCGTGGTCATCTGCTTTGGGGCGTCGGTGTGGGTTGCGACTAAGGGACGGCCACAAGGATTGTTTCTATTTTTTCATGAGATGGCCGAGCATAAACTTTTTTTTTTTTTTTTTTTACGTCAGGAATCCGTTCTTATTCTTTATTTTCTTTTGCACAATTCCACCTCCACGTTTACATGTTATTTCTATTTTTACATTTGCATCTGGAATCCTTTTTATTCTTTATTTTCATTTGCACCCTTCCGCCTTGTAGTATTACCCCCTGGGTGCGGTATCGCAGGTAAAGGGCAAATGGAAGTACCAAATCAATGTCGCACCAAAAAGGAGTCTTAGTTTTGTTATTTTTATTTGTGGGAGAAAAAAAATATATATATATCAACTCATGCAATGTATCTAAAGCTGACATTATAATACATAGATAACAATCGCACAACTATTACACGGTAGTTGAAAAATAGCCACCACCTTGCTACAAATCTACCGACAAATGTGGTATAAGCACTTGTGAAAACGTCTATCGAATGCTTGTTGTTTTTTATATTAAATGTTGTTTTAAACATTAAGTATACATAGATTAGAAAGTGTATTCAATTTATTTGTAAACCTTGTATTTGATATACTCACCCTAAAGTTCGTTTGTTACACGGTAAGGCGGCTCGAATGATAACAATCAGATATTTCAAAACAGCCTAGGTTGATTTTTTTTTTAATCAAAATGAATGGTTAGATCGTAGTATGTATGTACGGCTGAGCTATATGTAAGAAAAAAACTAATATGATGTATTACAAATTGAATGGAAACAATTACTTCTAGTGTTTGTGGTTCACTCTAAGCATAGATGCAAGAATTGTCAAGGACAGCAATTTGCAACTTTACTTTATGCGCGGTCAAGACTTTAAACGATGTGACAACACCTATCAAACCATGTACATAAATTATATATGTTGATGTGATAGATAGGATATAGGAGACATAGAGCAGATACACACATTTTGGAAATAAATGGTTACAATATAGAGATCTTACCTCGCATCCATGAGGACAATCTCTCTACACAACCCTAAATGTGGTCTCTCAATTATGTCCCAGTACACAACAGTTCCTGCAATGTCTACATAATTACAACATGTTATTACTACTATGCTTATTATTAAAGGAAAAAATAAGAGTTTAGATTTTAAAAATACATATATACGTCTTGCTACGGCAATGTATCATTTCATGGATGGACGTCAAATGGTTCGAGCACACTAGAAATTGGATGGGAATGCTCCAAGGTTCCACTCTAGTCTTATGGACAATCTACACTTGTAATTACTTTGAATGTTGTGAAACTCAATGTGCAGCTTAACTTGGAACCTGACATCACAAATGGTGTAGTCACATCCTTGTCGTACTAACTTGTTGATCGGTCATGAATGGCTTTGAGACTCAGAGGCCCAACGACAAGTTTGTGACTACACCATTTGTGATGTCAGGTTCCATGTTACGCCTCGTACTGAGTTCCGCAACACTCAAAGCAATTACGAGTGTAGACTAGACCATAAGACTAGAGTGGAGCCTTCGAGCATGCATATCCAATTTCTGGTCTTCTCCATCCATGAAATGATGCATTTCCCTAGTAAAACCTATATAGGTACTTTGAAAATCTAAACTCTCTTTATTTGCCTTTAACAATACACATAATACTAATAGCATGTTATATTTATATAGACATTTAGGAATTGTTGTGTATCTTTGGGACAAGAGACCACCTTCATGTTTGCATAAAGAGATTATCCTTATGTAAGCGAGACAAGATCTTTATATTGTAAACACTTATTTCTGAAATGTGTGTATCTATTATAAGCCCCCTATATTCTATGTAACACATAAATATATGTAATTTATAGACATGATCTAATAGTTGTCATCATGTTGTGCAAAGTCTTGGCTACACATAAAGTAAAGTTGCAAATTGCTTCCCTTGACAACTTGCAAAAAGTCCTTTCTCGATGATGCGATGAGGAGGATCCAATGGAAGCATCCGAGGAGGAACCCATGGAAGAAGAAGAGGATAGTGACTTGCCTACTCCTACACCCGCACCGGCTACCCCCCCCTCACCTCCGGTCTTGGTGTCTTTGCCTACGAACAACTCCCGTTCACATCTTCAACGATGCCTTCAACCGAGCTAGCTCCCCACTTGGCTAGTTGTGGATGAAGAGATAGGATGGACTCACAAGATCCTAACCAAAAAGCGACCTCACCCGAGATAGCCTACTATCACAAGTTGTTAATTGATGTGTTGGACCGTTACTATGTAGATTTGCACTCCACCATAAGGTACCGGGTGCATTGTGTATCGGCACCCGAGAGGAGGAGACCTCTTGGAAGTCCAAAGATCACCATTAGTTCTTGTAATGACATCCTCAATGGATATGAGATTGAGACCATTTATGGTCACCAAACCAAGAGAGCTAGTGCGTATGACGGTATGGAGGATGCGGCAAAGGAAGCTTACCTCTACTACCACGGTCCGCCGCTTTGAGGCCTAGAAGAAGGATCACTACTGAGGTTCCTCCCACATGTCAACACCGAGGGAGAGTGGCGGGTCCTTGCTCCTCCGGAGGAGGATCCCACTCTTGCAGCTAATTGCATGTGATGTTCGATAAGCATGAGAAGAAGGTTGGCATGAGGACGAAGCTTTGTGATGCACAGAAAGCTCAAAGACGCCTCGAGAAGATAGTTAACGAGCTACGTGCTAGACTTGGAGAGCCCGCCATCTACAAGAAGGTCTAGAAGATCACCATCAAGGATTCAGCCACCAAGATGCCATCGTGCCTAGTATTATTATTAAAATTGTTGTTAGAACGAAGTTGTGTCGGTTTGTTGATGTGAACCACTTTGTTTAGTTTGCTTGTTATGATGAACATGTTTGAGTTGGATCTTTGTTTGTTTGCTGGGATATTATGGGGGTGTCCACATATCTCATATTTAAAACCTTTCTTTGCTTATGAATCATATATAGTTGGGTTTGTTTATCAAGTCTCGCTTTGTTATATCAACAAGTTGTGCTGAATGCGGAACAATCATACCGTTTGTTGAATATCTTTGAACTTCGTATGTTGAAAAGTTACGAAAGTTTTATGGGAACATCTACACTTTGTTGTAGCTTTCCAACAAGTCTACAATCACCATTTTATCGGTTTTTAATTGGGAGATATAGTCGTTGTAATATGACGTTCTTTGCCGATCTAGACATAAGAGTTATGTCGACACTTGAAGAAAGGACTTGTCTTTTAAAGTAGGAGATTATGTGTACCCAAGGTGTCACCAATGAGGAATGTGAAGAGATTCAACATGAAAGGAAAGTTGGCACCAAGGTATGTGGACCTTTCAAAATCGTAGATAGACGTGGAGAAGTGGCTTATCGGTTAGAATTGCCACGGAGTTTGTCGTGTGCAAGATGTGTTCCATGTTTCTCAATTAAAGAAGCGCTTGCGAGTACCAAGAACAGATTCCTTTAGAAGATCTCACTGTTTAAAAAGATCTTACCTATGAAGAGGACCCTATAAAGATTTTGGGAACTGCGAGAAAGGGTTACTAGGAGTCGAGTGATTAAAATGTGCAAAGTTCAATGGAATCGATATTCGGAGGAAGAAGCTACATGGGAAAGAGAAGATTTGAGGAAGAATTATCCGTAGCTATTTGAGTAAGCATGACCTTAAATCTTGAGGACAAGATTCCTTTAAGGAGGGGGTCGAATTGTAACACCCTAAATTTTGCATTGTTTCTAAAAGTTGCTAGTGAATGTTCGCGAAGTTCTTTGTGGTGGGCGTCCCTATGGTGGCCGTCCATGTTGGTGGTCGCCGGTGACCGGAGTTAAACTCGTCGAGGAAAAGCGCCGCGGAAAGGTAGCATACCATGCCTTCAACGCCATACATCCCTTCGGCCATTTTAGTTCTTCACTTGGTCTAGATGGTTTACCTCGAGCCTTGTCGCATCGGTGTCCCGGATTCGACGACGGCGCCATCCGCGACTCCCTCCTAAATGCCATCCGCAACCTCCTCAACGGGACACGCGGTGTTGATGGCGTTCACCGTCGTCGCCGCGATCGGCTGCTCCACGTGCATTGCCGCGGATGGTGCGACGCAGTTGCTTATTTGCTTCACACGGGAGGCATGGCCCGAGCTAGGCTCCTCGAACTGGGCCCCAATGCCGGCCGCTGTGACGAACCACGCCACCGATCGCGGGTCCGTCTTCGGCACCGGCTCCCCTACGCTTTGTCTTCGATGGCAAACGAGGCGGCTAATGTAGCTAAATTCCCGCTGGCCAACGGACGCGCCGGTGACTTCGACGCCATCTCCGGTGACTCGGCGGCCCCTCGTGGCCATCGCGGCGTGCTAGGCTGCACCACTATCGCATCGTCATCGAGCGAGCTACGAGGCCCTACCACCACCACCTCCTTCCTCACAACCGGTCAGCCCCATGCTCGTCGGGCGTGGATTGATGTTCCGCACAGCCCGTCCATGCCCACGTCGGCCGGCCCTCGCGAATGTCCTCAATGACTTGTTTGGAGATTTCACTTGAAGAGTCTCGATCTGTGGCGATACTTGTTTAGTTAAAGTGTGGGGTGCTAAGTGTTGTAATTAAAGTTATGCAAACTCTATGTCATTTGAGTTGTACCAAATTTATTAGTGTGATGGGCGCATTGTGAGAACACATATGTATTGTAGTATCATACTCATATGTTGGATATTGTAATACATAAGTGTGATTATGTATGTAATTCTATATGTTCAATAAGAAAGATCCATTAATTGCATTCTTATTTACTATAGATGTCTTTTAATGTCAATCCAATGGAGGAGAAATTATGTATTGTTGATAGTGGTACTACCAAAACTATACTTAAGGAGATGAAATATCTCCGGACTCTTAAGAAAAGAGAAGGAAATGTTATGACCATTGCTGGTAGTGATGCATTGATTGATGAGGACATCACCATGTTGGACACACGTTCATCCCCAACTTGTTCGCCACGTTTGCATGACAAAATGAACAAGACTTCATGCAATCATAGGGTTGTTGCTCCTACTTTTAGCCATGCCAACACAAACTCAAAGGAGCTCACGGTCATCATATTTGAAGTCAATAATAGAACACCATGCAACCACACAAGCGGGTGTCGATCCATGCAACGAGAAGTGTTGCATGCCACCTAAATTTGGAAAGCACCTACTCCCCAAGGGGTGTGCAATGACCAAATAATTCCTGCTCATCTATGAGGAGTGCAACAAGAAGTGTTGCATGCCACCCAATAACATTTGTGCTCATTTAGAGCCACCATTTCTCGTTGGGTTTTGTTTAGAGTTTAGTTTTCCGTGGAGAAACTGAATCATTCATTGTAACTATGAAGACAATTCCTTTTACCGTGATCCAGGGACCCGTTTTTGATCTCCTCCACTTTGTCGATTAGTCCTTTGGAATCCGAGTTCTTGAACCCTTTGTTTCAGTTCATGTCATTTCATATTTGCAATTATCAGATTGCATATTTACCGTTCTTCTTGGGTGTTCCTCGATGCGCTGCGGAAAGCCTTCTTGGCGAGGTCGATCAAGTCGTGCTTGGTTGATAACCATCGGAGTCGTGTTGTAGCGGTTGCGGGGGTTCGAATCGTGTTGATTGGCCCGGATCGTCAACGCCGAGTTCTCCACCAATCGAAATTACCCCTTTACCTCACGGAAGATCAGGCCATATCTCATCAATTGGTATCAAAGCTCTAGGTTTACCGCGTGGTATAATCGTGTTTTCCCCTTTAGATTCATACTTGTTCATCACCTAGAGTCCAAAAAGCCAAAAATACACTGCCACATATTCCCTATCCAATTAACCCTTTTGTGCCTTTGCAATATTTTTTAATTTTAGTTTGCTATTTTGAACTTTCGTCCCTCGTTGTGTCGTTGTGTTGCTGGTTTATCTTAGTCTTGACGATCTATCATCTTTGTAGTGGTGTCAATCTGATCATCAGGTTTTGTATTGTTTTGCGTGACGTGCATTCAGAAAATATTTTTCAATTCCAAGTGAAAGAGAGGATCACGTGAACCATAAGACCTCGGCTGTTTTGCTAGAGGAAAGGATTCCGACTACTTTCCATTCTGACACAATTGCTTATCTAAATGTATCCCCAACATTTTTTCCCCTTGAGTCGGCTGCTGTTACTATTATTAGCTTCTTGGTGGATGAGACTTCAAGATTTCTTTTAGTTCCTCCAAATTCTATTGTTAGCTTTTCTTTGTGGCGAGACTTCAAGTTTTCTTTTAATTCCTCCAAATTTGTTGAGACACTACTGCCGCACTTCTGGTATTAAAAGAAAAAGAGTAAAAGGCAAAAGGCACAAAAAAAAAAAAAAGCCACACCAACAAAAAAAAAAAAAAAAAGGCAACGTGGTGCAAAAAAAAAAACCGCACCAAAAAAAAAAAGAAAGTAACAAAAATTCAGAAGTGCTTTTGCATCCATTGAGTCTTCATGTTGAGTTGTTGCATGCTTGAACTAGGTCAAGGGCGAGTTTAGGTCGGCGACATAGACTAGCTTAGGACTACTTTTCAATCTTGCAATTTCTGAATTAAATTATTGCTATTCCTTGCTACTATATTGTGTCTTCCCATAGCTCCACATATACTTACGTCGGCCACAGATTCCTCTGCAGAATCTGTTACACCATAAGCCCACCGACTGATTGTGCCTTTGTTTGGCTTTGGTAAGAACAATTGCAAGACGGTGGTAAGCAGCTTGAGATATTGCCTTCCACTTTCACCACCACCGGTCGTGTTAGTTGTTAGGGATAATACTTTTGTGTTGTCTTTTGTTGTCTTCTAACAATGACAAGTTCATATCCATCAACTTATGATGGTGTGGGTGCTGATGAGTACCAGTGGGAAATTGCAATAGATAACATATTTTGCTACTAAACTTTATGTGTCCAAGGAGGAAGGTAAAAATGCAACTAGTGTTTTACGACATTATGCTTTATCTTGGTGGAATTCTTTAAATCCTTTAGACAAACCTCAAACTTGGAATGATATCAAACTTCTTATGTGCGAAAACATTTATTAATCCACCTCCTATCTTGTTTGCCTCTCACGCTTTCTCTGTTTTTTTGTTTGTTTGCCTCTCGGGGCTAATGGAGCTGGATCTGAATCTCATTCGCTCTCTGGTTCTTCTATGAGAGTGTGTGCCCGGCCCAAGAAAGAATTAATTTGTGAATGTATGAATCGATTTGGCTAATGCAACATATAAGTTGAACTCTCCGATCCATGATGTGTAGGAGATATCAAGACCATGGATCCACCACGAAGCCAGCGGCGGGAATAGCAGGCGGCGGCCGGTTCGGCGGCTTCTTCTACCTCGCGGATCCACGCAGCGAGACGTAGGCTTCTTCTACCGGCGCGTGGTGTATGGCAGGTGCGGATGCATGTGGACACAGCCTCATGCGAGGCTTCTATTCTTAGCATATGTAGCTTGAGGCATCATGCGGCGCTTCATCATGAACTAATTTTTTTGGATGTCTATTAATTGACACTTCTATTCTTGGCATATGCAGAGCGGGAGCTCCTAGCGGTGCGAAGGGTCGGGCTGCCGTGGTTGTCGGCGTCTTGCAGATCCACCTCGGCCGGAGGGAAGGGCAGGCGGCGGCAATTAGTTTGTGTTGTATGAATCAGTCTGTGTTGATCTATGAATCGATTGGATTTGTTGATGAGTTGATTTGTGAAGTGTTGAACCCTTCCATGTGATCTATGAAGCGATTCGATCTATGATTGTTGAATCTCTCCTTTCTCTGTGATTTGTGAATTGTTTATTGGAGCGGCAATGGTAGGAGCCATGTAGCATGGCAGGTGCATGTGGCGCTTGCATGCTCATTTTTTTTTTTTTTTTTTTTTTAAAAGCACAACACTGATGGGTGAAAAGGGCCGGTAGTGATAAAAAATAGCACATCACTACGCTTTTGGTTCTGCGGTTCAATTTCCGGCAGTGAAGGGGGTTGTGGACCCGGCAGTGATGTAGAAATCTGTAGTAGTGCATGCCAACGAGTCTTAGTTTGAAGAGAGTACGTGCTGAGTTTTTTACATAATTGTAGGGTTGCAAATGGTAGTATTACATAATTGTAGGGTTGCAAATTAGTGGCAGTCGTGAATGGCTCTTAGGCTGAGAGGTTCGACAGGTCACTTAAACAAGGATGTGACTACAACATTAGTGATGTCAGGTTCCAAGTTAAGTCTCACTCTGAGTTTCGCAATATTCAAAGTGATTATGAGTGTAGACTCAACCATAATAATACTATAGTGGAGCCTTGGAGGATGCGCATCCAATTTCTAGTGTGTTCGAACCATTTGACGTCCACCCAAGAAATAATGCATTGCCCTAGCAAAACCTATATAGATACTTTTAGAATCTAAACTGCAATGTGTTACTTTTGCCTTTAATAATACACATAGTATTAATAACATGTTGTATTTATAGGCTGGATGTTGTGTAGTTGACATAAGTTTTGAAGACAATGCTATGAAAGTTCGGTTCAATGAGCTAACTCGCGCCTTGTGATGGCTAAGCCGTTTTGCTCTAATGTGTGCATAATGGTAGTACATATTAGAGTCCATAAAAATAGTATGCAAAGTTTTTTATAGAACCACACGTAATGCTGATATTATATTATTCATACAACATTACCTGACAAACAAAATTGTTTTGAAATATTGACGACCATTTCTTGACTTGCACCATTTTTATTGCTGCATGCGTTTTACATTGCAATGGACCTTGATTGTTCGGTTTTTTTCTAGCAAATTTATACATTCCTTGGGAATTTTCCTTGTTTTTTTTGCTAATCTTCGAATTGGTAGTTATCAAAAAATAGTGTAAAAGAATTGCCTTTTTATTTATAATTCCAAGGCCAGCTATTAGCTGTGTTAATATAAATCAGTTTGAAGCTTCTTTTTCTAAACACTTTCAGATTTGTCTGATTAGGAATTTTACCACATTTGGACATTAGCATGCCGCCTAGTGATTTATGTTTGTTCATCAAAAAATCAATCTAACGTGGCAGCTGGGCCGTTCAATTTTTTGGTTCGAAGGCGGGTGGAGCAATGGATCCCTGGGGACGCGCATGCAGCGCGGCAGCCTTCTCTTTAATGTGCGGAGGTAGGCAGGAACCCGTCTTGTCCAAGCATTGAAAGGTTGCCCGAGGTGGAGGTCCTCCGCGCATGTAGACGTCTCTATATCTCCACCCATTTCCTGCCGAAGGGGCGGACGAGCCACAGCTTTTGCTCGAGCTCAGTCTGAGAACACCGTACCCTCTACGCTCGCTTCCTCGCTAGTCGAGCCTCGTTCACATGGCTAACCCTAGCGCTCCTGGCTCGCCGGTGAATGCCGGAACGGCCGTAGCGCATAGCCCACCGCCAAGCCCCCTGCTGCTCCGCCGCGCACTTCCCCTGAGGTCCAGCCCGCTTTGTTCGTGACTCTTGCCTGCCCTCCGACGAGGAGATTCGTAGGTCTCGGTCACCGAGTCCACCCCGCCTGCCGCCGCTGCTGTCGTCGTCACCCGGCCGGTGGCTCATGTGCTGCCGGTGGAGCTGCCGCGGTAGATCAGGCCGCCGTAGGTAGTGGGGGAGCTGCTCCAGCTTCCCGGCAGTCCGTTGCGTGCAAGATGGAGGTGGGCGCACCTGATCCGGAAGCGCCGCACCGGCCGGCGCAGATCCGGTCATCGTCGGCGGCGGGCCTTGCGTTGGATGCAATTTTTTTAACCTTCATTCGCCCACTTTGTTTGCTAGAAATTTTCCTAATTGCATGCATGCCTTGTACGTGATGTTCCTATTTTTTATTCCATGATTGCTTTATTTATAGCTGGGTTTGTCTATTTTTTTGTAGCTGCACGCTCTTTTTTTCGGTCATGGTATGGATCTGGCGTGGGGATGCGAGTTGGTGCGGATCCGCTGCTTCGGCAGCTCCTTTGTCGGGCTTGGCCGTAGCACTGGGTCGCCCGAAGGGAAAAGAAGCGCTGGGATCTCCATCGTCACCTGGGCGCACTGATGTATCCCAGATCCCTGCTTCGGTGAAAGGGAAGCAAGTGGTAGGGTCGTCGTCTGACACGGACGGTAACAAGGAGCAGCAGTTGAACTTCCGGACCATTTGGTCCACCTGGACAGTCAGCTCAGACGGCTCCTGTCCGCTCCAGCCGTTCTGTAAGTTTCTATTAACCTTTGGTCGCTAGACTATTAACCTTTGGTCGCTAGACTTTTTCTTGTGTTTGCTATCATCAGTGCACACATAGATCTGCATCAACGTTGGATGTAGGATCTCAGTGGAGTGGTGCGTATGCTGTCGAGGCCCGTCTGTTTTAGGATGGTAGCTGTAAACTCCTACTACTGATAGAGTAAATTTGGTAACTCGTGCTAAATTTGGTGAGTACTTGTCACACCCCAAAATTTCTGATTTTGGGTTGTGAATAGAAACATTAAATTAAATAAATGATTTAAATTTTGATATAAAATTTTCCTTTCGAAAATCTATTTCAATTAAAAAGAAAAGGAATTCCTTTTGTTTCTCTCTTCCTTTCTCTCATTTCAGCCCAGCTGTCCGTCGGCCTGTTGCTCTCCTTGGTCTGGTTGCCTGGTCCCAGGTAAGCCTTGGTTTATTATTTCTATAATAACGATGGCCGCCGCAAAATCCTTCTCGTGGCCTTCAAAGGAAGCCACATCAACCTCTTCATGCCATCTTGATGTCGTTTCCATCTATAACTATGTATGTATATTATATATACATATACATGCATATTCCCTGCACAAAAACGTGCAGCGCCAAGCCCTATCTGATCCAACACAACCACGCCGCCGTAAGCCCTAGTGTGCCCTGCTGTTTGTTTTCCGATCTCGCCGAGAACGCAAGACCGCTCGCCGTCACCATTGATGTTGTCTGCTGCTTCATTGTTTCCTAACCGGCCTGTTCCGAGCTCCCTGAGCCAAGGTCGTCACTATTCCCCGTCGAGCCCTAGCTAGTTTTCCACCACCCACTTTGGATCTTGCTGAAGCTTGGAGCCGGCTCAATCGACATCTCGCCAGAGCTTGGATATACCGATCCACACTGCCAGGAGGGCGGTAGAGTCATACGTGAAGCACAGCGCTGTTCTTCGCCTACTGATGGTGAGCATATCTATAGAACCTCTATCTGCTCTTGCCTTGCTCATAAGTTCCATACGTGGTCACAGTCCGTGAAATTTGTTTCTGCCTTGGCCAGTACTTGCAAGCAAACAGCTACATCGTCGATCCCGGTTCTTGTTGCTGATCGCACAAACGAAACCTGAGCCATGCCGCCGATCGGCCGCAGCCGCTGCATCAATCTTTGGTTTGCAAGCCGATCCGCCGACGAGAAGACCACGCAGTACGTGGACTTTGCATGAAGGTTCAGGTTGTCTTTCACCTAGCTGGACTCTCTATCATCAAGTCCTCATATCTCAACTGTTGGTGCCTTTAATCTTCTGTGCCATGTTGCTGAATGCATCTCTGGAGAGCAGGCCTGTCAACGCCATCCGCAGCTACCCTTTGGTAAGCATCTCTATCATGTCTTGGTCCCTATATCTCATCTACCGCCAACACCAAGCCACAAGCCATGTATGCTATTTGTTTCCCTACGTGATTCATCCTGCCCTTCTGCAGTTGCCTTCCCTGGTCACTATGGCCATGCTGCCCCTGCCCAAGACGGTTAAGAAGCCAGCTTCATCTGCCGCCTGATCTATCAATCGCTAGTTGAAGCCGGATCGCTTCGCTCTCGATGTCGCAAATTTTGCAGCCCGGCCAAATGGTATAATACCCATCTCTCGTGAAGAATGGCAGCAACCATGGCCACGTTGGTTCTTTTCTACGTACAACAAGCCAAGGTAAAAAGATGAAGATATTAAGAAGTTTGCCATTCGGAACTAATTACAGTTTTTACTACCCATCTTATAACCTCCGTCGTTTCGTCGTCTCAAGTCCAAATTGAGTCGTTCCAGTTGCGTTAATTTCGTATCGCACTCTACGCTGTAGTTCTGATGTTTTTCATGTCACTCATTTGTGAATTTATTTGTTTAAATGCAATATGCTTAATAATTATTTAATAGTTTTCTAATTAAAAGAAATATAGGTTTTATATCTCGGTGATTTATATATAAAATGTTAATATGATTAAATGCTACTATAAATGTGTTTACAAATAATAATTTGTTTAGTTCAAACACGTTGCATATGCATACATCTTTTAGTTGCCTTCATGTATACTTTTATTTTGCAAAGATATGCTTTAACTTGATTAACTTATATGGCATGTTTCTAAGTAAAATGTGGCTAGATCCAACTCAATTTTGAATTCAAATATGATGTGAACAATCTGAATTAATTCTATTCACATGGTTTTCTTAATTAAAATAAATAAAGCATGTAGACTTTTATTTCCTTCCATAATATAAAATCATCGGTAGTGGTTTCTTTTTTATAGATAGCTCCGTTATCGGTGTTTTGTGTTCTCTTTATCGGTAGCAACGAGTTTTCCTTTAGCTTGCTGTTATAAAGCTTTTGCGATGTTTGGTGTCTTGTTCTTAGTTTATTCTTTTTTGCCTGCTTGTATGTGTGGTGCATGCTACTGCAGTAGAACGAGGACCGCTTGTGAGTGTTGAAGATTGGAAGATGATGATTGGAAGCAACAATGAGAAAGTTGGAGCAACATAAAAGGCAAGTATAGTTTTGGGATATGCTAGCTTTTAAACCATGATCTTATAACTTGCTTAATGTTTATGCACTAAACTTTAAATGTGAATTGTTTGGCAACATGGAGATTTGTGCGTGACAGAGATCCGGGTATTACAAAGATACAGCTATGGGGGTTATATGGCTCGACATTAGTTCCCTAGAGATCATTTTTCTAGCAACTTGGAGGAATTGCGAATTAGATATAGGATGCTCTCTATCCACGAAGATATGTGTATAGGCTGCGGTAATGTGCCATATTGGAAGGGGGTTCCATGTCGGCGACTTAGCTGCCCCAACTTGTTAGACGAACCTTTAGGGGGCTTCTTAGTGGTTCTTGGTGCTGGGTTTGATCCGCCCTTGCATTTGGGAATCGCGACTCATAGTGAAAGTGTACACCTCTCGCGCGAGTTTGAGAAAGCGGTATACTAGCCTTGCCCAAGGTCACGGGCGGCCACGGAACCTTTACATTAAGGATAATGACTTGTGTTCGTTAAATTGTTCATGGTTTATCGTTTTATGCTATTCATTATTTATGTTATAATGATCATGGGTTTAGGGTAAGATATTGCCTAGCTATTCTTGCGGGAGTTCGACATGGACTCACTCTTGCTATTCCCCACACCTCGGGTGAAGTTTAGGCTTGTGATCAACCCGGTCGGTCGGTCCACAGTGGAGTCTACATCGAGGAGGATCGGAGTGTTTTCCGTTGTCTTCTAGCTGAGGTTATGTTCTTTATATTTTGTTCGTTATATTTTAAGCATTGTTGGCTTGATCACGACCCTTTACTTGTGACTATATGTGAGATTTGACTTCCGGGGCTCACATATGGTGTGTTTGGTTTTGTCCTTAAAACCGGTATGTAACACCGGCCCAATTTGGATGTGGCCTATGAGTCTTGAGTGCACATGTTAGTATCACCTTGCTAGTTGAGCAAGGGTGGAGCCAACTTATAAGTCTTTGCCATCCGGCCATATCACCTTCGGGTTAACCCTTTTACGGCGAGGGCGAAAAGTGTAAGCAAGGTGCTATGTGTATGCGTGCACGCCCCTCGGAAGGGGCGTGCGGTGCGGCTTTGGAGGGCGGGGTGTTACAAGTGGTATCGAGCCGACCTTCGCGGCCGCGGGCGCGTGTGTGGGCGAGGGCGCGGACATGGAGGTTCATTGCGCGTGTAGGCTCTGCGGAGTGCGGCATGGCACATGTGCGGCCACGGGCGCGCGATCGCGTGTGCCAGAGGGGAGGTCTGGTTAAGTTGGCTCGGCGGGGGCGTCGAGTCCTTTGAGGGGGTGTATGTAACACCCGGCCCCAATTGGATGTGGCCCATGAGTGGCCTATGAGTCTTTGAGTGCACATGTTAGTACCACCTTGCTAGTTGAGCAAGGGTGGAGCCAACTTATAAGTCTTTGCCATCCAGCCATATCACCTTCGGGTTAACCCTTTTACACGAAGCGAGGACGAAAGTGTAAGCAAGGTGCTATGTGTATGCGTGCGCGCCCCTCGGAAGGGCTGTGCGGTGTGGCTTTGGAGGGCAGGGTGTTACAGTACTAAAGGAGCGATTCAACGAAAACCTTTAAGGAAGCATAGTGAAGCATGAAGTAAATAATCTAAATCTGAGGATCTATTCCCACCAGGAACCTAGACTCACTCTTGAACTTCGTTTGAACAAGCTAGAACAGCATCAATTGAATTCAACATGTTTCCCCCTCAAGAAGTCAGTATCGTCCAATACATGATGACTACACCTTAGTGCATTAGGCATTAGAGTAGAACCGAGGTAAGGGAATGAAAGGACTATGCCCAGTTTCCTTCTGTTTATCGCTTTGAACCCTCGTACTTCTTCTTCGAAAGGTGATCCTACCTTTGCCACTCCAGATCAGTAAGCGGTACTCCCAAAAGGAAAGGTAAAGATAGAAAGGTGAACTCGAACCAACCGCTGTTGGTTGCCTACGTATATCGCTTCTTTGGAAGGATAATCAGAGTTGACGTAGTTCTTTCTTATTAATATGTTTTCCTAATCAAAAAAAATATCGTAAGATAGAAGGAAAGGAGAGAGTGCCATCGGAAAATGTTCCGGCCATTGCACCATCCCATACAAAGTGTAAACTAGACCAAACTTGATGATTGACTCATCTTGTTTATCCGGTTTCCAGTTTCTATGAGGTGGCGTAATGAGGAGAAGTTCCTCTAGCACCTCCCACAAGTCTCTTCCGAGAAAGTAGCCATCTTTGGATGCCGAGCTCCCATAACCCATATCATAGACACTGGTGAAAGATCAGTGCTGACCCTATTGGTCCTAAATCATTTCGCAAACTAAAAAAAACCTAGAGACTTCAACGGTGAAATGGAAACCCCCAAAGCATCACATCAATAGTTTAGGGTTTAGGGTTTAGGGTTTAGGTATGTTGGAGCTTTCAAAATCGTAGATAGGCGTGGAGAAGTGGCTTATCGGATAGAATTGCCACAGAGTTTGTCAGGTGTGCATGATGTGTTCCATGTTTCTCAATTAAAGAAGTGCTTACGAGTACCTAAAGAATAGATTCCTTTAGAAGAGCTCACTGTTAAAGAAGATCTTACCTATGAAGAGTACCCTATAAAGATTTCGGGAACAGCAGAAAGGGTTACTAGGAGTCGAGTGATTAAAATGTGTAAAGTTCAATGGAATCGATATTCAGAGGAAGAAGCTACATGGGAAAGAAAGAAGATTTGAGGAAGAATTATTTGCGGCCTGTAATGGGGAGCAGCAACCTGTGCTACACTCCCATGGAGGCCCGCTGAAAAGCTATCAAAGGCGAGTCTGGCGCCGTCGGTGGACACCCACGGAGTACCGGGGCCTCGTCGGCTGCTGCGGTGTGCGGTGCACACAAGACCGGAGATCTCCTTCGCCGTCGGCTACGTCGGCCGGTACATGGAGCACCCCACCACCGAGCACCTCAACGCGGTAAAGCGCATACTGCGCTACATCGCTGGAATGATTGACTACGGCTGCCATTACAAGTGCGGAGGACAGGAGTTGAAGCTGCTGGGTACAATGACTCTAACATTGGAGGCGACGTGGATACAAGGAAAAGCACTACGGGCGTGTTGTTCTTCTACAGCAAAAGCAAAAGGTCGTTGCCTTGTCCTCTTGCGAAGCTGAATACATTGCATTGACGACGACGGCCTGTCAAGGAGTGTGGCTAGCGCAGCTGCTTGCTGAGTTGAAGAGTGAGCAGCGCACAACCTTCATTCTCAAGATGGACAGCCAATCGGCCATTGCTCTCAATAAGAATCCTGTTTTTCATGACAAGTCAAAGCATATAGATGTGCAATTTCATTTTATCCGGGAATGTGTTGGTGATGGGAAACTGGACATTGAACATGTCCAGACTGAAGAGCAAATTGCTGACATCCTGACAAAGCCACTGGCAAATGATCGTTTTACCGAACTACGTGCGAAGCTAGGCGTGGTCAAGATCAGCAAAGGAACTTAGGATCAGGGGGTGAAATGTTGTCAATAATCTTGAAGCTCACTTTAGTTTATTGCTTTCGATTTTTAGTCTGTTCTAAACTCGACTTGGATTACATAGGATCCTCCTGAGAGTGTCATGTATAAGCGCCACGACGTCTTCCTCTAGAACGGCTGTGGCGAGACTTACGCAGCACGGTTGCATGCGAGATGGGCGCATGTGCTAGATCGTCGTGGCGGCGTCGGCGGTGGCGAGGCTTAGCTCTGCCACTCGATTTTTTCTTTCTTGCATTCCAATCTTTGTAAGAGCAACTCCAACAGTTTGCCATTTGTTATTTGGCAATTGTCCTTGTTTGCCAACTCCCAACTCTAGATGCCCAGTAAAAAAGAAGGTCTTCTCCAATAGTGTGGCAATTTTGGTTTGGCAAATAAGAAAAGTGACCCAGGAATAGATCGGTAGTTGGGTTCTTTGCACGGACACCACTCGTGAGACTACGGCTAAATATAGTGTTCAACAAGTGCCATACCAGCATCTTGCATGCCAAACGCCAAAGCTCCCAACACAAGCTCCCAACATGGGCAAATATGCCAAAAGCGCCTGCAATTGCCTAACTCACTAAAATTCCAAACGTATTTGCCAAGCGGTTGGAGCATCGTTTTAGAGCTTTTCGGCAAAAAACAAGAATGTCAAACTCATTTGCCAAACTGTTGGAGTTGCTCTAAGTCCAGTATAAGTATGAGCAAAATATACGAGAAAACGCTGAGGCAGTTTGCCAAAGCACAAAAAGAATGTGTCCCTCTACTTTCTTTTGCCAGTTCACGAGTGTGAGAGAGAGTTCACCGGAGTTCATGCCGACTGCCTGAGAGTTTCTGGCTGACAATTTGTTCGACACTTAAGAAAGTTACATGCACTGATTTGTTTAGAAGCAATAGCTCATATATAGCGGAAAAAAATTGCAAAATTGGGGTCACCTTCCAAACCGTGTTTGGATCTTGGTGATTTATTCACGGCCTTCATGAGCCTCTAGCTGCATGCTGTAGACCAGCTCCGCCATTGTGTTTGCCTTGGCGCTTGTACGTCTTGCCGTTAATTATTTCTCATGATATAGATTCTACATATATTTTACTTGTTTGGTTGTATGTCATGAGATATTTTCCCCGTACGCGTAGGAACACATGGGCACCCTGTTAGATGAAGAAGTCATGATCCACACTCCGGTTGCTACTCTTAGCCATTGTATTTCCGGTTACTACTCTTAGCCATTGTAATAGTCCGGCTATTGTTCTCAGCCACATTGTAAAGACAAAATGTGTGTGCATGGTCATGGACATAGGCCTAATCTCTAGGTATATTGTACATCACAAACTTGTAATGCCACCGGTGGGGGGCTTTCCCCATTCCTATATTAACACGTAAACAAGGACCAGGACCGGCAACCTTGTTTCTCCCAGTCTCCTTCCTTTTACATGGTATCAAAGAGCCACTAATTCCACACAGAAATTTTTGATCCAACTCCTCCTCCGATGGCCCTCCCTTCGTCCTCCACCCTCCCCCGCTGCAATTTCCCTTGGCCTTGCTCTCATTCCTGTCTCGATAAACTCACGGACCCAATTACTGGTCATGGAAAGCTCAGGTCGTTACCGCGATCAATGGTGCTCAAGCTACCAGCTTCATCCATCCATCCGCCACACCCCCAACCACCACCATCACCACCAAAAATTCAGAAGGGAAGGAGGAAACCACGCCAAGTATGGATGGCAAAAGAACAGCAGGTTCTCAGCTACCTGCTGTCATCTCTCTCTGAGGAGATTATCGGTCATGTGAACACGAGACTACGGCGGCCGGTGCATGGGGTGCCATTGAAGGGCAATCGTAGCCCAATCCCGGCGCGAGTCATCGCCACAAGGATGGCGCTTGCGGCTGCGTCGAGACAAAACTCTACCATTGCCGAATATGATGAAAAGCCTTGCTCAAGACATGGCATCGGCGGGCAAGAAGCTTGAAAGACGAAGAACTTCGTGTCATATATTCTTGCCGGGTTGGATGAACCTTTCAACTCCGTCATCTCGGCGTCGCCACGCATGTTGAGCCGATCACGGTCAACGAGTTGTTCACCCAACTCGTCGGCCGGGAACAACGGTTGATATGCGGCGGCGGCGGTGGTCAATCCTCCGTGAACACCATATCCGGGGAGGCTGCGGGCGGCAACCCGCTACCAAGGCGGCAACCCGGTACCATGGCGGCAACTAGTACCAAGGTGGCAACCGGTACCAATCGTGTGGGCGATGGTCGCAACCACGTGGCTTCACACAGCGGTGGTGGTGGCCGCGGGCGTGGCGTCCCCTGCCGTAATGCGTGGCGCTCCCATCGACCCAACTTCTAGGATGTCGTGATTTTTCAAGTCTGCGAGAAAGGTCAAGGTGCAGCACGATGCTTCAAGAGGTTTGATGAAAATTTCACTGGACCCTCTCCTCCACAGAAGAAATCAGCCTCTTACGCCACCACCTCCTATGGTGTTGACACTAAGCGGTATATGGATTCTTGGCGACGGATCATATCACTAGCGATCTTGAAAGGCTTACATTCGCGACAAGTACATGGATGGCGATCAAGTACATGCGGCAAATGGAGCGGTATGGAGATTGGTTATGTTGGTCATAGCAATTTACAATCCCAAACTAGTTCTCTTCGACTAAACAATATTCTCCATGTTCCTAAAGCCAGCAAAAATCTCATTTACGTTATCGCCTTGCTCATGATAACAATGCATTTCTTGAATTTCATCCTAACCATTTTTCAATCAAGGACCAACGAGGCCTTGAGAACATCATCCACGCGGCCGGATGTGAAGAAGGCCTTTACCCTTTCAAGCCACCATTAAATAAGCATGGCCTTGGCGTCACGAAACCATCTAGCACTTTGTGGCACCATCGCTTAGGTCACACTTCTGCTCCAATTGTTCACATAATCTTCCATTTATTCATGAGCCCAATAACCATGTTTGTGATGCATGTCAACAAGGCAAACATCATCAATTGCCTTATCCCAAGTCTAATAGTATTTCCACTAGTCCCATGGAACTTGTGTTCTCTACGATGTATGGGGGTCTGCCCCAACATCGGTTGGAAAATATTCCTATTATGTAAGCTTTATTGATGACTATAGTAAATTTCTTTGGATTTATCTTCTAAAGAAAAAATCCAACGTTTTTCGTTGTTTTCAAGATTTTCAACGTCTTGTTGAGCGCAAATTCTAGTGTAAAATTCAATCTATTGAAACCGATTGGGGAGGAGAGTATCGAACCTTAAACAACTTTTTTCAACGTGTAGGCATCATTCATCAAGTGTCTTGCTTGTATGCACATTAGCAAAATGGGTCAGCAGAACGTAAACATCGACACATTGTCGACATGGGGATCACTCTCCTTGCCCATGCCTCTATACCCTTAAAATTTTGGGATGAGGCATTCCTCACTTGCCGTGTTTCTTATCAACCGGCTCCCTTCCAAAGTACGACAATCAATCTCCTTTTGAGCGGATATATAACCACACCCCCGATTATAGCTTCCTTCGCACATTTGGATGTGATGTATGGCCCAACCTCAGACCTTTTAATTCACAAAAACTAGCATTTCGATCCAAAAAATGTGTCTTTCTTGGCTATAGTCATATGCATAAAGATTTTAAATGTCTAGACCCTACAAAAGGGCGCATATATATATCTCTCGCGATGTTGTTTTTGACGAACACGTCTTTCCCTTTTCCTCTCTTCGCCCAAATGTTGGGGCTCGTCTTCGGGCTGAAATTGCACTTTTACCTCCATCCCTCCTTAGTCCTAATGCTAGTTTTGGGGATGCTATTTTCCATGACCAATATACATCTCCATCTGCATCAACTAATCAACCACCAAGTTCGATTAATGCGATGCAGCTATTACGAAGAAAATTTGGACTCAAATGATGCAGGATTGCAGCCAAAGCAGCGTTATTTCCTGCTGCCACTCGGTGACAACATGGGCACGGCACACCAGGAGGATTCGCGTACTCCTGCTCCTTCTCGTACTGACTCTGGGGCAGTGGCTCCACCTTGGATCGCGCGTCGTCAGCAGTTGGTTCACCAGCGCTTCCAACTGACCCGTCGACAAGCACTACTTGGTCTTTGGATCTTATTCTACACCACAATCGGACAACATCTCTTCTCCGCTTGATCCGTCACTACCACTACAAGATCACGCCGGCGGCGGCCGCCCTGTCGGGGCACCTAATGGCACTCCGGTTGCTAGTGAGTGCCTTCTCGGGCGCTGATTGGGCTGGTTGTGCGGATGATCGCGGGTCCAGGGGGGATTTGCGGTGTTTTTAGGATAGAATTTAATCTCTTGGAGTGTTAGAAAACAGCCTACGGTTTCTTGCTCCTCTCTTGAAGCTGAGTACAAAGGCTCTTGCAAATGCTACAGCCAAGATGATGTGGATCTGAGAAATACAAGAACTTAACATTCCTCACTCTTCAATCGCTCGTTATGGTGTGACAATTTGGGGGCAAAATACTTATCTGCTAATCCGGTTTTTCATGCAAGAACAAAGCACATTGAGATTGACTCCCATTTTGTTCGAGAACGTGTTGCTCAAAAACTCCTAGATGTGAGATTCACCTCTACAAAGGATCAACTTGCGAGATGGTTTCACCAAACAAATTCCGACTACGAAGATTGGGCCTACGCTCCAATCTCAACCTTGTTCGTGATTGATATTGAGGGGGGGGGGGGGTGTTAGATGAAGAAGTCATGATCCACACTCCGGTTGCTACTCTTAGCCATTATATTTCCGGTTACTACTCTTAGCCATTGTAATAGTCCGGCTATTGTTTCCAGCCACATTGTAAAGACAACATGCGTGTGCATGGTCATAGACATAGGCCTATTCTCTAGGTATATTGTACATCACAAACTTGTAATGCCACCGATGGGGGCTGTTCCCCATTCCTATATTAACACGTAAATAAGGACCAGGACCGACAACCTTGTTTCTCCCAGCCTCCTTCCTTTTTTACACCCAACTAGTAGTAGTAGTAGGAAATGCCAAAGCAAATATTTAACATTCAGAACATGCAGTCTGTTGTGTTGCACTGACCTGTTTCAATGCGGGTGGAATCTCGGATGGAGGCATCTAGCCGTGATGACTTCCTGCTGGTTCCCTACATCGATGGATACAACCACTTTAAATAGTTCGGAAAGGAAAGTACATGTTCAGAACATTTAGTTGTGTTGCACCGACCTGTTTCTCTGCTGGTAGAATCTCGGATAGAGGCACCCAGCCGTGATGACTTCTTGATGGTTCCCTACATCGATGGATACAACCATTTTAAATAGTTCGGAAAGGAAAGTACATGTTCAAAACATTTAGTAATTACAGGGTAAGAGCACTAACCTTTTACAAGTTGAAATCAATAAGAAATTGCAGGTTCATATCAATAATCAATTACAGAATTAATGCATTGATTGCTACTGCATGGTAGTAGTAGTAGTAGTAGTGCTAAAAACAATGCTTTTGATGCAGGTGATTGATTTGCTACACGGCTCATTTGCACAAGAAAACCTACGTCCAGCTGCATGCCAACTATAGCTCCACAGGGCTCACTTGCACAGGAACATTTCTAGCCGACACACTTACCCACTAATTCATGAACGCTTACACGGGATAACAAAATCATATAGATTGCACTATTTCTGGTAGAATATTGCAGTATGATCAATTGTTAAAGGTCCCGAAAAAAAAATACCTACAACTGAATAAAACCGTTGGTGTCATTCAGAACTTGGTGAGCAAAGGGTTCCTTGAATATCAAACTTATGAACTCCACCATCCCTTTTAACAGTGGCATTGATCTTTTCTTCAATTGCCACTGTGATAGGATCACTTGGTGGCGAAGATGGCAGCCTTGACTGAATTCCACTTTGTTTATTGTCCTTAGAAATGAGTTCTCCTTCAGCTTTTAAAGATTCAAGGAACTCATTAGTTTTCGAATTTCATAGCACCAGGCACTTTACTAGTAGCAAGAGTTGAACAGAAGGATTGCATGTAGAAGTAAAAATGACACAATTAATCAACATCAAACAATAGCCGCTCCAAATAGAGGCGTCCACTAATGTAGGGTAATAGTAAATGCAATATGTTGGTTCCGTTCAAAATTCACTAGAAAGTTCTATGACCCATTTGAGATTTCAGGCTAAAAGTTCTTGAAGATAAAAAAGAAAAATATTTACTGTCGACTATATTCAGCTCTTAACAACACAAATCAGTACTATGTAACCATCAACATCAATAATTGAATAATCAATGGCGTAGAACTTTCCAAATACTCAGTATGCATTAGTTTGTGTACCAACCTTTGGCCTTTTGCGTGAACAACTCCATGATAAAAACCAGCCATCGAACCTGAGCTGCTCGTGTCGCCAGATGCAATTGCAGCGCAAACGAGGGAGGGACTATCTCTCCGTCGGTCGCAGCAGAGAACGGCGAAAGTCTTCCACCTTGCTCCTCGATCCGGACGACTAATCTGGCCGACGACAGCAGCGACGGCGGCGATCCGGATCCGTTGCCGGCGGCCAAGGTGGTGGTGCTGAGAGAGATCGGCGGCGTGATCGGCTCCCACCAGCGCGTGGAAGATCGTCGGTAGGCCTGGATCACGAACCCAATGCAGAAGCACGCCTTCGCGTCGGCGGCTCCCTGGGTCACCAGGCCCGCATGGAAACAGCACTCGTCGTCGTGACTGCCGCCAGGCCGGCCCGACACGCGCGTCGCCGTCGGGGAAGAAAGAGAGACTAGTGGTAGCCGCCGAAGGAAGGTGCAGTTGCCGCAGGCGATGCCTACCAGGCAATAGCCGCATACGTGGAAGACGTGCGTGCCGTCCGTCCGGCCACGGTCTCGATCGCACGCGCTCGTCGACGCCGTGGTGATCACCAGCGGCGCGCGCCCGCCCGGGTGGCGGCGGCGAGGTGCGCTTGGATCGCATTTAAACCCAAGATCCTGTTGTGTAGCGGTGTCAAGGAGAACGTAGAGAGGATTGCGTGATGCCGCGCCTATTGCGGGATTTTGGTGCAGAACGTTTGGGAGAAGTCGTGGCGTCGTGCAGAGCGATGAAAAGGTCCAAGCCACAATTTTTTATTTTATTTTTTTGAGCAAAAGTCAAGCCACAATTGCGATGTGGTGTTTGGATTGGAGTGGGCCAAGCCAAGATATTGTAGTTGACTATGGCCTCAGTCGCTTTGATCTGGATAAAACCAAACACGCCCACTTGTGGAATTATTACTTGGCTTGGATCCAAAGCATTCGATGCGGAATAGTCGTTCACAGAACATAGGCTGGATTTGGATTGAAATTATTATAGATTTCCAACGGGCCGTGCCTCTGCAGGCTTCGTGCCTAGGGGTCGGCCCAGACCCGTCCCACGGGCCAAAAAATCGGGCGATCGGACGGATCGGCCCGGTGGGAAAAAATCGTGCCGTGCCGGCCCACGGGCTGATTTTTGAAAAACACTCAAACATGATTTTTTTACACTGATTCCAGCAAACATATGAAAAGCACAGCACAAAATGACCGCATTACCACAATTTAAAATTCACGGGCCTCACTAGTATATGTACAATATTAAACCAAATATGAAAATATATCGTTACTAATATACCAAATATGTACAATATTATCACTAGTATATTTGACACCGGGCCTCACCGGGTCTTCCCTATTTTGACGGGCCGGGCTGTGCCGTGCCACCGTGCCCGGGGTCGGCCCAAGCCCGCCCGTCCTCCTCTTGCCGGGCCAGCCCCGCTGCCACCGGGCCGGGCGTTCTTGGACCGGGCCAAAACACAGGGGCTTTGGGCCGGGCCTTCGGGCAGGCCGCATGGAAAAGTATAGAAATCTATAACCCCTATATAGAAGGAGACCACTAGAGGAGTTCTCTGCACATGCAGAGGTGACACATCAGCGCATCTTCAATTACTAGTCGCTTTCGATCTTGCCCTTCCTCTCCGGCTTCCAAACCCACGTCATCAGTAACTTATATTCTCGAGGCCTCTTCGTCCCCTTCCCTTCGTAATCCGTGGCGTGGCCGCCCGCCTCCTCCCGATGGTTTTTCTCGATGGTCGGACCGGTGGCCTCTTCCCCGCCAAAGCGGTCGACCGCCCGCATCCCTACAATGGTCACGCATAAATCCGCGTCGGCGTCCGTGATTCCTGCGCTCCTCCCTCCTCACCTTCCTTTCCTCCCACCTATTTCCTTCCGTGAATCTGGCGACGCCGACCGCGCGTACTCGTCCTCGGTCCACGCGAGTCTCGACTTTGACTAGGTTTGTAGAAAATACGTGCAACATTTATGTGTCAAATAAATTTATTAAAAACTAGACTTAAAGATCTTTTCGATGATACTAATTATTTAGTATAAATATTTATATATTTTAATATATAATTGTCGGCAGTTTGAAAACGTTGACTTATCGGGAAGCGAGAATTACATGTCTTTTGGAACGTAGGGAGTACATAATAGTACTACCCATGTACTTAGTGATACGCCCACAAGTATATATATATATATATATATATGCCTAAATTTTTTTTGTGATTGTTCATGTCTGTATTACATCCCAAAAGCATTACCCTTAGTATATTGTTCTGAACATTTTAGTACTCTTTATTTTTTGGCACCTCTCATATGGATACAGCTACAACATCTGTTCGCATATAGACATACACCTACGCCACAGTCACGCACACGCGCACACACATAGGCACACCTCTTGTACACAACCAGACCTACATGATATTACGCAGATCTGAAGACGCATCCTTGAAAAGATCTTGAGAGGCGTCAACACTCTGTAGGTGACGAGGTGCATCGTTGTCCCTTTGTGGCTCCACGAGAGGCTGCATAGGCCGCATTGGAAAGTTATTTTACAGGAATAAATCCCGGTGAGAGAAGCCTGCACACCGGCAGCATCTACAACCGAGCTAGCACTCGTTCTCGAACACTTCAATACTCTATGATGCATACTCCCTCTGTCCCTTTTTTAAGTGACGTTTTTGGTGTGTGTGCCACAAGTTTGAGTCGATTTATACAAAATACGTGCAACATTTGTATCTTCAAATAATTTTGATAAAAAACTAGATGAAAAGATCTTTCTAATAACACTAATTATATATTATAATTATTAATAATTTTTAATATATAATTACCGATAGTTTTTTCGGGGAAGCGTAAGTGACACTTATTTAGGGACAGAGGAAGTATATAACAACTCGAATAGGGTATGATATTGGTTCCAAATGCTTAGTTATGATTCTCAAAAGAGGGATGAGCTCACCCTAGAAAGTATTAAGGATTTCTATGTCGAACTAGAAAAGACAGATTGGAAGCTCGACACTATGATTTGTATGGGACCCACCAATTGTTGATTATTCAGGCTCAAGGAGGCTTGATAGTTTAAACATTTGGAGACTTGATGATGACGGTGCTGAGCTCCACAATCTCTCTTGAAAGGAGATGTATGCTATTACCGAACCTGAAATTCCAATAGTCATTTGGTTGTTTAATTTTATGAGCAACCCGAGAACTCATATTATTGATGTCGCCTAGGAGGCCTAGAGGGGGGTGAATAGGCCTGTACCTTAAAATCACTGTAAAACAAACTCGAAAGTTTGAACAGCGGCACCGCCTCGCCTTCACAAGATTTGCCTCGTCTGCTTGCGGCACTGCCTACACCACCTTCAGCCGTGCGGCACTGCCTGCGTCTGCGCGCAACACTGCCATCGCCTTCGCTGGCACCGCCTCGCTGGCGACAAACACAAACTGCAGTTTGAAATCTAAGCAACGAAACTTAGATCGGGTGAATTTCCCAAGTTCCTGCACATAAATATATCACGCATATCCAATAGAAAGTACCGGGAACTCCTCAACAAAGTAGATCGGGACAAACCCTAGCTCACAAGAATATATATGCAAGAATGTAAAAAGCACACGTGAGACAAGGATTTTTCCGTGGTTCACCGTCGCCACAAAAGGCCGGGTTACGTCCATGTTGTTGAGGTATCCACAAAGGATTGGGATTCGCCACACAAAGCTGTCCCTTCCCTCGTTCTCAAGTCAAGGGAGTGAACCCTTGAGATGAGGGGGCGATTTTCTTGATTTTGAGTGAGGTTACAAACCTCCCAAGGCTGCCACACAAGTTGGCAGCTCAAGGGTGACGCCTAGCCGGCTAGGAGCAAGCTCAAGAGTAAAGAACCCTAGCACACCGGCCAAACGTGAACCAAATGCTCTTTCAAGATGGGGAAGTAGTAGATCCGGCCTCCACAAGCGGTTGCTGCCTTTTCCCTCAAGAATCCGTGGTGGAAAGTGAGGGATTGAGTGGGGAGCTCAAGGTGCTTCAATGGAGGAGAGAGAGAGAGCAAGAGGTCTTCTCTCCGGTGCCTTTTTCGAGGTGGAAGAAGAAGTGACCAGAGTACCGTTGGAGGAGGGGTTGGAGGGGTATTTATACCCGACCGGACCCCAAACGGTCGAATTAAGTGCGTCAGCGCCTCACTGCCGCGGCAGCGTGGCACGACCTCACTTTACGCGCTGCATCCCGCGCCTGCCCCGAACGACAAAAGGTAAAACTGAGTTTTGGATGGCTGTTTTTGGCTTGGAGTGATGTTTTTTGGCTGAGCCGGAGGTTTGAGCATTTAGTTCACATGTAGCCAAGGGTCCTAGGATCCCTCTTAATAGTACGGCATGTCCTAAACTCAAGATTCAAAATATAAATGAATTTAAACCTCCATGAGTCCAGGTTGCCATCCATTGCACTTGAGAGGTTCCATCAACCTGTACATCATCCTCTATCATCTTTTTTCTTATCTCTTAGAGCAAATATACCTTGAGCATGTGACTTGAACCATTTCCACAAATATGAGTTCAACTTATGGCTTCAAGTCACTTCCACTAATGATTTGATCCTTAACACAATATGACTCCTCATAGCTTGATTAGTTCCTCGACTAAATGCAAGTACTCTCTTCTTCACCTTAGCCATGGTACCTCGGTCCCCAAGCCACCGCTTGCCCTTCACCTTCGCTTAGTACCTCGAAGCCCTTTCCTTGCTATCTTCACCTTATCAAGACATATTCAAGTCACATCACATTAAGCATCCATTGAATAACCATTTCTTCAACACTTTGATCCTTGCTTGATTATCCTGTAGATATGAATGTTGAGACCAATCAAGCTTCCTGTTTGACTCACATAGAGACATACATGGATCAACATCAATATGGTCAAGCCAATTCCGGGTTCCTTATATCCTATCATTTTGGCTTGACACTCCAATACTTATTTCAATCTTCTATTCATGGTAAACAAGCCATTATAGAGACCAATCTAAAATCATCAACTCTTGTCTCATTTGCCTTTTGCCAAGTATGCTTGCTTTTACATGATGCTATGATATTCCACAACATATAAGCCATTTCATTGATTCCATTTGTATTGTTGTCTTTTGCTTGAACTAGATTGTTTCCATCATCTTCCAATACGACAATACACAATTTGGTTTTGCTTCCATACTATGTGGAATACCATCAAGTTTGCTTACTTGTTGAACCTTGAATATACTTGTTACTACACAATCCACAAGTATATGTAATAGACTCGGTTTCCTGTTCAACACTTAGCAAACTTATTAGACCTTTAATTATGCCGTCATTCAATTCACCAAAACCCACTAGAGGGCTAGATGCACTTTCAATCTCCCCCCTTTTGGTGATTGATGACAACACAATTAAAAAACTTACAAGAGATTGATAAGCATTAAGATTTTGAATCCTATGATATAGTGAGCTCCCCTAAATGTGTGCATTGAAGGAAATTCAACTTTTGGCCTCAAATGCCAAATGCATATATTTAAGATAAAGTGTGGGAACTCTCCTATATCTTAGCATCCGTGGGGTGCGAGGTGTTACATGATAACCGTGATGCTCATGACAGTTCATGCACTCAAAATATAAACAATCCACCACACAAGGCATGAGTGTCACACACTACCATAAATGGTCCTTAAAGAGCATGAATTTAAACTACCCTTGCACACACCACAAAAATTTTGAAAAATCTTATATGCCTCTCCTTTACCCCTTTACAACAACATATCAATCTCACTTTAATATTTCTCCCCCTTTGGCATTAATCTCCAAAAAGGATCTCTCCACCAAAAGGAAGAAATATGATGGTAGACAAGTGAGAGCAAGAGTAGGAAGAGGTTTAGCATATAGGATCTCTCTCCTAAATTTTCTACCAAACAAAGTACGCAACACTTTAAGTCAAGATTCTTGAGAAGTTAGTATATTTAGCTCATATCCCACTAAGATGGCATTCAACATGAGACTAACTCATGACATCACCACCAGAGGTATAAACCAAATATCTAAAGAAATCTCTAATCGTCACCATAAGAACAAACTCATGATGTAACTCAAAATATTGCATACACATGCACACACTAGCATGTAAGGGCCTAGATGCACAAAGGTAGTACAAGAGTTCATGGAGCGATATACCTTTGTTCTAAGCCTCACAATCTCCACCATGAAGATGATTTCAATACTTATATTTAGTGCTTTGATGGGACTAGTACTTCTTTATGCAAGAGTTTCATTTGTGCCCATCTCTCATCATCATCATCTTCAAGAAGATAACCCAAACTTGTGCTTGATCTCAATTGAGAGTCCATTGCTAACTCTTGTTGTCATATTGAGATAATAGCCAAAGACATATTCCTTGGCATAGCAAATTGAAAGATTATCCATGAATACCAATTGAAATATGATCTTCATATTTTTGACATCACTTGAAGAGTCTTCATATAGCTTTTTGGAAGATTTGCACTGTTTTGGTTGTCACCAGATAGCTCAGGAGCCATAGAATTAGTATATATGCACCCACAACCAAAACTAGTCATTAGAGTTCAAAAACCAGCTATCATGACCTGTCCAGGGAGCGGCACTTTGCCGCCCTCGGTGTCTTGGCACGGCCGCAGCTCACGAAAACAAAGATAGGTCACCTCACCGAAAATGCCATAACTTTTCACTCCGAACTCGATTTCGATCTTGGACTTTCTGAAAGCTTATTTCGAGAGCTATCCATACCAACCAATGGCAAGCCCAAAGATCAACAAGTTCAAGTGTTTTTCTATTGAAAGTATCTTCACAAGTTGATGCCAATTGGAATGAATGCTCATATCTCATAGTATCACCTAGATAATGCTCACAAAGATAAGAGATAGCATTAAATTGCACAAGCTAGAGTTTCACAACTAGTGACCATTTGGATGTGGAAGGCATAGTGAGTCACTAATTGCAAAACCTCATAACATAGACTAAATTCCCTCTTGTTGATAGTGCATACATATATATGTGGAAGGCAAGAACATATGCACTTTTGGTCAATTAAGTCCAAATAAGGAAATTTAAGCTATATTATGGAGAGTAGCTACAAAGAGGTAAAATTGCAATCCAAATGAATATGAGAGATAACTTTACCAATTTGGATTGAATTAAGGTAGCATACCCAAAAGAAACCCATTCTCAACATGAGACTACACAAATCACTAGAAGAAAAGGTTAGTCTCAAAAGACACAAGGCATAGGATGGGCTCCCCTCAATATGTGCATCAAGTACTTGAATTACTTATGAAATGCACTTGAATCGGTTTAAGAGTCAAGAGGAGTTCATCCTATATCTTGGTCAAGGCATAATAAATTTGCAATAATTGAAATTATGCCAAGAACACATACCACCACCAAGATAGATAGATCACCACATTGATTGTACCATTGTGAGTGAGATTTTAATGATTTGAATGGCCATAGTTCTCACTTGTTGAAATGTGGCAAGATAGAGAGCTCTTATGATCATCCAAGATCCATTTATTAGGCCCCTAGTTCTTTCTTTACCTAAGGCAGCCCACATAGAGAGCAAAAGGTAAAATTCATAAACTTTGCAAAATGTGAACTAGGAATTACCACTCTTTGTTTGCAAGATCTTGGGTGATCAATGGGATGGACCACGAGCACTTGATGAGCTCTAGAGAGGAGAAATAGCAATGAAAGTCCACTCTTCAATTATTTCCTCCATCTCATCCAAATCTTGTTCCACTAAAAGGATTGGGGCATTCAACATTTAAACAGGGAGCACTTGGTTTATAAAGACCGAGACCTCCTAGAATAATTGTGATGCACTCAAATTATCCAAAGGAACTATCTATCTTCCTTTTTCCATGTGTTGGACTACACATCATACACTTGAAAAAAAAAGCCAATAGGCACACAAAAATTTAGGCTAAGCTCCTCCTAAATTTGTGCATACAAGAGTACACAAAGTCCACTTGAGCACACTAACAATATAAGGTCATAGGAGAGGTTTGCACTATATTCCAACTGGTCTCAAACTCCTTCAAGATACTTGCAATCCAATAGTTTCAGCTGATTTTAGTTGCCCTTAATTGATTTCATCTAGTACCAACTGATTATAACTCATTGCTGCTACATGTAACTGCTGAAAACAACTAATTTCAACTAGTTTAAGCTGATTTGATCTGCGCCGCCTCTGAGAACCTTCACCGCTGATTACTTCTTATTCTCACTAGTTGCAATTACTTGCTACTGCTTGTGCTCTCTGATTGCAACTCATTTGCATCCTTGTGTGAGTTCTTTTGTTTCATTGAATCTTCTTTAGATCAAACTGATTCTACTCAATATTAATGTATCTTCATGACCAATTTGAGAGCCAACTCCATCTTGTTGCCATAATGCAATCCAATTGTATTCAATCAGTTTTCAGATTTTGTCATTCTTAGAGAAACATACATATCTCTCAGACCACTAGATCAATATGCATAAAATTTGGTAGAGATCTTCATATATGAGTCCTCTAACTTGTGTCAAAATTTCAATCCATTTGGACTTCATTTGATCAGTCAAATCAATCTCTCTACCAACTGTTGAGTCTGAAATACAGCAAGTTTTTAGATTATGTCTTTCTTGGAGAAAACTCCATATCTCCCCAGAATACATGTTCTCTTTGCATGAAATTTGGTAGAGACCTTCATCCATGAGTTCTCTAACTGATGCATAAATTTTAGCTCATTTGAACTTCATTTGGTCAGTCAAAACAATTTTCTACCAAAGCTGCTCAAATCTGAAACTGCACTGCTGAAGCTGACAGAAACTAACTCAAAACTGATTTTCTTCTGAACCAATTTTCATGTCAATTGTACAGCAACAAGTACTAAACATGTATATCATGCTCACAAAGTTTCAGGTCAAATCATCGGTGTTTGATCTTCCAAATTCATGCTTGAATGCAGCCAACACAGATTCCAATTTCTGGACAGATTTGATGATTCACTTCATTTCTCTTCTTCTTGTCCAATCTTGAGGTGGATTTGGTTGAAAATACTCACAAGATGTTATATCCATTCAGTCCTCTTATCAAACCTTGTAATCTTGTGAATTCTTCTAATATAACTTATCCAATCTCAACCTCAAACTTGGTTTTGCCTAATCTCAGATTTTGATTTCTTTGACCTCTAGCAAAACTCATCTTTCTCTAGGTGAAGAGTAACCTTTAAGCTTGTGGTTTATCCAATTGCAGCACAACCTCCTTTTGATACTTTTCTATGGATAAGCTCAAACATAAGAGGTCATTAGTAACACAAGCACTAGCTTCTCATTTAGTAACCCTTTGTATTTGTGGAAGGCAAGTGGGTCACTAAATGGAAAAACCTCGTAACATGGACTAAATCTCCCTTAAATAATCATGCATATTATTTTGAGTGGAATAAAGATGTGAATATGCATGGTTGGTCATTTAAGTCCAACGGGTAGATTTAAGCCATATTATGGTGAGTGGCTAACATAGACAAATCAACTCCAAATCATCTAGAGAGAGAATACATCACATGGTTTTGGATTGATGACATTCATATGATAGCACACTCCATTTGAGAAACACATTCTCATTTAGTGAGACTACATAAATCACTTAGAGAAAAGATTAGTCTCACAACTCTAGTCATAGAGTAAATTCCCTTTTGATAAGTGCTCTAAGTATTTGAATTTCTCACATAGCACTTTATTCATTTAAAAACTTGGGATTTTCACTCTATGTCTAGGTCATGGCAACAATAGAATAATCAAATTGAAATGCGCATGCCAAGAGATACTCACAACCATTTGTACCATATAGATGCCCATAATGTAAGAATGAGAATTTGGCAATCTACTATATGACTAGATTCCATCAAGTAGAAAGGTCTTGAATTGTGAGTGATTAGTGGATTTGCTTCACTTGAGCTTGATTCTTTATTCTTGGCCTTCTTGAAATTTACTTGTATTTTCCAATATGAAAACCAAGACCCCAAATCCTTCAAACCAACTCATAGTATGCATGAGTGACCATAAAGTTCCTTCAACTTGAAATTCTCAATTTGAAGTTCACCGAGAAAGTTCAAATCGTCTATGTTGCTTGGTGTAGATGATCAGTTCATTTTCAATCATAGTCTTCTCTTTTCCATGATCAATAACCAATGAAAATCCTCAAGTGCTTTATTCACTAAGTGGCTACACAGGACACAAAGGTGTAAAATTTGAACAAAACTTGCACTTGAGATTTAGTTGTCACCACCCTTCTTGAAAGTAATGAATGAGACAAAATCTTCATCTTCACTTTGCTCATATGAAGGTTGTAGGCTTTTGTTCATGAACTGGAGTCGACTTCGATTCTTCCGTGTCGCACGGTAGCGGCACTTGCCGCTCTCAGCGCGGCACTGCCGCTCTGCAATGTTGTAGTAGAGGTCTACAGATGTATTGCATCAGAGATGTCAGCGGAATTTGGTGCAGCAGCAACTTGAGGAGTCTCCACTTCTTTTGGTGAGAGCATTTCAACCATTTAAGCTTCCTTAAGTGTCAACTCACCACCATTATCAAGATTTGATTAGTTCACTTTGAAAATGGACCACTTCAGCGAAAAAAGTAGACCACTTCGGTGAAAATCGGAGCAGTGGAAGAAGCATTCATAACTTTTGATTCCCAAAGGCTATGAAGGTCAATGAGCACTTGTTGGAAAGCTTGTCAAGTCTAGTTTCCAAATCCACCAGTGCTGATCTGTTTAGAAACTTTATTATGGCTGCACACCAGTTTTAGTACAGACTGGTCAGAATGTCTATAGTCTGTCATATGCTCAACTTCAAGTGCAAAACTGTATCAATCTACAATATTCCTTGGTACATGCTGCACATGGTATGAAAGATCATGAAGTTAACTTTCAAACCCAACAAACGGATTGTCATTTGCACTTCCCAAGATGGAGTTATGACCAGATCAATACAGACTGCACAGAGGACCAATCAGCAACACAAGGTGGTTATTCAATACCTACAACATGAATAAGATCTTGCTCTACTAGAGAGCCATTAAAAGCATCATATGGCAAATAATTCATTTAAACTAAAAGCACTCTAGCCACTCCTAATAATTTACAAACACACATATATTTGTGAACTACTAGAGACTACACAAGTCAAATGGCTAGCTAAGAAGGGTTAGGTACTAGTTACCGAGGTGAATATGAAGTTTGAGATATTTCCATTGATTCATCTTCGGGTCAACCATATAAGAATATATAATGTGAAATGATTGATAGCTTGAGTGAATATTTTCAATCAACTTGCTCAAGCACCCCGAAGCTTCATATCACCTCCAAGTACCTACAACACTCTTTAAGCACAACTTGGTGGCACCCAAACTAAGTTGGGTCCATCAAGGTTAGTCACAAGAGACTTAGGCACCCAAATGGCCTTTGTGCTAGCACGTTGTGAACCAATCACCTCTCTAGCACAAGGGTCATTTTTAGGCATCCTAAGCATATTTGAATTAATTGACAAGTTGAGCTTAGGAGTGTTACCCATGGGACAATACTTACTTAAATGTCCCTTTCCTCTACAAGTGTAGCATAGGCGGCTCTTGTTCTTGTTAGCCTTCTCTTTTTGCATTTTGCTTGCTACCTTGTTAATAAGCCTCTTTCTTGATGATGACAAGCCTTCACTTTTCTTGTTTGGACATGAATTAATTTCATGTCCTTCCTCATAGCATCCATAACACTTCTTGCCTTTTGGAAGTGTGGCTTGGTCATCAAACTTGTTGGAACACATAGAGGCAATGTGTCCCATGTTGGAGTACTTAGCACGAGCCATCTTCTTCTTTTGGATCTTGCTCATGCCCCTCCTTTCTTTCCTCAAGATGCAGTCTTTAACATAGTGACCCTCTTTCTTGCACTTGAAGCAAGTGATGAGAGTCTTTGGTTGTTGTTGCACCTTAATGGTCTTGGAAGCTTCGCTATCATGCCTTGACATAATTGTTGTGAGCTTAGTTTGATCCAGAGACAAATTGGTAGCCTTCCCATTTTTGCAGGGCGCGGCACTGCCTCTCTTAAGGTGCGGCACTGCCGTGGTCTGTGCAGGCTGATCTGTACCAATCTGCTCTTTCCTCTCAAACTTCACACTTTGAGAGTCATTCATCATTTTCTTGTCTTCCTTTGTGTGTCCAAGCTCACCTTTGATCATCTCATTGAGCCTAGCAATCTCCTTTCTCATAGCTTCCATATGAATAAGGTTAGTGGCATAAACATTCAAATCAAGATTAAAGCATTTTCCACAACCTTGGCTAGTGGAGGGAGTAGAGGTGTCCTTTGCATTAGAGGGCTGTGAGGTGCTCTCCCTAAGATGACTATATTGCAGCTCAATCTCCTTGTGCTTTTCAACTAAGACACAATACTTGTTATTGAGTGCAATATTAGCCTTCGTTGTGAGAACATGTTCTCTTTGCTCTTCGGCCAAAGCCTTGTGCAAGGAGCTCACCTCACTTCTCTTTAATGCAAGAGCTTCCTTATTAGCAACATACAACCTTTCAAGCTTGTCAAGTTATTCATCTCTAGTTGCTAACTCAGCTTGGGTACTCTCTAAATCCGTCATTAGTTGAGAAAGAAAGACTCTAGTTTTAGGGTCTAGGTTCTTGATGAGTCTAGCATACTCTTCATCATCACTAGATTCACTATCACTAGAGCTTTCACTTAGATCCTTTGCTAGAGATGTCACTAGGAGGTGGAGAGGGTTTGGCTTTTGATTTTACATTCTCACCTTTTGCCATGAGGCACACATGAGATGTGACATAGAGAGTTGTGCCTGTAGGTGAGGTGGATTCATCATTTGGCCTCCACCGATCACAAGCTTCTTCTTCCTTCAAAATGTTAGTCTCACAAGAACTAGAGGAAGTAGAAGTACCACATGTAAAAATATTGTTCTCACCAACCATTTCATTACCATCCATTAAGTCATGTGTTGGTGAGGAAGTGGATGTGGCATGATCAATTATGCCTTTTGGGAGAATCACTTGAGGCTCATCATGTGTTGGTGAAGTTGAGCACTCCTCAAGTGGTTCCTCCAATGAGAGGCTGCTCTCATCACACTTGGACTTGCCATATCTTTCTTTGAGTGCGGTCCAAATGAGATGAGCATCATCAAGCGGTTCATCATCTCCAAATATGACATCATCTAATACATCTTCACTCAAAGCACTAAATAAAATGTTAGTAGCTTGAGCATTGTAATGATGTAAGTATTTGACTTCCTCTCTAGATAGATAGTCCAAATCATCACTAGGAGGTGAAATGCTCACATCAACAATCTGCTCTATATGAGGACCCATGGCCCTAAAAATATCAAGCACACTAGCAGACCAAGATGCATAGTTTGAGCCATCGAAAAGTAAAAGTTCTAGAGATACCTCCTCACTTGTCGACATCTTTCTCTCAAGGCGGTTAAGCCCGAAATTGAGAGCCTAGCTCTGATACCACTTGTAAGGACCTTGATGTCGCCTAGGAGGCCTAGAGGGGGTGAATAGGCCTGTACCTTAAAATCACCTGTAAAAACAAACTCGAGCGCTTTTCGGAACAACGCGGCCTTTGCCGCACGCGCCGGGGCACTGCCTCGCTTGGCGAACAAACACAAACTGCAGTTTGAAATCTAAGCAACGAAACTTAGATCGGGTGAATTTCCCAAGTTCCTGCACACAAATATATCACAGATATCCAATAGAAAGTACCAGGAACTCCTCAACAAAGTAGATCGGGACAAACCCTAGCTCACAAGAATATATATGCAAGAATGTAAAAAGCACACGTGAGACAAGGATTTTTCCCGTGGTTCACCGTCGCCACAAAGGCTGGGTTACGTCCACGTTGTTGAGGTATCCACAAAAGGATTGGGATTCGCCACACAAGCTGTCCCTTCCCTCGTTCTCAAGTCAAGGGAGTGAACCCTTGAGATGAGGGGTGATTTTCTTGATTTTGAGTGAGGTTACAAACCTCCCAAGGCTGCCACACAAGTTGGCAGCTCAAGGGTGACGCCTAGCCGGCTAGGAGCAAGCTCCAAGAGTAAAGAACCCTAGCACACCGGCCAAACGCGAACCAAATGCTCTTTCAAGATGGGGAAGTAGTAGATCCGGCCTCCACAAGCAGTTTGCTGCCTTTTCCCTCAAGAATCCGTGGTGGAAAGTGAGGGATTGAGTGGGGAGCTCAAGGTGCTTCAATGGAGGAGAGAGAGAGAGCAAGAGGTCTGTTCTCTGGTGCCTTTTCGCGAGGTGGAAGAAGAAGTGACCAGAGTACCGTTGGAGGTGGGAGGGGTATTTATACCCGACGGACCCCAGCGGTCGGATTAATCTAGCGGCATCGCCTCACAAACGTGCGGCATTTGCCTCACTTACGCGACGACACTTTGCCACGCCCGCCCGAACGACAAAAGGTAAAACCGAGTTTTGGATGGCTGTTTTGGCTTGGAGTGATGTTTTTGGCTGAGCTGGAGGTTTGAGCATTTAGTTCACATGTAGCCAAGGGTCCTAGGATCCCTCTTAATAGTACGGCATGTCCTAAACTCAAGATTCAAAATATAAATGAATTTAAACCTCCATGAGTCCAGGTTGCCATCCATTGCACTTGAGAGGTTCCATCAACCTGTACATCATCCTCTATCATCTTTTTCTTATCTCTTAGAGCAAATATACCTTGAGCATGTGACTTGAACCATTTCCACAAATATGAGTTCAACTTATGGCTTCAAGTCACTTCCACTAATGATTTGATCCTTAACACAATATGACTCCTCATAGCTTGATTAGTTCCTCGACTAAATGCAAGTACTCTCTTCTTCACCTTAGCCATGGTACCTCGGTCCCAAGCCACCGCTTGCCCTTCACCTTCGCTTAGTACCTCGAAGCCCTTTCCTTGCTATCTTCACCTTATCAAGGCATATTCAAGTCACATCACATTAAGCATCCATTGAATAACCATTTCTTCAACACTTTGATCCTTGCTTGATTATCCTGTAGATATGAATGTTGAGACCAATCAAGCTTCGGTTTGACTCACATAGAGACATACATGGATCAACATCAATATGGTCAAGCCAATTCACGGTTCCTTATATCCTATCATTTTGGCTTGACACTCCAATACTTATTTCAATCTTTTATTCATGGTAAACAAGCCATTATAGAGACCAATCTAAAATCATCAACTCTTGTCTCATTTGCCTTTTGCCAAGTATGCTTGCTTTCACATGATGCTATGATATTCCACAACATATAAGCCATTTCATTGATTCCATTTGTATTGTTGTCTTTTGCTTGAACTAGATTGTTTCCATCATCTTCCAATACGACAATACACAATTTGGCTTTGCTTCCATACTATGTGGAATACCATCAAGTTTGCTTACTTGTTGAACCTTGAATATACTTGTTACTACACAATCCACAAGTATATGTAATAGACTCAGTTTCCTGTTCAACACTTAGCAAACTTATTAGACCTTTAATTTTGCTGTCATTCAATTCACCAAAACCCACTAGAGGGCTAGATGCAATTTCAGGTAGCCATGCTGAAGAAGTTGCAAGATGAAGATTGGTATATTTTAGTTCTTCACTCGAAGCATATGCTATCTTATGGTTGAGATATCAACATTGAGCACATATATCTTTCACTCAAGGTTGATGACGGATGGATCGTCTACAAGGAGCTTGTGTGCTTGACATGATTGGATTATGTCTCAAGCTATCATAACACTTTGGAAATTCAACTCACAATTCAAGACAAGTTAGCAATGATGATAAAGGAGTGTGCTGCATGTTAGACTTCTCTATAGTTATTCTATGATGAATTTGGAAAGTCCAATACTTACAACAAACATCATGGTGAGTAAGTTTGAAGGAAGATCCTTTCTTAGGTATGACATCTCTAATGGTGGATTGCATGGAGAACTCTAGAATGAGGTGTTGAGTTGAAGCCGTCCAAGTATGCAAGATTGTTTCCTTTGAATGAGATGATTCTATTGGTGGTTGAAGAAAGGTTTACCCAAGTCTCTCAAGATGTTACTACAAGAGAATATATTAAACTATGTTTGGATGTCAAGTTAACTGTGAAGTATATGGATTTGGCAGTATATTTGTATTGGTTACCAGTGTAGCAGTCACATGGTTTTGAAGAGTGTGTCTACATGGAA
This sequence comes from Hyparrhenia diplandra, assembly GCA_015847255.1. Classification (NCBI taxonomy): domain Eukaryota; kingdom Viridiplantae; phylum Streptophyta; class Magnoliopsida; order Poales; family Poaceae; genus Hyparrhenia; species Hyparrhenia diplandra. The sequence continues at coordinate 449,504 of JADLZK010004662.1, read as the reverse complement.
TGTAGGTATTTATAGGACTTGCTAAGTTGGTCTTCTCGTTGCATGTTCTAGTTGGATTGGGCTAATCAAGTGTTGTGACTTGGAAAAAAAGTGTTATAAGCTATGGAAGGAGAAGCGATTGCTGATACCCTTAGCAAAGAGGAGTTCTCGCTACGAAGATTCGGTCAACACAGGCCAAAAGATTAGATTCAAGGATTAAATGAAAGTCTTGTATGACTAAGGAAAAGTGATTAGAGGTTTGAGTATTTTGGCCATAGTCGTCGCAAGATGATAGTGGAACCCACTTTGGATCAAGAGAGTCATGTGGGTCAATTGGAAGGTCTAGAAGATGGTTAAGGTGCTTAAAAGGATACGAAAACTACTCCCTAGTTACCCCGGTCGATCATATCTTAAGGGAGTAGTGCCTTAATCTCACATGCATGTTTCTCTTGACTTGTCACGAAGGTCATGAGTTGTCTCTAAGTTGTGAGTTTGTCGATTTCTTGGATTATCACAAGTTTTATATGACCATCTATCCTTATCAAGGCTATCATTGTTGCCCACCGGATGATAGTAACTAGAGGTGGATATAAAGTAATTAGATATTATGGATTAGAAAGTGGCAAAGCGAGAACATGTTGAGGTTTAAGATGTTGTAGTTTGGAATTGTCGGGGACAAGGAATTGTCGACGCTTAATCTAAAAAGGGTCATAAAGAACAACATTGTGAAGAGTGTTCTAGCATCTGTTGCAACAATGCATCTAAGGTTACTAAAAAGGTAACACGTGTGCTTACAATTGGATGTTACTAGGAGATGGATGGAGTACTCGAGTTGTTGAACTACCTATTCAGAATGAGTTTAACAAGTCACTCGGAGTAAGGTTATTAAGATAAGCTAGCAAAGCAAATGCAAAAATCATTACCGAGAAAATGGAATTACTTGAGGAGTGACAACGATTTGTAGACGAGAGTATCTCAATCACTTCGATCATCAACTTCCGAATCTCGGGGACGAGATTCATCTTAAGGGGGTAGATTTGTAACACCCCAAATTTTGCCTCTTTTAAAAATAGAATAAAATGATTTATTTATGTATTTTTGTGCTCATGAAAATATAGGAAAATAAATGTTTTTGTCACCATTAAAATTTATCACAAGGCTAGATACATGTATATGCATTCATGCCGGTGCATTTGATTTAATGTAATGTGTGGTTTTGACCAAAACTCAAAAGGATTTCAAAATCTCTTGAAAAGCTATTTGAGATGTCTTGAAAATAAAAAGAAAATGCATTCTATTTTTCTTTATTCTATTCTCTGAGTCCAGCCCGAAGGCCTCTTGTTTTCGTTTCGTTGCTCTGGACCGAGGGGCAAACCCTTCCTTGCCCTGTTCGACTTGGGACACAGCACCGGCCCAGTTTGCCATCACGAGTTCCTTTCATCTACGGTCGCCAGGGGCCAGCAGGTCTTTTTACGTCGTGTTCGACACGGACTCAGTACGATGTTGCTCGGCACCGCCTCAATCCCGCGGCTCCTTTCTGTGGATAACGCGAGCCCGTGATATAAGCTAGGTGCTCACGTACGCACTTTTTTTTTCTAACCCTAGCAGCCGCCAAGCTAGAGTTCGATTTCGCCGGCTGTTTCGTTGGCCAACCTTCATCATCGAAGCCGCCGCTATTCCAAGCCATCCGCCGTCCTCACGTCAAGGAACCCGCTCGCTGCCGCCTCTCCGTCCTCGGCAACCGGCTACCAATCCATGGCCAGGAGAGCAGATGAGTCCTACGTGAAGCACCATCTTTGATTTGCTCGTCCAGGTCGTGAGTTCATCTACAACACACTATCTTGCTCCGTGCCTTGTTGTTAGATCGATGTTCATCTCCTTGTTCATAGATTCATATACGTGGTCACATTTTGTGAAGCCTGTTTCTGCCATTGCCAGCACTCGCAAGCAAACAGCTATGTCTCTTGCTGCTGAGCCGCTCCGTCGATCGGCAGGACGTCACTGCTTGCTCCGAGCAGACCCCAGCAACCTTTGGTGAGTTCCTCATCGTCTCCTTTTGATTCTCTGAACCGGCTGCTGCTCTTGCCCCTCGGACTGCAGTAGCCATTGCCGAAGCTATAACTTGCACCGTGTCTTGCTAGATCGATCCATCCCATTGCATGCTTAGCTTGCTGACATCATGATGACCTCACATAAGATTTCTTGCCGTTTTCCTTCAGAAAAATAAATGGGCAAATACAATGAAAATACATCCATGCATCCCTTCATCCTGAGTCCTCCATTGTTGATCGACACCACTCCAGATTAGAAGATAAGCCTTGGCTGACTCTTTGATTAAGAGTCCCTCTATTTTTCGGTATTCATGGCCGACGTCCATCAAATAATTCCAAAATCCTGCATTTTATTTATTTATTTTATTCTGAAAATCGAATCAAGTTATTTACAGTTTTGCCACTCTGATTCAAACCCTCATATCTTACTCGTTTTAAATCCAAATTGACCCATTTAAATTTCGTTGGATTCGTAATTCCGTAATCTAGGTGTTTACGGTACTGTTTAGTAGGTTTTCAAACTTTTAAATTTCGTGATCATATTTAATTTATATTTTATTCACACAAAACTTGCAAAATGTGTATCTTCGTCGTTCTAGCTCGATTTCGGTGATCTTTACGTCTCAGGTGATCGTAGTGACGTGTAGAATAGTTTTATGTACTTTTAAACTGTTTTCCCACTGTTGGTGTACTGTTCTAATGGTAGTCTTGTTTGCCATGCATGATTGGATCCATGTGTTTGTGTGTTGCTGATTGGAATCGAGTAGATCGGTGAGCTTTATGTTGTTGATCTCGAAGAAGACCGTGATCTATAAGAAGTTGATGAAGAAGGTGTTTTTGGGAAAGCATTGGACTTGAAGAAAGGATCTATATTTAAGGCAAGTATAGTTCTGGGATATGCTATCTTTAAACCATGATCTTATGACTTGCTTAATGTTTATGCACTGAACGTTAATTATGAATTGTTGATAACATGGTTTATAGGGCGAAAGAGCTATGTTTTGTTTATGATGCTCTTAGCTCTCCATAAGGACTTATTCATTTGTGATCATCCGGGATTCTGATGCAGCTATGGGGGGTCACATGGCTCGGCTTTAGTCGCTCAGGGGATAATGTTTATTTGTGTCGATGGTTCTGAGAACGAAGAGAATGGGTTGTAGCCCTATCGCTATTCGGCATACTTAGATAACCCCTTTGAAAGGCTTTATATGGTTTTCATTTGTTTGGGGAGTCATGAACCTACTCGTGTGGAAACCATGACCCGTAGTGAAAGTGTACACCTCTGCGCAGAGTTAAAAAACTGTTATAACAGCGTGTTCGCGGTCATGAACGGCCTTGGAGACATCTATGAATAGAATCACATGCTTATTATGTTGATAATTAACTAGCTTGATGTTTATAACTGTTGGCTATACATGCTTATTCAATTGTTCATGATTTATCATTTCATGCTATTCATTATTTATGTTATAATGATCATGGGTGTTGGGGTAGATATTGCCTAGCTATATTTGCGGAGTTTGACATGGACTCACTCTTGCTATTCCCCACACCTCGGGAAGAAGTTAGGCTTGTGATCAACCCGGTCGGTCGTTCCCTGTGGTGCCTACATCGGAAGAACAGAGAGTCTTTCCGCTATCTACTAGCCGAGGTTATGTCTTTCTTGTTAGGTTTGTTTTATTTTAAGCATTGTGAATTGATTACCATTCATTTGTAAACTATATGTGAGATTTGACTTCCGGGGCTCACATATGGCTTCATCTGGTTTTGTTCTTAAAACCGGGTGTTACAATACACTAGTGTGAGAAGTTGAGCCGAGTGAGGCGTCATTGGTTTCGGCCGGTTTGGCCCGTTCTGAGGCCCAATCTAGGTGGATTGCTGCATGGCCCATTCGAAGCCAAGCCCGGCTCAAAAATGTTGTTCGGTTTCGTTAGGCTTGAAAAGAAAATTGGCTGGGTTTCTACGCCCTCCGCGGCCCAAAACAAAGCCCAACCTTCTACCCTCTGGATCCCGGTGTGAAATGCATTGGTGGCCTGGTTTCAATGAACCACGTGTTTCACTCGATCCGGCCCAAGAACAAAAATAGGTCTGTTTTCAATGAAGGGTACCCTTCCACTACTACCGCCGGTATCACGCCCGAAATTTAGTCCACCGGCAGTGATGAACCGCGCCCGGCGGTGATGAACCGCCCCCAGGCGGCGGGGACGGACTAGAACCTCCACGGACTCGACCAATACCGTAGTGAAGATTTATATCTCTACCGGTATGAATCATTCCCCGGCAGTGGTCTTGATGGACCGCGCATCACTCGCAGGTTTGAATTAGAACCGATTGCGATTTGACGATTGACATAACCGGGTTGAATTGGAACCGATAGCGATTTGGGAGGGGAAGCAAAATACAATGACAAGGAACAGTAAAACAAACAAGCAGCGAACAGAAGATTAACACGCATCAGATTAACAAACGATCGAACCATAAACAAACGGCACAAACCAAATTCAACTGTCATAGAAACAACCGATATAATAAATTAACATAAAAAGAAAGAGGCTGGCCTAATTAAGCCACCTTCTTGGCCTTCTTGGCCGCCCGCCTGGCCTTCTTCCCGGCGGGCCGACTCCATCTCCTCCGGTTTGGCGATATCCCCGGCGAGGGTATCGGCCAAGTACTGATCCGGAGGGCGATGATGGACTTCTCCTTGACTAGGTGATTCACCGTTGGCGGGCCAACTTGGTCGGCCGGGGCTTGTTGCGCTTGTTGCGCCGAGGCGGGGGGCGTGGGTGAACTTCTCCACCCAGGTGCTTGGCAGCCATGTCGATCGTCGGCGGCGTCCACCGACCCGCCATCGTGTAAACGGGGTAGAGAGGGACGTGTTTGGAGAGCGGAGAGTTGTAGAGCGGACCGGAGACAGGGGGTTATGTACGTATAAATAGGACTCGGCCGCGGTGATGGACAAACCCCACATCACTACCACTATGGTTCTGCCGATTCGGTTTTCGGCAAAGAAGGGGGTTGGAGCCCGCAGTGATGGACAATTACAGTAGTAGTGTTCAATCAATCCTGCATAGACAAACCAGGCTTGAAGTGGTGTCGTGGAGGTACATTAAAGTAGGAATCACAGTTTGGCTACCGTATATGTCTACAAGTTATTTATTTGTAGTAATCAGCTTTTTTTTCTCTCCATTTGCTCTTACTGTTAGAGATCCCTGAATTGTATTAAAAATACATAATAGGTGATAAGGTGAGTATACCATCAAACTTGCCTAAGTATTTACATGGATTCCATGTTTCCGATTGAAATTATTCATTTTTCCTTGAATGGCACTGTTTGAAATTGGTATTTCCTTTACTGTCACTTCCTAATTTTGGAATTTACAGGCTAACTTAGCAATCCACCAGGCATTTGATGATAGTGGATACAAAGGTAGCTACCTCGATACAATTAGTTGATATTAAAGTGACACATCACATGATAAGATAATAATATTCTGAACTTAAACAATAATATTAAAGTGACATTGAGTCAAAACACTTAAGTTACGTGACATTAACAGAGTCACGGATATCATGGTGTCACAGGCTCATAAAGTCTATTGTATAGACTTTTCTGTAATTCCGCCTAAGATAATATTTTATATCAGCTAGAAGATGTCTTCGATATCCATTTATTTCGTGCACGCATGAGAATGTGTGCAAATATAAGAGCTTGTAATTCTGAGTTATTATTGTTATAAGCAACTGTGATTCTGAAGCGAAGTTACCAATCTATGTCATATGCAATGTTTTTTCACGGATAAATTTCCATTTGAGGGTATCCTCATTATATCCATGAATATGTCTAAAATTGTTGTCAAAGGGGAAAAAATTAGGCCCTCTGTAGGTACAAGTACAAGAAGTTCACAACAGTGGCATCTCAAACGCTTTTCAACAAAATTCCCAATCTGTCAGGATCCACCTTTCTGAAGCCCTGCCAAACCAATAATCCAGTCATTAGAAATATCTATCTCGACTTCTCACCGAGGAAGAATTAGCCGTTCAAATCATTTCAGGTTGGACAAAATGCCAAAATGAAGAGGAATCCCATGAAGAGTATAAACTATTTATCTTTCACTGATACACACATGTTTCTGCTGTGCCCCCATGCTGCCCGCCTCCTAATGTTGTGCCGCCTTCCTTGTTGGACACACCGAAACTCAGAGTTGCCTACAGTTGGATGCATAGCTAGAGGGATGTGGGGAAGGAGATGGGATTTTGAAGGCAGTGACGTGCACGTCAACATCCCAAGTCCCACTGTGACGCCCCTCGCCGTGCTTTCGTCTGCTTGGGGCGTCGGTGCAGGTTGCGCCTAAGGGGCGACAACAAGGATTGTTTCTATTTTCATGAGATGGTCGAGCATAAACTTTTTTTCCTTATTTTTTATGTCAGGAATCCTTACTTATTCTTTATTTTCTTTTGCACAATTCCACCTCCATGTTTACATGTTATTTCTATCTTTTACATTTGCTTCGGAATCCTTTTTATTCTTTATTTTCATTCGCACCCTTCCGCCTTTTAGTATTACCCTGGGTGCGTATCGCAGGTAAAGGGCAAATGGAAGTACCAAATCAATGTCGCACCAAAAAGGTGTCTTAGTTTTGTTCTTTTATTTGTGAGAGAAAAAATATATATACATCAACTCATGCAATGTATCTAAAGCTGACATTATAATACATAGATAACAATCGCACAACTATTACACCGTACTTGAAAAATAGCCACCACCTTGCTACAAATCTACTGACAAATGTGGTATAAGCACTTGTGAAAACGTCAATCGAATGCTTGTAATTTTTATATTAAATGTTGTTTTAAACATTAAGTATACATAGATTAGAAAGTGTATTCAATTTATTTGTAAACCTTGTATTTGATATACTCACCCTAAAGTTCGTCTGTTGCACGGTAAGGCGGCTCGAATGCTAAAGTTGTACAATCAGATATTTCCAAACAGCCTAGGTCGATTTTTTTTATCAAAATGAATGGTTAGATCGTAGAATGTATGTACGGCTCAGCTATATGTAAGAAAAACTAATTTGATGTATTACAAATTGAATGGTAACAATTACTTCTAGTGTTTATGGTTCACTCTAAGCATAGTTGCAAGAATTGTCAAGGACAACAATTTGCAACTTTACTTTATCAAGGGCAAGACTTTAAACGATGTGACAACACCTATCAAACCATGTATATAAATTATATATGTTGATGTGATAGATAGAATATAGGAGACATAGAGCAGATACACATTTTTTTGGAAATAAATGGTTACAATATATAGGTCTTACCTCGCATCCATGAGGACAATCTCTCTACACAACCCTAAACATGGTCTCTCAATTATGTCCCAGTACACAATAGTTCCTGCAATGTCTACATAATTACAACATGTTATTAGTACTATGCATTATTATTAAAGGAAAAATTAAGAGTTTAGATTTTAAAAATACATATATACGTCTTGCTAGGGCAATGTATCATTTCATGGATGGACATCAAATGGTTCGAGCACACTAGAAATTGGATGGGAATGCTCCAAGGTTCCAGTCTAGTCTTATGGACAATATAATCTACACTTGTAATTACTTTGAATGTTGTGAAACTCCATGTGCAGCTTAACTTGGAACCTGACATCACAAATGGTGTAGTCACATCCTTATCATACTAACTTGTTGAACCTCAGTGTCGGACGTGAATGGCTTTGAGACTCGGAGGTTCAACGTGCTACTATGACAAGATTGTGACTACACCATTTGTGATGTCAGGTTCCATGTTACGCCTCGTCTTGAGTTTAAAGCAACACTCAATGCATGAGTGTAGACTAGACCATAAGACTAGAGTGGAGCCTTCGAGCATGCATATCCAATTTTCGATCTGCTCCATCCATGAAATGATGCATTTCCCTAGCAAAACCTATATAGGTACTTCGAAAATCTAAACTCTCTTTATTTGCCTTTAATAATACACATAATACTAGTAGCATGTTGTATTTATATAGACATTTAGGAATTGTTGTGTACTCGGACAAAATTGAGAGACCACCTTCATGTTTGCATAAAGAGAATGTCTTTATGTAAGCGAGACAAGATTTTTATATTCTAAACACTTATTTCTGAAATGTGTGTATCTATTATAAGCCCCCTATATTCTATGTAACACATAAATATATGTAATTTATAGATTTATAGACATGATCTGATAGTTGTCGTCATGTTGTGCAAAGTCTTGGCTACACATAAAGTAAAGTTGCAAATTGCTTCCCTTAACAAATTGCAAAGTCCATTCGATGATGCCGATGAGGGAACAAATGGAAGCATCCGAGGAGGAACCCATGGAAGAAGAAGAGGCTAGTCGGTTGCCTACTCCTACACCTGCACCGCCTACCCCTCGCCTCACCTCCAAAGTCTTTGGTGTCTTTGCCTACGAACAACTCCCCGCTCACATCTTCACCGACGCCTTCAACTAAGCTAGCTCCCACTCGGGCTAGTTGTGGATGAAGAGACAGATGGACTCACAAGATCTTAACCAAGCAACCTCCTAAGACAACCTACCATCACAAGTTGTTAATTGATGTGTCGGACCGTTACTATGTAGATTTGCACTCCCGGCATAAGGTACCAAAGTGCATTGTGTATCAGCACCCGGAGGAGGCCTACTGGAAGTTCAGGATCACCATTAGTGATTGGAATGACGTCCTCAATGGATATGAGATTGAGACCATTCATTGTCACCCAACCAAGAGGTAGTGCGTATGATAGTATGGAGGATGCGGCGAGAGGAAGCTTACCTCTACTACCACGGTTGTCGCTTTGAGGCCCAGAAGGAGGATCACTACAGGTTCCTCCCACATGTCAACACCGAGGGAGAGTGGTAGGTCCTTGCTCCTCCGAAGGAGGATCCCACTCTTGTTGCTACTGCATGTGATGTTCTGGTACAGCATGAGAAGAAGGTTGGCATGAGGACGAAGCTTTGTGATGCACAGAAAGCTCAAAGACGCCTCCAGAAGACAGTTGACGAGCTACATGCTAGACTTGGAGAGCCTGCCATCTATAAGAAGAAAAGAAGGCCCAGAAGATCTCCATCAAGGATTCAGCCCCCTACATGTTTGAGTTGGATCTTTGTTTGCTAGGATATTGTGGGCATGTCCACATATCTCATATTTAAAACCTTTGCTGCTTATGAATCAGAGATAGTTGGGGATGTCCACATATCTAATCTGGAACAACCTGTCCATGTTGAATTTGTTCAAGATATAACCTTTTCTTCCTTTCCTTTGTCCATGCACACTCTTCTCTAACTTATCTGCTCACTTGCCTGATCTCTTCTTTGTCCCCTCTCTATCTTGTTGGCTACTATACTATGTGTCGCTCTAGATAATAATTTATCTAACTAGTTTACCACTCAAGCATTCACTTTTGTTTTTAGTTTGTGCGAGGCCGCACACATCCCAACAGGCCATCTTATACATTCTCGGCTCCACCTCTTATCTTAGTCACCGCTAGTGGGACCCCCACGTCCTATCTCTTGACTCATCTGATCTACGTTCCTAATTCTCCAGCCACGGATCAGCGTTCCCATCCACCACGCCTACAAGGGTTGTCTGCCTGACCAAACTCATCCCCTCTCCTCGTCCCCGATCCGATCCTTGCCGCGTCCAAATCGCTCCCCTCCCCCCGACTTCGCCGCATCAAGCATGACCACACACACACACACCGATCACGCATGCCGTGTAATGCCGCATGAACACGCATGTAGGCATGACCATGCCGCCTAGCATTCCGTGATACTTCCGCATATTAAGCTGCATCGATGGTCTTCTCTTCATCCTTTCCTTATCTATCCAACTCTCTGTCTCAACGTCTAAGGCCCATTTGCCACCATTGCCGGAGCGGCCGCTCTCTCCCCCTCCATCTTCAATTTCTCAAACCTACTACACTAGTCCTCCCTGTCGCCCCCTCCATAATACTTTCGCACAATCATTCTTTGCTTCCTTTCATTTCCACCATGCCTAAGCCCCCCGGTTTAGACCACGATGGCTACTGGGAGTACTACCGCAATCGCCAGTCAATATATGAACATCAAACCGAGGGTACAATCTCAACCAACGCTACATACACTAATCTACCTCTAGCCAATCCAATTAAGGAGCAGGGTATTTCTATCACAAAAGAAACTTCAAATCCTCCCGTTACTCCCACTGAAAAAGTTCCTGTTAGCCCACCCATTTCAAAGTTGAACAAAAAACCCTAAATGATTGAGGACGATCCTTATGGCGATAGTACTGATGAGGACGATCCTTATGACGATAGTACTGATGACGACGATCCTTATGGCAATAGTCCTCTTGAAGAGCCTCTTACTCCAGAAGTGTCTCTACCATCATCTACTGACACTGAAGATCTTTAAGTTCCACCATGCCTAAGCCCCCGATTTAGACCCACGATGCCTCTTTGGGAGTACTACACCGCAATCGCCCGGTCAATATATGACACCCTCGTAGTCCTCGGCCACCACACATTCCTTCTGACATCTTGGTTCTTCGCTTGCTCTACATGCTTTACCTTCGAAGCACGCCGCATCGACGTCCCGCTCGGGACGACGACGCCATCCGCGACTCCCTCCTCAACGCTCTCCGCAACCTCCTCGACGAGACACGGTGTTGAGGGTGTTCGTCGTCCTCATCGCGGCCACCGCCGCCGCTCGCAGATCGATGCCGTCGATGGTGCGGGCGTAGGCCACGCTAGGGCTCCATGGGACTGGGGAGGCATGGCCGAGCCAGGCTCCTGACCGGGCCCCAACGCCCCGTGCGCATCATGCTACAACACCACGGACATCGGGTCCTTCCTCGGCACCGGCTCCTCCGATCAGAGGGCAAACGGGCCGGCTCGCGCAATCGGGGTCCGTTAGCCAACAAAGTCCATGCCGTGACACCTTCACCAGTGATGCCAAGGCCCTCGTGACCATGGCGGCGCGCAGGGCGCGCCTCGCTGCGCGCTTCTTCGCGGGACGCCGGGCGACATCGCCGTCGAGCCGGGCTGCAAGCCCCGCCACCACCACCTCCTTTCTCACCATCGGTCAGCCCCACGCTCCGCGGGACGTGGATTGATGTTCCACATGGCCCGTCCATGCCCACGTCGTCGGCTCTCACGAACGTTGTCATATGCTCACGGGGAGAACGACTCAAAGCGGCCAGCGCACCCCGCGGCGCGCGGCGGCGGCAACGCGACGGAACCCCGATCCTCCCTTCCTGGGAGGCGCGACGCTCCCTCGCGAGCATCGACGGAGGTCGGAGGAGAAGCCGCCGGTCCAGCTTTGTCGTCGGCGACCGAAAGTTGGGGGTCTGGCGTGCGGCTCCTCCCGATCTGTCTTGGGCAGTCTTCGGTGGCGCGATGGACGATGGCGATGGGCGGATCGACAAGGTGGAGGCGGCCGGGCGATGGATATGTGCTATGGGTGGGGCGGATTGGCGGGCGGCGACACTCTTCGATGCGGCGGAGCAACCGGTGGCGCTTTTTCCTCGCCGCCCGATGCGCGAGTGGGTGGTTGGGACTCAAACCCTAACCGGTCACCTTTTCCACTCGGGCCGGGGAGCGTGGGGTGGCACGGGTCGGGCGCGAGGAGCGCGCTATGGCCGGCCTGATTCCGCTCCCGTTTAGCTGGCGTCCATGGCCGGGCCGGTGATGCTGTTGCTCGCCGCACTTGGCGACTGGGCCTCATTTGCTCAAGGGCCGAGAAACCATGTTTACCTGTGTTCATGTTTATTTACTCTTTTATATAAATTACAGCTATTAGAACTTATTTCTTGTGTTTGATTAAGTCTAATTGCTGCTGATCATTAGTATTAGTTTCTATACTTTGTTAAGTTTAGATTGCCGATGTGTTATATTTATGTAGAAGTGTGTTTATCACTTATGTACTTATGCAATTTCGATTTTGCAAGAATTTTATCACATACCCCATCACATTGATATTCATTAGAGTCACTAGTTTTCCTTTTATTAGAGTCACTAGTTACCACTCTCTAATGACTGGTAGCAATTAATTTATACATTTCTCCAACTAATTTTGGGATAAAAACATTAGGCAATAGAGATCATATCCATGTATATAGATTTTGAAGGTCTATTGCTAAAGGTCTACATCATGCTCATTTTGAAGATTGATGACTACCTATACAATGTTCCCAAAATAAGGATTAAATATTAAAACAATATTACAATGGCTTACACTATTGCGGTGATTATCATTGAGAATTTTTGGCTTACATTATTGTAGTGATTACCAAGTTAAATGCTCAATAATTAATTATAATATACATATGGTGTGGTAGAGACCTTAGCAAGGCTACATTTAATTCAAGTTGAATTATTTGCCTTGAGACCGTGCTTTTGGCAAAGAATTTATTTGCCTACCATTATGATCTACTCTATGTCTTATGGCATTTGAGACTATCTACCATGTATACAAGTTGATGAGATTGAAAATTGAAGGTTTACATGTTAATTGTTTACCATGTACCTTTCTTAATCCTTGAAGAGTTATGTTTATTTAAATTAATTTGCATGTATTACAACATTGATTTACCATTTAATTATGATTATTTCAAGAATGAATTATTAAATCGGATGGTCCTACTTTGTAGGCAATGGCCATGGTTAAGGAGTTCGATATGAACTAGCCTTAGATGGTCATAATTACCCCACATGGGCCTCGGACATAAAGATTAACTTTGCATCCTGTGGACTCTTAGCTTAAATTAATGAGCCTATTGAACGTGTCATTCTTGAAGAGCAAAAGAAGTACGGTGCCTTAATGATATTAAGGTTTTACATCCATAAGGATCTCAAACAAGAGTACCTTATGGAAAAGAACCCCTGTGTTCCAAGGATTGTCGTACTCCTAAACACTTGGTAGCCCTCTACCAAAAGTCCTTAAAGGAAGCAAAGCAAAGCAAAGACAAGGAAGCGAAATATGAAGCACATTGCAATGTTGCTCCAATGGCTACTCAAGAAGTGGGTTGTTCAAGCATGGCTCCTATGGAACCAAATGGCAACCATGACCTATCGAAGGTGATGCTACCAAGTACGAGACAACATGGTGGTGGAATTCTCCTCCAATGACCTGTTTGGAGATTTCTCTTGAAGAGTCTCGGTCTGGGGCGTATACTTTTTAATTAAAGTGTGGGGTGTGATGTGTTGTAATTAAAGTATGTAAACTCTATGTCATTTGAGATGTAACAAACTAAGTAGTGTGATGGATGTGATGTGAGAACACATATGTATTGTAATACATAAGTGAGATTATGTATGTAATTCTATATGTTTAATAAACATGATCCATTAATTGCATTCTTATTTACTATAGATGTCTTTTGATGTCAATCCAGGAGGAGGAATTATGTATTGTTGATAGTGGTACTACCAACACTATACTTAGGGAGATGAAATATTTCCAGACTCTTAAGAAAAGAGAAGGAAATGTTATGACCATTGCCGGTAGTAATGCATTGATAGTTGGTTCGTAGAGCCACTATTGTTCTCCTAAGGGTACACAATTAACGATAGAGGATGTTTTATTGTAAGAATCAACACATACCCTGTTAAGCTATAAAGATATACGCAAGAATGGTCTTCATGTTGAAACATATGTAGATGGAAAAGAAGAATTTATTTTCTTCACAAAACTGATGGGATATGGCAAAAAAAAAATTGTGAAAAAATTGCATCCCTTGAATCTGGATTGTACTTTACATACATAAATCCTATGTCTCTTGTTGCATATAAAGTAATCTTCCAAAATGTTAATTCATTCCAAACATGACATGATAGACTAGGTCATCCTAGGGTTGGAATGATGAGGAAGATTATTGGCAATTCCATTGGTCATGATTTGCATAAAAGCAAAGTTTCCTCAATCTTTGGATTTTATGTGCACATCATGTGCAACAGGGAAATTGATTTTAAGGCCATCAACGCTTAAAATCAAAGCAGAACCACTTAAATTCCTTGAAAGAATTCAAGGTGATATTTGTGGACCGATTCAACCTGAATGTGGACCGTTTAGATATTTCATGGTGTTGATTGATGCATCTACTAGATGGTCTCATGTGTATCTTTTATCGACACGCAACCATACATTTGCTAAAATATTGGGCCAACTAATACAGTTGAAGTCCCATTATCCTCAACATTGAATCCAATCAATTCAATGGACAATGCTTTTGCTGAATTTACTTCCCACGCCTTCAAGTATTATTGCATGGCAACGGGTATTCGTGTCAGCATTCTGTACCTTTACGTCCACACACAAAATAGTTTAGTCAATCATTGATAAAGAGAATTAAACTCATTGCAAGACCAATGTTAATGAATTGCAAGTTGTTTACTTCGTGTTGGGGTCATGCAGCTTTACGCGCTGTTGCCTAATCCAAGTACGACCAACGCATATCATGAAAAATCCCCATTACAATTAGTACATGGTAATACACAAGTATTTCCCATTTGCGTAAATTTGGGTGTGTTGTTTATGTACCCATCTCACCACCTCAAAAAAATCAATGGGGCCACATAGAAAGTTAGGAATCTATGTTGGATTTAAATCTCTATCGATTATGAAGTACATAGAGCCTATGACAGATGATCTATTTATAGCCCGTTTAAGCTAATAGTATCTTCAATGAGGATCATTTTCCAAAGCATTGGGGAGAAATGTACCATAAAGATCAATCTTTGGGAAATTAATTAGAATGTTGATAGCATGTCCTTTTTCGTCCACGTACTATGGAAACCGAACTTCAAGTTCGAGAGACTTATAGATTTGCAAAATGTTGCAAACAATCTTCCGATCGCGTTTACCAACTATAAAGGTGTTGTTAAATCCATATATCCTACAAGAACGTGCCTGAAAGAGTGGAGGTACCAAAGAAAACCACTCAAATTATACCTCTTGGAAACAAGAGGGGGAGAGGCAATTCAAGTTGCAAGATAGGAAACAACAAAAAGTGGTAAACGAAGATCAACTTAATGTTGATGTGAATTTTGTTAGCAATCAATATCTATTGGAGAGATTTGATTTGTTACCGAGCCCACGATGCACATCAATAGTGAGGCTAGTACATCTAAATACCATAGATCAATTGTTTTGGGAAATCATGATGATCTATCTCGGGATAGAAGAAATTGCCATTAATTACACAAAGACTGGATGAACCATGCATAAGCTAGCACGACTTATTCTAATCAAGATTCTAACCAACGATCGGGTACTCAATCCTCAAATCATGTAGGCGACAGATTGAGATCGAAGTCCTTATCATAACTAATGTCATCCTTTATCAGCTTGTGCGTTTTCACCTTCAAGGGCACCACCGTGGCGGGAGCCATGTCAGCGCCGTAGTTGACGCTTGGCTCCGGGAAGTGGTCGACGATGGCCTTGGCGATGCCGCAGCTTGATTCCGGCCGTGGGTGGCAAGGTGGCCACCAAGTGCTTCATGGGACTGAACGCCCTCCCGCACCGATGGCACTCGTGTCGGGTCCCGCTTCGCCGCCGACGAGGCTGCGATCGAGCTTCCTCTTGTTGATCCGCTTGGTGCCGATGGAGTCCTCGCCATTGTAGTCGTTGTCGTGGTGCCGCACTAGTACTAGTAGTCTCGCCGCCTCGTGGTGCTGTCCTCTTCGGCAAGTACTCGACGCCCATGGCCGTGGAGCCCGTGCACGTCATAGGTGCCAGCGCCGACACGGGGACGGGAACTCGCATGGAGCGCCGCCTCCGCATCAGCAGCCATGGGCGAAGCCAAGTTGAGACCACCGGATGCCCAGGCACCCACGCCAAAACCGAAACTACCTCGACATTTATTTCTTAGAGCAAATTGCTGAAATCATCTAGAATGATCCAGATCAAAAATCCATGGTAGAGTACAAGAAGCGCTCGGACTGGAACAAGTGGAAGGATGCAATTGAAGCAGAGACAGCCTCCCTCACTAAAAGGGAAGTGTTTTCTCGCATTAAGCCAACACCTCCTAGTGTCCATCCAGTTGATATAAATGGGTTTTCGCCCTGAAATGGAATGAAAACGATGAAGTGGTGAGATATAAAGCAAGGCTAGTTGCATAGGGCTTCATGCAAAGGCCCGATGTTGATTTCAATGAAACTTACTCTCCAGCTTATGAGTGGCATAACTTTTGATATTGCTAGCAAGACAAAATCGTCTATCTATGCAGTTGATGGATGTGGTGACCGCATACTTGTATGGGTCATTGGATTCTAAGATATACATGAAAGTTCCTCATGGAATCGTATATACGCATCCTAAGGAAAATCGCAACATGTTTTGTGTTAAGTTGCGTAAGTCATTATATGGCTTAAAACAATCGTGCCAAATGTGGTACAATCGGTTGAGTATTTTCCTTAAGACTCGGGGATACAATAACAATGATGATTGTCCATGTGTTTTCATTACGAAGACTACAACAGGCTTTTGCATTGTGTCTGTCTCACGTTGATGATATTAACATCATTAGTAAATCTAACATGACATCCATAAACCTAGTCATCATTTGAAGACGAAATTTGAAATGAAAGATTTGGGAACCAAATTTTATTTAGGCTTACAAATTGAACATTTACCATCCGGTATTTTTGTATACCAAAGTGCCTATACCCAAAAAATGTTGGAGATATTCAACATGGATAGAGCCTACCCATGTAAGACTCCTATGGTTGTCAAATCATTGGAACCCGAAAACGATCCTTTTAGGCCACAGGATGAGGGTGAAAAGATTTTGGGACCTAAGGTTCCTTATCTTAGTGTTATTGGTGCACGGATGTATCTTGCTAACAAGATTCGTCCCTGGATATTGCTTTTTTGCAAAGAAATTTGTTAGCAAAACATAGTGCGGCTCCTACCAAGCGTCATTGGGTTGGAGTTAAGACCATTTTCGTGTATCTTAATGGCACTAGAGATCTTGGATTGTTCTATCAAAGAAATCCGGATCGATCTATGGGGTTATACGGATGCAAAAGTTATCTCTCCGATCCCTATAATAGCAAATCCCGCATGGCTTTGTATTTATGAATGGTGGAACTGCTATCTCTTGGAAGTCATCCAAGCGAACTTTGATATCCACTTCCACTAATCATTCGAAATCATTGCATTATATGAAGCATCACGAGAATGTGTGTGGCTTCGCAGAATGATGGACCACATACTAAAATCATGTGGAATTGGTGCACTTCATGCACTAATAATTATCTTTGAAGATAATGCCGCTTGTGTTGTTGCACAAATGGAATTAGGTTACATCAAGAGTAACTTGACAAAGCATATTACTCCCAAGTTATTCTATCCCCATGAGTTACAACAAAATGGGGAGATAGAGATTCTCGCAAACTAAGTCATGTGATAATCTTGCATTTATTCACAAAATCTCTACCATATTCGTCATTTCATAAATGTGTTGAAGGAATTGGTATGAAGAGGCTTAGAGACTTGCGTAAATCGGGGAGTAAATTTAAATAAATAAATGCTTTGTGCATCATATTGTACTCTTTTCTTTATATGAGTTTTACTTTGATGGTTTCTCATATGAAGTTTTTAACGAGGCAATATCAAAGATTATGTATGTCATATCATCTTGTATTTCCCCACAGGGGTTTTTTAGAGGATAATATTGAAGGGCATACACATGATTATCATGGTGTTTTCTCCTATATTTTCTCACTTGGTTTTAAAGAGTTTTATCCGTATATATCGGTGCATATCTAAGTTTTTCCCATGGGTTTTTCAAGAATTAATATCTACGATGAACATTGAAGTTTCCGTGGAGTTAATTGATCGGGGGAGTATTAAGAATATTTAATGTTTGATGAACTTCACCAACTTTTCCACTTGAAAGACTTGGACAAAGCTATCGTTAGCTTCTACTTGTTTGTAAGTGATTCTTTCTACTAATTATTAATAACAGAGGTGAGACGAGATGTAAAAGGCTTAACCTTAAGTCGTGGTCGCTTAGGTCTATGGCAGCTCGAGGACGAGCCGATCCTTAAGGGAGGGGAGATGTCATGGGCAGCCAACAGTCGTCACCGCCCAATACGCAGCCAAAGAAGGTGCATGCGGGTCAAGCTAATCGCGGGCAGCACTGCATGCGGATCAAGCCCATCGAGCGGGTCGGGTCAAGTGGCTAAGAGAAAAGTTAGGCAATTAGCTAAGATTGGCAAATCCTACAATTAAGGAGAACCTTCTCCAATTAGTTGGTCGATGGACATTTATTCTTGTAATCGGCACCTTTGGGAAGGAAGGAAGGAATTACCAAAACTAACCTCTCTCTCTCTCCCCCAATGACTCTCAAGCGCCTAGGGTCGCTACCCTAGAACCAAGCCTACGACGTAGGGGTATAACCTCGTCGGAGAAGACACTATCGCCATGGATCCAAGGTCCATGACATCCGTATCTAGAGTCCAAAGGATCCTCTTCCACGCCCCATTTGCCGATCCTTTCCCCCACCGATTCTTTACCATGAAAAAAAAAAACATCGACGATCCGGATCGCCTACCAAAATCCCGCCGTCCTCCAAATGACCGATCCATTCCCCCACCACATTTTGCCGGCGTGCCGCACCTCCATCGAGTCGCCGCCGCCGCATTAAGCCTCCACCCCTCGATGGATTTTCCTCGGTGGAATCACCACAACAATCGTCCCCACGGTTCCGAAGTTGGGTTTTCCGCATTATGACGGTCAATCCGACCCCCACATCTTCCTCAATGGCCGCAAAATCGCTTCTTCCGCTCGGGGGCGCATCATGGAGGAAGAAAAGGTCCGGATGGCTTCCCGTCATCTAGAAGATGGCACTCGTGCGTGGTTCCCCAAGTCCGGGATGAGGGCACCCCATTGTGGCGTCGCTTCACCGAGACGCTACACCGCACTTCGAATCGCCTCCATCGGCGCCGCAACATCCTTACCCACCGCAAGGACTACCCGCCCTCTCCTCCTCGTGATGCGGTCACTAAACTCGAAGAGGGTATGCACCATTTTGCTAAGAATTGGGATCGGTTCGTTGTGACGTTCAACCGCCGGTGTGCTCACCAGAGAAGACCGAAAGGAACTCCATGCAGCGGTGCGGTTTTAGGCGGCGACGTGAGGGTTCCCGCACGCCGGGCGGGTGCGGTCCCTTCATGGGGAGAAACACATTACTCGTCTCCGTGGCCGTCCCATGTCCGTCATCGCAGGAGCAAGTAGCGGTGCGACTACAAGCTGCGGCGAGGTTTTCTTTGTCCGACGCTAGGTGCGGACGTTGCGCATGGCACTCTTGACGGCGCAAATGGCAAATCACAGCCAGCGAGTTTGACCACACAAGCCCGCCGTCCTTCCCGCGAGTTCCGGTATGGTGTCTCCCGCAACGACCATGGCAACACAGCAGCAGGCATCAATGGCGGTTCCATTTGTGCCAAGAACTGCAGCGGTCGTCTCATCTGTTCAGCGCCCGGACTGCCGGCCGCTACACCCTCCTCTTTTCAGCCCACGTGACGCTAGCCGTTGGGTTCTTTCCTTGGGATCCGGGAGGACAGGAGGACATAGCTGTCGTCCCAAATTTATATTTTAGTTTCAAATTTATTTTCAATTTTAATCTTCAATAACAAAGGTAAGCCGAGATGTAAAAGGTCACATCAAATAGGTTCTGCGGCAATTATCCAGCTCGAGGGCGAGCTGGGTCTCCTAGGACGGGGGAGATGTCATGGGCAGCCAACAGGCTGCAAGCGTTCATCCAACCCGCATGCGCTAAGAATAGAAGGGAAGTGGAGCCGGCGTCAAGAATAGAAGTAAAGAGGAGCCGGTCACCATACAGACCGATCAGGCAGGATCCGGTTAGTGGCTAGGAAAAGAAAGAGATTAGAGAGAGTCCTTGATTTTAGGAGCGATTGGCTGGTAGTTTGTTTGGCCGGTTGGCCTATTTATCTCTGTACTTGAACTCTTCAAGAATCAAGCAATCAATTATGAAGAAACAATTATAATCCCCCTCAATCTCTCATGCTCTGGGCAAAGCATAAGGCCTAGTTATCCCCTAAATATCCCTAATACCCATCATCCATTACATAGAGCGACACATGTTTGCCTGAAGAAATGTTAAAGAAATTCTATGCTGGAGGTGATCAGTTGATGGGTGGAAGACAATGGATAAACCTGATGCCGAAAGATGGTGGCTTCTTATGGTTATTAGCTTCATAGTTCTACATGTTTGGCGTACTTATCTTCTGCTAGCTTTGCGTAAGGCATAGTGTTATCTGGCAGTTTTGCTTTCCTTTTATGTCGTGTTAAGTGAGACAGTGAGTCGAGTTCGATCAGAAGTATCTATGGACAGGTGACCTGAGAACTTCAAACTTGTATTTTGGTCCTTGCTTTGCAGGGGTAGTAGCCCTTTAATTCAAAAAAAATCCTGGCATTCTTTCGGCCTTTTGAGGGCATTTGGGCCACAGCTAACAGCCCACGTATGCATATATAGTAAAATTATTATTGTATTGTATCCATAGATTGTGCATTTGGGCCACGGCTAATTCCCACGTACATAATAATTAATTCTGATGAGGCCTGGGAAAATTAAAGGCCCCGGTGGAAAGCGTGTCCACCCCATCGCCACCGAGGCACCAAGGATCTCCACGATCTCCGAACTGATCGAGCACCCTCGGACCTTCCCATTATATCCCTTCGACCAGGCGCACCTCGCCAAACCTCGCTGAAGCCGCCGCCCACACCCACTGCAACAGCCACCGCTACGCTGCGCCGGGTCGACCCAAGCGTCGTCCACGGCCATTAGTACTGCCGGCCCCGACGACCATTGGTACGGACGCCTCGCCGCCGCCCACGCCTCGATGTCCGACGCTGCACCGCACCGGCTCGACCCTAACGCCATCTGCGACCACTGCAGCTCGCCACCGTTGCCCCTCTTCGATGACAACTGGTCCCTCCCCGCTGCTTGGAGAAACACCAGGTGTGCCAACCCTTTCTCTTCCCTTCCTGTCGTGCGGAATGGAGCAGCCAAACCTTTGACCATGACTGCTTGTGCTCGTAGACGGTTTGCCTTCACTTGTTGTTTCTATCTTTCAAAGAAAAGGATGGCCTTTGTGCTGGTAACCTGCTTGATAGAATGATGACCCATTTGTTGGCTTGTTGTTAGCCGCCGGGCACCGGCACCCCCTGTGTATTAGTTGTTTTTTTATAGTTCCAGTGTCAAGTGGTGTCTTCTCATAGCTGTGTGGTGTTATAATTTTATCAACGCTTATGTTAGTGTATATGAGACAAGGCCCATAGAGGCCCATGTACAGACACATGTATACCCACCCCTTTAGGGTTTGGACGGCAAATACAGTCTATTGACTCTAACATGGTATCAGCAGGGTTGCTCTCTCCCCTTCCCTGATCTAGCCGCCGCCGCTGGAGTAAGCCGCCTCCTCCCCTCTCCTTCCCCCACCTCTGCATGTAGTTGGGTGTGCAGCCCCAGCAAGATCGATGGTACCATCTTAGGCGCAAGTTAACCCGGTGGGGTGTGCAGCCCCGGCGAGATCGATAGCGAGATCGAGGATAGCACGGGCACCCAACTAGTAGTAGTAGGAAATGCCAAAGCAAATATTTTACCCATGGGCATAGGAACGCATGAGCACCCAACTAGTAGTAGTAGAAAATGTCAAAGCAGACGTTTAACATTCAGAACATGAAGGAACAAGAACATATATTGGTGTTGTGTTGCACTTACCTGTTTCACTGCTTGTAGAATATCGGATGGAGGCATCCAGCCGTGAGGATTTCCTGCTGGTTCCCTACATCGATGGATACAACCACTTTAAATAGTTCGGAAAGGAAAGTACATGTTAAGACCATTTAGTAATTACAGGTTGAGTGCACTAACCATGTACAAGTTCGTATCAATAAGAAATAGCACGTTCATATCAATAAGCAATTACAGATTTAATGTAGTGATTGCTACTGCCTGGTAGTAGTAGTAGCAGTAGTAGTGCTAAAAACAATGCTTTTGATGTAGGTGATTGATTTGCCACAGGGCTCACTTGAAGAAAAAACTACGTCATGGTGCATGCCAACTACAGCTCCACAGGGTCACATGCACAGGAACATTTGACTGGGATTTCAGGGTAGCAAACATTTCTAGCCGACACACTCACCAACTAATTCCTGAATGCTTACACGGGATAACAAAATCATATAGATTGCACTATTGCAGTATGATCAAATGTAAAAGGTCAATATAGAAAATAACCTGCAACTGAATAAAACCGTTGGTGTCATTCAGAACTTGAGAGCAACGATTCCTTGAATATCAACTCCACCATCCCTTTCAACAATGGCATTGATCTTATCTTCAATTGCCACTGTGACAGGATCACTTGGTGCGGAAGATGGCTGCCTTGACTGAATTCCACATTGTTGAGTGTCCTCAGAAATGAGTTCTCCTTCAGCTTTCAAAAATTCAAGGAACTCATTTGTCTTCTGAGCCTTGCCGAATTTCATGCCACCAGCCACTTTACTAGTAGCAAGAGTAGGAACAGAAGGATGACCTGTACAAGTAAAAATGACACAATTAATCAACATCAAACAATAGCCGCTCCAAATAGAGGCGTCCACTAATGAATGGTAATAGTAAATGCAGCATGTTGGTTCCTTTCACAATTCACTTGAAAGTTGTATGACACTTAATTTAAGATTTCCGACCAAAAGTTCTGAAAGATAAAAAAATATTTACTAGTATCGACTATATTCTGCTCTTAACAACACAAATCAGTACTATGTAACCATCAACATCAGTAATTGAATAATCAGTGGCGTAAGAAGAATTTCCACATACTCAGTATGGTTTGTGTACCAACCATTGGCCTTTTGTGTAAACAACACCACAAATATAGGATCACTCCCTCTGGTGTTCATGTCATTAACAACGTTTGTTGGTCTTCTTGCGGCAAATGCGTATTCTTGCCTCTACCAATCTGCATAAGTTACAAATGTTGCCAGATGTTGGTCATAATTTGGTGCAATATGTACAATTGCAAGTTAGTCAATTAACAGTGTTAATTACAAAACTCCATTTTACTCCTCTTAGAAGATACTAAATTTCCATGAGGAAACTCGCATGGTGCAAACTAAACGCCATAATTAATCAAAAGTAGTCATCGAACCTGAGTTGCTCCTGTCGCCAGATCCAAGAACAGCGCAAAGGAGGGAGGGACTCTCTCTCGGTATTCGTCACCGACTCACCGCGGAGAACGGCGAAAGTCTTCCACCTTGCTCCTCGATCGGGACGACAGCGGCGATCCGGATCCGTTGCCGGCGGCAGTGGCGGCGGTGGTGCTGAGAGAGATCGGCGGCGTGATCGGCTCCCAGCACGTGGCAGATCGTCCGTCGGCCTGGATCACGAAACCCGACGCTGAAGCATGCTTTCGCGTCGGCGGCTGATGAGGTCCGCAAGGAAACCGCACTCGTCGTCGTCGTCGCCGCCGCCAGGCCGACCCGACACGGGCGTTGCTGTCGGGGAAGAACCGGAGGGACTAGTGGTAGTCGCCGACGGAAGGTGCCGACCGACCGCACGTAGTTGTCGGAGCCGATAGCCCTTACCAGGCTGTAGCCACTTACATGGAAGACGTGCGCGTGCCCTCCGGCCACGTATGGTCTCGATCGCGCTCGTCGACGCCGTCGTGGTCACCAGACCGGCGGCGCGCGCCCGGGTCCGGGTGGCGGCGGCGAGGTGCGCTTCGATCGCATTTAAAAGAACCAAGATCCTGTTGCGTTGGGAGAGAGGATTACGTGGTGCCGCGGCTATTCCGGGATTAACGTTTGGGAGAGCGATGAAAAGTCCAAGCCACACAATTGCGATGTGTCTGGATTGGGCCAGGCCAAGATTTGGTACCTCATTCGCTTTGATAACACGACCCGTACCATGTGGAATTATTACTTGGGCCGGATCGAAAGGAATGACGCGGAATGGCGGCGATCTGGGTTGAAACTATACTATTTCATTTCAAGCCGGTCGCCAAAAAACGGCCACCCTATACCGTGCCGCCGTGCTGCTCGTACTTCAACCACAAGATTATGCCACTTTCCTTTTATGTTTACTTTGCTTCCCTAAACGGAATTGAACACATATCCTAAACATTGCTTATACTCTTGAAATTCATTTATCTATAGGAGAATGGAGATCAGGGGAGTGCAGAAGCCTTGAGACCATCACAAAAGTGAAAGAGGGATCCCGTTGTTGATCTATCTTCTCTCCAATATGATTTCAAGTGTCTTTGTGATAGGGCGAATGTTCCTGTAGTAGTGCAGCCTAAGGTCGAGTTTCATCCTTTTCACTGCTCTTTCATCTCTATGGATGAACAAATATGATTGCTATGTGTTTTGAGCATATGGTTATGGTTTTGTTGGTACATTTTAATAGATGTTGCTATTGCAGCTTGCACTATGTTTTTTCAAACGTTGTCGGGTCTGAGTGTCTGTTACACTTCCATTTGGTAAGTATGTGTATTCTGTTTTCTTGTTCCATTTGAATTATATATCTAGAGAACGTATCATGTGCACACCAGACTTATATGCAACCATGCACACTTTCTAATCTGGGACATAGGATGCTAATCCAAGGGTTAGATAATTTTGTACTCAACCCCTGCCACCTCCCACCTCCTGTGGTTATCACACTTTTATAAATTTCTCCTCCCACCTCCCAGTGGTTATCACCCCGTGCCCCTTGGATCTACATCCTGTGGCCCAGATTAGAAGTGTGCATGGTTGTATATAAGTCCGGTGTGCACTAGATATGTTCTCATATATCTAATGATATCTACATATGTTGGTTACTAGAACTAGCAAAGTATAAAAAGTTCTTGTTTACGTAGGCGGTGACATGAAGCACCACGCGAGCTAGCTCTGGCCTGGCTAGAGAATAACAATGTGTGGATCCGTTCTTTCCTAGCCAGGCTAACCAGGTATGGATGGCTCCCTAGAGCTAGTCCTCGACCCATCTACAGCCAACCAAACAACTCAAAATTTGTTCAAAAAAGCGTGTCTAGGGGTTGAGAACCCAACCAAACACATCCTCTACGGCCTTCCTTACCATTGGTCACTAGTAGCCGGTCTGCAAGATGCAGATAGAGGGGCTCGATCAGCGAGTGCATCTCTAATCAACCGGCGACGTTAGTTTGACGCAGATTTGGGCAGGTGACGCTACATGCTTGAGACTTGAGAAAACGAGAGACAACACCTGTTGTTGGTTTCGCCAAAATTACTCCCTCGGTTCCAAAAAGACATGCAATTCTAGCACAATGTCATGGTTTAGTATCTCAAATTTGATTAATTATAGATAAAAACTATCAATATTTATGTTATAGAATAAATATCATTATATTCATTACGAGATGTATTTTTTAATAAATTAATTTAAAGTCATAAATGTGAATAGTATTTAGTAGAAATTTGGTCAAACATACTCTACTTTTGTGCTCACGAAACCCCCGCAGCTTGTATGTTTTCTCGAAACGGAGGGAGTAGCTGCCAAGTAGGTGGGTTGGCATAGCTAGAACAAGTTTGAGACGGCATACTATCCAACATAGGCAGTATCCTGCGGGTCGAGGATGCTCTCATGTACTCTGCCTAGTTTTTCGAACCGACCGGACCGGCGGTCGGACCGCTAAAAAGACCGAACCAGGGGCCTCCACCGGTCCGGTTCACTTAAAAGATCGTCCGTGCATTTGAACCGAAAAAAAAACGGTCAAACCGGCCGGTTTTTGAAAAACCGTGAACCGAAAGCGGTTCGAATTGAACCGGGCGGTTTTTTAGGTTATCCAAGAATACCCTCGGTGGACTCAGGACAAGCCAATCTGTTCAGGGGGCATTATTGGAAAAATACGTCAAACGTGTCTTCTAGCCCTTTTCGTGGCCGCCCAATTTCTTTCCAGGCTTCCAGCCCGGCGGCGGCGGCGCGTAGGTTGCAGCAGCCAGCAGCTCGGCGGCGCTCGAGCAACGGCGGCCGGGCGAGCGGGACTACGGGCACGCTGCGGCGTCGCGGCGCTGACGCCGCGACGGCGCCGCGGCGTCGCGGGCGGGCCAGCGGCTGCTCTGCTGCGGCCGTGCTGCGGCGACGGGCGGCGCTCGAGCAACGGCGGCGAGCGCGGGGCGGCGGGTGCGCGCGCGGCGTCTTGCGGGCCGCGGCTGTGCTGACTGCTGAGGGCGGCGGGCTGCCGGCTGCTCGGCTGCGGTGCTGCGGTGACGGCTGTGTTGACTGCTGTGGTGACGGGGCGGCCGGGACAGGGACAGGGACAACACTGCTGACTGCTGCGGTGACAGGCTGCAGGTGTGCTCTGTTGCGGTGCTGTTGAAGACCATGGCTGCTAATGTGAATGGTGTGTATGCTTGAGCAACTCCTCCAGTTCGATTGCACTTTCTTATGGCTTGACTAACTTCTATGTTCTGTAGAATCCTTTTTTTTTTGAAAGAAATTCTGTAGAATCCTTTGAGTAGAATCCTTGTAGGATCTGGTAGATTATTTTAGCAATGTCCAGAATATAGATCTGGTTAGAATCTTAATGTTCTGTAGAATCTTTTGACTTATATATATATATATATATATATATATATATATATATATATATATATATATATATATATATATATATATTGCTTGAATGTCAATTTAAATCATATTATATATATATATATATATATATATGTACCGGTTTAAAAATTTGTGGCCGGTTCGATAAAACGGTCCATTATTATCGGACCACGGTTCAAACGGTTCTAAACGGTTGGACCAATGAACCATTGAACCGACGGCCTCACCGGTTCGATCACCGGTCCGGTTCGAAAAACTAGGGTACTCTGTCTGTCCACAGAGGAATACAATTCTCAGGTCAAGAGAAGTCAAAAGATTGTAACTTTAACTGCATTTATATGAAAAGTGCAAACATTAATGAGGCAAAATAAATATCAGTATTAATTGTACAATATATTTTTATACTGATTTTTTTAGACAAAAAAATATTAATACCATTCAGATTAAAGTTGAGCTAGTTTCACTGATACATTTTTCATAATTAAATTCTTCTGTGAATAAAGGGAATACGTAAAAGCATTTTTTGTGTGTCCATGCTCGGCATATGCTATCTTCTTGTCCAATTTGTATCGAGATGTGTGCACCAAGAGAAGTCTGCTAACCACTTGGAGGGAGGAGTCATGCAACACGATTCTCGAGCCACATTTGGACGGCGTGTGTGATGAGCAAATACGTGTTGCGTTGTATATTTAGAGTACGTCGCTATCACCTACACCTCTTTGTACCTCATCTCTTTGCTTTTCCTATGAAGCCAACAACGCCTCTACAAGAGACTGTCAAACGTACCTTACGAAGCTGCTACTCCCTTCGTAAAAAAAAAAAAAATACAATTCTTAGATTCGAGAAGTCAAATAATTCAAACTTTGACTTTAAAATTCTTAAAACAAAATAAGTATGGATTAGTTATCGAATATATTTCTATTATAAATTTATTTGAAAATACAAATCCTAATATTATTTGCTATATAATTTTGGTTAGGTGGCCGGGGAGTATCTATTTTGCTCCCTCCTCTATAGCGTCGGTACCTACGTGGATTGATGGGGCTAATCGACACCGTCGAGCGGAGCGTTGGCCATGGAATCACCATCAATTAGTGTGACCGCCTTCCTCCTCCATTGAGTAATAATATAATAAGTTTGCGCTGACAGAGAGGGACGTGACAGGGAAAGGAAAAGAGAAGGCATGATTGACGGGTCCAATGGAGGGGTTCACCACCTATCGGTGCTTCTAAAACAGATCACACGCCACTATCCATCTGTGGAGCCGTGGGACCAAAGATTACGTTATTTTGTTTTTCGTATTATATTATCCACGAGTAGAATATGTACGTACTCCTATGGATAATCTGAAATAAGTAAAACATGCAATTCTTGTTTCTGAGAAGTAGCATTTTCAAACAGTCGCCAATTTTTTTAGTAAATAAATATAAAATATTTATACTAAGTAAGTATCATCGGAAAGAAGTTTAGTTTTTTTAATAAATTTACTTGGAGATATAAATGTTGCGTGTATTTTCTACAAACTTAGTCAAAGTTGATAAAGTTTGGCTAACACGCTTCCCTGTTCGTTCTTTGTCATTGGGTAAACGTGATCTTTGTGAGAAAATCTTCTTTGGTGGGCGATATTGTGAGAGAAAATATCGGCCGACCTACTACCGATAAGCCAATGCGAACAAGTCAGTTACGTATTTTCTGGGACGAAGTACTGGATTAGAAATAGAAAAAAAAAGGGGACAGGAAACAGCGATGTGGACGCGACAGTACTCACTGTATTTCTTGGTTGAGGGGGAATGCAAGAACGTGCGGTAGATTAATTAATTAATTACACACTAATAGTGGTGGAGTACTTTCATGGAGAGATGGTGGAGGGAAACTTTTGACAAATTGCAAGGGCGGGGAACAATATTTTAAACCAGTCTGTCAGACAGTAAGTCAGTCAGTCCCAAACCCCGATGCTGTCAAAAAGTAAACACTCCGTCGTCGCAAATGCGTGTGAAAGGATCCACAAATGTTTTCTTCGTGTGCGGTCGCCCGTACCGGAGCCGAGCAGGGCCGCAAGACGAAACGCCGGAAGACGCGCGCACCCACCACAGTGCTCAACTGCTACCTGACCGGGCTGACCGACGCTGCCTTTGCACGTGACGTCTGCGCGTGCCGTGCTCTGCTTCTTGGCCGTAGCCGCCCCGCCCGCCGGTGTGTAGTGTACGAGTCCTTCGTCCTGTGCCTGCCTGTGAAGAGAAGAGAAGGAACCACATCCTGCTCCACACCACACGCTGCCTTGGCTCTTCCCCGCTTGCGCGTTGCATATATAGCCACCTTGCTTCCCAATCCAAGTCCAATCCTCGTTCCCAGCTGGAATCCGACTCGAAACTCCAGTGCATTTGCAGATTTGCTACTGCAGTCTAGTCAACTCGCTCCTCCGTCCGTCTCCAACAAGGGAGAGAGACAGAGGGGAGAGTGTGTAGCAGAGAGCTTCCGCAGAGAGAGCCATGGACGACGCGGAGAGATCCCTGTCGCCGGACACCTCCGCCGTCGTCGACTGGCGAGGCCGCCCATGCCGGCACCGCCACGGCGGCATGCGCGCCGCCGTCTTCATCCTCGGTGAGTGCTGGAGCTGTCGTTCACTAGTGTTCATTCGTACTATTCGCAACCTCTTGCTCTGAACGGTTGGTCCATGCGTTCGTTCACTAGTGTTCCAGGCGTCGCAGACGATGGCGCTGGCGGCGGTGGGGAGCAACCTGATCACGTTCGTCTTCGGGGAGCTGCACTTCCCGCTGTCGGAGGCCGCCAACGTGGTCACCAACTTCGTCGGCACCGTCTTCATCCTCTCCCCGCTCGGCGGATTCCTCTCCGACTCGTACGCCGGATGCCTCCGCACGCTGCTCGCCTTCGCCGCCGTCGAGCTCGCGGTACGCATTCCATCTTGTTGCTCGCTTCAATCTCCTCCTCATCTTCTTCTTCTTCATTGCGGCTAGCTAGCTGCTTGATTGGATTGGACAGGATAGTAGTAGACACTAGAGTAGTTGTACTCCTATCCTATTCCCATGTACCATCAATCTCACTAAGCTGGGCGACGACATAGACATCAGGACATGAGGACATGGACCAGCAGCTTGCCTTGCCAACCAGCCAGCTAGTGTAGCTTTTTTTTTTTTTTTTTTTTTTGACCCGGCTTTTCATGTCTGTCCGTGGTACAGTAAGGGAGATGAACTCTCAACTGGAACATGAGAACATGGTAGGGTCTACCAGGACGGACATGGATGCATGGCCCGGAAAACTCGCCCATCACCATGACCAAAGCTTGCTTCCAGTTTATTCTATTTTTTTAATTTGAAAAAAAAAACACACCAAAAGTCGCTGGTTGCTGGCTTGCTGCAACGAACTCGCAGCCACTCCTCACATGCTTTGCGCACTGCTGGACTACGGATAGCATTAGTTTTTACTGTAACTAGTGAGTGCAGTAGTTTGCACGAAAACAAGTGTTCTGCCGGTAGGGCCGGAGGTGGAGTTGAGCATTTTTGGGAGTTTGGATCCATGACCATTCAGCATCAACTAGTCTCATTCATTGCTCGGTGTGTTCAGTTCCCAAACTTTTGTCTAAAAAATTTTCAAAATTCAAATCAAATTTTTTTTTGACATGAAAAAAATCAAATTCAAATCAAATTAAAACATTAAATAACTAATTGCACAGTTTAGATTTATATTATGAAATGATTTTTTTAGTCTAGTTACACCAATGTTTTCAAGTGTTCTGCCGGTAGGGCCGGAGGTGGAGTTGAGCATTTTTGGGAGTTTGGATCCATGACCATTCAGCATCAACTAGTCTCATTCATTGCTCGGTGTGTTCAGTTCCCAAACTTTTGTCTAAAAATTTTCAAAATTCAAATCAAATTTTTTTTTTTGACATGAAAAAATCAAATTCAAATCAAATTAAAACATTAAATAACTAATTACACAGTTTAGATTTATATTATGAAATGATTTTTTAGTCTAGTTACACCAATGTTTTCCAATTCGCTACGGAGCCAATTTTTTAGAGATCTAAACACACACAAAGTGCAAGGAGAGAGGGAGATCTCTTTGATGAGTTCAAACCGCCTGAGCGGGCTTTGGTCCGAATCCGACAGCAACATTGGGATTCACGAGGTGTCTGGTCCATCATCTCGAATTCTGGATCTGGCAAACCACTTCCCTCCTGCAAAAGTTTTGCAACCGGTGTGTACGTGTGTTGGCTGGATAGCTTTTGCGTGTGGGGTACTGGTTTGGCGGATGGCATTGAGTTTTCCATGCTGCTGGTTTGCTGGGACCGGCCAAAGGATAGATAGTGAGTGTATCATTGAGCCACTGGGCAGTAATAATAAGATAATCAGGTGATGCTGCTGGATCCTCAAGGAGTTTTCATTGCTGGCTGGGGCCGGCCAAATCGTTGTTGCATCATTCATCACTGAGTTGTTACAGATTGTACTTCTAAAGTTCTAACTTTCCGAAAAGAATCCACTTTATCTGCTTATATATGTATAATACAACTGATGAGCGAGGTACAAAACTTATCCTCAGATTACTGCTCAAACTATTTTGATGGCTCATCCAGTATAAATATATGGGTTTTCTGTTTCTATTATCCAATCACAAGCTGAGTTTCAAGTTCAGATTTTCAGAGGGCAATTATAAATTCCAAAACAAATATGCTATTATTATAAGAATGATAATTCAGTATCAGAGATGTAAATGTTAACATCGGATTAGACTCAAAACATTTCAAAATTTTTTTAACGTGAGGACGAAGGATTGGGTGCCTCCATCCAGACACGCAACACATTCAAGTTGGGACCTGGCGCGTGCAGAGTATGCCGTGTTTCCCATGATTTTTTAGCTACTGGGTACAGTTCATTCACTGTGGACTGTGGACCTGTCCGGTAGGCCGGTGATACCGTGTGCGTGCTAGTGTTTGAGTTGTGACTTGTGAGGTGAGCCGGTACTAGTGGTCACTGTGGTGCCCTCGTAGGTGTTCCAAGGGATCTCCTACATTTATGACGATCCACCTAACATTTCAAACTTGTCACGAACCCGGGGGCTACCAAGAATCTATCACAGTGCTAGGAAAATTACTTATTTTGATGAAGGACTATAGCTGATTAATATTTGTTATCTTGTCAGGGTATGTATTCAAAACAGAAAACAAACCTAATCTATTTTGCAGTACTCAAATGATTTCAAATTTTTGACAATGGGAAATATTGATATGCAAGAACGCAGTGCTCCTGCAAACTTTCAGTAAAACGATTCATAAAATAAACTGGCAATTCTTGTGTTTTATTTACCAGGGCCTAGTATTACTGGCGGTACAAGCACATCTACCACAGCTCAAGTCGGCGCCGTGCAACATGCTGACCATGGCGGGCAGCTGCGAGCGCGCCGGCGGGTTCAAGGCCGCCATCTTCTTCGTGGCGCTCTACCTGGTGGCGATCGGCACCGGCTGCGTCATGCCCAACATGACCACGTACGGCGGCGACCAGTTCGCCGGTGACGGTGACGTGGGGAAGGACGCCGGCAAGAGGCTCTCCACCTACTTCAACCTCTCCTACTTCGGCTACTGCGTCGCAGAGGTCGTCGCGCTCACGGCCGTGGTCTGGGCGCAGACGCGCTTCGGGATGGCCGTCGGCTTCGGCCTCGCTGCCGCCGGCTTTGGCGCCGGTATCGTCACCCTCGTCGCCGGCGCCGTGTTGTACCGGAACAAGCCTCCAAGGGGAAGCGTCATCTTTACACCCATTGCAAGGGTGGGTGAGATGAAGAGAACTTTAATAATTCAAAAACCCTCAACTTCATGTTGCCTGCCTGATCGACTGCAAATTTTTCGTCAGGTTTTCGTGGCTGCATTCAGCAAGAGGAAGCAAATCTGCCCTTCCGGCTCCTCCAAACCTGCCCACACTGTAGTCGGAGATCCGGCGGTCGTCGTCGATGGCGACTTCCGCCACGCCAACAAGTTCAGGTCAACATCTAGCCCGTACACCATCCGCGCATTCAGTATTCAGAGTTTCAGACAGCTGATCTGACCAAAGTGAGTAAAACTTTGGCAGGTTCTTGGACAAGGCATGCATCAGGGACGCGGCGGACACCGTGCCGGAGAGCGAGTGGCGGCTCTGCACGGCGGCGGAGGTGCAGCTGACCAAGACCCTCCTGGCCGTGCTGCCCATCGTAGCGTGCACCGTCGTCACCAACACCGTGCTCGCGCAGCTGCAGACGTTCTCGGTGCAGCAGGGCAGCGTCATGGACACGAGGCTGGCGCCGGGGTCCTCCTCCTCCTTCCGCATCCCGCCGGCGTCGCTGCAGGCCATCCCCTACACCATGCTGCTGTTGCTCGTCCCGGCCTACGAGCTCCTCCTGGTGCCGCTCATGCGCCGGCTGACGGGCACGCGGTCCGGGATCACCCCGCTGCAGCGCATCGGCGTCGGCCTCTGCCTCGTCGCGCTGTCCATGGCCTCCGCCGCGGCCGTCGAGCGCAGGCGCCGGGACGCCGCCGTCGGCGGAAACCAGCTGTCCGTGCTCTGGCTCGTGCCGCAGTTCTTCGTCTTCGGCGTATC
Source organism: Hyparrhenia diplandra (assembly GCA_015847255.1). Taxonomy (NCBI): domain Eukaryota; kingdom Viridiplantae; phylum Streptophyta; class Magnoliopsida; order Poales; family Poaceae; genus Hyparrhenia; species Hyparrhenia diplandra. Next base: position 416,256 of record JADLZK010004662.1, on the reverse strand, counting down.
CGAGCTCTTCACCAACGTGGGGCTCATGGAGTTCTTCTACAAGCAGGCGTCCGGCGCAACGCAGATGCAGGCCTTCTTCATGGCATTCTTCTACTGCTCCTTCTCGTTCGGGTTCTTCCTCAGCTCCGTGCTCGTCTCGCTGGTGAACAGGGTCACGGCGACGGGCGGCCGCCGGGGCTGGCTCGGCGACAATGACCTGAACAAGGACCGGCTGGACCTCTTCTACTGGGTGCTCGCCGGGCTCAGCGTGCTCAACTTCTTCTGCTACCTGTTGTGTGCGAGGTGGTATAATTCTGGTGCCGCCGGCGCTGAGTCTGAGGAAACTGTTGCCCCCGGCGAGGTCGCCTCTGAGGAGGAAGACGATGGCAAGGGACTCATCTGAACAAAACAACGGGCACAGCAACGAGCATGATACTGAAAACTGATTGTATATGGTAATACAGATGTGCATTCATTCGACGCACAAAAAGTATACAAGGTCTCCTATTATATATATTATTATATATATAAAAAAAAAAGAGTAGATTAGCATGCACACAAGGGTTGCCACGATGATAGGCATAAGATGTCAATCATGCCGCATCATCGTTCCGTGAACTATTCACACAAAAGACTACTTGGGCGTAGTGTTTTTTTTTTTTTTTTTTTTTTTTTTTTTTTGGTGCAAAGGTGTTTTAGAGTCTGTTTGATGGGCACTGGATTGTGGAAACTGGTTTGTGGCTTGTGAAAGTGTAAGAGGGATTGTAGCTTTGTGGAATTGTTAAAGCTAAACAAAACTGGCTTGTTTGGATCAAAAAGCGTTGATGACTTATCTCTCCTACAATTCTGAAAAATGCATACTCTGTTTCTCGTCGTGTGTACTCTGGCTCCCAGGAGTCCCAGCCTTGTGAATAGGCAGTGACAAGTATACCCTCCTCACACAAACGGCCCTGTCATATATCCTCATGCAACTCGCTAGCCATCACAGCATCTCCAGGAGCTCACCAATAATCGATCTCTAATACTTTTTTTCAGATTCTTTTTGAGATTACACAGTACAACGCAGACGTTTAACACGCACGCACACTCACTTAGAAGAGTTATTACAGCAGATCAACAATACATGTGGGGTCCTAGCTTCTCCAATCTCTCTGTACTAGTTTAGCTGCACATCTAGATAGATATCTTGCATAAATGTTTGATAAGTAAGTTTTATAGGCTATTACTTTTTATGTTATTTAATCCACCCTCTCTTAACCACCATATGATACTTTCACTCATGGACAGAGTAAACACAATGAGATCCTGATTCTGCATAGCACTATTCCATTAATCTTTAATAGACATGCTGTATAAGATAGGAAATATTGAGAATAAAATAAGTTCTCACTATTCGGTCTTTGGATTTCTCCTTGCATCTTGGCGGTTTGTTGTTGGACGATATGACGGATCTGATGTTACTTTCAAGGTTCGGGTAGAGGTCTTCGGATCTCTCCTTGCATCTTGTCGGTTTGTTGTTGGAAGATGACGGATCTGATGTCACTTTCAAGGTTTAGGGAGAGGTTATTCAATTTGTGCCCACAAGATCGTGTTCGCTATGGGGTCACCACTCATCCGTGTTCAAGGCAAAATTCGATGGATATGAGATGGGGAAGAATTTAGGTTGCATTGCTGTGGAGGATGTGCAGCTGGCTGTCTTTAAAGCCATGCTCCATTTTATCTACACTGACTCGTGGCCTGATCGATATGGATGCTCTTGCGGTGTTGATAAGCAAGAAATGGTTCGACATTTGCTTGTGGCTAGATCGGTATGAAATGAAGAGGTTGAAGTTGTTCATTTGTGAAGACAACCTTGCAAGAGCCTTAGTGTCGATTCTGTTGCCACTACCTTGGCATTTTCTGAGCAGCTCAACATGCATCCTAAAAGATGCTTGCATCCAGTTTATTGCGTTCTCAAATAAGATTGATGATGTGATGGCAAGCAAAGTTTGAATTTTCCCTGGGTCCAGTTTTCTTGTAAAAAATGTCAGGACTACTTTGATGTTGGAATGAGTATATTTACTGTTGAGATGTTTGCTTTTGTTGTACATGTCTTGTGAAAATATCTGTCCATTTAATATCAGATTTCAGTTTACTGAGAATTCAATCTTGGTTCTGTGGTAGTTGGTGCCATCATAAGAAGTGACCATTACAGCAAACTAATTAATGAAACAAAGGCATATGTCAGTGCTATTTGAATGAGGGATTGATCAGCATACCAATTCTAACATGTTTATTCTGTTCTTTGGCTGTTGAAATCCAGTACAACACCCTTGGTACCAGAGTTGTTCCTAACACTTGATCCTGTGCACTGCATCTTCTGTTCTGAGAGTGATACATCCCTAATTTCAAGTTTTGAACCCTCTCTCAACATGAACACACTAAAGTGCAGACATTGTGCTTAGGAATTGAGATTATTATTAGCATTGAACCTGACTGAAAATCTACTTAGTAAATAATACAACTAAGTAGATTTCACAGTATTCAAACATAATATGAAAAAGTAGATTTTACCATTTCACTTTGTCACAGGTTAGTAGATTTCAGCACTGGTTTATCAAGGTTCTAAAGAAAAAAATAGATAATATGAATAAGAAGACAGACTTACTCACCAGTACTCTAGTCTTATGCTTAATAAAGCAATGAGTCCATCTTATACTGAGAGCAGCTCATGATACTGAGTAAGGACTAAGTATGACACACATGATAGTTGTCAATCAATTCATCTTAAACTGGATTACTCATCCCTATGTTACAATTATCATTAGCTGCTGTAGCAGATTCTGACAAGATATTGTAATGATTTAATAAGAAACACTGGTGAAGCAACATTCTTACGTTCTCTACGCGATTTCATGGTCTTCTCAAATGCATCTGCTAGCGCAGAAGGGCAGGTTGTCTTGAGATTCTTATAGCCTTCGGTTGCCGCCACTGCATCCATCACATTTGAACTGGTGATATATTCAAGGCAAACATCCTGAAGCATGTTGCAGTTATGCTGATAAGCCAAAAGCCAATGTAGTTGCCACAGTCATCACATTAAGATTCTCAGCAAGGATGCTTTGACAAATCAACTTTAGCCTATCCAAAGCATATCTATCGGCAGCCACAAGTAAATGCCGGATCATTTCGCAGTTGACATCTTCCACAAGATCCTTCATGTCAGGCAAAGAATCGGTATAGATAAATCGAAGCAGGACCCTAAACACAGCAGGTTGCATGTCTTCAATGGTCACAAGCTGTGCACTCCTCTCCTTCATCGGTCCATAGAACTCAGCTTTGAAAACTGGCGACCGCATCGCGAGCACAAGCTTATGTGCTGTAAAAGTTTCTCCTCCAACACTGAATGTGACATCTGCACACTCCTCATCTTCAAACAACTTGCAAAGATGATTTCCAATGTCTGATGGGGGCATCTCAATTTTTTCTGCACAATCTGGCTGCAGATACCTTCTCGGCTCTGTCATAACAGTGACAATGCATTCAATCACAAGGCGATCATCTTGAAGGTACCCTGATGCCTCAAATTCGCTTCGTTTCTTGAACGAGCCTCCCTGAGGAGCAAACTTACTGACATCACTGCAACAGAACATTCTAGGCCCTGTCTTATGCACCGAATCTGACAACCCTGTTCTCAGGTCGACCAGCCTCAGATCACAGCTGGCCCGCACCTTGGTGCCCTTCAAGAGCTCGAGATAAACTGAGATGTAATCCGTGTTATGGTCTCCGTCGGGATAGAAGCGGATGGCCCAGTCGTAGCCACCGACGGAGAAGGTGCCGGATCTGATATAGGTCCCCATACCCTTGTGCTTGCTGTAATCAAAGATCTCAAAGACAAGCATGCATTCCTCTGTCTTCGCTGTGCACGTAGACACTGCCGTCGGCCTCGTCATGTGGATAGGTGTTGAACTGCTGCGACGGCGATGTGCAGCAAGGTCGGAGCGGAATGAATCGCCGCGACGCCGGCGGCAAAGCGGGCCTCCCCTGGAGTTCCGATAAGCAAAAAGAGAGAAGACAACAAATAAAAAACACGGTTAATTCGGAAGGGAATGCAAACGGCAGCGAAGAGAAGGTGGCAGTGGTAAACCAACCTTCAGAAGCTTGCTGGAGAAACCGCCGCCGGCGGCGGCGGCGGCGGAGAAACTGGCGGCGACTAGGAAACCTGATACGAGAGTGAAACAAATACGGCCCATAGGCCGTGGCCGACCCATTAAAACTGGAATTTTACCCTTATGAGATTTGGATTTGCCTCCAATGCCATAGAAGTTGTGGCCTTCAACAAAATACCTCTATAAAGCGAGCGCTTCAAGCTAAATTGACATTTTATGATTTTTGGCGACTCTAATAAAAATGTAGCCAAACTTCTCACCTTGTTTGACCGTTTTACCCTTGATTTCATTTGCCCTTTCCTCTCTTCTCCATCACATCTATTCTTTCTTCATCACCAGCTCGACGCTGAGAGGTGTGGCATAAGGAGTGGGCCGAGGGTGGTGACCACCAGTGGATGCGGAGCTCCATCTTCCTCTGTGAGGAAGAAAGAATGGGTGTGAGGAGATGAGAGAAAATGAGGGGATTGGGTAATAGAGGCGGGGGCAAAATGGTCACGTGAAGTTAAAAGTTGGGCTAATGTTTTTTAGACTGGACGTAAATGGAAATCCGTCCAACTTTCAAGTGACTGTTTTACCCTTGCCTCCATTGATTAAAAAAGAACCCAAATCAAGGGTATCATGGATCAGACAAATTCAGAACAACTCAAATTGATAAAAAAAAGAACCCAGATGAATCATGGATCAAACAAGTTCAGAAACAACCCAGCTTGACTAAAAACAACCTAGAGGAAGGGCGTCATGGATCAGACAAGTTCACAAAAACTCAAATTGATTAGAAACAACCCGGGACGAGGTATGTCAACGGTTTGCCAAATTTAGAAACAACTCGAAACAACTCAAATCAGCGTAAAAACAACTCAGTCAACATTAGAACTCATCGTTTGAGATACTCGCACACATAAGCAAACTTTGGAGGCTTGGGCATCGCCTCGAGTTAAATCGATATTGCTCTGACTACACCCTAGGGGGCTCAGATTCAAGGATAGAACTAGAATAGAACAATAGTAATTATAAGGCATCCGGGCATATGTGAAAAGACCCTTCTCCATAGTTCTATTTTTTCAAACAAAAGAACCCAGGATCAGGCTCAGGGCTGCAAAGTACATATCCTCGGAACAAGACTTTTTCAAAGAACCAAGACCTCTAGCTCTTTGTTCCCAACGTCAAGAGGCTCGGGGGTTATACCCGGTGGGTGCACATTCTTAATATTTGTCCATCCATCGACGCAAAGAGAGATTCCTTGAGCAATTGCTTTGATCCACCATCGTTCTTTCCTTTCTATCCTCCAATCATAGTAATTTCAGCCAAGAGAGGATTAATCTTACCGGATGTTTGACAAGGTAGTGGTGCTTCTTCATCGTCGCAATCGACTTCGATGACCCTTGTGTCTTCATCAGCCTCATCACCGGCGTCTATGTCTTCACCAGCATCTATGTCTTCACTGCATGCGATCTATCGTATTGAGCAACACCCTCGGACCGTCACGTGCTTCTTCCCCGATCCGAACGCCATTGCAAGGGAGAAGTGCACGCGGCGGCAGCAGATGAGAGCGAGAACGGAGAAGTGCAGCAACAGGACTGCAGGAGCGGATGAGAGGGAGAAGTGGTAGGCGAGAGAGCGGGAGTCACCGTGGATACAGGATCACCAAAGAACTCTACCGAGTTGTTCACGGGGTTCTATCCTAGCCCGCGGCCACAAACAACTCCCGAAGGCAATGGAAGCATAGCTACGGTGACTTCATTTGTAACTAGAATAGAACACTAGTCAGGTTACCTTGTTTAGAGTTCGGTGTTCGGTTCCTCTACGGACAACCCTCTCTCAGATCCGACTAGGATCGTAGCGAGTTCCTTGGCCCCTTGGACTATAAAAGGCGGCCGGGGAACACCTCATAGAGGAGAGCACGAACATACAACACAAGCTTGGCCACGACCAAGCGGCGTAAGCTTCATAGCCGATTCACGGGCTAACCCCATCAATCGAAAAACAGGTTCACGCCGGACGGCGTAAAGGTCTTTACCGATCCGTGATTGAGGGCCCGAACCGATGCTAAAAACCCGCTCTCCATGTCAGACTGCGCAACAAACCGCCCGGGCTCCGTTTCGTCGAGGCCCGAACAAAGCGCCAGTTCACCCCGTGGTAGGCTCTCGGTCGTAAAACATCGGCAATTTGGCGCGCCAGTAGGGGCTCGTCGAATTTCAGCACGAGTCCGGCGGACCACGACGTCATGAGTACATTGGCGAAGAGGGCGATCATCTTCGGATCTTGGGCTTAGAAATCGACGACGACGGCAAGACTCGAAGGCTGCATCATCGAGGAATCCAAGACCAGACGAACAAGAACTTCGCCGAGAAGCTCCAAAGAATCGACAATTGCCGAAACCGCCTCGAAGACGGAGAACAAACTCGAAGCTTGCTCAGGAACCGACACAGAAGGACCTAAACCCGAAACCAACTCGGGGAAGGTGGACAACCAGGACTCAAGTGCGGATTCCGAAGGCAACTCGAAGTACAACTCCAACTCCGGTTTGGATAAGGGAAGCTACTCCAACTCGGAAACTTTTTTCAGCCAACACTACTCCAACTCGGAGAAAGAAGGCGAATTCGGATATAACCCTGGACACCAGTCCAGATTACCTTTTCAGTTTCCTACAGGACTACGCAACGCAGCATACGCGTATTCAAGGAGCGCCAAGACAACTCTGAAGAGAAGATTGGAGATTCCTTTGGAGGGCGCGCAAAGAGGGCTCATATTGACAAGAACCCCAGAGGAGTGCATCATCCACTGGCCAAGAACCCTCAACGAAGCCGATCGTCAGGCAACGGGGACAACCCGGGGAGGGTCAACATCACCAAACCTACCCCCGGACGGAAGGAGTGGCGACCCAAAGCTACGGCCGCTAAGGAAATCTTTATGGTGGCTACAAAATGCACCCCACTTACTCGTCCCGTAAGCCCCGACATCGGTCCACCGACGAAGGCCTATCCAACATCTCGGCGGACGAAAAGAACCCTTGAAGACGAAGGAGAACACCAACATCAAGAAAGGCTGAAAAGGAACAAGCCTGAAGGGAGGACGCCGAATCGGGGCAAACTCACACATGCAAGCCCTGAACAAATATCAAGCCGATCTACATGAGTACGAAAGGCTAAGGTCTGAAAGAGAAGTTGAAGACGATCAACGAGCGACCCGGGAAAGGCTACAAGGGTTAATTGACCGCTGAAGATCGCTACGCACCTAAATGACGAGGAAAGGCTCATCAAGGAGGCATTGCGTAAGGCTATCCGGGAAAGATCCCGGGACGTCGCAGTTAAAGGCGAACAGCTCTCGTGCACCAAGAAGTCGGTCCAACGTCTTGAAAAGGCCGGAAGGCCGCAAGGTTCCAACAACTCCAGCCACCCCTGAGGGATGGTAGACAAGCACTGCCCGAGACCCCCGAGGGAAAGTCCCGCTCCAAGACCAAGCCGACGAAGAAGAAGTCGCGAATCAACATATCGGGCGACCGAACTCATCCAAGAGGAGGAAGAACCTCGGGAGGACTTGAAGAAAGAACAACGGAAAGCTACGACAGGTTTCCTTGCTTCGCGAGAAAAGATTGCGGGAAGTCAAGCTACCCCCAAAGTTCAAACCTTCAAACCACTCAAAGTACGATGGGAAAATAGAGCCCGGGCAATGGCTCGAGTCTACTCGCAATCCATTGAGCTGGCTGGAGGAGATGATGACGCGAAAGCCGTCTTCTTTCCCATGGCCCTAGAGGCTCTACCACTCCAATGGTTCGACAAGATCGAAGAAGGCTCAATCCGATCTTCGGGAAGACTTACGAGAGCATTCTCAGCAGCAACCGCGGAATCATCACCCATCCTATTACTCAGCCGAGTTGAAAAGCCTCAAGCGAAGCCGTGGAATCCCCGATAGATTACTACCGAAGATTTGGGGAGATGAGATCCCAAGTACATGACATCACCGAGAGAAGTGATAGACGCCTTCGAAACTGGGATTTTCTCAAGATGGCAGTTCTCAAATTTCTACAAAGACAACCCGAGGACAAACGAGCGGTTCAAGCTTCTTGTTGAGAAGATGATCGGAGCTGAAGAAAGAACCCAGACCGCTTTCGGAAAAAAAAAAACTCGGAAGGCCCAAAGTCGAACAACTCTCAAGAGCAAAAGAAGCGAGGACGACAATACCGTCGCAATGGCGGAAAAGTCAAAGAAACCCTACAAGCAAAGGTTCAACAACAACAACAATGACGAGAGAACGAAGCAATATCAAGCTAGAAGACCTACCCCTGCATCTACCACCACGGGAGCTCCGCACACGCCGGAAACTGTACCACATTCCAGGAGAAGTACAAGGGAGAAAACAACTCTGCTCAGAAGGGAAACAATCAAGAAAACAGAGAAGAAGCCAGCGAAGAGCCAAAGACAGGGGATTTCCCGAAAAGCAACGAGATCCTTGAACGTCATATTCTCCGAGTACCCGGTTCGAGAGAGCAAGAGACAAGACAAGCTAGCACTCCGATCAATCATGGCAGCAGAACCCGCAACACCACGCTACCTCAATTGGTCCCAATACCCGATTCAATTCACCGGGGAGGATCAATGGACAAGTGTGGGTAACGCCGCCTGTATCCTTTGGTACTGGAACCTATGATAACTGGAGTAACCGTTACCAAGGTGTTGATCGATGGAGGAGCAGGATTGAACATCATATTTTCAGAAACACTGGACAAGATGGGACTAGACCTCTCCGGATTGATCGCTCCTTCAAGCACTCCTTTCTATGGAATAGTACCCGGACGAGCAGCCATACCAGTTGGACAAGTCACCTTGCCAGTTACATTCGGATCTCCATCAAATTACCGGACAGAGTACATCAAGTTCGAAGTGGCGGATCTCGAGTCACCATACCATGCCATTATGGGGAGACACGCTATTGCAAAATTCATGGCTATTCCACACTACCCGTATCTTCTACTAAAGATGCCGCACCTTTTGGGGTTCTTTCAATCAAAGGAGACCTCAAGAAAGCTTTCGAGTGTGACGTACAAGCCGTGGAAATCGCAAACAAGACAGGAGAGCTCTTGGAGAAAAAAGAACTCAACCAGATGGCAGAAGATACGAATCCAGAAGAACTCGAGATACCGGCCAAGAAGCAAGCGATTCGATTCCACGGAAGAAGCCAACGTCAAGCACGTTGATCTACAAACGGGCGATCCATCCAAGACGGCGATCATCGGCGCCCACCTATCTCAAAATAGAATTCACGCTCACCACTTCCTAAGACAACACAAAGATATATTTGCCCGAAACCGCGGACATGCTTGGCGTACCAAGGAGCCGGCCGAGCACGATTGACATCAATATGGGATCCAAACCCATCAAGCAAAGACTAAGGAGGTTCTCACCGAGAAAAGAAGGAGGCCATCAAAAAAGGAGATTGCAAAACTACTCGCAGCAGGATTCATCGAGAGAAATCCTACATCCCGATCGGCTAGCCAACCCGGTTCTGGTTCGGAAGAAGAACACCTCGGATCGGGCGAATGTGTGTGGACTACACAGACCTGAATAAGCATTGCTTGAAAGATCCCTTCGGGCTACCAAGGATCGACCAAATAGTGGACTCTACAGCAGGATCAGCTCTACTATCGTTCTTGGACTGCTACTCAGGATATCACCAGATCGCACTGAAGAAAGAAGATCAGAGCAAGACCTCTTTCATCACCCCCTTCGGTGCCTACTGCTACAAAACAATGTCCTTCAGATTGAAGAACGCCGGAGCAACGTATCAAAGAGCGTCTACGAGACTTGTTTGGGAGAGCAGATTGGCAAAAACGTCGAAGCATACGTAGACGACGTGGTGGTGAAAACCAGAGAACCAGAGACTCTGATTCAAGACCTGGAAGAGACTTTCAAGAACCTCAACAAGTGGAAATGGAAGCTCAATCCAACAAAATGCGTCTTTGGAGTGCCTTCGGGACAGCTACTGGGTTTCTTGGTCAGCAACAGAGGCATCGAAGCCAGCACCAAGCAAATTAAGGCAATCACCGAGATGACGCAACCCCGAAGCATCAAGGACGTCCAGAAGCTCACAGGGTGCATGGCGGCACTCAACAGATTCATATCCAAGCTCGGAGAGAAAGGGCTACCCTTCTTCAAACTCATCAAGACCAAAGGAGAATTCAAATGGACAAATGATGCAGACAAGGCGTTTGAAGAACTCAAACAGTACCTTACAACAGCTCCAGTCCTGACACCTCCAAAGGATCAAGAAGAACTCCTGCTCTATATAGCAGCAACAAATACAGTGGTCAGCTCAGCAATCATCGTGGAAAGAGAAGAGCCCGAGCAACCCAACAAGGTCCAGAGGCCAGTTTACTACGTGAGCGAGGTTCTATCTGAGTCCAAGGCTCGATACCCTCACGTACAAAAACTACTCTATTCCATACTGATCACATCAAGGAAGCTACGACACTACTTCGACAGTCACAAGATCATAGTGGTAACTGACTCGCCACTAGGCGACATCCTGAGGAACAGAGATTCAACAGGCCGCATATCAAAATAGGCAGTGGAACTCGGAGCATTGAATCTAGAGTTCACCCCAAGAAGAGCAATCAAATCCCGAGCGCTACCGATTTCATAGCGGAATGGACAGAGCTCCAACAACCCATATCCGGCGACATCAAGAAACATTGGAACATGTACTTGATGGATCGTTGAAGCTAGGGGAGCAGAGCCGGGATTTTATTCATATCTCGAGAAGGAAGACAACTCAAGTACGTCTTTTGCAAATCATGTGGCGAGCTACAAACAATGAGGCGAGTATGAAGCACTCATCCATGGCCTCAAGATAGCAAGAACTCTGGGAATCAAGAGACTACAAGTATACGGTGATTCCGCGGTTGTCATCAATCAAGTCAATAAGGACTGGGACTGCACAAAGAACAACATGGGCCTCTATTGCACGAGCGTGCGCAAGCCGAAAAAGAACTTCCAAGGCCTAGAGAACCTACACGTGCTCAGAGATGCGAACATGGCGGCAGACGTGCGAGCCAAACTCGGATCTGACAGAGCACAAGTCCCACCAGGAGTATTCGTCGAAGAACTCTTGAAGCCATCCATCAAGGAGAACCCAGAAGAAGACAACATGGAGCAATTAGCTCTAAACGGAGTAATGATAATCTCTCGAGGTCCAAAGAACAACTCCCTGGATCGAAGACATCATAAACTTCATCAAGAACAAGACACTACCCGAAGACAAAACTGAAGCAACCAGGATCTTGAGAAGAAGCAAGAACTATGTGCTCATCAAAGACAAGCTTTACAAGAGAGCAAAAAGATCATCGGAAGTATTACTCAAATGCATAAGCTCAAAGAAGGAAAAGACATCCTCCAAGAAATCCACTGCGGATCTTTGTGGAAACCACGCAGCGTCAAGAACCCTCGTGGGAAAAGCATTCGAAACCGGATACTCTTGGCCCAACAGCCCTCAAAGACTTGAAGAACTTCGTCGAGAAGATGCAAAGGATGCCGATGTTTGCAAGACAAGCGCATGTGCCAGCTCACAACAATCTGCATACCACCATCATGGCCTTTTTCGTCTTTGGGGACCGGATCAATCAAGTCGGACCACTTAAAAAGAGCCAAAGGAGGATACGAATACATCTTAAATCGCCATCGATAAATTCACCAAATGGATAGAGTACAAGCCATTGGTCACCTACTGACTCAACCAAGGCGGTCGAAGTTCATCCAAGAGATCATGCACGGTTCGGGATACCCAACAGGATCATCACGACCTCGGATCACCGTTCACGGCGGCTGGGTTGAAGATTGGGCACAAGATTGTGGCATACGGATAGACTATGCCTCTCAGCACACCCTCGAGGCTAACGGACAAGTCGAAAGAGCAAACGGACTCATCCTTGCCTGACCGAAGCCAAGATTATTCGAAGAACTCAAGGACTACGGAGGCAAGTGGATTGAAGAACTCCCAAAAGTCGCCCAGGGGCCTAAGAACTCAAATCGCCAGAGCAACAAAGTACTCACCTTTCTTTCTCGACCTATGGATCAGAAGTCGTTCTACCGTAGACCTCATATGGAGCTCTCCAAGGATCGAGCAATTTGAAGAAGGAGAAGGAGAAATGCACAAGAAGACTAGAAATCGACCGCGAGAAGAAGTCGATCAAACGCTATCCTCCGAACGCAAGATATCTTGCAAGGACTAAGAAGGCATTACGACAAGAGCACACGTCCAAGAAAACTCAACCCAGAGATCAAGTACTCAAGAGAAACCAAAAGACGGAAGGCAAGCACAAATTACTCGGCCCATGGGAAGGACCATATATCGTCAAAAGAGTTTGGGACCGGGAACCTACAGGTGATGACCATGCAAGGAGAAGAAATCGAAAACTCCCCGGCACATAAACCAGCTCGAAAGGTTCTATCCATAATCGAGAAACTTAAGGCGAAAGAAGAGAAGCGAGAACACGAAAAAACTCTCGATACTTCAAGAAGAAGAAGATCAAGCCTGAGAAGAACTCTGGACCATTCAAAGAGGTCACCAAATACGCAGCCACCAGGCACTTCAACAAAAACAAGCTGCCCAGAGTGAAGCTGCATGCCTCCTAAGGGAGAAGAACAATGCCTCCTAAGGGAGAAGAACAAGACAGCCCGAATTGGCACTTCACAAGAAGAAGTCGACCAAAAGAAGGCAAACCCGACCACGCGAAGTCCTAGCTCTGGAATAGCATCCACACCTTAAATCCTAGCGGAAGATCATGAACTTCGACTCTTGAAAAAAGAGGATGTTGGGATCGGCCCGTCTAGGTCGCAGAGGCCATCAAGGGTCCGGAAAGCGCCACTATGTCCAATAACGGCGGACGGCCTTTTTCGAATCGGGCGTGAACGGTGTAGTGTTATGAAATAGAAACCCATCGTCTCACACAAGTCTCTCGTAGAAAGCAGAGCCCCAAACCAGGCTAGGTGGATTGTAGTGTTATGAAATAGGAACCCAACCATCTTGACCTTCAGTCCGCAGTGCACTTAAATGGGCCCGGACTGAGAACCCTTCAAGGGACGTCATGCGATAGTCCACTTGACAGCATGGGAGAACCCTAGCCCAGAAGAGGCAACCCTGAGTTAGAACAACTCTTTCAGGAGCACGACTCCACCAAAATACACTAGCATGTCCAAGAGAGGGCAAACGCTAGAGGGCCTAAAAGGAGAAACCTAACGGCTTGGAGAAACCCTCCGAACAATCGTGACAAGTCTCATAAGAAGACGCAAGTCACACGCCAGAGGAAAACAACCCTGGCAAAATGGGGGACGCCCCAACCACCACCAACAAGTCTACAGAAAGGACGGGCTGAATCTTCAGAAGAACAACCCTGAAGACCAGGAGCAAGCCTCTACAACTATTTTCAGCCAATCTACGAGAGAAGACGAGGCGATACTCCGGAAAAAAGAAATCTGGAATTCGAGAGCAAGACTCCACTCATCATGACAAGTCTCGAAAAAGAAGACGAAGTCATTTGTCAGAGAAAAACAATCCTGACAAACCAGAGCAAGACTCTACAAATATCCCCAACCAAGTCTATAGAAAAGGCGGGTTGACTCTCCAGGAAAAACAGCACTGGATTTCAGGAGAAGAACTTCAGAACTACCTTCAACCAAGTCTACAGAAACAGGCAAGCTGATTCCTTCAGGAAAAAGAACTCTGAAGTACTGAAGCAAGACTCCAATCTACTACGGCAAGACCTATGAGCAGGCTAGCCCACACGTCAAGGAAGAAACAACCCAAAGGCGCACAAGGATAAGATCCTATCTTGGCAAGTCGAGAAAACAGCACTGACAACTAGAAGCAGAACTTCAACACTATGAACAGCCAAGTCTACTGAAAGGCAAGCTGGATCATCAGCCGAAACAACACTGATGTCACGGAGCACGACTCCAAACTACTCGGCACGAACCTACAAGAAGGATATAAGAGCCGGAAGCCTAAGGAAGGACTCTAAAGGCGCAATCGCAACAAGTCGTCTGAGGAAAACAACCCGGATGACCATCTCAAGAACAAGCAGAGAACAAACTGCAACAAGTCTACACGAAGGCAGATCAGAGATACTTAAAACCTGCACGAAGGCGGACATGAGCAAGAGTATTTAAGGCCCACAACCAACAGGCCACCAGCAAAAGAATTGTTCTTTACAAGACGGACGAAGCCGTCACACAAGCACTCAGGCCGCATCAAAGTCCGGCGCATCACCTTCAGGAAGATCAAGGTCGATGGTACCAGCAAGAGTGGTAACACTTGCATCCCCTCAGGGCGCTCCTCATCCATTATCCCGAGATGCTCGTCGAAGCAAACCCATCCACAACGGCAAAGAATGGGCAGCTCGGCACAAGATGATGGAAGTAAAAGAGCGAAGCTCTTCAACAGCCTCCCAAATGACGTCTCCAACAAAGAAGCGGAAACGATCGGGAACCCTGGGAAGAAAGTCCCTCCAGGACACCCCATGATCTTCGAGCGCGGAGGATAACCTCCAAAGGGGGGAACACAAATCGCCAGAGATTGGAAAACTTCGCGCGAAGAGAAGAAAGAGCATCTCTCTCCGACTGAAGCTCGGCCGACAGTTTTCCGATAGTAGTCGCCTGACCGGAATTGATCACCCAAAGGCCTGAAATCAAGAAATAAACAAGTCAGAGGAGAAGACTTGACAAATAAAAAGCCAAAACAAGCTCAAGAGGACAAGCAAACATACCTTCAACCTCCTGAGTAACCTTGGCATAGGACTCGACCAACCCCTCAATGGTAGCGAGAAGAATCTTGAAGGCGAGTACGAAGATCCCGTTCAATCCCCTGAAGGCGAACAACCTCAGCCCGTAAGGAGTCACATTCTTGAGCAGGAAGGAAGACGGGGAGGTCCCGCACAAAGGACTTTAAACAAGGACAAAGTCAGGGTCGGGGACACATCTCAAAAAAGAAAAAGAAAAGTCAAGAAAAGAACCCGAAGCATACCAGGCTGCTGATCAAAAGCGAAAAAGGCGCCCAAAGTGGTCCGGACGCGGCGCATTACGGAGCAAAGAACCCGAGAAGCGGATCAAACTCGAAACGACAGAGTGCCGCAAGAGCCCTCGATCAAAAAGAGAAGGATCCCGAGGAGGATCAACAGGAACGTCACGAACAGGAGAGGCCGAAGAAGAAGACTGGCCACCGCCATGACGCTCAGAAGAACTCGGAGAAGTAATCTCAGAGAACTTCATGGCCGGACGCCTGCAAAACAACCCCGACAGTATAAGAATCCTCAAAAGTCTGCAGGAAGAAAGAACTCGCATCAAGAGTAGTCACCGAAAATGAAGACGAGGACGAGGGGGCAAGCCAGCAGCAGAAGGAGGCTTCACTTCAACGGCCACAACAGGAACCTGGCCTGAATCCTCAGAAGGCTCAACCTGCACCAACGGCAAACTGCAAACAGCCCTAATAAGGCTACAATACAAGAAGGACCCGGTATTCAAAAGCCAAGAGAAGAACTTACGGATTCCGGGCAAGAGACTCCACCTGCTCCTCAGCATGCTCAAAAAGCAAACGCGAAGCACCATCTGGAAAAATAGAGAAACAGGTTAACTTATATGGAAAAAGAAAGGGATTGACAGGAGATCAACCCCCTCACCTATAAGAACATTACCTGTGGGCTCCTACAAAGAAGCCTGAGAAGCAGAAGAGCGAGTCCTCTTGGGAGTCATGGTAGCAGCAGAAGCAGTGGCCTCCTCAACAGTGCTCCCGTCGCTTGACCTATAAGGGCAAGCACCCGTGGATCTGGAGTAAAGGGAACATACGAAGCACCCCCAATACTCATGCCAGGAAGGGATTCAGACTCACCTGGAACAACAGAGACAGCAGGCACCGCAGCAACGGTCACCACAGCAGCCTCAGAGTAGTTCCGGCCAAGATGCTTTGAAAAAGATCGAAGTGTCGAAAGAACCCTAAACAGCACAAATACAAAGACAAAGAAAGTAAAAGAACTCACAGCTGGAGGAGGGTTGTCAGCAGAGTACTCAACAACCCGAATTGGAGTCATCAGTACATCCTTCAGCAAAGAGCGAAGGGATACCATCAGCTCCGCCTCAGGCAACTCAGAGGCATCACCACCAACACGAGAAGGATCCTCAGGACCAGAGTACTCGAAGCCAAGAGTCTCCCTCGCCATCAAAGGGTGAACTCGACGGCGAAAGAAAAATGGCGGCGATTCCAAAGACCACCGAGGCCACCCTGCTTCAAGATCTTGGCGCGGTTGGCGAATTCGGCAACCTCGGACTCATCAGGAGAATCAACCTTCAGGCTCTTAGGATCAACAGGACTCATCGAGTCATGATCCATCAAGGCAGGGGGAGGATTGTTCACATAAAACCATCCGAGGCGCCCGGCCCGAAAATGTAATCGGGGAGCTCATAATCAAAGAAAGCACCCTTTCGACCCTGACGGGCCTGGATAGAAACACACCCAAGAGAAGAAAGATCGCCCCCATGACGAAGGCGGAAGAAATAGCGAAAGAGCTTCAGAGAAGGAGGGATGCCTATGAAGATCTCACAGGCATGAACAAATATGAAAAGAAGAAGAACCCCATTGGGGGCAAGATGAGAAAGAGCAATCGAATAGGGACTGCGAGAAACTCATGGAAGAAATCCGAAGCAGGCAAGCAAAGACCAGCCTGAACAAAAGAGAGAAAGAGGACAACCTCGAGAGGGCCAGGAGCGGGAAGACGATGACCGGTGGGGAGCCTCCAACCGAGAGACTCGAGAGGAGGAAGAAGCAGGCGCCGCTCCAAGTCCTCAAGATCTCCGGCGACGACGGAGGACTCCGGCAGATCTTCATGGCCGCCTCCACCTCAGAACCATCTCCACCTTCCCTTAAGGCTCCTGGAAGACGAGCTCTTCACCATAATGGAGAACGGCGGCGAGAATAGCAAAAAAAGCGCAACGGCAAAGGCAGGGAATAATGGCGGCGCAAGGGATTAGGGCAAGGAGGATTGCTAATCGCGGATGCAAATGGCAAAGCGGAGGAAAAGAAACGGCCGTATCCAAGTATTTATGGAGAGGATTTTTCCCACCCGTTCTGATCAAAAACTCTGCAGAATCGGGAGCCTTTACAACTTCAAAATTAATTTGAAGTGAGAACGCACTCCTTTTATGCGAACAAAGGCAACATCGACACAACAAATCGAAAACCTCGAAGAAGAAAAGAACTCTTCAAAAAATACCAAAGAAGGCAGCGAAAAAACATCCCTGAAAGCACGATCAAGACAAAGACAAGTCGATCAAATCAACAAAGAAGAACCCACCAAGAAGACAGGAAGAACCCCCGGCGGGGACGTCGCAATGCCCAAATGTAAGAAGTACCCACACGAAAAAAGAGAAACGGTAAAAAAATCCCGGGAAAAATGAAGAACCTCTAAGAGCTCTATCTACAAAAGAACTCTTAGACGCTCGGGGGCTCTGGGATACCCGGGACATGATTTTTTCAAGAGAACTCCGACGACGAGAAGAACTCAAAGACCGTCCCGGATCTTTGTACCAAACAGCAAGAAGCTCGGGGCTACACCCTACGGGTGCACTTTTTTTTTTTTTTTTTTTCAGCAAAGTGCACACCGTATGAAGACAACGAGGACCGCATCGAGCCGCTCCCGAGAAGAGAAAACAACTCTCATGACTCAAACCCGAGATGCTCGGGAGCTAAGCGCAACAAGGCTCTCCTTTTCAAGAAAGAAGAGCTCAGACGACGGGAAGAACTCGAAGACCGGAGGAGAAGAACTCAAAGACCTTCCAGCTCTTTGTACCAAAAAGCAAGAAGCTCGGGGGGGCTACACCCTACGGGTGCACTTTTTTTCAAAATTGCACTCCGTAAGATGATCTTGAAGACCATATCAAGGCCTCGCCCGAGAAAGAGCAAGACAACTCTCATGACTCGACCTTGAGATGCTCGGGGGCTTGTGGATACAGGGGATCACCAAAGAACTCTACCGAGTTGTTCGCGGGGTTCTATCCTAGCCCGCGGCCACAAACAACTCCTAGAAGGCAATGGAAGCATAGCTACGGTGACTTCATTTGTAACTAGGATAGAACACTAGTCGGGTTACCTTGTTTAGAGTTCGGGTGTTCGGTTCCTCTACGGACAACCCTCTCTCGTATCGACTAGGATCGTAGCGAAGTTCCTTGGCCCCTTGGACTATAAAAAGACGGCCAAGGAACACCTCGTAGAGGAGAGCACCTAACATCTTTGAAACACAAGCTTGGCCACCACTACCAGCGTAGAAGCTTCATAGCCGATTCACGGCTAACCCCATCAATCGAAAAACAAGCTCACGCCGGGCGGGCGTAAAGGTCTTTACTCGATCCGTGATCGAGGGCCCGAACCATATAAAAACCCCGCTCTCCATGTCGGTGCGCAACAAACGGTCGGGCTCCAGGTTCGCCGAGGCCCGAACAAAGCGCCGTTCACCCCGTGGCGGGCTCTCGGATAAAAAAACATCGACAACCACCTAATAAAGCTTCAAGCCGTCAAGCGCTCGGCTTCCCTCGTGTTCCCGATGCAGCACGCAGGAGCGTGGCTTGACCGGCGCTACGCCTTCCCGATGCGGCCCTTGAAGTCTAAATCTGAATACCACTCCTGTTGTTTTGCCTTCCCGTACCAATTTGTGTCGGGACGAGTTCTGATGAGGACATGATCAGCTTAGATATGACATTGATAACCACTCCAAAACTAAAGGTGAATCAACTCTATTTAAAGTTTAGATTTCATACATTTGAACAATTGTTCTTTGCACCATGATCTTTGTGTGTTTTCCTTTTCGAAATTGTTTACATGGATCAAGGAAAGTTTTGATTGCAAATGGAGGACCAAAGAAGTTGATTGGGGACCGGTCCAAGTCTACCTAAAGTTTCCTACAAGGCCACCATGTCACTTTTTTGGTCAAGAGATGAAAGAGTCTAAGTCCAATATGTTTTGGAATTGGATTTGGACTACGTGACACTTCCAACTTGTGACAGTTGCCACGGTCGCATACGTAGTCGGATTTTAAGGCTTCGGCCTCCTTGGAAAGATCATCAAGTCTACTCTCCAACGGATCTGGTCTCGTGCTCATAGCTATTTGTAAACAGCACCAAAGGTCATGCAGTGTTCCAGCGCCAAGTTTAGCACATGGAGACCGGTGCACCCACATGCCACTCAATAACCGTGTCTTAGGGATCACAAACACGACCGGGGACACTTCTTTTGTTTCACCTACACATGTACTTAAGGCTCTTAGAGCCACCAATTCTCCTTGGGTTTTGTTTCGTTGTACGTTTAGCCATTGCTACTTCCTTGTAGATGCGTGTGTCGACTAGACCATCCACTCTACTTGATTCGAGAACCCCACCTTTGTGATTTTAGATTGTGTTCTTCAATTTTATCTAGCAATTTAGTGCTTGTTCTACTTGTTCTTGCTGGTTTCTCGATTGCTTGCGTGAGGTGCCCTAGTGGCCGGGGTGTTGCGCTCCACAAGATCGTGACAGCCATTGGAGGTGGTGTATCGGTTGCTAAAGGCGCGCCTTGGTAGGTCTGTAGTCGGGCCGTAAACGTCGCCTCCTTTCACCAATCGACTTATCCCCACCCTCTCACCGAAAGA
The DNA here is from genome assembly GCA_015847255.1 of Hyparrhenia diplandra. Classification (NCBI taxonomy): domain Eukaryota; kingdom Viridiplantae; phylum Streptophyta; class Magnoliopsida; order Poales; family Poaceae; genus Hyparrhenia; species Hyparrhenia diplandra. Next base: position 396,471 of record JADLZK010004662.1, on the reverse strand, counting down.
TCAGGAACAAACCCCAGCGGGTTCTCATCAGTTGGTAATCAGAGCAAGGTTTATCGGTGAGAGACCAGATCTGTTGGAGAGTAGACTTGATGATCTTTCCTAGGAGTGCTGAACCGCCAAAATCCGACTCAGATGCGGCCGTGGCAATCTGCCACAAGTTGGAAGTGTCCTCAGTAGTCCAAATCTAATTCCAAAACATATTGGACTTAGACTCTTTCATCTCTTGACCCAAAAGTGACGTGGTGGCCTTGTAGGAAACTTTAGGTAGACTTAGACCGGTCCCCAATCAACTTCTTTGGTCCTCCATTTGCAATCAAAACTTTCCTTGATCCATGTAAACAATTCTCAAAAAGGAAAACACACAAAGATCATGGTGCAAAGAACAATTGTTCAAATGTATGAAATCTAAACTTTAAATAGAGTTGATTCACTTTTAGTTTTGGAGTGGTTATCAAGGTCATATCTAAGCTGATCATGTCCTCATCAAGTTCCGCCTTCAGTACCGGTTACGTCCCCTGGCGTCCAGACGCGATTGGGAACAAAGTTCCCAAATTGAGAACGCCATCATCCCACATTCCCCGTGACATAGTGCATCCCTAATTTCAAGTTCTGAACCCTCTTTCAACATGAACACGTAAAAAGTGCGGACATTGCGCTTTGGGAATTTATTATAAGCATATGAATCGACTTCAAAACTGTTCATATGATTCAAGGAGTTACAAGTCAACCGATTACGTTAAAATTGTGACATTATATTTCATTTGAAACTACATTGTCTTCTTCAATGCTTCAATAGCGGCATCATCACCCATTTCTATTGTGTTCGCGTCGATGTCTCTCGTTGATCTAACCGAGCCGCAGAGCTCGCTCAACACCGACATCGCGGCGAGGATGATCCGGTGAGCCGCAAATGCCTCCCCAACAGAAACATCGTAACATGAAAACAAGAACAAATAGGTAAGCCAGCTTTTTAGTTTTTGGTTGTTAACATCCTTAACACCCAAGTAGATCACAAAAGGTTGACTCTTCCATCTTCTTCACAATCCTCGATTGTCTTCATGCTTGTTGATCGCCTTGTTCATCCCGCAAAGAGGTGTCCGATATTTGCTTTGTTCTTTTTGTTCGGTAGCTCCATGGAAAACTTCATGGTTGCGTCGATTCCAAACTTTGAAACTTCTTCTTCTGAGTATAATCATGCCCAGTACCTCATTAGAGCACATGCATGACATATGATAGATATATGATTTTTAATGAGTTTTCCTTCAAAACAAGCCTTGTTTCTCGGCTTTCCAAATTGCCCAAAAGATGGTCGCTATACCCACTTGATGAAACATGTTGCACTTAGGTAGCCATTCCTCACACCAAGACCAGCCATCTTAAAAGAGTTTGGAATGTTACTAGCCCCAATGCTAGCTGCAATTGTACCCCAAACTACCTTGGCAAAATTACAATGGAAAAGGGATGTTGTAAGTTTTCATCATTTTCACAAAAAGTAACAAAAAGGGATTCCCCTGCCAATTTCTTTTTAACATATTGTCTTTGGTGACAAATGCATTATACAACATTTGCCACAGAAAGATTTTTATTTTAGCGGTAGTTTCCCTTTCCAAATATTTTTATGATAGATGCTACTATCATTTTTTTTGTAAGACATTCATATACCGATTTGACCGAAAAAGATTTCTTGTTACCAAATCTCCAAATCAATTGATCTTCCAAAGTATTAAGGTTAATTGTCTTCAAATCATTTTAGATTTGAGCCCATTGTTTGTTCCCATATATCAACCAACCATCTACGAAAAGTCACAGAGGATATGTCCTTTTTCGACTTATGCAACTCGTGATATTTGGTTGCGTAATCATTTTGAATGATCGTAGGTACAAATTAGCAATTGGTTGTTCATATAACCATCTCTGTCTTTCCGAAAAGAGTTGTATTCCCATTACCAATTATTATTTTCCTGCCAAAAAGATAGACTTCCTTAATTTTCATCAGATCTTTCCATATAGGAGAATCTGATTGCCTTAGTTTAACATTGCGATGGAGTCTTTTTTCAAATATTTATTATTAACAATAGTCTGCCCAATACCTTCTTCTTTTTCTAGTTTCCAAAACCATTTGTATAAAAGACTTATATTCATTTTCCCCGATATCTTTGATGCCAAGACCACCTTTCTTTTGCTCTTACAAATCTTCACCCACTTTACTAGGTGATATCTTTTTTTATCCTTCCTCCTTGCTAGAAAAAAAAGTTCTTCTAATTTTGTCTAGTTTGTAAACAATAGTCTTAGGTAACAGGTATGTAGACATGTGATATATGGGAGCATTGCTTAAACTTGTATCTATAGAGTCTTCCTACCAAAGAACAAACATGGTCCCACCTTTCCAATTATCTAGCTTTTTATTGCTTTTTTCACATAAAGGAGCCCAATCAAAGAACATGAAGCCCGCATGGACTGACACATATACCCCCCAAGGTATTTAATAGGAAAGGTACCTATCGACAATTGAATATGTGAGCATATTCAGAGGCTAAGTTTCCATCATCATTTATGACAATAACCTCACTCTTATTAAAATTGATCTTTAGACCGCATATGAGCTCATAGAGATATAACAACAAATTTTGAGGTTTTAGCTCCCTCAATGTCATGCTTGAGACATATGATGGTATCATCTACGTATTGTAGAATAGTTATATCTTTTTCACAATATTTTCCATCAATCCACAAAATAAACCATTGGACCGAGCTTTATCAATTAATCTAGTGAGTCCACCAAACCACAAAATTGAATAAGATAGGAGACAGGATCTCCCCGTCGACTCCTTTAAAACTTTTGATATAAGTACCTATTTCATCATTTACTTTCACACCGACAGTTCTTCCTATCACTACTTGTTGTATCCAATCACACCATTTAGAATCAAAACCCCGAGCCTCCAAGCATTCAAAACGAAAAGTTCCATTTTACTTTATCATAATCTTTATCGAAGTCTAGCTTCAAGATTACTCCTATTTTTTTTTTTTCTCTTCATTTCATGTAGCACTTCATGAAGGATCATTATACCATTCATGATGTTCCCGCCTTCATAAAAGCGCCTAATTATGATGAATAAGATTGTCACCCACCTTTTTGAATCTGACAAGAAGAACCTTAGTAATCGGTTTATATAGGCAATTGAGAAGGCGTATTGCCCTATATTGTTGAATGATAGAAGGATCAACTTTTTTAGAAGCGGGGTTATAATCCCATAATTGATTCTGCTTATGTTGACAAATCCATTAAAGAAATCTATAAACATCTGTACAATGTCACCTTTAACAACATCCCAACAAGTTTGATAGAACTCTATTGGGATTTTATCAGTCCAAAGCGACTTTGTTTTTCTCTCAGAGAAAACAAGGCCGGTTTGATTTCAAGTTCGTAGAAAGGTTTACAAAGTTCATTATTATCCTCATGAGATACTTTAGGTAGAGTATCCTATAGGTTTTTGTCTATATGGATGTTATGTTCTGGCTCAGGACCAAATAGTTCAGAATAATACTTTGTGGCATGCTCTAGGAGATTCTTATTACCCTCAATCAGAGTCCCATCATTCTCAAAGGAGATGATGGTGTTTTTCCTTCTTCCATTAGGTATCTTATGAAAATAGCTTGTATTGATATCTCCTTCTAACAACCATTGCTCTCTGCTTCAAGAAAACCAATACAACTCCTCTTGTTTTAGGAGAGAAATATTTTCTTTGATCAACTCCATTTTTGCAAGAAACTGGTCATTATCAAGACCAATGGTTTCTTCCAAATTTTCGATTCTTTCTAACTCACCACTAACCATCACTCTTTTTTTTCCTTAATTCTCCTTGTAGGTTAAACCCCCATCCTTTAAAGTATTGTTTAATAAGCTTGAGCTTTTGTTGTATTTTGTCCATGGTAGACTTAACTCTACGAGGTTTTTCCCACACTCTTTTGATAGCATGTAGAAAGTCTGGGTTACACAGGTAGCTACTTTCAAACCTGAAATGGATATGTTTAAGAGGTACACTAGTGCCAGTAGAAACAGTCAGAGGGTTATGATCTGATATGTCTCTAGGTAGGTTTTTGACAATAGTATTTGGAAAGATATCCTCCCAATCCTTAGAGGCAAGGATCCCATCAAGTTTGAACAAAGTAGGATTTTCTTGGTTATTAGTCCAAGTAAACATCCCTCCTGTCATGACTATTTCTCTAAGGCCATGAAAGCTTATTAGAGTGTTGAACATGTTTTTTTTTCGAAGTCAGCAAGGGATACCCTAGCCTATTTTTTAAAATTTTTTAATAATGCAAACCTGTTTAAATCCGCTCCCACGGAAAGTCGAACCTGTGTCTGGCTGGGTGCTACTCGGGTGCTCTAACCACTAGGCTAGAGGTCCTTTTCAAGCGGTGTTGGACATGTCGAATGCCTATGTATTCCAGTTGGTTTATTTTTTTCTCAAATTGATATCTAATGATATTAAAGTCTCCTCCTATTATAAGAGGTTCTTGGCTTTTATTACGAGAAAGATGGTAGTTCCACAAGGAAATTAGTCTTGTCCTCTTCTTGAGCCGGTCCATAAACAACCAAAGAAGTTCCACTTGATTTTGATAGATTTATCCCACAAATTCAGTTGTAACATATACTCCCTCTATCTCAAAATAGATGTCACTATGGGAAGCGTGCCGGGTCAAACTTTTTCAACTTTGACTATGTTTGTAGAAAATATGTGCAACATTTAAATCTTCAAATAAATTTGTTAAAAAGCCTAGACTTAAAGATCTTTCCCACGATACTAATTACTTAACATAAATATTTTTATATTTTAATATATAATTGCCGGCATTTTGAAAACTTTAACTTTTTCGGGAAGCGAGAATGACATCTATTTTGAGATGGAGGGAGTAGTCACCGTAAGTGAAGGATCCAACATCATATAAGTCATTCCCGATTTCAATTAAGATGCCACCAGATTTGCCTCTAGCGAGATTACAAATCCGTAGATAATTTTTCTCGAGAATCAAAAATTCTAGTAATAGCATCATCACAAAATTCAACCATGGTTTCTTGTATACCAATGAAATGAAAAGCATACCGGGATATAAGATTTATAAGAAAAGTAGCAACCCCTTCTTTTCTCGAGGCCCCTACAGCTTTCATATAAGACCTTGTATCATTTTATTTTCTTGATATTTGGATCTCTATCGGAGGCAGGCGACTTTTTTTTGCAAAGGAAAAATTCCATTAATACTAAAGCAAGTTCCATCCTCTCATTATAAAAGTAAACCAAACTATTCTACCTTTTATTGATGGGAGACAAAAAACATTGAAAAAGCCATAAATTCCACCATCTAGGATCATCATCTCAAACGGATATGCCACGGGACGCAAGCTCCGATCTGAACGAATAGGGCCATCTCACCATCCATCACCGTCATCCTCATGCCCATCACTTTTGTAAAAAAGGAATAAACTGCAAAAACTCCACATGCGAACATGATGAAATTGACGCCACCGACACGCCGTCGAACTCATCGTTGTTGTATCAGAGGCAGCTTTTACAAGGCCTTTCTTTTTTTTTCTTGATTGGAGCAGTTTTCTCCATGTCTTTTTCTTATTGACAGGAGACAACTTTATATTCTTTTTTCCCCTTCTTTTTTTCCTGGATTCCACCGTAATAAAGTCCTCAGATTCCGAAGACTCTTCGTGTATCCATTCTAATTGCAATAGATCTCCATTCCATTCTGATATATATATCAACGTAATTCAACACATCATTTTTTATTTTATCAGCATTACATTGTTTCTTATAAAGATCTAGTCTGGCCATCTAAAGACTGTGCGTTGTGACCTCGTGCTTGTGCGCCGCCTTTGTTGCCGCGCGTCGCCGGCGGTCGGGTCCGCCCTGTGAGTGGCATGTTTCAACGAAGTGGCTGGTGAGGTTGCCACATAGACTAGAGCGTTTGGAGCCTAGTTTTTCGAACCGACCGGACCGGGCGGTTCGACCGCTAAAAAGACCGAACCAGAGCCTCCACCGCTCGGTTCACTTAAAAGATCGTCCCATGCAATTGAACCGATAGAAACCGGTCAAACCGGCCGGTTTTTGTGGAACCGGCGAACCGGCCGGTTTTGTTTGAACCGCCCCGGTCTGATTGGTGGCGTGCATGCTGCGTGCTACTGTCCGTGTCTCAGACTCGCAGGTGGGACTGTGTGCCTGTGCACCTGTCCAAGGTGGGCCTAGTGTCGCTAAGCGCTTGGACAAATTGGACGTGCGTAGTGCGTTGCTGCCTCCTGCATGCTGCATGTGGCATGACTGGCACTTTTTTTTTTTTTTTTTTTTTTGCAGAACAGAGACGTGGCTGACTTTGGTAACGTGGAGAGCTGCCTTTTTATTTTAAAAAAACTTGTGTACAACATTTACGTACACGCTCTAAACTTCACACACACATATATATCCATTCTAATTATTTTGTGAGATCTTCACAATCGAATATTTTATTTAAGAAAATTCAAATTATTTGAATTACCCTTCAAGTATTTTTGGACCAATTAATTAATGCTTTGTATATTATTTTTATGCGCATTTTGTACCAATTTGTTCCTAAATATTTGATAATATTATTTTGTACTATTTTTTGTACGCAGTGGTGTATTATTTTTGCACCACTAATGCTTTGTATTATTAATTTAATCATATATGTATATACCGGTTCAAAGTATTTGTGACCGGTTCGATAAAAACGGTCCAAAACTATCGGACCGGGCGGTTCAACCGGTTCTAAACGGTTGGACCAATGAACCATTGAACCGACGGTCTCGCCGGTTCGATCTCCGGTCCGGTTCGAAAAACTAGGGTTTGGAGATGCATGTGTCGTTTATCTACGTAGCGGTCAACGGTGTCCGGCCGTGAGCCCGTGACCAATCGCCTCTTATTGAGGCTGACTTGTGGATAACGATGCAAGTTGGGGCGGGCTTTGGCACCAACCCGCTGGGCTACCCGTGCCGCTAACCCGCTGGGCTGCTCGCCGATAGCCCACTTTAGACAGGGTGGGTTCAAGTCCCCAACCCACGTATGCCCAGCGGCAACCCGCAACCCACATGCGTTGCAGCTGCATAGTCGTCGTTGCCGCGCCGCGGCGTCGTCCACCTTACCAGGCGCCGCCGCAAAGGGCACCGACCACCGAGGGCACGCACACGTACGGCGAGTTGCCAGGATTATTAGTTTGTGTTGTTTCACGAGACCACCACGTACGATGAGTTGCCAGGATTAGCTCTTATCAGTCCATGGATATATACGACGAGTCCTCCATGAAGAAGCGGTGCTGCGAGCCGGCGACATTGAGCTGTGCCTCGGTGGCTGCGCGTTGAAGATGCGGCACCGCCTCTGTGCGCAAGGGAGAAGAACAAGGCAGCGACGACCGGCGGCGCGTACTACCACTACTGCAGACTTGCAGTTGCAGCACCTAGTGGTGGTGCCTGACGGCGGCCATGGCGAAGACACGGTGTCACGGGCGTGTGGAGGTCCAGGCGAGCACCATCATTTGCATGGCGAAGACGGTGGCGGGAGCACACGCCTCGGACCGTAGCGCCTCGAGGAGGCGGAGGTCGTTCGATCGGCCGGTTCTAGCAGATAGTAGCGAACGTGCGTTGCGGCACTTTGCGGGCTGCCGCTACAACTCACAAATTGAGAGCGGCGAGACGTGGGCTGCCGCATCAGCTCACATTACACTTGCGGGTCATGCGGACGCGTGGTGGGCTGCCCAACGCCGCCCCGCTTGCATCCTGACTTGTGGACCACCATAGGAACAACACTCCGATTATGGTTTGTGAATAAAATGAATTTTAGCCTCACAACTTCAGCGCAAAGCTGTGAATATAATATAATCCCTCTGTTCCAAATTATAAATCATTCAAAAAGAGAGTCAAAGTATCTCAATGCACATATAAGAATCACACACAACAGTCAATTGGTATATCGATCTTTCGAAGATTGCCTAGCGACAGCGACAGAAATGTGGTGGTCCTGGTAGTGGTAGCCAAATTCATACGAAGATATTTATTCCTCTAAGTATATTCAATTGCAGTCTGCATCTTATTCAGTTTCTAATTTTTTTCAACTATACAATACTGTAGAAAACCAATTAACAGTGCCAATGCTATTTAAAAATATTATTCATATATTAGTGTGCAATGCTCCTCTTACCCCAGTAAACACGATCGTAATGTTTATAAGAAAAATTGATGTTCGACTGTACAGGTACCAGATATTTATATTTATATATACATAGGGCCCGTTTGGCACCGCTTCACGAGCTGCTTCAAGAGCGGCTTCACAGCTTTACTGGGGAAACGGCCCGCTCTCTGATCAGCTCCCTGCTCAACTTCCTTGAAATCACGCTGAGACAAGCCTGTGCGCACGGTGAAGCTGCAAAACAGCAACTTATTGCGGAAAAAATTGGGGACGGCAGTGCCGTATGGACGCCGCGCCTACGAACCTGAGGTGTCATCTCGGCATTGGATGCGAGGCCCGTCCGTACGCTCCGTCATGCAATCGGCTCCGCATCGCAGGCAGGCAGCCATCGGCTCGATCGCTGGGTTGCCTTTGGCTCGTTGGCTGTACTTGGCTCCGCATTGATAAAGAAGTCACGATAATGATTCCCGTACAGACCTCTGGCTCGCTGCGTTTGCCTCTGCCACGTTCTTCTGGTTAGACATTCTCCGTGCAGATGCCGAAACTGAAAAAACAAACTCACTATTCACCCCATCACATCAAAATACCGCAATCGTATGGACCACTAAATGTAGGTAAATAAAAAAACTAATTATATAGTTTTGATGTACACCCATTTGCGATCGATTCTTTTGGCTCCTTCTACGCCATGGTAGGATAATATTTACCACAAACAAACGAAACGTCTTCTGATTACTTTTGATTCTAACGGTGTTTTTTCCACCTTTTCCCACCAACTAAACACATAGTAAAATCAGGTTAAAAAATAGTACTTTCCGCCTACCACTCCGGCTGCAGCGACATGATCTGGCTGTCGTTCGCCACCATCCATGCCGCTGTGGGGTTGCAACCGACGAAAATGAAACACAAAACCTTATCAGATCGCTCAATCAGTCTAGTAACTAACACAGCAATAATTAGCCCATCAAACATGTATCTAGATGTAGATTCCGGAGGTAACTAGCAACTAATACAGCTTAAACACGGCCTGGATCCAGCTATGTTGAACATCCAAAACCGAGCATGGCCAACAACACACAAACCTACTACTACAACACTACACTGAGACAACACTACTAGACAGATTTCCCAATCGCGAGCACCAATTGAGCAATTACCAACATGTGAGCAGCAAGTACAACCGGAGTCCAGAGAGGGGAGGCATGACCGCATGAATTTTGAAGGAGTTGAAGGGAACAGAGGAGCTTGAAGAAAACCCAAACCTGAGTCGATGACTCGCGCGCCCAACCGTGCTTATTCCCCTGTTGGATCGAGGACTGTGATGACGGCACTATGGCGAGGGAGCGGAGATTGGGATACGCGCGACCGAGAGCCGGAGGGCGGCGGCGGCGGCGCGATGGCGGCGCTGCGGTCGGGATTGCAGTTGCTACGCACGAGCTGACCTAGCGTTGAGAAGGCCGCCTCGAAAAAGTCACGCGTCTGGCCGGGGGCGGCCCGGAGCCGGCAGGATCTAGCGGAGCTAAGGAACCGCCGCAAGGGTTCGAGCCGAGCGCCGCGGGATTAGGCGAGCTGACCACGCGAGCGCACGATTTCCACCAGGACACGCGCGTCAGACATCTACATCAGTTCGTAGGCGCGGCGTCCGTACGGCACTGCCGTCCCCAATTTTTTTTTCCCCTTATTGCAGCTTCACCTCTCTTTTTGTGGGCCCTACCATGTGCAAAACACCGGAACTTGTGAGAACGGAAGCCTGCCGCAGAGCGCCGCCGCGGCCGGAGATCGAGCGGCCAAGCTCGCGCAGCCGTCGGAGCCGAGCACCTCCGCCGGGACCACACGCCGCGCTCGAGGAACCTGCTGCTATCGGACGGCCGGAGGCACGCACGGCAGCAAGGACACGCATGGAGAAGGACTGAAGCAAGAAAACGGATGGAGGACTCAACCTGTGGGCTCGCCGCCAGGGCTCGGCCGCCAGGCACGCCGAGATGCGCCGCCGAGCCTCGTCGCCACTGGGGCTCGCGGAGATGCGCTACCGGGCTCAGACTGCAAGAGGAGCAGTCGCCAAAGGGCGTGGCTGCTGCCGCGGGCATGCCGTCGGCGCGGCCGTCGAGGAAACGTAGCCTGCCTGGGGCGACGCGGCTACCGTAGACGCAGCTTGCCGCGCACCTCTAGCACTCGCCGTCGAGGAATCTTGTTTCCCAGACTTCCGTCATGGCCCCGTCGGTGTGTGGTTGCTGTGTGTGGGAAGGAGATTGGGGAAAGGGAAGGGCAGTTTGGTAATTTTGTTTCTTTTCCAATCATATGAAGCTGTTTAGCCAAATAAGATGCATAAAACAAATTTCGAAACTTCAACATTAGAGTTGTTTATGAAGCCTAAAACTAACAAAACAGCTTTTTAGTGAAGAAGTTCGAAATGTACCAAACGGGCCATATATAAACATGGACAGAAATAGTACAGTTTTTGTTGGTTTTTGTTTTGAAAAAATAGCAGTGTCTCTAAAATGGTAGAAAACATCAAGCACACACAGAAAAAACAAACAGCTAACATATGAGTATTTATTAGGATACCACTAGTAGCTAATACAGTATCAAATAAACTGTTCACAAAAAAAAAACTACATAACTTGGTCGCTAAATTTTATTGGTATTTCACTAAAGAACTGATAAACTAGGCCATGAGCTGATACGGCTAGGCACTATATATCAGATGGATCCATCTTGGGCTTGCAGTGCTCTTTGTCATAACCTTTTTGTTGATCTTACTCATCCTGGCCATTACATCGGCTAGCACAGAAGGTGAGGTTTTGGCGAGATCCATATACCCTTGCGTCGCCACGACATCTTGCGCATTATTCGAACAACACATAAACTCCACGCAAGCATGCTTGAGCTTGTCGCAGTGATGCTGATCAGCCAAGGCCAGCGTCGTGGCCACGTTCTGCACGTCGAGGTTGTTGCAGAGGATGCTCTGGCATATCAGCTTCAGCCTCTCGATGGCGTACCTATCCGCCGCCACCAGCAGGTGCCGGACCATGTCGCAGTTCTTGCTGTGATAGTCTCTGGAGAGATCCTCGTTGTGATCCATGGAGTCCGTGTAGACGAAGTAGAGCATCGCTCTGAACACGTCGGGCTGCATGTCCTCGATGACGACGGGCCGCGTCTCCATCCCCACCTCCCTCATGGGGCCGCAGAGCTCCGCCTTGAACACCGGCGACCGCATGGCGAGCACGAGCCTGTGCGCTGCGAACGTCTCGCCGGCGACGCTGAACGTGACGTCGGCACCTTCCCTGCTCTCCAGCAGGTCGGCGAGCTGCCGCTTGAGGTTGGACAGCGGCACACGGATGCTGGGGAAGGTCCTGGACTTGGGCACCTTGGGCTCCTTCCGGACGGTGACCACGCACTCCATGGTGAGGCGGTCGTTCTTGATGTAGGTGCCCTCGAGGTCGCCGCGGCTGATGTACATCATGCAGCGGCAAGCCTTATTCTTGTCCGGGTCCAACTCCATCATGGCGAGGGGCGTCGGGTGCACCGACGTGGCCACCCCCGTGGACGGGTTGACGAGGCGGAGGTCGCAGGAGGCGCGCACCTTGCCGTTGGTGCTGAGGGAGGTGGAGGAACGCCGACACGAAGTCGAAGCCGGCCCCGACCCCCCTCCTTCTCGCCGGGGCCGTCGGGGTAGAAGAAGATGATCCACTGGTGGCCGGCCACGTTGAAGACGCCGGATCTGATGAAGTAGTCCACGCCCATCCCACGGTGCTGGCTGTACCCGAGGATGTCGAACACGTGCGTGCCCTGCGCCGTCTCCGGCGGCGGGCAAACCGACGCCGTCTTCGCTTGGGTCGTCGTCATCATGCTGCCGTACGTGGCCGTGGGGAGGCGGCCGGCGACGGCGGACCTGCGACCTGCTAACACGACGACAGCATGCAGAGGTGATTTATCTTTTATGTGCAAGCGCGCGCGTAATCGGCCGGTGGATCCGATCCCGGTTCTTGGTTCGGCGGCGCGACACGGATCTGATGAATGAAGGTGCCGTTCTCTCATTCCTGGACCGGGAGTGGGATCGGAGGGGGGAGGGAGGAGGAAGATAATGGAAGGAGGTTGTGAAGGCGATCGAACCTGAGAGGACGGCCGGAGGAGACGGCGACGGCGGCGAACAAGGCGACGATGTTGTATTCCTGTGGATTCGTACGCCCAAATCTCCCAAATGAAACTGCCTCGCTCTGATTTCTAGTCATCAGGCTTAAATGGGCCTCCGTCTACCTGTTCAAAAGGAGCCCATCAAGAGAATAGGCCTTGGTTCAGTGGGGACATTTATATTTTCACCGTCTTACAGATGCAACTCGCTCATGTCTCACTTACTCCCTATGTCCCTAAATGTTTGTCTATGGAAAGCCGTGTTTTCCTCACAAATTTTTCTCACAATCACGTTTCTCGGCGACACACATAAAGGGGACGCTTGAGATGAAGCCTGAGTCATGACATGGCAATCTTTACCACCCAGCCCATAAGGTTGGCAAATCTTTACCGTAAAGCATGTATATGCGTTGCAACCGAAGAAAAAAACCTAACGACAATAAGAAAACGAGGACCATAGTGTTCCATATTTATTAGTAAATATCCTTTTTATTTTCTGAGCTAAATACATGGTCTTTTTAGGATCGTGAATCAGAAAAGTCCGTGATGGAGTCCTTGATATATTTTTTTTTTTTTTTGTTCCCATTCTAATTAGAGGAGTTCGTGACGGAGTACATTTCTTTTTCTTTTTATTTCTATTCTTTTTTTTTTTTTTCTCTATATATGTCATTGTTTTTTTTTTTTTGTGTGTGTGTGTTCGGGACGGAGTTTGTAACATAGCCCATAACGATTGCTTTTATTTCAAATATTTCTTCTTCTATTGTATTGAAAACATGACCTACTTGCGGGTTGGCTTGTAGTCCAATGGTAGGGGCACGGTCCAGTGGGACGCTACCCACCAGGGTTCAAATCCTGGTGCTCGCACCTTTTCTTGGGATTTTCCCAGGATTTCCCGGCGTTGTGCATTAAGTGGTAAGCGACGTTCCCGTCGACGACGAGGCGCCAATGGTGACTTCGAGAATCTCCGGATCTGCCGGTGCTTTCCCCCCTTCGGGGTGCTCATAGGGGTAGGGTTTTTTGTCACGTGTGTTCATAGGGGTGAGAGTGTGCGTGCGTGTTGTGAGCGTCTGCGTTGTCTTGTGTTATTCTCAAAAAAACATGACCTACTTCCTCCATTCAAAATTGTAATTAATTTTAAGAATTTTGAAGGGTCAAAGCAACTCAAACTTGACTAGAATTATAGAGTAAACTACAAATATTTGTGATATCAAATAAGTATATTATGATAATAAAATTAATGAAGAATCTAACGATACTTAGTTGATATCACGAATGTTATTATCTTATCTTATAATTTTGGTCAAACTTGAGAAGCTTTGGCTCTCTAAAATTCTTGGATTGACTTATAATTTTAGGATGGAGGGAGTACCTTTCAATGGAACCGAATACATGTAAGAATCGGACTCATTGCTAGACATGAGTTGTTCTAACATATGTTAGCATGGTTTATGAGTCAGGTCACATACATGACCCAATACGTTTTGAAATCTGACTTCGTACTGCTCTAGGCAGAGCTATTCTACTTCGTATGAGCATGCATTGTATATACAACTACAGAAATAAGAAATTCTCCATTGTCCGGTAGTTAGAAAGAGCCGGCCTGAAAAAAAAAATGGATCACGGAAATTTTGTCAATTTACTATTAACTATAGGTATATACATAGATAGTAGCAACATTCAACCATTGTCGAAGAAAAAGGCGTACAAATCAATTGGGAGGTTTTCTCCCACTCCTTTCAAATTTCAAAAGAATCTCGTATAGTTGAACTTCTATATGCCAAGATGATCGGGAATGAACTTGCAGCCAGGGTATTCTCACCAAGCAATATAATCAAAATGTTTTTTTTTTTTTCAGTTTCATGCAAATCCAGAAGAAGAAGAAAAATAGTAGCAAGCTTTCACCAAGCAAATGCCCCGGCCCAAGGTCAGTGAACCCTCTCTCAAAATCCATATATAATCAAGATGTTTTTCCCCCAGTTTCATGCAATATCTAGAAGAAAAATAAGTACTAGTAAGTTAGGGCCTACATATCTGAATACTTACCAGGCGGTTTAAGTGATCCCAAGCATTCGTTTTGAGTGCATGAGGCTTAGATGCTTGTCTAACTTTAGAGCTGCGTAGGCTCAATTCAAATAGATCCTATTAGCTATTGGGCTCATAGTATATTAATTTTGAGGCCCCTAATAATCCAAGGTCCTGTTCGATCGCACGGGTTGCACACCCTCGTGCATGGCCCTAGCTAGGTCTGCAAGAAACGGAATCAAAATCTATTTTCCAGGAGTTAGGTTTGGCAGGGGTTTTCTTGCATTTAGCTAGAGGTGGAAAGCAGACAAAGGTTATACATCCATGGATTTTAGCAATTGAAATAGGAATTCATTTTTTTTTTTAATTTTTTGCCATTCTAGTTTATTTTTTGAACTAGAGAATATTCATTGGACATACATCCAACTTCCACCTATACATGTAGCTAGTCAGGCCTGGTGGCCGTCTAGGGGACCAACCATGTCCCGCACAGGGTACCAAATAGGCAAAACTCACAACCTCGGGTCAACTCCTGGACTCATGGGCATCGTAGAACTTGTTCTACTAGTTTCGCAAAAAAAAGAAAAAAAAGGTAGAATTTGTTCTACTGAGATATGCCAAATGCAGAAACAAAAGCTGTGTGCAACTTATTAGATAGGATGAACAGGAATATAAGGATCATCAGTAGTGGATATTTACACTACCCTTCTACAAATCAAGAAACATACCTTTTACAAAAAGTATGATGCAAATAATAAATCACAGGAAAGTTTGGGGTTAAAGCACCTTCATTCATTTCCCTCAATGGTCGGCATTAACAAAGCTTGGCTAAATTAGTTTTCTGGAAATGCATCTACCATTTTTCTTTGTTTCCAAAAGGCATCATGCGACAAACTCATAAATACATGCCAATACGATGAGATAACAAAAAGATCATATAGTACCAGGTGACGGAAACGTGAGGATGGCTTAGCTAAGAGTGCTGAAGAAAGATACAAATTTGTCTCTAGCAAAAGAACTACTACAGGAGTGAGGCAATATTTTACTTATTTTGGGCGATTATTTATGACTTAAGAAACATTAACTAATCAAACACTAACACACACACACACACACACACACACACAAAAAAATATAGCATAAATAGTAACAAGGAACTAGGCAACTACCTCACCTTACATATGTTTCGAGTAAGGTTAATAGAACAGAATTCAAAGTCGATCCTAAAGTAGCTTTTAACTATGCACTAAGTACCATGGTTGTCAAATCAGTTGCATGGTTTCTCGAGGGCATGGATGTACACCCAGAGACCAACCAAGTTGAAGTCGTCATTGAGGCAAAATCGTAAAACTAATGAGACCAATGATGTAAAATTGTGACTGTTCAAAAGGTACTATTTCATATTTCTTACAGTAATCTCACCACTGCTTTGTGTGGTGACCATAAGTAGACAAGCTTTTTCATGTGCATCGAACCTGACTTAAATTCTACTTAGTAAATAAATGACTAAGTAGATTTCACAGTATTCAAACATAATATGAAAAGGTAGATTTTACCATTTCACTTTGTCACAGGTTAGTAGATTTCACCAACGGTTTATCAAGGTTATAATATGACTAAGTAGACATACTTACTCACCAGTACTCTAGTCTTATGCTTAATAAAGCTATGAGTCCATCTTATACTGAGAGCAGCTCATGATATTGAGTAAGGACTAAGTATGAGAGACATGATAGTTGTCAATCAATTCACCTTAAACTGGGCTGCTCATCCCTATGTTACAATTATCATGACCTGCTGTAGCAGATTCTGACAAGCTATTGTTCTTATGTTCTACGCAAAAATTTCATGGTCTTCTCAAATGCATCTGCTAGAGCAGAAGGGCAGGTTGTCTTGAGATTCTTATAGCCTTCGGTTGCCGCCACTGCATCCATCACATTTGAACTGGTGATATATTCAAGGCAAACATCCTGAAGCATGTTGCAGTTATGCTGATAAGCCAAAGCCAATGTAGTTGCCACAGTCATCACATTAAGATTCTCAGCAAGGATGCTTTGACAAATCAACTTTAGCCTATCCAACGCATATCTATCAGCAGCCACAAGTAAATGCCAGATCATTTCGCAGTTGACATCTTCCACAAGATCCTTCATGTCAGGCAAAGAATCGGTATAGATAAATCGAAGCAGGACCCTAAACACAGCAGGTTGCATGTCTTCAATGGTCACAAGCTGCGCGTTCCTCTCCTTCATCGGACCATAGAACTGAGCTTTGAAAACCGGCGACCGCATCGCGAGCACAAGCTTATGTGCTGTAAAAGTTTCTCCTCCAACACTGAATGTGACATCTGCACACTCCTTTTCTTCCAACAACCTGCAAAGATGATCTCCAATGTCTGATGGGGGCATCTCAATTTTTCTGGGCCATTTGGCTGCAGATACCTTCGGTTCTGTCATAACAGTGACAATGCATTCGATCAGAAGGCGATCATCTTGAAGGTACCCCGACGCCTCAAATTTGCTTCGTTTCTTAAACAAGCCACCCTGAGGAGCATACTTACTGACATCACTGGAATTAAACATTCTAGGCCCTGTCTTATGCACTGAAGCAGACAACCCTGTTCTCAGGTCGACCAGTCTCAGGTCGCAGGATGCCCGCACCTCGGCGCCTCCCTTCTGCCTCATGAGCTCGAGATAAACTGAGATGCAATCTTTGTCTTTGTCTTTGAGGATCCCATCCGGATAGAAGCGGATGGACCACTGGTGGCCTCAACGGAGAAGGTGCTGGACCTGACGAACTTGTCGTGGCCCATCCCCCTGTGCTTGCTGTAACCGGTGACCTCAAACAAGTGCCTGCCTTGCGCCGTCTCCGGGGTGCACGTCGACGCCGTCGTCGGAACATGGGGAGCCATCGAGGGCGATGGTCACGGCAAGAACTGACAGAATCGACGCAGTGACAGCATTAAGAGTCGCAAATCAATTAGAATTCAATGTACGAGGGGAGCGAAGATGAGGGTGTGGAGTTAAATCGAACCTCCCGAAGAAGGCTGTCGGCGTCGGCGCCGGCGGCGGTGAACTGGCAACTACGGCGCTTCGGGGAAGGTGAGGAGATGCAGGGAGCAAAAAGCAAGCCAATGAGGGTTTTGCTTTGGGAAAGATGGCGCCATGGGCTTCCTAAAGGGTACCACCTGGGCCCAAGATAGCCCAGCAGCACCGTACAGCCCGGTCCGACTAAGTCCGTACCTAAGTTCACTGTCCCCATGGTCAACATTTCTCGTAGATTTTTTTTTCTGACCTACTTCCTCAATTTCAAATTGTAAATGACTTGTTTTTTGACACCATATTTGACAAGTTATCTTGTTTACAAATTTATGTAAGGTATCACTTCTTTTGTTGTGGTTTGCTTTATTAGTAAAAACTCTTCAAGAATAACTTAAATTTGACTATGTTTGTATTATTATTTTTTGATTAAGACGAGGAGAGCGAAGATGAGGTTGTGGAGTAAAATCATCCTGAAGTTGGCTGCCAGCGGTGGCGGCAGTGAATTGGCAAACAGCCGCACAACAGGGAAGATGAGAACAAGTAGGGAGCAAGGGCAACTCTAACCTATCCCTCAATTTTTGCCACCCCCCCAACCCCACACACACACACCCCCCCACCACCACCACAACCATTTCCTATAATGAGAATCACTCATCCATATTTAAGATTCCACTTGTCGACACATTCCAACCGATCTCTTAAAACTTTCTTGTCGTATGTCCCACTTATTAATGGGTCCCACTTGTCGCCTTTTAAGAAGAGAGGAGTAGGGGAGAGGATGAGGGAGTCCTAGGATAGAGGAATGAGAGTCTCTCATCCATCGGGGCCTGGATGAGGCTTTAGTCGGAGCTATGTTTTCAAATCCTGAGCCCCTAAACAAAGGATATCTCTATGAGAGTATGAGAGTTTGGTTGGAGTTTCCCTAAGGCAAAAGCCAATGGGGGTCTATTTTTTTTCTTTGTTTTTTTTTGTTCTTAGACTTACAACCTAGGCCCAGCAATACCGTACAGCCCGATCCAACTTGGCCCAATAGTACTATGTGGTCCACCATTTCTCTTTCGAAATGTTCTTTACCTACTTCCTCTGTCTTAAATTGTAAATCATTGACTTTCTAAACACCATGTTTGATCACTTCTTTTATCGTGGCTTGCATTATTAATAAATGTTCATCAAGAATAACTTAAATTTAATTATGTTTGCACAATTTTGTTTTTTTGAATCGAGTGGTCAAACTTAGGATAAAAATGTTAAACGACCTACAATTTGAAATGAAGGAAGTACCTCGACTTTCCCAATAGTTCGATTTTCTTCCCTGATTTGCCAAACTGGTTCTTCGACCCTCTCTAGAAACATTTAAAGACATGGCAGGTTTGGTCGTAGTTTTGCTAACGTAGTATCATATCAATCGTTCCATATATATGGTTCCACATTAGTCACGAGAGGGTAAATGGGACAAAGTTAACCTTCAAGAGTTAAACCGAATTATGTTTTTTAAATCCAAATAAAAATCATAAAATGTATTTTAATATTAAAAAGTTATAGATAAATTAATTTATGTCGATTCCGCCTAGATTGGGCCGAATTGACACTGATTGCCGATCGTCGGCGATCTTGACGGGCGAAAGGGGCGCGACGGGCGGCTGAGGAAGACGATCGGGCGGCGATGACGTAGATGACGTGAGGGTCGATGAAGAACGACGAGGTAGAAGACGATGAAGATGACGCGTAGCTGCTCCAGCGATGACGAAAGAAAGGTGGAGGAGGAGGCGGCGGCGAGGGACAAGGGGCTGCCCGCGCAAGGGCGGCGCGGGCGACGACGGCTGACGGCTGTGGGCGGCGCGGAGGCGCCCTAGGGCGCGCGTTCGTCGGGCAAGGGCGGCGGGCGTGTGGTGGCGGTGCTCGTGCGCAAGGTGAGGAAGAGAGATTGAGAGCTAGAGAGCTGGAGAGTTTTGGGTGTTACCCCTTTTAATTTTTCTCGATTAAGATCCAAACGATTACATGCCCCTCGTATTTATAGTCCGAGGGAGACTTGCTTGCTAAGAAATATCTAGGAGGTTTCCTTATAGATTGGAATACCTCTTGACAAAGTAATTTATTTCTTTCCCTAATTATTTATTCCCTAAATAATTATTACTTAATGAATGATTTAAGGAAGGACGACGGTCCGCTAAGCGGCGGCGCGGCGGTCTTGCCAGCGCCAAGACACGCCAGGCCCTGGTGGCGGTGCGACCACAAATGGGCCATGGGCCCCTAATATTTGGTTCATGACATCTCTCCCCCCTTTTCAGCAGCGTCCTCGCACCGTGGTTACACGCACTGCCGGTGTTGATGGGGTGATCAAGTAGCATGGTCCAAAGATTGTTGCATCCACGTGTAAAAGCATAATGAGCTGGACGAAAATGAGGTTGGTAACCTTTAATCCAATGGGTGGAAGTCCGCAGCTCTCTGTTCCATGAGGTTGTCAAAGATGCCGATGTGGTGGTGATTGTTGTTGTCGAGGAAGAAGACCGCGCACCGATGAAAAGAAGCTATGTGGTGGTTCCTCCAACAACCCGCTTGTTTGCCATGAAGCTTGGCACAAATGGCAAAGCCGGGCGGAAAGTGGACGCCAATCACCGTAAGTGTCACCCAAACTTGTGCTCCCGCCTCGAGCTTGTTGGTTCCAAACTATGTAGGGTAGGTTGTGATCCGTTGATGTAGCAAGTTGAGGTGGAACGAGAGCCTTCGGGGCGTGGATCGGGTCGACGAGGTAGGGGGTTGATGTCGGTGGCATGTACCTCTTGTCGCCATCATCGGTGAAGCTCACAAGTCGAGGCTTGCCAAGATGGAAGAGTCGAACTCTTGGGCGAGGTGGATCGTCGTGTTCCTATGTACAGCGTTGCTTGGTGCATTGCAGTCCACGGCTTGTTGGCGTGGTCGCATCGGGCGTAGATGTCGCCGAGGAACGAGGGAGCCAATTGGTTTGGCTCGAGTCGTCCCGGCCGCCGGCCGAGTTGTCGATGGCGCGATGTTTGTTGATTGGCGCCGTGGCTTGTAAGCCCATGTGCCCGACGTGAGGTGTCGGGGCCATAGGTGTAGTCGATCAAGGCGGCGTTCGTCGAGGTAGCGCTAGTAGTTGTTGTTGTCGCCATTGATGGGCAGATTGAAGTCGCCAAGTAGACACCGTGTGGAGGTGTCCCAAGTACTCCGCAGTCGCTTGGGTTGGCATGTAGACGAACCGAGAGAAGGAGGAGTGCCGCTCTTGTTAGAAGTATAGCGGTGTACCCGATGTTCTGGCCGACGTGGGTACCGATGGTGGCACCTTTGCTGGATCTCGGAGGTTGCCCGATGGTGGTCTCCACCATTGTTGATGCCGGAAGGATGTCCAAAGCAGTGTAGCGCATTGTTGTTGTCGCCCGTCGTCGCCGCTGAATGACCATTTCGTCGGTGGTACCCGGGGAACGTTGGTGTTCTCATCCGTGGCGTCGTCCGCTTGGGTTGACGCCTTGGTCACGGTGTCGAGGTTGGCCACGAGGGGGGTTGTCGTGGTTCATGCCCTTGTAGGTGTTGACGATGCTAGGCATGGCGAAGACGTAGTTGACGCCGTGGGGTCGTCGTTGGCGCCCTTGAGAACGTCGTTGAGGATCATGTCGCCCATGTGGGAGACGCCGTTGTCGCCGATGGTAGGCATGGTGATGTCGAGGACGCCGTGGTTGATGGTGGCGCCCTTGGGAGGGGTGTCGTTGCCGCTGGTGTCCTTGGTGCCGGTGTCATCAAGGATGTCGATCCCAAATGACGCCGATGTTGCTAGCGACGCCGATGTTGACGTTAGGTGATGTCGGCGTGTCATCCATGTTGGCACCCGGATGTTCCCAATGTCAAGGAGGGTGTTGGTAGTGACCGGGGAACTTATCTCGTGCCATTGTAGTAGCCGCGAGACGTTGGCCTAGTTGGGTAGGCTTTTCGTCGAAAGCCTGGTGGACGCCGATGGTAGCCTCCCGATCCGATCCGATCGATCCGGGTCGCAGCACCGGGCATCCTTGGGGTAGGCGTGCTCGTTGCTTGCAAAATCGATGATCATGGAGGGGGTGACGAGGCGGCACCGCCGGAGCGTCGTCACCATCATCGGCGCCCATAGCGGGGGACGTCGCCGGTGGTGGCCGGGTGACGCCGTAGGCGCGTCGCCGGACAGCGCGGCCGCGTCTTTGCGGTGTTGCTTCTTTGCCGTGGCCACCGGGTCGCCGTGGATGTCGGCGGGAGCGTTGTTGATGTCGGAGCGCCATGGCAGCGGCGACGTTGTTGGCGGCGCCCGGTGGGCGGTTCGTTGTTGTACATCGCTGGGGCAGGCCGTTCATCCAACTTCTCCGTGAGGGCGGTGACCGGATTCCCGCCGAGAAGATAGAGAACCTATCGCCGATCTTGTCCATCCCCGCTGTGGATCTTGGCGACCTCGTCCGCCAAGTTCTTCGCCAGCGCCTTGGATTCGTGTCCATGGTGGTGGGTGGATCGTAGTGGTCTCCGGATACCAAATTGCTAGATTCCAAATAGATTGGGCCGAATTGACACTGATTGCCGATCGTCGGCGATCTTGATCGCGAAGGGGCGACGCGGCAGAGAGGAAGACGATCGGCGGCGTGATGACGTAGATGACGAGGGCGATGAAGAACGATTTGAGGTAGAAGACGATGAAGATGACGTGTAGCCGCTCCAAAGCGATGACGAAGAAAGGTGGAGGAGGAGGAGGCGGCGAGGGACAAGGGCTGCCACGCCCGCGGTGGCGGCGTGGCGGCGCCAGCGCTGGCGGGCGGGCGCGCCCTAGGGCGCGCTGCATTTCGGGGCAAGGGCGGCGGCGGCGTTAAATGGTGGCGGCGCCCGTGCGCAAGGTGAGGAAGAGAGATTGAGAGCTAGAGAGTCGAGAGTTTTTTTGGTGTTACCCCTTTTAATTTTTCGATTAAGATCCAAACGATTACATGCCCCTTGTATTTATAGTCCGAGGGAGACTTACTTGCTAAGAAATATCTAGGAGGTTTCCTTATAGATTGGAATACCTCTTGACAAAGTAATATATTTCTTTCCCCTAAATATTTATTCCCTAAATAATTATTACTTAATGACGGCGAAAGGACGACGACGGTCCGCAAGCGGCGGCGGCGGCGACCAGCCGCAAGACGCGCGTGTGCCCCTGTGGTCGTGGCGCACCACAAATGGGCCATGGGCCCCCTAATATTTGGTTCATGACAATTTAGTTAAAAAATATGAATTTAATTTAGTACAATCCCTAAAACCATTTTTCTATCTTGTAGAGTTATGGTGAGTAAAATAGAATCAATTATATCTTGTATGGGTTTCTTTTTGGTGTTTATTTGCTAATAGATGCTTTGGTTGTTTATTAAAATTAGTGTACACTAGTGATCATGTGACTTTGATGACAACACAAGTGTTGGTATTTATTAAGTGCAAAAAAGAATATAAAGGGTTCCGCAAGCGCCGCGTAATATATATACCATTGTAGCTTTTACCCTGAGTATTCCAGTATCGTATTATTTATATTTTCCACGAGGAAGCAAGGGTAAAGACTATGATAAATCAAAATCATGTATCTACTAACTTAATATACCAACTAAACTAAAGTATACGTTAACATGTGTCAACAAACTCCCCCACACTTAGGCTTTTACTGGAGTCCTCGATAAAAGGATGGTCTAACTTTTAATATAACCGTAGAGACAAAAGAATGGATCATAATTATACTCCATGGTCATACCTGCACTTTGGGATATCTAAGCATGAAATGGTTAGAAACATATCACCTTAAATTCTTAAATCAAGTCACTTGGAGAGATTTTGCATAAGAAAACATAGCTCTACTTACTCCTTTGTGACACTCTCAAGTCTCTCAAAATATATTATATCCTCACAGTTCATTTATTATATCATATGTGGAGCTCAAGAACATGTAGCACACTTACCTTGTATTTATTGCTTTGAGTCAACTGTGGATCCATGGAGATAGATGTCATAAGTCATAGATCAAGATGTGTATGTGAGTCAAGATTATTATTACCACTTTGCTCTTTCTAGTTGAAAATCGCTCTATCTCCCTTTTTTGGAACATTTATTTATTTATTTTCCAAGCGAGGTAACCAGCTATTTAGTGGAGAGGTGGGTTCTACTCACCCTCGGACACTTGTCCATTTTTACTCTCTCATTTATTAGAGAAGTGGGCCCTACTCACCCTCGGACACTTGTCCATTATTCTTCTCTTCATTTTTGCCTTTTTTCTTTTTTTTTTTTTTAGAGGGGGTTCTTTTGACCCGTAGAACACTTGCTCATTTTCTCCTCTCTCTCACTTTTTCTCTCCACTCTTAGAATTTTGAACATTTGGCTTTTTCATAGTCGTACCTTTTTCAATAATTAAAATTATGGGAGATAGAGATTAAAACTTTTAGAGCATGGATACTTTAGTGAAAGCAGTGTATGTGATCTTGATCTTAGACTTTAGACAAATTTCAACATGGGTCGTGGTTTTGACAAAGCTCAACACAAGAAAGCAACAATTAATTAGATATATCTTTAATGATTGCTACGGCTCTATTAGGATGTATCATTGATCACAAAGGAGAAGCATAACTAATGATTTTAATATTTTGAAATAAATAACTCTCCAAAGACAAGATAAAAGAAAGATGATCTCATTATTCTAACTTTATTATTTCTCATGTTTTAAGCAATTAAAGCATCCCAACAAGTGACAGTATATGTAGGAATTTAATCATGCAAAACTTTGTTCATGGGTTAACAAGACATCTTTTTTATATAGGAAATCATACCATAACAGAAAAGACTTATTTTAATTCGAACGGAAAGTAATTTGCGAAAATTGAAAAGTTTTACTGAAGCAAACCGAAGCGGTGGACGAAGCGGGGCCTACGTGGGACCGAGGCAGGGGGGCGGTCGGCCTGGTATATGGGCGGTCGGCCTTCCACCGGACCGTGTCGGGCGCGCGGTTCGTTGTGCGAGTCGATGGTTCCGTCTTGGTTCCGAATTTCTTGATTTTGGTCGCGAAGAATTCTGTTGGGTCGTCGAGATCTCCCCCACACTTATTTTCTCGTTATCTTGCATACAAAGCATGGTGGAGACAAAAAACATATCCGTAAATATATGGAGAATAATTGACTCAACTTGTGGATGACTTCCATAAGAGCACTTTATTATATAATTCGAATCCTAATATTTAATAGTAAACTAATTTTGACTAAACCGAACTAAACAAATGAATCGAACTAACTTTTATAACTCACATGCTAAGACTCATTAACTCGTATATAATAACTAGCTAATATTAAAAAGGTAAAGTAGCAATACTTATCGTGATAATCGGGGTGCTCTCCCCCAACCGGATCTTGAAGTAGTCCTTTTGTTCGTCCTTGGAACTCATTTGCTGCGGGTTCTCCTTAAATGTTCTCCCTCTCGGTGAGAATTTTGAGTACTTACCCCATGCAATATGCGTCATCGATGGCATCTCGTCGGAATGTCGTGGTCTGAAATGGTGCCTTCAATGATCTCGACGAGTGGCGAGATGAGGTGGCCGATGGAGATGGTGTTTGTTCGCTTGATGACGCGGGTAGTGGTAGGTCTTCCGAAGGTGTACTCTTGACGTCCTCTTTAGTAGGTGATGCTTTTTTCCTTTTCCATGTCGCTTCTTCGGAGGAGACCTTTCTTGGAGTGGCAGGTGTTTTGAGTGTTCGCTTGGTCGGGGGCCGAGCGAACTTCTTTAATCTTTCTTAATGTCTTCCTTGTTCGTCAACTCCGTTCCAACCGGTCTTGTGATTTTTAGCAAATGCGTCTCCGCGTCTTGTTTTTCTTTGGGTCTTGTGGTGAGGTAGGCAATAGTGGTGGTGTAAGGCCCTCTTGATGGAGTATGAACGTTGACCCATTACTCTTGTCAAGTGGTCTACACCTCCGATCATGTCGTGCTCACTTTGATCTTCCTTGGTCACTCCTCAAGTGCATCATCCGATCTTAATAGCCACTTGGTGATGGCGTTGCCCATGTTCTTCGCCGATTCACCGCTTGAAGGAAGATTGGATGGTGGCGGGCAAATGTCTTGTTTAGTGTGCATATTTGTAGGTCGAGGACTTCCACTTGTAGGAATTGGGGAAGTAAGACTTCTCCTCTTATTGCGCAAAGTGAGTCCCGCTTGCAAAGACAAGGTAGAGATCAAGTGCATGGGCTCATTGGTGGGAAAACACCATCGTAACCAAAATTTCATTTACTTCTATTCTAACCTTGTGGGCACATTGAACAAGATAAAGATAATGTATAAGTTCATTTATGACTAGGGTGGTAAGATCAAGATAAATCTAGCATGTAAATATTTTTAGCAAAATAATGAGCGAACAAGAAAGTGATGCTAGAAACAGATTTAAAAGCTAACATGTCGAAAGTTAACAAGATTGAATCATGTGAAACTATAACTCTAGCATGTTTGACTTTTTATTTATGAGAATGCCATAGTAAAGAGGAATTAATGACAACTTACCTCAAGGTGTTACCTTTATTATTGGAATATGATGGCGCTATTACACCTTATGGTGGTCCTTCTCTTCTTCTTGAGTGGCATGTGGAGTGACAGGTGCATGTCGAGGAAGAGGATGGCTTAATTATCTTCAATGGAATTGGCCTCCCTCCTTGATGCTTCCATCACCCATGAATTCCTCCTTCGAGTGAGTGATTCTCGATTTTGTCTTGTGTCACTCTTGTTCTTCTTCTTTTTTTTAAACATCGAAAATTCTTTTTATCCATAAGTCATGTCTCACATGTCTTGCTCAATCTCTAGTGAGTTCATCTCGACCTCCCCAAATCCAAAAAGATATACCAAAGATCTACTATAGTGTACTATGGTTCAAAAGTCAACCTAGACACCACGTCTAATTTGATTTAGGAAGGCGTTCTAACCTAAGCACCGCGCTTAATTTAAAAAAAGCCTTTAGAAGAAAGATCACCACACCTTATGGTTTCGGGAATCAAACTAAACACCATGTTTAACTCGAGCCATGAAAACAATTTAAACTAAGCACCCTGCTTAATCTAAAAGGTGTATGAAAATACTTCAAAACCTAAGCATACTATAGCAAACAACGGTAGCATGAAAGCATTGCGTAGATTTTTTTCAAACAGAGATGATAGAGCATGATGAGTGTTTAACAGTCGAGCATGCATAAAGGTAAAGATAACCAAGCTAGTGTAGCAACATGACAATAAATGTTTCTATGTATGTAATTCAATGTTGCATAATGACCGGTTGGACATACCTTGTATTGTCATCCTTCGTTCTTCTTTACTCCAAACCCGGCATGGTCGGTGACAAGAATATCCGAAGGAAAAAAATAATCATATGCTCATAATGTAGGGATATATAGTGATATCCTGTCTATTCCACACTCAACGAGCAAGGGTAATCCTACTAAAGCTAGTTAATACACTAAATTAGCGATATCAAGATCATTATCAAAATCTTTACGCCAATTGCTTCCCGGCAATGGCGCCAAAAAGCTTGTTGGTATTTATTAAGTGTAAAAAGAATATAAAGGGTTCATAGCGCCACGTAATATATATACCATTGTAGCTTTTACCCTGGAGTATTCCGTAGTATCGTTATTTATATTTTCCACAGGGAAGCAAGAGTAAAGACTATGATAAATCAAAATCATGTATCTACTAACTTAATATACCAACTAAACTAAAGTGAGGGGGTAAATAATGTATATGATATAAATGATAATTAATAGCACTTAACCAGGAGAATATTATAATATAGAATAGATAGCTAGGTCGAGAGGACAACGGAGAGATCTAGGTTCCTCGAATACTTCTCTAGTACTTTGGTTCTTGAGTAACTAAGGCATGAAAAGGTATAGCGATCATAAAAGAACACTTCGGGACATCGTAACACTAGCCGCGGAAAGGGATGAGAAGGGGGCTAGGAAGCTCCGACTACGGTCCTACACTACCAATCCGAACGTGGTGGAATACGTCGGCCGTTAGGGCTGTCACCACCCTAGGGCTACCACAACTATCCGTGGACTGGGTGCAATCTAAGGTAACCTCTAGTCTAGACACCATGTCTACACTATTAATTACTACTCTAATCATCATGAATAACCGTAGCACTCAATACGAGCGAAGATCCCATGCAATTATATAACAACTATATTCTAATCAATAACATGAAAGGCATAAAAGTACTAGAAAAGGTAGATCTAATTATGGCATAAAGTCTAATAGAGTTGAGATACAAAGATATACCGCAACGCAAGACTTCTCGAACCGAACGCAGCCCCGCTCTCCCTAACTCTCTACTAGATCTATTCTATTACATTGTAGCTGTCTAATCTAATTCTCCAGGCGTCGTGCCTCCATCTGATGAGATATGAAATTGATGTATGAGATGATCTGAGATTAGGGGCCTGGGGGCTTGCTTATATAGTCGGGAGGAGGTACCAGGTGTTGGATCTAGATACAACTCGTACTTCCACCGTCGCCCTCGGATCAAACCGACATTAAACGAGCGGATTAGATTGTGTCTTAGAGGCGGTTGGAGAAGCTTCCGAAGCGGAGATGACTTGGCCGAGGGGCCAGGCCTGGCCGGCTCAATATTAGGCCGGCCGGCTCGGATGGGTCCCACCCGGGTCCCGCGGTGTGTCGTGGCTTCGGAGTCTTCTAGATGATGTATTTTCGGGTGTTGGGACTCTTTGACGTCGGGTGTACTCCGGAGCCTTCTAGACTTTGTTCCAGAGTTGGATTATGTTGCGTTGCGTAGTCGTATTGCTTGCGAACTCTGTTGTTTTCCTGTTAAGTCCCTGCAAATCACAACTTTACCAACACTCATGGAAATCGTTAGTCGAAACCCCTAATAAGGTTATCTAATTATATTTTAGTCCTTTTCCATGTTTAGTTGACAATTAAAAGTATACGTTAACATGTGTCAACAACAAGCCAGCATCATGCAAACACAGCATGTTGAATACTAGGAATTTGATGTTTCTACCCTTAATCTAGAGGCAAATGGTGATTTTACCCCAATTTTTTTTTTTTAACTTGTTGATTTTGCCTTGATGTTTTTATACGAAAGCCTCCGTCGACCTCTATTTTGTCATGGCACGGTGTCAAGTTTGGCCGGATTAAATCACAAAAATATCTAAAGAGAAAATAAATCCACGCAAAAGGACAAGAATACCATTAACTATTTTGTTTCTCTAGTCATGTCTCACCTTTTGGCCTTGGACTTCGACGCCACAACCGGGACAAACCGGCATACCACCCTCGACCCAATCTTCCCTAGGCCACCTCTCAGTGTCGAGTAGGTGACAAAAAAGAAGGAGCACGATGGAGATGAGAGAGGAAGGGATAAGTTAAGTGGAAGCAAGGGTAAAATGGTCAAAGAAGGTGGGAAGGTAAAATGGTCAAGAAGGGTAAAATCGGGCTGCTAGGACTGGCTTTGCATCTCAAATCGCAGCAAGGTGAGATCTAAGTGGTTTTTTTTCGGTGGATGTGATTCAATTGAATATTGGATGATTGACTTGAATGTTTGATTGTTCAGTCATGAGATCATAATTGCTGACCATGGAAAGCGCAAAACCAATCAATTCTTTTTGAACCTGAAATTAGAGACGAAGTAAAGAGAGCATATGCTTTGAGTGGTCCAACCCAACCTTATGAATTTGCATTTGCTCGTAAATATACTTTGGTAGTGCACGAAGATCATTTCAAAAGACTTGGTTGGATGAATTTGATTGGATAGAGTATAGTGAGTCCAATGATGCTTGCTTATTGCTTATATTGCTATCTCTTCTTTAATCCGACAAAGCCTCGAAAAAAATTGGAAATTCCGTCTTTGCACATGACAATTTTCTCGAATTGGAAGAATGCAAGGATACTTTTCGTAAGCACACGGTGTGTGCAAGAGTCATGAAGATGCTAGAGTAATGCGTGATGACTTCATGAACCAAAGAACAAGTGTGGGTCGGAAATTTGTTGAGGTAAGAAAGGAGGAAGAGAAACAGTATGAGATTCGTTTGACATCTTTTTTAGATGTTGCAAGATTCCTCATATATCAAGGGGAGCCTTTTTGTGGGAATGATGAGAGTTCTACTTCCCTCAACAAGGTGGTTTCTATGTGCATTGTTTTGCCCATCGATTGCAGCTAGTGGTTGTTATTGTTTCGACTTATAGTGTAAACATTTATGTTGAAGATTTTGATATTGTTGAGGTAGCTGTTACGGTTAGCTCTTTAGGCAATTTGTCAACCGTGCTAGAAGAACTCCGCATTTCTTGGATGCACCGAACTTGGAAAAGTTGCTGAAATTATGGTGAAGACTAATATGCACGCATCTTATAAATTGGTTTTGTTATAAGTGCACAGCGGAAAACGACCCAGCTTGTTGTATCACAAGCAAAACGGGCCTAGCACCCAGGTCCAACGGAGCAACACATATAAAGGCTTGGGCCTAACTCAACCCAAAAGACTAGCCTTATAGGTGAGGACTGCCCCATCCTATATGTTGTGCTCCCCCTCCATCGATTACGATGTGGGACTAAACCCAACAATCTCCCCGTCACACATCGGACCCAACTCTTCCATCACATGACAACTCATGTGATCTCACGTAAGATTTTTACAGGCCCCGAGTTTTTAATTCTCTAGTCACAAGGATTTTCGTGACCCATTAGAGACACGGGCTCCCGTCAACAAGTGACTTCGGAGATGTTTTCCGCAGGTTTTCCGACCTTTGGCTCGATACCGTTGTAAGTGGCGTAGTGGAAAACGGCCCGGCTTTGTTGTATCACAAGCAAAATGGGCCTAGCACCCGGTCCAACGAGCAACACATATAAAGGCTTAGGCCTAACTCAACCCAAAAGACTAGCCTCGATAGGTGAGGACTGCCCCATCCTATATGTTGTGGTCCCCCTCCATCGATTACCGATGTGAGACTAAACCCAACAATATCCCCCCTCGTCACACATCGTACCCAACTCTTCCATCACAAGACAACCCATGTGATCTCATAGAAGATTTTTACAGGTTTTCCCGACCTTCGGCTCGATACCACTTGTTGTAAGTGGCGCAATGAAAAAAACGCCCAGCTCGTTGTATCACAAGCAAAATGGGCCTAGCACCCGGGTCCAACGGAGCAACACATATAAAGGCTTGGGCCTAACTCAACCCAAAAGATTAGCCCGATAGGTGAGGATCGCCCCATCCTATATGTTGTGCTCCCCCTCCATCGATTACCGATGTGGGACTAAACCCAACAGGTTTATCATCTCATTGAGCTAATCTTGATACTACCGGTCATTCATGGTTCATTGTATGGGCACGTCGCCATTTGACTTCGTCCCTTGAAAGACGAAATCTAGTGAAGCTCCTTCGTCTTGCGTTTATCTCCTGAACAATTGGTCCATATCTGCTGAACCCATTGTCCAAAACTCCTCACCGCATTGGCACAATCGCTCACAACTCAAAGAGTGCAAACCGAGCTCACTGGCGGCGCAAGTACTTCCGCAAAGATGCCATCGCCTCCATCGCCTCGACCGCCCTACCATCACCAGGACAGATGCCTAGATAATTGCTATCTTCATCACGGACCACCGCTATTGCCACCGCTTGGCCTGAATTCTTGGACATTTTTTTGCATCAACATTGACTTTAGCTGATTTTTTTTTTCAGATTACACGATTACAACGTAGGCGCCCAACACACACGCACACTTACCCCTATGAACACACGTGCGTAAACCCTACCCATATGAGCACCTTCGAAGGACTGTCTTGCGGATCTTGAAGTTCACGGTCACCACAGGGGGCCCCATTGTCGGCGAGAGACGTCGCCAACCACTTAATGCACAAATTCCTAAAATAAATCCTCGGAAAATATGAGCACCGGGATTTAAACCCAGTGAGTAGCGTCCCCACTAGATCGTCCTACCATTAAACTAGCAAAACCACTTGAGGTCTAATCGAGCTCGGCACATGTGGCACCACTATCGAGTATAAAATTCCAAACGGGCTGAAACAGGCGGCACGAGGCCCGGTCCGAAAAAGCACGGCCCGAAAACGGTCCGGTCCGGCCTGCTCCGTGCCCATGCTTGGTCCAATCTGGTGCCATGCATGTTGGCGGTCGTTATCGACCATTTTATACCGCCAATTTTTGTCCAAATCCGGAGAAACAAGCATACTTATGACACATATACATATGCTATGACCCCATTCCACTTGTTTCTCGAGATAACATGTTTTGCAGGACAAAAGCCGGAAACAAGTGGAAATGCACGAAGTAATGAACAAAGCGCAAAGCAGAACACACATTCCAGGAATGCGCAATCAAAGGGGAATAGAGAAAGCCCACTTTAAAGAACAAGTGGACCAAAACACCTAGCAATTACGGATCAAGGCTGGCCCAAGAGCCCACACGCCAAAGGCGGTCGCGAGAGGGGCTAGGCCCAGTCCCGGCCGGACTCGAAATGGGTCCTTGCGGGATGGAAATGGGTCCGGCCAGACCGGGCGTTTCCACCAAATCGTGCCGCCCTTTTTCTGGCGGTTGCATGCACCATGCATAGGCGGTATTACTAGGTGCTTCCTTATTTACCTGCACGAAACCGACCATCCTAGCTATAAATAGATAGTGGAGGGCTCCATTCTCAACACACACCACACAAGAGCCATTCTCCTCCACTTGTATCTATTTACCTTTTAGTAGTTTGTACTAGGAGCTTGGCAAGGCTTGTACATGGAGATCAAGAACATCTTAGAAGTATTCGGTATGATCAATATTGAGTTCTTCATCTTGTTCTTGTTCTTTACTTATCAATATAGTTATGCTTATGAACTAGAGTATAGTTCTTATGATATGATCTTAGCATATAAACTAGTATATAGTTTTCATGTTATGATCTTGTCGTATAGAACTTTATGCTTAATATACTATACATACATGTTTAGACCAAGGGCTAAGTTGAGATGTTGAATTCTACTTTGAGTTAGTCTTGGTCGTTGTTGGGTTGCGGGTTCGTCGTCCGCCCTTGAGGTGGATGCTCTAGTAGAAGGACCTTGCCGGTCGAGCTCTCCTTGCTAGCATGCTAGAGTAGTAGTCAAAGCTTAGACGTGGTGTCTAGGTTTGGGGCTACCTTCGTTTGCCTCATACTCGCACGAGGCGAGGATGGTGGCAGTGGTGACACCCATCCGTCCCTTGTATTCCCCACGTTCGGGTATGGCGTAGTCAGTAGGCCGGCAACGCTATGCGGACCAAGTGTTATCCGGTGCCCGAAGTAAGTCAACAAAGGACCATGACTATCTTAACTTAGAGTCTCTAACATTATAAAAGCATGTATGTATATCTACTCTCTTAACATAGCTATATAGGATATGCCTGCTCCATGTTAGATTTATTCTTTTATTCTTTCTTTTCCTTTATCCTTGAGATTGGTTCAAGTGTGTGTGTCAAGTTATCCTTTACTTATCCTGTGCCATCCCTGTTATGAACTTTGGTCTATTGCATAGTCATGTTATTGTGTCCATGTTCCTATTAGAGACATTTACACCATGCCTTCCCTGTGGAAATACGATACCCTAAATACTTGCGGGTGAAAGCTATAATGGCATTTCCGCGCGCTTGCGAACCCTTTACGCTTTGCGTTAAGAAACGCCAACGATGCACGTGCCGTGCACGAAGTCAGCCCGTGGGCCGGTACGGGGCACGACCGGTTCCAATGGCTGGCATGAGGGCGACATGGCCGTTGGATCGCTTCCATTGATTTTGAGCCGTTGGATCATTGGGAAGAATAGGTATATAATCAGAAGCAAACCCTAGGTCTCCCGTCTCAATCCCAATCACCGCACCCTGCCTCCTACTCTCGCGAACTCCCATCGTCGCCGCCACAACCATGTTCTCCCGTGTGTTTTCCTCCCTCTCCTCCCAAGCTCACTCATCTTCTCCCAAGGCCGCTCCCTCGCCCCTGAGCTCACTCACCTTCTCCCTCGAGTCCCGAGCTCACTCACCTTCGCCACAACAACAGCGCGGCGGCCTCGGCGGCGGCGGCGCGACTATGACTCGCCTGGGCGTGGCACCGGCGGCCACCGTAGTGGTGGTCTCGGCGGCAAACATGAGGGCGCAAGGCGTAGATGCAGGGACAACCAAGCACGTCGGACCACCGTGCCTGACAGCACGGCACGACACGGCTGACAGGTCATAGTGCCGTGCCTGGTCCGAGATGCCGGCACTACACGGCACGGCATGGCAGCGCCGCCGTACCCGTCGTGCCGCACGTTTGGAAAACTATACCATCGAGAGAGAAAGAGGGGTGTGTGTTGGTTGGGAAAGTGGGCCAGCAATAATGGTCTGCGTATGGGCCGAATTTGGTACCACCAAAGATTTTTTTTCTTTAACCTACCACCAAATTGTTGCACTCACGTATCGAGGGTTTCTAATTGCACTCACGTATCGAGGGTTTCTTAGCCGCCGCCAGTTTCTTTCCGTCACAGCCGCCGCCGCCGCCGCCGGCGGCGGATTCTCCAGCATCCTTCAGAAGGTTGGTTCACCACTGCCACGATCTCTTCACTGCCCACCGTTTGCAATTGTTTATGAATTAACCGCCCTTCTAATTTTTCCCTTCTCTCTTTTTCTTATCAGAAGTCGAGGGAAGGCGTCGCGGCGATTCATTCAGCTCCGGCCTTGCTGCACATCGCCGTCGCAGCAGTTCAACACCTATCCACATGGCGGTGCCGACGGCCGTGTCTACGTGCACAGTGAAGACAGAGCAATGCATGCTTGTCTTTGAGATCTTTGATTACAGCCAGCACAGGGGTATTGGGATCGGCCAGTTTGTCAGATCCGGCACCTTCTCCGTCGGTGGCTACGACTGGGCCATCCGCTTCTATCCCGACGGGGAGCGAGACAATTACTCGGGTTACATCGCAATTTATCTCGAGCTCTTGAGCATGAACACCAAAGCGCGGGCCAGCTGTGACCTCAGGCTAGTTGACCAAACCACTGGACTGTCGACGTCAATGCACAAGATTGAGATGAGGGTGTTCAATTCCATTGATTCTACTAGATTAGCTGGTACAAATGCTGTCTCATTCTTGAATCGCAGCCAGTTGGAGGCATCATCCTACCTTAAGGATGATCACCTCACCATCCAATGCATCACAACTGTAAGGACACAGGCACAGGTGTCTGTACCTGAATTACTGAATGAAATTGAGGTACCTCCATCCAACATTGCCGAGTTTCTTGGCAAATTGTTGGATGCAGGGGAAGGAGCTGATGTCACTTTCAGTGTTGGAGGAGAGAATTTTGCAGCACACAAGATACTACTCGGTCTGCGGTCCCCAGTGTTCAAAGCAGAGCTGTTTGGGCAAATGAAGGAGGCGAAGGAACAGGTTGTGACCATACATGACATGCAGCCTGATGTGTTTAGGGCCCTACTGCATTTCATCTATACCGACTCCTTGCCAGACATGGATGATAAAGATGGAGAAGGTTACAGAGAAATGATACGGCATTTGCTTGTGGCTGCTGATAGATATGCTGTGGACAGAATGAAGTTGGTATGTGCAAGCATCCTTTGCAAGAATCTTGATGTCGAGACGGTGTCTGCTACTTTGGCTTTGGCTTATCAGCATAACTGTGACAGGCTTAAGGATGTTTGCTTAGAGTTCATCACCAGTTCATCAAACGTGATGAAATCAGTGGTGGCAACTCAAGGTTATCAGAATCTTAAGGCAACTTGCCCTTCTGCACTAGTAGATGCATATGAGAAGTCGTCAAAGAGGTTCTGAAAAACATAAGGTTGCTGTTTGAAGCTGTGCATGGGCCAAGTTCTTCAGTTGCACAAACTTTCTAAAGAGTTTGCTCTAGTAGCTCATGACATCCATATATCATTTAGTAGCAGCAGCTTAGTGTTAGACGAATCTTAAAATTGTTAGGCTAAATATTTCTTTTCAGGAAGGACAGCTGTCATTGTTTTGCTATGTCGATCCATCCTGTAATCAATCTAGTAATGTGCAGTTGCACATTTAAATTTCCTTATCAACTTGCTGGCTTTATCTATCAAATGAACAACTAAATGTGTGAACTGTCCATTTTTCTGAATTCTTGGAACTCCCTCTATATAGTTTCTCTCTTTATCATGTACATAATTTCTTTTTTCCTTTTGCTCACCTTTTTTTCTTTAAATAATGGACTTGCTACATGCTACTTATCTACTTTTATGTGTAATTCTGTGATGCACTGATCCATTATTGTTGAAGGCTATCATCATAAATTGGAAATGTTTGAAACGATGGCAAGAGGTTTGGCATGAATTTTTATAGACAGAACATCTACATTATAGTAATAATTTTTTTGCCATTTATTTCCCTATATCGGTATATGAGCTACAGTCGATTACATAACTAACATTCTTATGCGCTTATATTTGCATCTGTATTTAAATAGTATTCTTTTTCTCAATCCTTAAGCATACCAAATCAATATTTTGAAGGGAGATTATGGGAAATTGGTATGTTTATTTGATTAGGCACAGGAGTCCTTGCAGTAGTTGGTTTGTCAATGAGTGAAATGCACACAAGGTACATGAACTTTAGCGGCGCTATGTCAAATAGATTCATGGACTTAGAAACCAGCCATCTAGCCTTGAACTTGCAAACCCGTTCACCCCCCAGATCCAACCCGGTTTTGCATGGTGGTTTTCCATGCGGGACCTGGTTTTGCATGGTGGTTTTCCATGCGGTTTTGCATGGGCACTGCGATGCTGATGTCGGCGATGACATCAGCGCTCCTTTTTTTTGCAAAATTGATATCTTTTTATTCGAGCTCGAAATATAGCAAATAATATATTAATTTTGATCGTGTCGATGAGCTCTTTGCAATGGTGTACTCCGTTTTGTTATTTGAGATAGTTTTATTTCGTGTGAAATTAAATATTTCCATAAAACAAGTGACATAGTTTTCACTCAACGCCATTTGCATGTGCATGCGTCGATCAGATAAAAACGTCTACAGTCTACGTATACACACACATATATGTGTTGCAATGCATGCATATGCAGCAAAGACAAAGTCACAAAGGTAGCTCGAGGTTGTTACCCATTGTGTCGGAGCCATCAGCACCGTCGTAGAACGTGGTCGTGGCCGGAAGCCAGTCGCTTGATCTCGCCGGCAATACGAAGAGTGCAAGGACACAAGATTTTTATTATTGAAAGTGGGCGTACCTACTGAATGTGTCGCTGTCCAGGAAGGTTTGTGCAACAAGTGAGAAAAAATACATTACTTGTTTATATAAATATTTAATTTTATGCGAAATAAAACTATCTCAAATAACAAAATGGAGTACACCATTGCAAAGAGCTCGTCGAGATGATCAAAATTGATATATTATTTGCTATATTTTGAGCTCGAATAAAAAAACATCAATTTTGCAAATAAAAAGGAGTGTTGATGTCATCGCTGACGTCAACATCATAGTGTCCATGCAAAACCACCCAGAAAACTGCCATGCAAGCCATGCAAAACCGGGTTGGACCTGGGGTGAACGGGTTCGCAAGTTCAACGGGTTGGATGACTGGTTTCTAAGTCCAAAGACCTATTTGACACAGCGGCTGTAAGTTCATGTATCTACCGTGCATTTCACTCTTTTTTTCAATCTCGCTTTTTAACCAATTGTTGATTCAAGACTGACAAGAAAATGTTGAAGCGGAGTTTTCTTAGTTTATTGAACTCAGTACTCAATGTGTTGACACCCAAAAAAGGATGAGCGTCATTCATGTGAAGAAACGTGTCAACGATGACCTAGAACATGGCTAAGGATGATCGTCAAGTTCAGAGAATCAAAGATTAGCAAAGGAGGCGATTTGGTCCAGCTTCTATGCACCGGTGCTCACCATGCATGCATTGACATCTAAAAAATAGACCAAGCTATTTTATGACCTCAAGAACGTGGCCGAGAAAGCCACGAAACATGAAGCTTGAAGATTCAACAAAGGATCGGCTCACGTGGCCTCAACACGCGCCTGACGTTTGAGATTTAACAAGGCCGCGTCCGGCGGTAATACTCCAGACGCGTCAGGCGCTTGACACCATCGCGCGTGGGATGCGCAGCTTGACTCCAGACGCGTCTGGCGCAGATACTGCAGCGTCTGGCGTTCCTCGGTGTTTTGCGCGCGAGCAGCGACGTGCAGTTAACGAATCCGCGGACGCGTCTGGCGCAGGGGCAGCGAGCGTCCGGTGTGAGGCCTGTGCCGCGAGCCTCTCTGGAGTGCGTCAGTCGATGCAACTGACGCGTCTGGCGCTACAACGCCCAGCGTCCGGCGCATGTACGACAGCATACGGATTTCCGAATCAATGCGAGTTTGGTCGGTTTTTGGAAATCTTTGGAGATTGGAAACGTCAAGGACAGTTTTCTAAAAGGATAAGACCACCCTCCTCTATATAAATAAGAGGTTCATGGCCGATTTGATCTCATCTACATCCAATCGACAAAATCAATCTACTACCGTCTTGCTTGTAGGTCATCTTCTCTCCTTCTTCGCGCCCGATGCCATGAACGGAAGATCGGCGACAACAACGCCCTAGAGCGGTCAGGGCGGCTAGGGCAGCCCATAGCTGCTACGCCCCTCACGGGGTCCGTCCCCGGCGCGTGGGGTTTCGGGTTTCAAGAGGACTTCGCCGGGCGTGTCTTGCGTACAGCGCTCCCGACGAGGCTCCTCCGACGGCGTGTCTTGCGCGTATCGCGCTCATCGTTGGAGGCACACGTCCCAAGTGTGGACATCCCTAGGCGTTTGCCGATTCTCGATTTTCGGCTTGCCCTACGTGAGAGCGATCTAGCTCTTTATTTGGTGTGTTACCGATTTTATCGTCAACACACTTTTTGGTGACTCGGCTGGGGAGGCGATTGCTTCGGCTCTACTTTACGGCCGAATCTCTCTACCCTAGCCATAATCTTAATTGATCTATTAATTATTTGGTGCGATCGCCATTGCATCTAGCCTCGGGGTCAGTTGCAAATTTGTTCTTCTAGTGCAAATCCGGCGACGAATCAGGTCCCTTAAGACCCGATTGTGTTTGTCGTGATTACAAGCTTGCGGGTAAGCGTCAAATCGGCTTCAGCTCATCCAAATTGCTAAAGCCGTATATTGCCTTCGGTTGCTACTAGCTGCTGTGTTGTGCATCGGATTATTATATTCTACATATATACACAAGCATACACGTTAGCTCATCACGTGGAGTTTGGAAGCTACCGTGCGCTTGCATCCGAGGGAGAAGAAAATAAATCTACTATACTTTGTTTGCTACCCCGAGGTGAAGCGCCCGGCGGTGGGGATCAGAGTTGCACATCTTGCTAGTGCACGTGAATTAATATATATCTCTGAACATAAATGGAGTACCGAGGTGATCCATCACAATATTATTACTCCACACCTGAGGTAAAAGCTTGCAAATTCATATGATAGTTCTAATAATTATGTTGCAAGTAATATTAATTCTCATGATGATGTTGCTAGTTATCATAGTACTAGATATGTTCCATCGGCTACTTATGATAGTGTTCCTTCAGATCATAATTATGTATATCATGATAAAGAGCCAATGTATGCTGAAAATTTATTGAGTTTTAATTCTTCTAGCAACATGTCACATATGCGTTCACCGGCTATAAGTTCTAACGTGACATGCCGATTTATGACAAAATAAATTGCTCTCCAAAATCAACATCTTATGCGGTATTAATGCTCATGATTCGCTATTCGTATTATTAATAATAACCATAGCCGAATCAATAGTAATTCAGCCCTATGATAGTGATTATTCTCGTAATTTGGCTTCATTTAATTCTAGCCGAATTAATGAAAATCCAACAAGATACATGGAAGATGTTGATCATCATTCAGCCGTATTTGACTTCCTCAAAGCAAATTTTGCTAATCAACAATCGTCATGCCGGAAATCCACCCGGATCTTCTAAATGGAGAGTACCCGCATACCACAGACCTTATATGCTATATTATGATTATTTGAAATATCCTCGATGGTTGGCGGGTGCCTAAATTTCATATGTTTTGTGGAGAAAGTGGTAGGACTGCCATAGAGCATATTGATGCATATCTCTCACAATTGGGTTCTGCCAGTAAAGAAGACTACATGAAAATATGGAATTTTCCTTTATCTCTCACTTTGGTATTGCCTTTGCATGGTTTACGTCTTTACCCGAAAATTCTGTTTGGTCATGGCTTATTCTAGAGAAATTGTTCTATGAATTCTTCGGAAGAAACACGAAAAAAGGCCAATCAAAATTAGGACAATGGTTGAGGCGGGGTGGCTAATTGATTATCAAAAGGCATACCTCACTACGAGAAAAGTGTGAGGAAAATCGAAACATGCTACTCATGACACCCACGTTGAATCGGTTAAACCGACTTGTAAGTCTGGCTGAACCGATTGCTTCTCATAATCAAGCTAAATTGGTCTCTTCGGCGTCCGAAACCGATAAGGTCAATTTAGGAGAGTATGCACATTCTTTACCTTGCAGGAAGACACCACTAGTAGAAATCTGCTCATCCATGACGAAAACCTTATGACGCTTTTGAAAATGTCGTCATAGATCGAGCCCTTTCTATGACGAAAATTATATGATCGCCCGTGTCTCTCAAGTGACGGAGCATAGGCACAAAAAATAATGACGAAAAGGTATATATCATCATTCATCGGCGAGTTCAATCGTCATGGATATCGTTTGCCCCTATGGCCCACCTACACACGTCCCACTTTGACCGGTTTGGGTCATTTGGAGTGATGAATTCAATTGGTCACGCTTTAGTTTTCTCAATCGTCACCGCACGCGACCTCGCTTTGCGTTCTGCGGAGCCGTTTGTCCCGCTTAACGGTTGGCCCACGAAATGGTCCCACCCGATATAGGGTCCCACCCAGTGCCCCACCAAATGGTCCCACCAGATGACGGGTCCCACCCAGAGCCACCAAATGGTCCCACCGGATGACGTGGTCCCACCCAGTGCCGGAAAGGGTCCCACCGACGATTGGGTCCCACCAGGGTCCCACCCAGTGCCCGACGAAAAGGGTCCCACCTCGGCGACAGGGTCCCACCAAAGTTCATTATCTAGCCTGGAACCCAATATTAACGCGAGGTGGCCTAGAACCACCAAGTCGATGTACCTCGACGTGGCCCGTAAGGATCAACTCGATGTAGCCCATGAAGGTTTTTTTACCACGTGAGTATGCGGCCCACAAACTTGCCCCAAGGCCGCGCCTCCACCTCGCCCATGGCCCAAAGACCGCGGTCGACCTCGCCCCCGGGCCGCGCTCCACCTCAGCAGCCTTGGCCCAATCCCGCACTCGCCCTCGCCCCTTAAAGAAATTGTGCAAAAACAATGCCCCGAGGTTGGTTCGAACTTCGCAACGGTATTTGTCAGATGCTAACGTTACCACTGGGCTACGTCAAGTGTTTTGATGGATGTATGGAAGTTATTTTATTTGATACATACGCACGTTAGAATTGAATCTGTACATGGGCCATAGACCCACACCAGCGCGATGCTTCGTTGTCTAACTCCCACAACTTGATCGTGCACACGAGCGCGGCGGCGGCGGCCCCCCGGTGATCGGCGTCGGCGTTGGCGTTGGCGTCCCGTGGCGTGTGATCGTCATTGGCGTTGGCGTCCCTGGCGGGTGATCGACGTTGGCGTTGGCGTTGGCATCCCCGGTGGGTGATCGGCGTTGGCGTCCAGGGCGATAGATCGTCGCTGTCGTTGGCGTCACCAGGGGCAGTTCATCGTCGTTGAAGTCCGGGGCGGTTGATCGGCGAGGGCAGCGCAGGCAAGGGCACATTAGTGCTGGTCGTGCACAAATCAGCGGTGGCGGCGACGACAGACTTGCAGGTTTGATTTGTTTTCAAATTGTTGTGATATATATAGGCTTCGTGTTTGATTTTTTTCAAATTAATGTGATATACATGCATGTCTTTCATATGTTTTCAAATTATGGTCATGTAGGACAGATGGATCGAAGCTGGATTAAGCATGGTACAAAGTTCACTAATACATATACCAAAGGAGTTGATGAGTTCATGGATTTTGTTAGAGAAAGATATCCCCGAGACAGCAACATACCATGTCCATGTCGTAAATGTCTTAATCATGTATCGCATAATCAGGCCGAAGTATGTGACCACATACACATATTTGGAATGTCGAGTTACATACACTAGGTGGATTCATCATGGGGAGTCGCCAGATGTTGAAGTAATTGAGAATTTGCAAGCTGAGGATGGAGGAAGTCACGATGCCTTTGGGTTTAATGTGGATGTGGACAATAATGATGATCAAACCTGGGATGAGGATCATGGGGTTCCGTAGCTGATTGGA
This sequence comes from Hyparrhenia diplandra, assembly GCA_015847255.1. Lineage (NCBI taxonomy): Eukaryota > Viridiplantae > Streptophyta > Magnoliopsida > Poales > Poaceae > Hyparrhenia > Hyparrhenia diplandra. The sequence goes on along the minus strand of JADLZK010004662.1, from coordinate 354,659 downwards.
GATCCAGACGCTCAAGCGTAGGTCGATGGAGAACAACCAAGGTTTGCTAGGGTTCTTGCAGATGCAAAGAAAGCACTTAGCGAAGGATCTTCCCATTCAAAATTCTCTTTCATAGTGAGGATGTTGTATGTGAAGTCTCGTTATCGAATCGAATGCAGATTTAGCACAATGATAAAGTTGGTTTCGATGGATACCCTTTGAGTGAGTTGCCAAAATCATATGATGAGGCCAAAAAATACCTTAAAGAGTTGGGGCTTGGATATCAAAACTTCCATGTGTGCAAGAACAATCGTGTGTTGTTTCGCGATACGAAAACAACCAAGTATGCTAATTTGAATGTCCGCCCGATGCGCAAAGAGTCTAGATGGAAAGACGAAAACAGGGACAAAGCAGTTCCACATAAGGTATTGAGGCATTTTCCACTCTTGCCAAGGTTGAAGAGAATTTATGCAAAGAAAAGCGAACTTCGAGGAAACTTCGGTGGCACAAGAAAGTGAGGAAGCCAAACGAGGGTGTAATGAGCCATCCAAATGATGGGGGAAGCATGGAAAGACTTTGACAGAGGGAACCATCCTTTGCAGTAGATCTGAGGAACCTGAGGCTTGCCATAGCTACCGATGGATTCAATCCATTTGGCAACATGAGTACTCGGATGCGATGTGGCCGCGTGCTTGTGACACCACTTAATCTCGCACCATGGGAAAGCATTAATCCAGCAAATTGCTTTATGTCTTTACTCATCCCAGTCCAACATCTCCGTGAAAGGACTTTGATGTCTTCCTTGAGCCCCTAATTGAAGAACTTCTAGAGCTATGGAAGGGTGTCGCACCTTAGATGCATGCACCGGTAAGAAGTTTGACCTTCGTGCGCAAAGGTTGTGGTGTATACATGATTATCCAAATGCTTGAGCACGTTGTGCCGGGAGAACAACCAAAGGGTATTATGCATGTATTCACTGCGACAAGGATCCTTTGTCTAGGAGACTAAGGGGTAAGATATGTTACATTGGGCATCGTCGTTACCTTAAAAGGACACATGCTTGGCGTAAAAGTTTGGCTTTTGATGGTAAGACAGAAAAGAAAGGTGCGCCAGGGAAGTTCACTTTGGATGAGCTTCGAGAGGAGCTAGAGAAGGTAAAAAGATGTCAGGCTAGGGAAACAATTACTCGCTGGAAAGAAAAGGAAGGGAACAAATGTGGGTCCTAAGATTTACAGCCGCAAATCTGCGTTGTGGAGATTGCCTTATTGGGAACATTTGTTGCTTCGACATAATCTTGATGTCATGCACATAGAGAAAAACGTATGTGAAAATATTCTATGCACATTACTCAATGTATTGGGCAAGACCAAGGACACAAATAATGCTAGACTAGATTTGCATGATATGGGCATAAGACATGATTTGCACTTACAGGACAAAGGCAACAACTCGCCAGTGCTCCAAAATTGCTCCTTACGTCTTAGGGAAAGAGCAAAAGGTACGGTTTTGCAAGTTTCTAAAAGGTATCAAGTTTCCAGATGGATATGCGGCCAACCTAGCAAGATACATAAGTGCAGATGGTTCGAGGGTGGTTGGAAAGTCGAAAACACATTCTTGCCACATTCTCCTACAAAGAATCATGCCACCGGGATTAAGAGGACTAGTGCCGAAGGATGTGTATGAACCAATTCGCGAGCTAGGGGCCTTCTTCAGGGAACTATGCAAAGAAAAACCTAAAGGTAGTCTGTAGTCAAAAAGCTGAAAGAAGACATTCCACCGATCCTATGCAAGCTTGAGAGAGTCTTTCCACCGCTTTCTTTGATGTCATGGTGCACTTGTGTGTCCATCTTCCTAATGAGGCACCTTTGCTTAGAGGTCCCTGTTCAAGATGGATGGATGTACCCAATAGAAAGGCGTCTAGGCACTTTGAAAATTTTTTGTGAGGAACAGGGGCAAGGCTAGAAGGATCGATCACGAGGCATATGTGGCAAGTGACACCCTAACTTTTTGTTCTAGGTACATGCAAGATATTGAAACTAGATTTAACAAAGGCTGATGATGGTAGTTGTGAGGATAGGCCATTGCCCGATGACATCTCTTTTTAAGCATGGTGCTACTCTTGTTGGAGCTAATAGGTGTAACTACATTGACAATGGTCTCATGAACAAATTAATTTGGTATGTGCTAAATAATTGTGACGGCCGACGATTATAAGAAGTAAGTCTGTCATTTTACAAGCTTGAGATTAATTATCATTTACATTTTTCTCGATTATGTAACATTTGCCCTACTTGAAGTACAAGGCAGAACTGGGAAAAAAAGGTGTTCAAGATGTTGATAGAATGGTTGAACAAGGATTTGCAAAGTGGTTTAAGTCTCATGTAAGTGACTACATACTATGATTCTAGGTTCAAGAAAAGCATTAGTATGCATCTATAAAGGGGTCATTAATAACTTTTGTTGCAACAAATTGAGAAGAAACTCGACGAGGATCCACAATGCTTAGCGAAGGACCGTGGGCACTTGCCGATGGGCCGATCTGCGAAGTTAAGCGTCTTTGCAGCCTTGTATTGTGGATGGAGTGCGTTATAGCACTGTCGATCGTGAGAAGTACCTGCCGACACAAAACAAAGGGTATATTGACGTAAGGAGATCATAATAACAAAAGCATCGACTTTTATGGTGTCCTTAAAGAGGTAATTCAGTTGGAGTATAATTCGAATTTACAATGTCGCTCGGGTCGGTGATTCTATTTCGATGCGATTGGTACAACCAAGAAGGCAAGCCGAGAGTCCCAAAAGATGATGGATATTTCAAATCCATCAATGTGCAATCATTATGGTACAAGACGGATCCATTCATCCCGACTAGTCAAGCCAAAAAGATTTTTTACCTACAAGACACGCTTTTAGGTAAGGATTGGCGAAGTTGTGCAAAAATTTGAACATAGGAATGTTTATGATGTATCCGAAAAGAAGAGGCCGGTGTTGAGGTGCATCGGGATGATTATGGTTCCGATAGTGAGCATGCAAAATCCAAGAAGTAGATGATATTGTAGTTACACTCAAAGCATTCCAGTGCGTAACCAACCGTTGTTCAAGGAAATTTACAAGAGCTTATTAAAAAACAAGAAGCCGGCCGCTGTTAGTCTCGATGATGAAGAAAGTGAGGGCGAGGAGGAGGAAGATGACACAATAGAGCAATCTTCTTGCAGTGATGGTGGCAACGATAACAATGATGATGTGTCCTTTGATGACGATGAAGACGAGGATTACTAAATAAGATAGTTCATTTTACTTGTAGCAATCGAAACAATAAACATATCATTTGTTTAATTAGTTACTTGAATAAGATAGTTGGTTTGACCTACATTGTGCAATGCCACCGCTTTGTGTTTTCAATAACAAAAAGAAAGGATGTGCGTCGAGTTTGTGTTTTCAACAATAACAAGATACATGCAAAACGTAGAAAAGCTTAGCGAAAAAGACATGCAAACTAACTTATTTAACATAGCGTAAGCTACGTAACTTCATATTAATAACAGGTTCAAAGGCACATATACGTGCCACCGAAAAAAAGACTTCCAAGTTTCTACCTTCTAGCAACCATTCCAAAGCATGATAACATAACCAGGTTCACAACCAAAATAAACTAGGAGTTTCTACCCTCCAAAGAACCATACCAAAAAGGTTCAAGTGCTATATATAAACATCTAGATATAACTATCGATGAACTGAAGTCCATCAGCTTCTATGGCCATCCTTCCAAAAAGCACTCCTAGTGCTCCTTGTTCTTCCCCTTCCTCTTCGCCTTCTCCATGCCCGCCGGGGGCCTTGAATCGGGCCTTCGCCACCGATCTCCTCGTCCTTCTTCTCGTTAGCCTGCTTGCCGGATGAAGACGTTCTCACTGTTCTTCCACTCAGCTTCCTCCACATTGGTCACCTCTCTTCAAGCGCATTGTACTTCCCGCTCACGTCTACCAAATAAAGAAGATCACATTCTTCGTGTCCTTCACCTCGGTGGTGGCATGGTTGCAAAAGAAAAGCAATTCTCGAAAAAACAAAGAGCATGAAGGAAACATAGAGCATATAGCAAGCAAAATTTATAGCAGGTGTCATATAGGAACTTTCATAGACCATGAAGGAGGCATATAGCATTGATACATATTCAGAGCAGAAGTAATTAACATTGCTTTTTGTAATTATTCTCCATGTTTGTTACAATTAATAATGAAGAAGCTAGTACCCCTTATAAATAAACTTGTAAATGCACATGTCAAACAACAAGTAAATTGGGAAATAAAAAACCCCCTTTCCTGATTAGAGTGGATAATTCAATTACCAACTAACTTCATCGGGACTAAATACACAGGATAAATTGAATACAATGGATAATTTATTTATCAACTAACTTCAACAAGACTAAATGTAGTATAATGCACTTTGGATAAAGTGGATACAATGGATAATTTAGTTATCAATTAACCTGTACAATGCAATTTGGAAAAAATAATTAGAGTGGATAATTAATTTATCAAGATGTAATTGAACTTAGCATTTCCAATGACCAAGACCTCAACTATCTAGCCATTTCCCCGTGACTACTTTGGATATAATACAATGATCCGGGAAACAAAAAACCCCCATTTCTTTTTTTTAGCATGCTTAGATTTCCCAAAAATAGATTAACAAAGTGAATGCATGCATGTTCATACACAGGCAAAATAGATGTAGTATAATGATGTGCATAAATTGGGAAAAAAACACCCATTTAGCTATGAAGCATGCAAATATATCCCAAATCAGATTAACATTGACTTGGATGCATGATCACACACAATCTAAATAGATATAGTACAATGAACTGCATAAATTGGAAAAGAAAACCCCAGATTCCATTTCAATCTGGTACATGATGTTTCATCCCATTTCAATCTCAATTTGCTTCATGCCATTTCAGTACTAATCACGCACACCCTAACGTAAAAAGAAACCGCACACCCAAACAACGAAATCCCGGCCAAGTAACCCTATGCTCACCTTGTGGTCCGCCGGCGAGGTCGATGAAGATCCGGGGCGAACTCTAGGGCGCCCCTTCCCCTTTGCAAAGACGAATGGCCATGGATCGGGTGCGACGCCCGACGGGTGATGTAGCCCGGGCGCGCCGCCATGAACTCGGCCCCCGCGGCACGCCCGGATCGATCTTTGCCTAGGCCACGAGCCCCGCCCTCAAGCGGCCCCCTGGACGAAGAGCCCCGGAGGACGGGCGCCGGCCGGCGCGGCGCCGACAGCGGCGAGCTCGGCGAGCCACCTGCGTCGTTACCGACGGCGCCGCGGGCCACCCACCTCCTGGTCTTCTTGTCGCGAGACCGGTTCTTCACGCGTTCGCCTACGCCGATTCTCTTCTTCCCCGTCAGTCCCATCTCGTTCGCGGCGGCGTCTTGGCCGGGCGGACGGCGGCGGGCGGGGGCAACCGGCGCGCGGTGGGGGTTTTGCGGGGGAGAGGAGGAGTTGGAAACGAGGAAGCGAAATGGGCCGGGGTTTTCGGTCTGTGGACGATTAGGGTTAAATATATAGGCGGGCCTGGCCATGAAGAAACCTTCAAGTAAAATATAGTTGGGCTGCTTTCGAAAACATCTACAGAAGCGCAATGGTAAGACTCCCCAAGTGATAGCCGCAGTCACAGGGATCGAGCCCAAAGTGGGCACTTTTTTTTAAATGTTACCAATTTTTTTTTACTTTTACTTTTTCAATCTACTATTTCCTGTTTATTAAGCATATTTTTTGTACTCAATTTTTTTTTCCCAACAACCTACATCAAAATGATGTGACCCACCAAAAAATTTAGGTTTTTTTTACCTTCATTTAGGTATTTTAACTAGTTTTATTGATTTAAACAATAAATAAATACAGAAATAGGTAAACATGGTCCGAAAATTCCACAACTTCACACAAAGCATCATGGGTTGCCTCCATACACTCCCCAAAAAGTTTGAGACGATTTCGAGAAAGTGGTGGTACACCTCTCGCACTACTTTGAGCACCTCTCTCATAGTGACTAGAACAAGTGAGAGAGACGTGGGTCATTGTGAGGATGTGTACCAACACTTTCTCTAAATCCACTCAAATTTTTTTTTTCCCAACAACCTACATCAAAATGATGTGACCCACCAAAATTTTAGGTTTTTTACCTTCATTTAGGTATTTTAACTAGTTTTATTGATTTAAACAACAAATAAATACGTAAATAGGTAAACATGGTCTGAAAAATTCCACAACTTCACACAAAGCATCATGGGTTGCCTCCATACACTCCCCAAAAAAGTTTGAGACGATTTTGAGAAAGTGGTGGGACACTTCTCCCACTAGCTTATTTTAGCTACATTTAGGTATTTCAAAAGGTTGGATATAAAAAAAATTACGAAACAAAAACAAAAAATAAAACATTCGGGCGCCAAAGAACATTTGGCGGCCCAAACATTTCGATGTTGTCATCCCGAAAAAAATTAGCGCCAAAAAAATACCGCCAAAACCCCCCACCCCCGCCTTCGTCACCACCATCCACTCTCATTTCCCCTCCACCCCTCCTCATTCCCAAACCCTAGCAGACGCCGCCCGACACAACCGCCGTCGACGAGCTGGTTCCTCTACCACGCCGAGGTGGTTCGTCCCCCTCCCCGCCCCCCTCCCCCCCCCCTCCCCCCACAGGACCTATCTTCAACACCTACTGAACCGCCGCCGCCGGGTGAACAGATCCGGCGAGGACATCAAAATCCGCATCCCCCTATCTCATCACCTAATCCCCTTCTTTGTCCATTTCAGGATTTGGGGACAACACCATCGCCGGCGAAATCCCTTTGCATCCGCTTCTTCGTCGAGTTGGGTTCACCGCACCACCAGATCCCCATGGTGGCAACAAGAGGTCAACTTCGTAAGCAACCTTCGCAAGAACAAGCAACAATGCACCAACAACAACGTACACACGGAAGAAGAAAAACTCGCACGACCACAAGAACAAGGAGGTAACCAACCCCGCTTTGTTGACAATTTAAGATTTTTTTCTTTTGTCCACTTAATTTGTGCCTGCTGAATGTTTAAGAATTCATTTGTTTAGTCATAGTGGAATTATACCAACGTAAATGTTTTAGATGCAATGTAATGCTATTTGATTGAGGTAGTTTGGATACATGATTCCTCATAAGATAAGGGACCTCGGGTTCCTCATATATTCACAAATTAGATTATTTACCTCTTAGCTCTTGCCTCTTAGATTATTTCCTGAAATCTTAAACCTAACCACCTATTATCTCTAAGCTTTCCGGCAAAAACTACTAGCCCCCTCCCCTTATCTTTCTTGCAAGTAGTAGTACCTCTTAGGTCATACTAAAGTCCATTTTACTATCTAATAGAAACACTTTGTAATTCTTGTTATCTATCTTGCAAGAAGTAGATCCTCCAATAACCGATTATGAGAGACGACGTGATTTGCGCGTGGCGGAGAATGAGAAGATGTTTCAACGACTCGGGCTGGTCAACATAAGATCTCAATTAAATAAGTCTATTCCACAACAACCAGCTAAGAAGGGGGAAAAACAAAGAACGAAGGGAACAAATAGTGATTCTGAATCATCGAGTATCTCCTTGACGATGATGATCAAGGAGATAGTGATTCGGAAGACACCGAATCGATGAGCAAAAGCCCCCCATAGAAATTGAGGTGCTTATTCTATCTCCAAACTAGTGGATGGGGAATATTTGCATTGAGTTATAATGTTTTTAAAATATTGCTCTTTAGTGTATGGTACTTGGTTTAGTTCAATAATGTTTATTTGATATCATTTCTTTACTACATTGTGTTGCTTATTAATGCACATCACTTACATGTATTTTAATTTTGTTTTGTACAGATTCCTAAAGGTCATAGAGTCAAAGTCCTCGCTTCAAGGACAAAGAAAAACACCAAAATGCCACCAAGAAGTAGGAATGCTAGTAAGAGGGTGAGGGCAAGTGATGGGTCACGGAGGCTACTGCTGCCCCAACAAGAGCATCAAAAAGGCTTCAAACACGGGTGCTACTGCACAATCAAGTTGATCCGCGAGAAAGGCTCAAATTCTACTACGAGCATGACCCTCGCAAACATTCTTTGTGTGCACCGAAGGTCATACGCATCATGATCATGATGGCGTACTGATGACAACAAGCGTGCTAGAGGCGATGACACCAAGGCAAGTTATAGATTATTTAACATTTTTATATGAAATCTGTTGTTCTCGGTTGCATTTTACACAAACATTGAACTGCATTTACTATTTTGTAGTTATTCCACAAAGAGCCCCAAGGAGACCGAGACCTCCCACCAAGGGAACACAAATGGAAAGGATGACAAAAAGCAATGGGAACGAGGTTGCCCATAGCTGTTGCTCAAGGAAAAAAAAGGGCCTCATCAACTGTTCAAGCGACCAAGTTAGCACCGGAGGCCGGAGTCATCGTTTGGGACAAGATTCCCCGTCCTTACTCATTTGGAAAGATTACAAGGACGACGACAAATATTACAAGAGCTTCATGGGGAAGCTAAGTGTAAGTGGATTACTATATGTATTCTTTTAGTAGCTTGTATATCTGCTTAAGATGAGTTCAACCTCTAACTATGGAATTGCCATTTGAATAGTTGCGCTTTGGAAATTGATAAAAATGACCAAGCGGTTGATGATGCTTGCACCGATGTGCTGCGCGCTCGGTGGTGCGCCAACGACGCTATCGGCTCAAGAAGCAATACTTCAATGGTGTGCCAAACAAATGAGATTAGGACAACTTCTCCTGTTGATTCTATGACTGATGAACAGTGGCAGGCACTAGTTGCACTGTGGTCTAATCCAAAGAAGATGGTAAGGGTCTTGTAAATGTATTTCTCATTGAATTTTCAAATGGTCTTATTATCTTGAACCTATGTTGAATCTCTTGTAGGAAACAAATGAAAAGAATAGGCAAAATCGCAGCAAGGTCAAGTATCACCAGCTCTGAGGTTCTCGATGCTATGTGGCGCACTTGCATGAATATGTAAGTAAATACTACCTTGTACATATTTGCCCGAGCCACTTAGTTTGCATTTGATATAATACATTGATGTTATTGATTAACCAAAAACGAATGTAAGAGGAACAATGTAGAACCTAGCGCAACACGGGATGAGGAAGTTGATGCGGTGGAGGCCTTCAAGACCCGCCATACCAGCTCCAAACGTGGTGCAATCTGAACCAAAGCAAAATATGCACTTGTAAGTTCATCCGAATCTATTGCTTTGTCGGATCGCTGAATGAATGCTATATGTCTCCAATCGGACAAATTTTGTGTGTTGTCTCTTCACCAACTTATGCCAACAAATATGACTTCTAAACTGTTGCTATCGAACACCCAACTAATGATGGGTCCTTGCTATTTCAGGATGATATGAAATTTTTAATGTCACAACCTATTGATGAAGGTGAGACACCAAAGATCAAGTGTGCGTGGTGCTGTCCCCGTGTGCTCCCGAGAACAGCACAAACCATTTCTTGAAGAATGTGGGATTGCAACCGGTGGATCTCGCGAAATCGGCTTCATCGATGAATCCGAAGCCGGGGAACGCATAGCGGTGAAGAAAGGGCAGCCGCATGGATGAACTCGATGAATCAAGAGGACCTCTGAGAGGCAAAAGAACGATTGGCGAGGCAACAAGCAGGGGAGTTGGACGACTACAAGAAGGCGGTGGAGGGAAGAACAACGCCGCGGCTGAGAGGCGTTTGATTTCACTTTCGGTGCAAATGGTAATCTTTGGAACTTCGACATGATCGCCGCTGGTACCGATGGTGTTGCTTTGCTGTTTTTTCTTATGGAAAACTAAGTTGGAGTTGTTGCTTTCTTTTTTTACTTCTTGCAAGTGTTATGAAACATCCAAGTAATGTCAACTAGTACATGTTACTAGTTGTTGATTGAGTTGTAATGTCACTTTGGATCGAGCACGCTTCACGAAATTTATTTTGCAATTTGTGATGCAATCGGTTTACGCAACAATGATGAAATGAATGTCCTTTACGTGATGATATATATGTGGTTCGATGACGAATGCTTACTACCATCTATCACGAATATTTAATCCTTTCTATGACGAACGTTATAAACATTAGCCGACGAAACGCCAATCCTTGCCGTGGACGCTTTTGTAATCATTTGTGTGACGATTCAATAATTATTCTGTGGACGAGCATATTATAAATTTCGTGGACGCCCATACGAAGGTTCGTGGCACGTCATACATAGCAATCTGTGACGAACAATGGGATCCAATAACAAACGCGACACGTGGTACAACAAAACCGCCACGTCGGTTTGCCACGTCATCTGCCACCTCATCCGCCACGTCATTCGCCACGTCGGCGATCCGCGAGCGGCGTTACCGCGAACGTTATGACGAATGAGTGACGAACGAAAAATCGCCACAAAGACGCGATAACGGCGCCCGTTAACGGCGTTGTCTACAACGCCGGCAGATTAGTTGGTAGTGACGAAAAACAACGGCGTCACGGATGGAAAACACATCTATGACGCCGATATTTTCGTCATTGATAGAGTGCACATCAATGATGAAAAGTGTTGTTTCGTCACCGATTGACAAATGTGACGTCCAATAGATGACGAACGCGTTTTCGTCATAAGCTCGTCACAGAAACAACTCAGTGACAAATTTGACGTTGTCCGTGACGATAGTGGGACGTCATTGCTGAGCACATACCTACTAGTGCACCTTCGATGGCCGAAATTCTGGAGAAAAATAATCCGGCCATATTAATTCGACCGGGGCAAGCCGATTCCGCTATTGGAAAAAATGTCATGATCGGCGAGCCTAGAGAGCCTAAGAGGAGAAAGCAAATCTCGGATCGTGAGGTGGTGCTACAAAAACTAATGATGATCGGGAAAGCCTCAAGATCACCATTAAGTCTTCGGGCTCGGGGCAAGCTCATGTTCCCATTCATAAGCGAGAGGTCAACCACTAGTGTCATCATCTAAAAGGGATTGCTGGAATCAATTTTTAGAACTAGTGGGCAAAAAAAATCAGCAAGACCGATTGCTCAAATCGGTCAAGCTATTCATATGCAAAAAGTGCAGCACACACATAAAGGTGGAGTATTGGTTCCTTGCTCGTTAATGTGTCAAGATCTTCACCAAAGGAGAGCGTGTGCTAGCGAAATTCACAATGGGCAGCAAGTATTTTACCTCGTAGCCGATTGAGCCAAAGCCAATCGTGCTTCGATAAGAAAGAGCCAACTAAGTCGGCTACGCCAACTACCTTACTTGAGATGGCTAAGCCGACCCGAGAGGCAAACAAAGCTGGCTAAGGTTGCTGCCATTGAGCATGAATCGACATTGACGACTTCCGAGTCGGCTAAGTCGATTCCTATTGTTGTAGATTTTTCCACGGGCGCTTCAAAGCAAGTTTTGCTAGTACTATGGTGGGTGTCGAGATGCAAGAAGAGCCTGAGGAGGAGATCGGTGGTGTTAGAGAGAGCACACAAACTCTTTTCAAGGGTATTGCTAATGATGAGACCATCAAGAGCGTAACCTTGGTTGCTACATCTTTCATCACTAAGGTTTTGAATCGGCTTGCACTACTAGCCGATTCATTTGAAAGCTCAAGGTCAGTAACGCTCAAGAGAGAGATGAAAAACCCTCAAGTGAAGACAAAACTGTTATCCACAAATTTCAAATTGAAGATATTTCAAAAGATAGCAAAGTTGCTCCAATGTTAGAAGACACTAGGGGCAAATAAAATCTCTCTATCTCTACCAAAAGCCGATTAATTCCATTGAGCAAGGAAAATCGGCCGGAGATCCTTCTTTGGAGCATGTTCATCAAGATGAAGGAAAGGAGGATGCTCATAAAGCTAGTGGAGGCAAGAGGCATGACAAGGAAAAAGGGAAATAGAAGACCGGCTTAGCTTCAAGAGCTTCTAGCTAAATATACAAAGATGGGGAAGAGAATCGATTAAAGAAAACCCAAGCGTCAAAGTTGCCTCCAAAGCATAATCCTCAAAGACAACATTGGCAAAGGAAGGTGAATGTTTCATCATATTTCGAGCCACAACATGTGAAGTATGCAGCTCCGAAATGCTTGAAAGAGTCATCTTACAAAGACCAATTAGATCAAAATCGGTCCGAGCTATGCCAAAAGGAAAGGTGGTAAAACAAGTTTACCGCATGAAGTATGATGGACGGAAAAAAGAAAAAAAATCAGATCTGAATGTTACCATTGAAAAGCCGATTACATTGTTGAAAAATCTGGCTATTAATGGTAAACAAGTTGAAAATTCATCTATTAATATTGTAGGTACTAAATCTGAACAAAGGAAGGTAAAAGTACCTAAGACCAAAAGACAATTGCTGCTGTCCACAACAGAGACTAAACCGATATGCTCAATCGGTTTACCAAGATGGCAGGAAAAGGAATTACTGAAGCTCAGTCTTGAGAGAAGCTAAAAGAAAGGGGCCTAGCATGGGTTCCAAAAAGAAGCATTGAAGTTAAAAGGGATGATGATCAGGGATGTGGTGCATCACAAACAAATAATAGAAGGAAAAGATTCAAGATACAATTGCCAAGTTGGAGGTTTGCACCAAATCATCGAATCATTGGTCATGGCATCATCTATTTTCTCTGCCTGTGCATTTGTGGAATTCACCTCAAGGTATGCATGGTTATCCCTCATATTCTTATGTTGATCCTTGGTATGGGTCTTTATATTATGGAGGGTCGCCAGATTATTACGCTTATCAATGATCAAGAGCCGAAATATTTTATTTCGGTCATACATGCTCGTTGTGTGAATTCGAATGGCCGATACTTTGTTATCGTCCTAAGTATAAATAGCCGATGCATGCATCGTGCTATTTGAAAGACTTCCGCAAAAATTTTATTTTTTCTATGCGGGGACGTGCAAAATCGATTCAGTCGATCAAACCTGCCGGCCAAGCCGATTCACAAAGAACGTAGCCGATGAATGATTTAAACCATCGTGCTATTTGAAGAAGCCCCTAGGAAATTTTACTTCGGTGACTTAAGGCCCGGGGCAATAAGAAGGTATATATATGATTGGCAAACTTAGCCGATTAAATGTGTATATTTAATCATGGTTTCTATTTGTATATCAAATTCAACCGATTGAATTTATACATGTTAATCGTAGCTAATCTTCAATCATATTTGAGCTGATTATTTATGCATGCTCTAAATCGTGGCCTTTTCATTAATCAGATTTGGCCGATTGGATATGTTAATCGTGCTTTTTTACATATTCACATGCATCAGCTAATAAACTACATATATACATGCATGCATCGACCAATAGGTTGCACTTGCACCCAATGATCGGTTGATAGCAACTTGGACGTGTCTCAAGGATTTACAGAGAAAGTTGATCTTCAGCTTAGCTTCTGAGGGATATATGTTTTTATATATATGCATGCATGCAAATGGATAACATATGTGCATGGCTGACAAGACGGTTCAGCTGACTATTTCAGTTGGTGGTTTCTGATCGGCCGAGCCGATTGATCAAATCGGCTCAATCGATTTTCTACTGAATGGTCATCCAACTCTATTCAATGAAATTTTAAATCGGCCTAAAATTAGTTCTAATAATTTTAGCACCGATTTAGAACATTGAAGAAATATTTTGTTTTGCAGGATCCAAGCTCTAAACATGACAAGACTGCTTGCTTACCGGGATTCGACTACTAAAGTAAAATATTCAATAAAAGAGCAAGCAACTTTGATTAGACTTACCAAGAAGGAAACTGAAGATATTCTGAAAAGGTGACATAAGCCAGGAAACAAAAATGGAGACGACGATGATGATCTCCCAAGAATATTTAACGGGGAGTGCTTCAGAGAGGTATTATCCAAATATTTGGTAAGAGGCCTAGTGCTCTCAAACAATGGCCGATACATGTATCGCCCTTAGAACAAAATGACCGATGTAAAACGTCGCCGAACAACCGATATGATGGGCATTCGTGTTGTTTGGTTTTCTTTTGTCTTGTTTTCAGGTTCGTGCATCTCTCGCCTGAAAATAGGGGGCATATGTTGACACCCAAAAAAGGATGAGCGTCATTCATGTGAAGAAACGTGTCAACGATGACCAAGAACATGGCTAAGGATGATCGTCAAGTTCAGAGAATCAAAGATTAGCAAAGGAGGCGATTTGGTCCAGCTTCTATGCACCGGTGCTCACCATGCATGCATTGACATCTAAAAATAGACCAAGCTATTTTATGACCTCAAGAACGTGGCCGAGAAAGCCACGAAACATGAAGCTTGAAGATTCAACAAATGGTCGGCTCACGTGGCCTCAACACGCGCCTGACGTTTGAGATTTAACAAGGCCGCGTCCGGCGGTAATACTCCAGACGCGTCAGGCGCTTGACACCATCGCGCGTGGGATGCGCAGCTTGACTCCAGACGCGTCTGGCGCAGATACTGCAGCGTCTGGCGTTCCTCGGTGTTTTGCGCGCGAGCAGCGACGTGCAGTTAACGAAGCCGCGGACGCTGCCCGGCGCAGGGGCAGCGGCGTCGGTGTGAGGCCTGTGCCGCGAGCCTCTCTGACTGCGTCGGTCGATGCAACTGACGCTGCGTCTGGCGCTGGCAACGCCCAGCGTCCGGCGCATGTACGACAGCACACGGATTTCGAATCAATGCGAGTTTGGTCGGTTTTTGGAAATCTTTGTGTGGGGATCACTCCTGCCCCCTTAGCCTTCGCTCCCGGAGGGGCGGGAAGGGGGCGAGGGCTTCCCACGGGTAGAACGGTACTGCGGTGGGAAGTGAACGGAGCGTCCTCCGCTCAGCCCGCCCCCCTCGCCGGGCGCTGCCGAGGGTTGGGCGGATCGGAGGGGCTCGGCTCCCTTGCTGCAAGCGGCCGGGTGCGCGTGGCAAAACGTGGGACAAAAACGAGCAAATGGCGCTTAATCGGCCAAGTGTCTCCCCCCTCTCTCTCGAGCCCGTATCCGGGTATTTATAGGAATACCAGGGGGCAGAGGGGCTGATTTACAATTTGGTACACGGTAGATAGAGCAACACACGCTTATAGGTGGGCCCCTCTAGGGGCAAGCTAGTAACTAACTATACAAGGGTAACATGGGAAATGCACCGAGGGTCTTTCGTCGCTCGGGACCGTAGGGTTTCCTCCCTCCTGGCCGCCGGGTTGCCTCCTCTGCGGAGGGGGGTTCGCGGCGGGCCTCCTCCGCTGCCCTCCTTTCTCGTGGACTCGGACGCTAGCCTTCGGGGACGCTCCGTGGCGGAGTGGCCCCCCCGCCGCTGCTTCCTTGCGGAGGATTCGCCTTCTCCTCGATCTGCGCTTCTTCAAGATTTGATAAGGGTTAGCCCACGGCCCTTCCCCGGAGGGCTTTTCACGGAGGCCTCCCCAAAGGTGGGGCGAAGCCTCGCCGGTCGGGGTGCCCACGGAGGGTCCCTACGCTTGTTGGTCCTGCACGACTTAGCGTTTAGGGGGTTTAAGGGTTACTTCTTGGCCCTCCGGAGTGGGGCCTGCGGGGCTGCCGGGGCTAGCTAGGGTTGCCCTCCCCAACAGCCGCCCCTCGAAGGTCTGGTTCCCTCCGAGGGGGCCAGAGCAGCGAAAAAGAATGTCCTTTCGGAGGGTCCCATGTGGGTGGCCTGTTGGGCGCCCCATGGGCCCTTGCCGGCCGCGGCCCCCGGCTGCTCGTGGGCCGCGCGGAGGTGGGCTTAGGCCTTTTTACGGCTGCTTAGACGGGGGTTTAGGTTATCCTTGGGTGGACGTGGTTGGGTGATCCGGTTGGGTGATCCGGTTGAGGCGCGGATAGGGTGTTTTTGTGTTTGTTTATGGAGTACGGATGCCGTCCGTTTGCTTTGGACGGATGGATCGGAGGGCGGGGCGCTGTTTTGGGATCCGGGCCGCGATCTTCGGGGGTTGCGGCTGGATCCGCGCGCCCTCCTCTTGGCCGCGACCTATAAATATGTAAGGTTGGTAGGATTAGGGTTTGTGCTCCCATCTTGCTTTTGCGTTTCGCTTCCGCCTCTCGCCTTTGCGCTCCTGCCCTTCTTTCTTTTGCTTTGCCGCCGTTCTCGCGCTTCCGCCTAGCGGAGGCTCTCGTCCCCTCGGCCCTCCGCGCTTTGGTTGTTTGCTTTGCTCGCCCGCGTAGCTTCGATGGCGCGTGTCAAGGAGACTTCGAGGCCGAAGCCCATTGTTGAGAGTTTCGAGCTTCCTCCGAGCAAATGCACGGAGAAATCTCTCAAGAAGCTGCGGAAGGAGTACAAGTGGTTTGGGCCTAAGAGGGCCCGGCCCTCGGAGGGAGACGGTTCCGTCTCCGGGCGCCGGGCGAGGTGGTCGCCTTCCCGGAGTTCTTCCACGCCGGGCTCCGCTTCCTGCGTCGGAGTTTGTCTTTGGCGGTCCTGCGGAGGTGGAACCTCCGCTTTCATCGGTGACGTCCTCACCTTCCCTCGGTGGCCACCTATGTGTGGGCTGCGCGCTCCGTCGGGCCGGAGCCTTCCGGTGGACGGCCGTCGGTAGCCACGCGGTGCACACCCGACCCCGCACCGTCAAGGTGACGACGCGGAGGTCTTCTCGTCGCAGTTTGGGGTGTGCACCTTCATTCCTCGGAGCGGGGTGGAGGCCCCCGCCCCGGCGCAATGGAACAAGTGGGTCGCCGGCCCGGGCCGGACCACTGGTTCTACTACGGATCGAGGAAGCGGAGGGGGCTCGTCGGCACTCCGGCGATCTCTGTCGCGCGAAGGCTGAAGCCGCCAAGACGGACGCCGCGGCGAGGGAGGCTGGAGGCGCTGCGCTTGATGGCGCCCCATGTGTGCATGCGCGACCTGGTGGAGGAGTTTGCGGGGGCCAATGTCTCGCCCTTGTGGCGGGCGAGACCTTTTCGTCGAGGTCCGCGGTCGGACCTCCTACGCGCCTGCGGGCCTGAAGGCCCCGGAGATGGATCTGGTGAAGGTGTGGCCGGGCGGCGGGCGGAGGCGCCGGGCGACGACAAGGAGGAGTTCGACCGCCTTGTCATGGCGGAGGGCTGCTGCGGTCGCCGAGGTTTTGATCGGGCAAGCCGGAGAGTCCGGAGATCCGAAGATCCGGGCGAGCCTCGCAAATCGGCACCGCACTAATCGGGTGTATGATTTGCTTGGGCGTTGAGTACGATGACCGGCCAACGGAGGCCGACGCCGACGCGATGGACGCCGGGAGGCGAAAAGAGGGGGTCCGCAAGGCTAGCTCACAAGGTGGGCGTGCCTCGGAGCCTCCCGCGGCGCGAAGCGCAAGTCTGCCGCCCCGCCCGCCGTTTGGAGGAGGCGGGTTCGTCTGGCGGGGCCAGCGCCGCCGCGAATGGCGGACCTCGACTATCTCCTCATCTCGGATGAGGACGACGAGGCGGAGGATGCGCGGCGGAGGAGGACGCGGAGCGGGGAGGAGGCCGAGGAGGAGGAGGGGCTCCGATGACGGCTCCGGCCGTGAGGGAGCGGGAGGAGGAGGGGAGCCGTGGTGGCGCCCCCGAGGAGGAGGAGGAAGTCGACGAGGAGGAGAGCGGCATGGTTGCGCTCTGCGCCCCGCGCCGCCCGCCGCATGAGTGCGCGGGTGCCGCGTCCATACCGACGCAGCCATGTGTGGGCGGAGGGCGGGATTGGGCGGATCCCGCGGAGGCCCCGACCGGGAGTGGGAAAGCTCTATGGGGTAGCGGAGGGCCTTCTTTGCTGCCTTATGTGGCGGAGACAATCGGCATTGATGATGTCGATGTGGAACTCCACACGGGGGCTGACCTCGGGACACCCCTTCGCCAAAGACCGACGTCGAGCGAGGATGATTGGGCGCATCTTTGACCGCGTGCGCCTTCCGGAGGCGGAGATGCGGTGGCCAACCGCCCCCCTCCGCTATTCATGAGAACATCAAGGTGAAGACCGCGGAGCTGTTGGTGCTGGCGCGGGGGGCGGCCATCCGGGAGGGCTGGGACTCCGTTGACCATAAGGACGCTCGGAGGAAGGCCACCCTCGAGCTCAAGGAGAGCCGCCCGGGAGGTCCAGCGGCTCAAGGCGGGCCGGCGGGCGGGGCGGAGCGGCTCCCGGAAGGAGGTGGCGGACCCGAAGGAAGGGGGCGGGGTTCTCCGCGCCCGAGAACTAACGCCAGCGAAGGAGGCGCGGGAAGCCCGCGCCGTTGTTGGTATTTGTTAAGCCTACGAAATAATTAATAATCCGCAAGCGCACGGATACTAGTGAGCATTTCACCCAGTCGGGGTTTTAAATATCGAATCCACGGGGAGGATGGTGTGAGGAATAATTGAGGCATATAACTAATCCCCGAGTGTCAATCAAGGATAGGAAAGGATCAAAGAGGTAAGAAGATTCCTATGGTTGTCTAGTTCTCCTTCTTGTAAGTTATGTAGATATTGATCTTAAAAGGGATCGTACTCAAGAGAAGGTAAGGGCGAAACTTACTATCTCCCAAAGACTTGGATCCTACGTATCCTATCTACGGAAGTGGAATACAAAGGACTCAATGGTACTTGTCACTACCACGATCTACCACTCTCCCAAGGTAGGGAGCACTCATAAGTAACTTTGATCTAGGCACCACGCCTACACCTAAGTAAACCCCTCTAATCTATAGATTCCCATAAATTAGAGTACTCAAAGAGTTATGAACATTAAGAAAAATACTAACACTGAAGATAATATGATACTTACTCAAATAAGTAGTTGATCCACCATAGAAGTCTTAGGATCAAGTGCTATAAAGCCTTTGATCCCAGAGGTACAAGCGTAGAGGAGTCACCAACATGTCGTGCTTCCCTTCTTCTCCTCCACTCACTCTTTTTGCTCTCAAGAATAGATCTAGAACTTAATTAGAGTTCTAGATCTAATCTCTCAACTTGATATTCACTCATGATTAGATCTAATTAGATAGATCTAATCTACTTCTAATCCACTTCTAATGATAGGTCTAATTAAGCTCTAATTACATGTCTAATTCTACTTCACTAATCCTTTAGAGAGAGTTGATCCTTTCTAGGGACCCCTCTACTACTAAGAGTTAATGAGATAGAATAAGATAGTAATGAATTAGGGTTTTGCCCTGGGGGCAGGGGGTCTTCTTATATAGGCCTTGGCGATGAACGTGAACCCTTGGATCAAACCGACCTTGGCAACGGTGTAGATGCAACCTCAATGTCGGTGGTAAACCGCCATAGAAAGGGGACGATGACAGGTGGGACCCACCTGGCGGCCGCCAGTGAGGGTGTTGGCGGGCGCCAGGCCATGGTGGGCCCTGCCTGTCAGCTCCTTCCTGGTGTCTTCTGGTGTCTTCTAGAATGTTTTAGTCCACAATTCGGGTTGAATTAATTCACGGCCAAGTCTTGTCATCATAGGTCTTGTATATTCCGGAACTTTCTCCATTATTCTCTGCATTTTTCTATTAAGTCCCTGAAAATATATAAATCACCTAAACTCATGGAATTATGTTAGTTATACCCCCTAGACTTATATTAATATTCAAATTAAGCCCTTATTCATGTTTAATTGACTAGTAATTTTATGCTATAACAGTGTCAACGGCCGCTCGGGCGGCGGAGGTGGAGGCCTCGGCCAAGAAGCTTAACGACCTTGAGCTTTCTTGGTACGCAGAGGCGGAGGCCTTCAAGGTGGCGCTGGACGAGTTCTTGGAGGGGGCGGGTGCTGCTCCCTCGGTGGCCCTTCCGGGGACTGATCTTTGCACTCGTCGGCGGCGACCGGATGCGCCGCGAGGCCGCGGGAGCTCAAGAAAGGTGATGGTGAGCTCCGCGGACTTCGGGCAAGCACGGCGGCGTTTGCCTTCGAGGGTGCCCTTCGAGGGGCTCCGGTGTGAGAGCACCGCGCCCGCTCTCGAAGATCCGGCTTGCACCCTTTCCGAGTCTTTGAGGAGGTCAAGGCGTCCACGGAGGATCAAGACGTGAAGCATTTTGCGGCGGCCTTCGTTAAAGCGGTTTTGGTACGAGGGCGGGCGGGAGCTTGCGCTGGATCTCGCGAAGGCCAACCTCGCCAGAAGGTTCGTTCTCTCTTCTTATCTTTTTGCTTCCTTTGACCTCCGCGGTGTTTTCTTTATGACGACTCATGCGGTGGTGTGGTGTTGCTGGCCGCGCTGCTGCTGCTTCCGGAGCCTCCGTTGATGCCGGACGGGTTGAGGTGTCGGGCGCCTTTGGGCGGCTCCGGCGCCTCGCCGCGGCTGAAGGTCTAGTCCCCCGCCCGGCTCTGCCCCCGCCGCCTCCCGACGCCCCCGCCACGTCTCCTCGCCGCATCACCAACCGCCACGCTTCCGTCTCCGGCGTCCCTCCGGGAGGCGCATCGGCTCCCGGCGATCCTCCCCGCGACTCCCCCGGCCACTAATGCCACTGCGGCCTCCGAGGACGAGGTGGTTTAGGGCTCCATAGGATTTTAGTTGTTTTTGCAAAGCTTAAGTTTGTGGCCTTCAGCGGTCTATACTTTCTGCCTTCGGGCATCGTAAACTTTTAATGAAGGATTGGCGGTTTTGTCACTCTTTACCCTTCGCTAATTTATGTTTGTTCATCTTCGCGGTTCGCCTTGGCGGGTTCCGGTAGTTAATAGCAGTTGTTTATTGTGTTGGCCGGCGCAGTACCGGGGGCCTGCGCGAGGGTGCTCAATGTGGTTCCGCTTGATGATGAACCGTCGATGTGTTTATTTCGGGCGAGACTTGGGTGCACGCCATGCAGCGATTCCCCTGGACTGCCCTTCGAGCGGTTCTCGTGGGGAGGGGGTCGAAGTGCGACACCGCCAACCAAGCCGGAGGCCTTCCGGCGGTCGCATGATTTGACAAACCGTCAAGTGGAGCGGATGCTTTTGGGGCCCGGCGCTAAGCGCCGTCGTGGCGGAGGATGACATAGAGGATGAAGAGGCTGTTGCCATAGCACTTGGCCAGGCGGCTTGCTGGGTTGACCACGGGGGTCGGGTTGTGGTGCCGAAACAAGAGGACATCGGCTTCGAATGGAGCGACATGCGGAGGGTCTTCCGTCATCGAGTGTTGAGTGGTGACCTCCCGCTCGTGGTGTCGGAGCCGGTTGTGCCAGAGGTCGCTCCTTTAGCTGACGAGCTAGTGGAGGTAGTTGATGTGGAGGCTTTTGTAGAGCGTGTTGCGAAGGTGCTCGTTAGGGCGGTCCTTCATGGTGTTGTGACTTGTGTAGCGGAGGATATATGTGCGGAGGCCCCTGACAGCTTTGGGCCATGAAAGGTGTTGTAATTTGTTGTATTATTATGTAAGTGGTGTATTTGCGGGGTTACCTTTGTGTTGTTGCACTTGTCTGCCCGTGTGTGTCCTTTGTTTCTCTTGGTGTGTGTCTACGTAGGTAGCCGTGTAAAACAGCGGCGTCCCCTATTTCTCTTAGTGCGAGACTCGCGCGATTTGCGAAGGTAGCCGTGTAGAACAGCGGCGTCCCCTATTTCTCTTAGTGCGAGACTCGTGCGATTTGCGAAGGTAGCCGTGTAGAACAGCGGCGTCCCCTATTCCTCTTAGTGCGAGACTCGCGCGATTTGCGAAGGTAGCCGTGTAGAATAGCGGCGTCCCTATTTCTCTTGGTGCGAGACTTGCGCGATTTGCGAAGGTAGCCGTGTAGACCAGTGGCGTCCCCCTATTTCTCTTAGTGCGAGACTCGCACGATTTTGCGAAGGTAGCCGTGTAGACCAGCGGGCGTCCCTATTTCTCTTAGTGCGAGACTCGCGCGGTTTTCTGCGAAGGTAGCCGTGTAGAACAGCGGCGTCCCCTTATTTCTCTTAGTGCGCGAGACTCGCGATTTTCGAAGGTAGCCGTGTGGAACAGCGGCGTCCCTATTTCTCTTAGTGCGAGACTCGCACGATTTGCGAAGGTAGCCGTGTAGAACAGCGGCGTCCCCTATTTCTCTTAGTGCGAGACTCGCGCGGTTTTGCGAAGGTAGCCGTGTAGAACAGCGGTGCTCACTGCTTTTTATTGGGGAGTTTTGATTTTACAGAGCTGCTTTGGGACGCGGAGGGTCCTTTTTTGGGCACGGGGTCGGCTGTTGAAGCTCCGGGTAGACGTGGGGGTGCTCCCTTGCGTTCCTGCGAGCCCGCGACTCATCGTCCGGAGGCCTGGACGTGGACGACCCGTCGCGCGGCCCGGAGCTCTTGCGGAGGTGGCGTGCGAGGGGTGTTCCTGCACTCCGTGGACGCCCCGGCTTTTCTTGACGGTGGTGCTGCGGGTTGTCGCAGTTGCGCCGCCTTCTCACGCTCATGTTCGTGGCTGTGCTTCGCCCCCTCGGAACTTTGACTCCTTTGGTGGAGTTATCCACGGGAGGATGTTACATTCTCCATTGTGGTATCTCCTTCGGAGGGTCTTCGTGCGAATTGGCTGGGTCCCGTGCGAGATGCTCCCGAGCGGGCGGGCGTAGGTGGTTGCGGAGGGCCGAAATGCTCTAGTTTGTCTGCATTTGGCTTCTGTTGGGCTGCGGAGATTTGGATGTTTCGCTGCCTCGGGGGCACCTATAGCGCCGTTGCTCTTCATTGCACTTCGCGGGTCGCGCCTTTGGGGGTCGGGCTCGCTTTACATTTTCCATTGTGGTACCTTCGCTAGGTTGTTGGTTCCGGGTTTCGGAGGTATGTTGGCTTCGCTCTGAGGATCGGGGGTTGGCCAAGGGGCGTGGCATGGTGTTATGTACGATCCCGGTTGCTACTCTCCTGCTATTTGGGACTGTGTGGGGTTGGAGGGTGGTGGCTGGTTTTATAGTGCTCCGGGGGTGGGGGTTGGTTTCTGGTGTTGGTTGTGTATCATGAATGTTTGGTGTAGTTATGGCTTGTACGGCGGAGGCCCCCGCCCTTGGTAGGTGGCGTGGTTAAGGCTTTCACTATGTAAAAAGGCTAATAACCGCCCGGTGAGCCCGGAGACGCGTCACTCATAACGGCGTCGTACGTGTTGTGACATTACTGACGCGCGGGCTGGGCGACCGTCAGTAATAGGCGTCAGATGGTCCCACAGGACCAATACGCGTCAGTAATAGGAGGTCATTACAGACGCGTGTTGATGTGACGCGTCTGTTTTCTTAATCCGAGCGCGTTTTTCGTTGGTGAGCACGGCCGCTGCTGCGGCCAGTGCTTTTTGAAACCGTGTGCGCGCAGAATTCAACGTATCTCGAACCGCGCGTTTCATCACGGCGCATTTTTCGAGACCGATCGGGACCGTGGATGCAACCCCTAATTCAGAGCGGCGTTTTTGCGTACGGACACCTTTTAGGCGCCGTGCAATACCCGTTAAAAGTACTACGGGCGGCGTGGGATCCGCAGAACTTCGGCGTGGTCGATACCCGTCCGTGTTGCTTGACACGGTACGACGGCGTGTCGCGAATACCGGCGCTTGGAACGGTACAAGGGTCTGCGAACGCCCACGTAAATTAAAGTCAGGCGTTTATTTTCAGGCGAGTTGTGTTAGGAGGTGTCTGTACATGTCGCAACCGCTACCGACGCGCGTTTATTTTCAGACGAGTTGTGTTAGGAGGTGTCTGTACATGTCGCAACCGCTACGACACGCGTTTATTTTTAGGCGACTTGTGTTAGGAGGTGTACGTACATGTCGCAACCGCTACCGACGCGCGTTTATTTTCGGGCGACTTGTGTTAGCGGGTGTATGCGTACATGTCGCACCTCCTCCCGACGCCAGCGTATAGTTTGGGCGAGTTGTGTTCTCGGGTGTGCGTACATGTCTCGGCCCACCTCTTGACGCAGCGTATAGTTTTCAGGCGAGATGTGTTAGCGGGTGTGCGTACATGTCGCAACCGCTACCGGCCAGCGGTCATTTACTGAGCGTGTGTTGTCGCCACGGTATGCATCTTGTTTCTTTGGGCCCTGCATCCGGTTTTGAACGGGCCTCCGCTTCTCTCCGGCAGAAGCCGGCCTTCCTTTGGGCCTGAATTTGGACCTGCATGTTAGGCCCGTTCTCTTGTGGTAACAACGAGCTGGGCCGTTTCCCGCTGACGATGGATGTCGGCATGCGTGTGTAAGTGGCCCACGGCCTTGTCACGCGAAGCGCGCCACGTTCGTTGGGTTACTGGCGTATGTGGTACCATGTGTGCGTAACTATAGTACTCCTACCTAGTAAAGCGAGATATGCGTTTGTAAGCGTACCGGTTAGGGTTATCACGTTAGCGGCGATTCTTTAGAAATGCGTGCGCCTATACCTTGTACGTCGCGTTCGGGTTAGCTGCTCGGGTTACTTCTAAAAATATATAAGGCATTGCTGCCACACACTTGAGCACCGTCTCTCTCTGGCGGTGGCGGCACACGCAGGGGCAGCGGAGGAGCGCGACGCCACGGGGCGGCGGCTGCGTTGGTGTGTGCTCCGCCATATCGAAGCCGAAGTACTCACGGGCGTGCTTAGAGCTCTCCTCCTTTGTCACCGCATTCCTCTCCGGCATTATATTGGTGCTCGTGCGTTTCGGGCGGCGGCGCCTTAAAGAAGGGCATACGCTGGCGTGCTCCGGCCGCCATCTTCGTGTCGGGCGTGCTCCGCCAGCCCGCAGGGGATTTCCCGGGGCGGCCGTGCTCCGCCAGGCTCTGCGGGGGGTCGCCCGCACGGTGGTCGCCGATCTCGAACCGTAGGCGAGCAAACCTAGCTACAGACGCTTCTAATTAAAATACAATAGTGCTTCTGCATCGATTAATGCATAATGGCTGAGATAGAATTAAAGCATCTAGTTGTTGGCAACAATATCTTGACTTAAATTGGCTGAGGATTTCTTCCATTTCCACCATGCTTAATTTTGTAGACGATGGGGGATCGAAGCCCTTTGGATGTACCGGGTGAGGCGTGGCGGTCGTGAGTACATAGATGGGTTGCAATCTTTCCTAGGCTGCTGCGGAGGCCGATATCGCGAGACCCAGATGCCGGGTTTGTGGTGCCCATGTTTGGACTGCAGGAACCAGATGCAATACTCGAGTTTGTTTACAGTCCATGCCCACCTAATCCTTCGAGGTTTCATGGCTGGGTACACAAGTTGGAACAAGCATGGAGATGGTGTCAACGACGGAGAACAAGCGCAGGTTCCTGAAAGTGGTGCCGGTGGCGAGGAAGAAGCGACATTTGAGGATGAGGAAATAATTACTGATGATGAAGTAGCAGAGCTTGCTGCGAGCCCTGTCCCTACTATTGAGGATATGAACAAGTTCTTTAGCGTGATGGCATGGGCTACGATGAATACATCGCTGAAGAGTTGAAGAAGCTGGAATAGCTCTTGAAAGATATGAGGACACCACTCTCTTCGCCTAGCAGAAAGAGTTTTTCCAAGCTATCTGGTATACTAAAGCTTCTCCAACTGAAGGCAGAGAATCATTGGACTGACAAGAGCTTTAGACAATTGCTACGGGTGATTGGGGATATGCTTCCCCCACAGAATGCGTTGCCAAAGACGACATATGAGGCCAAAAAGATCGTTTGTCCACTGGGATTGAAGTTCGAGAAGATTCATGCTTGCATGTATGATCATCCTGTTCGGGGTGACTATGCGCATCTTGCCGCATGCCCCAAGTGTAAAACCTCTCGTTACAAACGAACAACTGATGATGGTGAAGAAGGCGGGGAGGTGCGCCGTAAAGTTCCTCGGAAGGTTGCATGGTACTTTCCAATAATTCCTCGCCTAAAACGTCTTTTTGCAACCTCCGAGGGGCGCACGGTGATGACATGGCACTCGGATGGCCGAAGCGTGATGATTATATAAGGCACCCAGCAGATGGTATTCAGTGGCGGGACATTGATCACAAACATAAAACTTTTTCTGATGACCCAAGGAATATTCGGTTTGCACTGAGCACAGATGGCATGAACCCCTTTGGTAACATGAGTAGCTCACATAGTGTCTGGCCGGTGCTATTAACTATCTACAATCTTCCACCGTGGGTGTGTAACACGAGGAGATACATGATGATGTCGGTCTTGATCTCTCGGTCCTCATCGGCTAGGTATTGACATCGATGTGTACCGAGGCCGCTTGTTGACGATCTCAAGGAGCTCCGAAAGAGGGTGGTGTCGGTGTGTACGATGCTTACAAGAAAGAGCGCTTCAATTTACGTGCCCCTGCTCTTCACCACAATCATCGATATTCCAGACACCGTAGCGTGTCCGGCGAGCAAAGGAGAGAAAAGACTGCTTTCATTGCTTAGACGACACCGAGACTGCTGTTTGGTGAATAACTCAAAGAAGAGGGTTTATGTAAGGCACCGACGTTTCCTTCCTACAAAGCATCCATACCGTGAGTTGAAACGTCGGTTTGATGGGATGAAGGAGAAAGCAACCGCACCAAGGCATTTCAATGGGGAACAGGTTTACGAGCGGTGGTAAAGGATACGACCGCCCGCCTGACGAACCAAAGGAAACAAAGAGAAAGAGAAAGAGAAAGCGATCGAAGAGCTAGAAACCGCAAAAAAGCTGCCGATAAGAAGAGGTGGAAGAA
Source organism: Hyparrhenia diplandra (assembly GCA_015847255.1). Taxonomy (NCBI): domain Eukaryota; kingdom Viridiplantae; phylum Streptophyta; class Magnoliopsida; order Poales; family Poaceae; genus Hyparrhenia; species Hyparrhenia diplandra. Next base: position 328,198 of record JADLZK010004662.1, on the reverse strand, counting down.
AATGTCAATCCTATGGGAGCTACCTTCTTTGGAAAGACTTAGCGGTTCGCCACAAAGATAGATATCATGCACGTGAAAAAGAACGTCTTTGGAAGTTTGCTTGGGACACTCATGAATGACAAATGGAAATCGAAGGACCATGATAAAGCAAGAGCTGACCTAGAGGAGATGGACATAAGGCCCGAGCTCCTTCCTAACGACGAAAACCAAAGTGCCGGCCCACCTTTGTTCAAGTAAGCGACCCGTCAAGAGGAGCGGGAGTTGTGCGACTTCTTTAAGTAGTGTCAAACTTCCCTCTCGATACGCAGCCCAGTCCGGAAACTTGTGCCTGCTAAAGAGAACAAAATGCTTCCGATGAAGGCTCACGATTGCGATGTCATGCTCACGACGATGCTTGCGGTCGGGATCTAAAACATATTGCTAGAAAAGGTGCGAAAAGGCTATCATCGACCTCTGCGCCTTCTTTAATGCAATCTCTCGAAAGGTGATCGACGAACGAAAAAATCGAACGATCTTGAAAAGAACATGTGTGACACGATGTGTCTCCTTGAGGCTTACTTCCCGCCGACTTTCTTCGACATATCCGTCCATCTCATGGTCCATCCGGTTAAGGAGATCGTATCTTGGACCGCTGTACCTCCACCACATGTATCCGTATGAGAGATTTATGAGTACTCCGAACAGGTTTTCAAAGAGTCGGGTTCACCCCGAGGAAGCATGGCACGCTGCTATTCTATCGAGGAGGTGGTCGATTGGTGTCTCCGTTATCTTGACCCCATAATCCAATCGGCATCTCCAAGTCTCGCCATGACGGAAGGCTAGCGGGGGACAGGGGTTTCTTGGGGAGAAGCAAATTACTCGAAGAAAGACGACTTTGACAAAGCCCACTCTCTTGTGATGCTACACGAAACAGAGATAGATCCTTACATCGCAGAGCATTATCAGTTGTTGCAGGAAGAAAATCCGGATTGGACCTTGTCTCAGTTAACGAGGGCGCATATTAGCCGGTTCAACATCTGGATCAGAGACCGACTTGCCAGTTCAGACGACTCTTGTGACAACGAAAAAGCTTGACAGCTGGCAAAGGGGCCTTTCTTCACAGTCACAACTTATCAGGGCTATGACATAAATGGCTACACCTTTTACACCGCTGATCAAGACAAGAAAAGTGTGTACCAGAACTCTGGTGTTCGTATTGTTGCAACTGATTCTCGTGAGGTGCGGAAACCATACTACGGCGTGATTGAAGAGATATGGGAACTCTCGTATCCAGGAGACATGAAGTACGCCCTTTTTCGGTGTAGATGGGTTCCCGATAATCAAAGGTGTCTCAAGAAAGACAAATACGGCTACACTTGTGTTGACCTTGGATAGGCCGTCTTGCACGCAAGAGCCATTTGTACTCGCAAAAATCGGGTTAGCCAAGTCTTCTATGTGCGCGACACTAGAAGCAAGAACCTACAAGTGGCTCTCCCCGAAAAAGCGGGTTATCGGACTTGAAAATCCAAAGGAAGAGGAAGGTATCTATGAGTTCGGTGAAATCCCTTCTTTTGATGCAAAAATCATCCCTAGGATTACGGGCGAGCGAAATGACTCCATACCTCGAGATGGACATAAAGAGAAGGAGGGGCCCGTGGCAAAAAGGCGCCGAAAAAAAAGCCGATCGCAAATGAGTATGCATAGCTATTCTTTGTTGTTAAAGCTCATGTGACATGTGCGGGTTTATGGTGTGGTTTGAGTGTTTGAACTGGTTGTTGTTCTTTTGTTATAAAAGTACCTCTAGCTTTTTATTTTCGGCTTTATGTGGTGACATATTGGCCTTGGAGCTAGGTTGATTTGAGATGGCATACCATCTCTCAATCTTTAAAAAAAGCGAACATGGTCTCAGTCTTTGTAAAACGAACATGGTCTATCTTTGTAAAATTAAATAGCAAGCTATATATGCGGCATATGTATGTGTGGTCAACAATTTGTAAATTAACAAGCTACTAGTAGCATCATATATTTTATCAAATTGAGCAAGCGTCATCGAGTTTGCATCGATCATCACACATAGTTTTAATAACTTAGCTAGATAGTACATCATCAACAAAAGTAAGTCAAGACGGCATAAGATCGATCACATTAATTAGTGTGGTGTCGGCATCGAACGAATGGCACCCCGCACCCTATCCCGAGCACCGTACCTTCTCGGCCTTTTAATTCTTCACGTACTCAACAGCCAGACTCAACGGCCCTAAGACTTGGTCGAGCCTTTGCATCGGGAGCCTCTCCTTCTCGGCCTTCCCTTTGTTGAGATCCTCAATAGCCCCGAAACTCCCCGGAGCTTCCGCATGATGGGTTTCACAACCACCACCTCCGGGCACTACATATATAATATGCAAGAAACAATTATATGAGGGGTCCAGATAAGATCGTGTCAACAAAAAACAAATCACAATCCTCAAATCACGTTCGAAACTGCAAATGATGACGAAAAGTGAACTATGCCGAACGGGTGGCTAGAGAACTACAGTACTACGCACACCATTCGCGAGAACTATATATATGCCAAAACAGCTATTGGTTTCCACAATTTTGAGTTTTAAACAAGTACTCCCTCCATCTCAAAATAGATGTCACTATGGGATGCGTCTTGGGTCAAACTTTCTCAACTTTGACTAGCTAGGTTTGTAGAAAATACATGCAATATTTAAATCTACAAATAAATTTGTTAAAAAACTAGACTTAAAGATCTTTCCAATGATATTTATTACTTAGCATAAATATTTTATTATATTTTATTATTTATATATTTTAATATATAATTGCCGGCATTTTAAAATGTTGATTTCTCGGGAAGCGAGAATGACATCTATTTTGAGACGGAGGGAATATATATATATACCGGGAAGATGGCGGGATGGAAGACCGAGAAGTGCTCGGGGAAAAAGGAGATCCGAAATCATGAGGATACGCAAGTAGTAACATGTTACGCAAGAATCGAAAAGGTCTATAATCTATATATATGACGTGAGGCCATGTTAATAGGCTAGATGATTAGAAGCTAGGAATTGTTGTTATGCTAAGTTTCGGTGCTCGGGGAGAGGGCTTAGTCTACTTTTGGTGTTTGCTTTGTTACCGTTTGAACTCCGCGTCGTTGTCCGATTGCCCGTGATATATGGGTTCAAGGGAGGTTACGTTGTGTTCAGTTTTAAGCTCGGTAGAGTCTCTTAGGCATGTCCTGCGTTTTTTGTAGCTTCTCAACTTCTAATGAATGCTTGTGTTTCTGTAATCAAAAGTAATGGAAATGGGGTCATCCTCATCCCCGAGTGGAAAAAAAGTTTTTAAACGAGGCATTATTACCTGCGCCAACGACGAGCTCGCCGCTTCTTCCTTCTCCTTCGGCGTCGCCTCGCCGCCCGACTTCCTCACCGCTTGCCTCGACGCCGCCGCCGCCGAGGACTTCTCCTTCGCCCTCGCCTCCGCCCGACCGTGGGCGCTAGCCGCCTCAACGGCGCGGCCCGCCGGAGGCGAAGTACAAACACCGGCAGCGGTAGCGGCGTCCCGCGCCGCCGCATCGGCCAGCATGTCGTGCCCCGGCGGTGGCGCCTCCAACTCCGTCTCTTTGCCAGACGCAACTCCTCCAACGCCATCGCCGCATGCGCTTCCGCCGCTCCATCATCGTCGCTAGGGTTTGATGCCTGTGAGTGGCCCGCGGAGCTTCTAGTCTTCCACAGAGACAAGGACGGCGGCACGGATGCCCGGCTTGTTGTACCCCGTGGAGGCGGCCGGGACGCCCTTGTTGAACCTTGGCGGTGTCGTCACCTCCGTCTTCACCTCCGTCGACATCGCCCGGGGGCGAGGAACGGGGACGAACCTCCCGTCTTTGGGTCCCTCTCCCCATGCACTTCATCTTCGACGGCAGCGGGGGAGGGGAGAGGGCGAGGAGGAATGGAGGCGGCGGCGCGCGTGGTGGGCGGGGAAGAGGCTAGGAGCGCAGCGGCGGCGCGCTGGCGGGAAGTGAAGGAGTTGAAGCGAGTGGAGGGAAGGAGTTGAAGCGAAGCGTATAGGCTACGACGCTGGCATTTTACGATCCATGTATCCAACACGGGTCTGAAGTATGTCAAGAGTTATTGAACCACGATCCTCTCGGTCCAAAAAATTGGGATAGACGCGGCGCTGCCTCGGTCAAAAATTGGCGCGCTGCGTGCAATTTGGTCAAATTAGATTTTAAAAAGTCAAATAATTGCGTTTTTTTTTGTTGGACACCTCAAATAAGGCCCCGTTTGGATCACCTTAGATTCTATCTTAGAGAAAAAAAAATCTATGTATCCTCCAAACATGAAAATTAGATTTTATTTAGAATCTAGATTTTAGAAATCCATTCGAATCTATATTTTCAAAATCTAGAATCTAAACCAAACGGGGCCTAAATCTCAACCCCGTCGCGTCGTCTGCTAGGTTAGATTCGAGTCCCCATTTCCTATGGAACAATATTTTACATGAACAAATCGTGACAACGACATGTTTGAACAATATTACAAGCATGTATATATTCTTTTTTCTTAGAACCAATAAATATATATATTCTTTTTTTTTTAGAAGAATAAATACATATTCTAGGAGGCGCCACGGATGGGGTGCGGCGGCAAAATCGACCGCCAACGGCCAACCGCGAGGAGGGAGGAGGGGGGGTTTTTCGGACGGCGTCCGCCACACCTTTTGGTTTTTTTTTTCCGAAAAGGGAGGGGAAGAGTTCAGGCTTTGCCCCCCTCCCCCCCGTCACGGGTTCACTCCACTCTTCCGTAGTAGTACGTTCCTCTTTTCGCACCCCTCATCTTGTACCACTCCTACTTGTGAGCACGATGGAGGGTGGTTCTATGGCTGGAGCCGGGGGGGGGTGCAGGCGTCCGTCACCGCAACCCGGCTCCCCCCGCCGCCGCCGGACCCTACGGTCGGGGTTGTGGCTCCCCGCCTCCACGTGCTCCCCTCGATCCGGCTCCGTCTCCTCCTCCTCCCACTCCCCTCGGCCGCCGCCGTAACCTCGGATTCCATGTATGACCTGCCCGCCAAGACGGAAAGGCAGGAGATGGCGCTCCTTCGCATCCGCCGGGGAGAACGCCGACTTCCAACTCGCCCGGTGAGTCGCTTGATTGCCCTTGTGCTTACGCTGGTTTTCCTAATCCTCATTGTTTGCTTGCACGCCAGCGCGCACTCCGGGAGTTGGAGGCGAAGCGAGAACCGCACGCGTGCGCGGTGGTACGCGCGCGCCGTCGTGGCGCCGTGATGGCACCGGCGATGGCGGAGTCGATGGTGCCGGCGGACCTCGGCGGGGTGGAGGGGTTCCTCGATGGGCAGCACCGGGCGACCTCTGCAGATCTCCTCGACGGCTCGCGCCCTACGGCGGACGCGGGTGGTCCGCGAGGTCGACATCGACGCCCTTATCAACAAGGGAGATGCTTAGTTTGTAGTACCCGCACACGGTGAGGTGAGAAAGAAAAATTGGGCGAGTTGGGAGATCAAAATGGATGTTTTTTGTATGGTTCGAGTTTGGTGAACGTAGGTCGTTAGAAAGTGCCCGTGATGGCTATTCTTTTTGGTTGCTATGCACGGTGCGGGTGAATCGAGTCAGAAACATTCTTAGTAATGGGGTCATCCTCGGTAGCTGAAATGCACAAAATGAGATCTCTTCATCACTTCCACTAGAAACTACATTTCTATAAATAATAACCTGCCAAAGTAAGTATGTTCTTCCGGGGTTTAGAAAACAATAAAAGACCCTACCGCACAAATTGTGAAACATAGGTTTAAGCCAAGTTGAAAAGCTATTTTAGAGGCAAGAGATACAATCATACTACAATGCAAGGAATTTTGGTAATAATAACATTACAGAGAAACGGGTTGTTCGCTAAAGGCTGATTTAAATTTGATTTAATAGTACCCTATGAGACAATATAAGATGAAACAAGATGAAGCAAGAACATTGTCGATAACGGGACACTGCACCAAATGAGTTTTTGTAGTGAGCGTGGGTTGGACTTCAAAATGTATTCAAATTAGGAAATTTGCCAAACTTTGTATAGATAAATACTCTCTCGATCTTAAGTTATTTATTTCATGATTCTTGGAGAGCTAGAGCATTCCAAATTTGAACAAAATTGAAAATTTTGATAATAATAATTAATAACATTACTGAGAAACGGGTTGTTACGCTAAAAGGCTGATTTCGGTGATTTAATAGTACCCTATGAGACAATATAAGATGAAACAAGATGAAGCAAGAACATTGTCGAAGAAAGACCTAGGGAAAATATGTAGTGCAAACCACCGTCTTCGTGTAAACCCATGTAAACCATGGCAAAAAAAGTCATCTAAATTCACCAAAAAATTCACACATATATATAGATGATATGATGATACACCTTTGTAAAATATCTTGTCCAAACTCGACTTCGTTTGAGATATAAAAATAACAAAATTCAAGCCGAGAAAGTTGTCCAAATCAATTTGTTAGAAATTTGTTATTTTTATAACTCTCAGTCACAAACGAAGTCGAGTTTGGACATGATATTTTACAAGGCGTGTATCATCATATCATCTACATGTGTGATTTTTTGATGAATTTACATAATTTTTTTTGCCATGGTTTACACAAGTTTACACGAAGATGGTGGTTTGCACTACATATTTTGCCAAAATACCAAAGCTACGAAGACAAATATGGACATCCCTCGAGTCCGCACTCGAATAACGACGACAACACCATCGAGACGCTTGGGCCCTCAACAGATTATAATCTCCAGCGTAGGTCTTAAGCGCTATCCATGGCCATGAGCGAGCTCGAGACCTACACGGGAGATTATAGTCCTACGGCCACGAGCCCCTCTTAGATGTTAAAAAGGAGGATAGAGAGCTACTACTTGCTGTATATTCACTTGGACCGCACCACAACTTGTGCCCACAACACAAGATCTATTATCTTCAAATTGCTCCAATAGGATAGATACATGTGTATATGATCTTCTCTTTGATCCTTTTAAAATCTTCTTTGTGGTTGTACACAGGATCAACCCGAAAAAGGTATTTAAGACAACACAATTTTTATACAAGTTAGATGGCGTGAGTCACATAAATTTGTAACACAAGATACCTTTCCCCGGCGTTCGCGCGGGATCCGATGCTAGATACTGCCTCCAAGGTCGTCCTCATGGTCCGCATCAACAAAGACGATGAGGGAGACATCCCCCTGACAGAGGCCTCCCTCCCCCATTATGGGGGCAAAGTGGTACTTAGGTGTGAGTAGGAGTGTTAATATTATCGGCGCAACATGGAGGCAATATTTTCTTCACCTTCCTCCAGGCTTTTTAGTCCAGTTTTTCGCCTCGAAAAAATATAGTCAACAAGATATGAGTATGATAGCGAGCTGCTAAACCATTGCTTCAGTAGCGACTTCATGTACTACAATTAACAATAAAATGACAAAGATCTCCTGCCGTGTGTTTGGTTGCGCCTCTAATTTTTGCGGGCGGAGTCATCTCCTAGAGTTTGCTAAACTAGTTTGCCATCCTTGGATTTTTGTAAAAGAAAGAAAAAAAAAACTTGGCTCCAACTAGAAGAGGTAGTTAGTTCCTAGTGGACGGCCCATCTATCGTACATGGGAACGAGCACAGACGAGAAGAGGTAAACGAAGATTTTGGAAATACTAGTAGCACATGTACTACAAGTTACTGATCGCTCTTAGCAAAGTTATAGCCTACTGGGCGGCCCATCTATCGTCTGTACATGGGAACACCTCAAAAAAAAATATACGAGAAGAGGTAAACGAAGGGGTGGAAATATAATTTAGTTTCACTCTCGGGGTTCCCGGCCAAGTTTGCTTTGAAGTGGGAAGTTTATAGATCCGGGATTGGTTGGTTAGTGAAAAATGAAATGCACATTGGGATTAGATTCGGGGTTTACCTAGGAAGAAATGTGTTTTTTTTTTCGTTTTTCTTAGGCCTCCTCCCACACTTTTATAATCTCCCCGCATAGATCTTTGTGTTTATACCTGAATCAATCGGAAAAAGGTATTTAAGACAGATAAAATGAATCACACAGATATGCAAGACAAAAACAGAACCTTTTTAGAGCCATTCAAAAAAAAAAAAACTTCAAAAAAAGGGTAATGCACTTTACAATTTAGATTTAGGTGTTTACCCAACAAGATGTGCTTCTCTTGCGACTTTTTTTCTTCCGCCGCCCTGTAACACCCTAAAATTTGCATTTCTTTTTAAATAGCTAAATTTGATCTATTTATGCATTTGTGTGTGCATTCAAATAATAGAAAATAATAATTTTTGAGAATTAAAATAAATTATAAGTTTCATACATGTTGATGCATACATGCTGCTGCATTCATTTTAATGTGATGACTGGTTTTAGTCAAACTTGAAACTGAGTTCAAATTCTATTTTGAAATGGTTTACAAATTCTGGAAAATTCAAATGAAAATCTTATCTTTCTCTTCTTTATTTCTTTCTCTACTTTCGGCCTGCTGGCCCAGTTGTTCCAGCCCAGGCGTCCCTCTTCTCTCTTTTTCTTTGTTGGGCAGGCCCATTGGCGCCCAGGCAACTGCTGCTGCCGCAGCTTGTTTTCTTTCTGCAGCTGACGAGGAGAGCCCACCTGTCGGCGCCTCTTTTCTCCTCTCTCTGTTTCACGCTCGCAAGGACGAACTGCAGCGCCGCGCTCGCGCAACCGCCGCCCGCGCCCACGAACCATCGACGTGGGAGCGTCCCCGCTCCTCTCGGCCGGCATATAGCGACGCTGCGACCCTCGCTCCTCACTTCCCCGCTCCAGTTCCAAATTCGCTCTCGCCCGGCTCTCGTTCGCACTGAACTGCTGCCCAGTCGTCCGCCGGAGCCGCTGCACTGGTTGCCGTCGTCCGCTGCATTCCGTCGTCCATGGAATTCTTCGTCCTCGTGCCATCTCCGTTCTGTTTCGGTGAGTGTTGGTACATTCCCTCGCATCAGTGAACCACTCGACGTTTTTATTGGTCGAACATCTTTCTCACGCGACCGTCGTCGTCGTTGTCGCAGAAACCGACGTCCGCGGCCGTCGTCGCCGCTGTCCACTGGTGTCCGTCGTCTCCGTTGTCCTTCGACCGAATTGAAGTCGTGGTGAGCTTCACAACGCTCCCCGCTCCCTCCTTGTGTATTTGTTTTCTCGAATTTCGTCAGTTTAGGGCCGAATTGCCGTGCGCCGTAGTGCTCGCGTCGCCGCCAGCCATGGCTGTTGCCGCGTGTGTCGTTTCCCCGTCATGATTTGGGCCGTGCCGAGTTCGCATCGCTCCCTCTCCCTCCCCAGGCTCTCAATTTGATAAAACACGGCCGTTAGGGTCGTTTTCACCGCGCGCCGGCGTGCTTGGCCGCCGCCGGCCATGGCGAGTGCCGCTGGAGCCCATCCCGCGCGCGCTGAGCCCTGCATCGAGTCCGCCTTGGTCCCCATCTCTTCCTGTGCCTTCAATTCGTGAAACCGTGGCCATTTGGGCCAATCCCCGTGCTCGCCGGCGGTGCTCCGCCGTGGGCAGAGGGCGGCGCCGTCGTGGCCGTCCCTGTTGCTGGCCGGTGCCCCCTCCTCTCTCCCTTGATCAAATCTGGTCCATCCACTTCTAATCCAACGGACCAGAGGCGCCCATACCCCTTCGCGTGGCAAAGTTCTTAAAGAGCCCCTCGAGTTCCCTGTAATCCCACCTCAAGTCCTTGGCTGGATGGAAATTCCGAATTTCCTTTATTTATTTTATTTCGTTTAAAGTTCAGTCTATTTACAACAATGCCACTGCAATCTTTAGCTTATAAAATGCTCAATTTAACTCCGAATCGACCCGTTCAACTTGCGTTAGAATCATAGCGAAATTCTCTACGTGCTAGCAATACTTTTCAGTAAGAATTAAGTATTTAATATTCGAAGTTAGATTTAGTTAATTAATTATTCTTCTATAGGAAATATTGTTTAATTCATAGCTCGCACGTCTTAGCTCCGATTTTGGTGACCTTCGTATCAGTGTGATCATAGCAAGACGTAGGTTCTTTTTATAAACCTTTTATCTTATTTTTTTCCTCTATTGGTGTATTGCTCTAATTATAGTCATGTTTGCCTTGTATGAATGCAATTGGAATGCGTGTTGTTGCCTTGTTGATCGAGTAGACGCTGAGCTTCACGCTCGTGATCCAAAAGAAGTTGACGATCAAGAAGGAGCGGATCTTTGAAGGTTTGGACGTGAAGAAGGATCTATGTTTAAGGCAAGTATAGCATGGGATCATCCTTGTTGTCCTATACACCTTTAATTACAATTCATTTTGCATGTGTCTTAATTTGTTACCCCTAAGATTATCCTAGTAACTTGATACCTTGTTCCTTGACACCTATGGGATACTTGCATTGTGGGTAGTTTGCTAGTGCTCAACATAAGTGAACATGATCTAATGACTATGGATATGAGAATGGTGATAAAGAATGGTAATGGCAACTGAACTATAGGGCAAGTGCGCAATGGTGCTCTTGGCCCTCCGTAAGGACTTATCTGTAGGGCAAAAGCTGGGATTTATAGTACAGCTGTGAGGGCTACATGGCTCTGGTTTTAGCTCAGTACCCAGGATCTTGTCTAGCTTGTTAGAGGTTACCCCTAGAGGGCGTCAAGGGCCTTGACACTTTGGGTATAGTAATGCTTCTGTTCATATGTGTATAGCCATGAGGGAGTGTGCCATGTGAAAGAGGGTTCTCTATATCTGCCTGCCGAGGAAACCTAGCGGCCCTAACTTGTTAGACGGAACTGTGAAAGGCTTCATAGTGAACCCTGCCGACCTACCTTGGTAGTGGGTTAAGAGGTCGACGGACCTCGGGCGAAAGGGCAATTCACGGCTCACAGTGAAAGTGTACACCTCTGCGCAGAGTTTGATCAAACTGATATATCAGCCGTGCTCACGGTCACGAGCGGCCCGGAAAACTCACAGAATAGCGGGTTACTATGATGATGAATGACAGAGATGGATATGATGATGAGAATGGTTAACTGTGATGGCAATGATGGCAAGATGATGATACTCATGTTTATGATCATGTGGGACAAGGGGCTTAAGCAGAACTTGATGATATTAAATGCTAAAACTTGACTTACTAAAAGTGCTAAACGCAAATGAAGCGATTAATCGACCTTTTGAGCTTCATAACCCCATGTTATGCTTGTTGAGTACGAAATGTACTCACGCTTGCTTTACTTTTCATTATTATTTGGAAAATCCCGACCGAGGGTACCGTAGGAAGACGGAGCTAGAGAGTTTCTTGAGAAGATCTAGGCGTGTGTACCCCTAGTCAACCGCCCCCTCGTGGCTCGGAGGCTTCGCTTGAAGACTAGAATCTACATTTCGCTACTCGATAAGTAAGTTTGTCTAATGGTCATTATATTAAAGCATTGTCTCTTGATATTTTCCAATTTTGTCGCTATATGTGTGTGATTTGACTTCACGGGCACACATATAGATAGTACTCCGGTTTGTTGATAAATCGGGGTGTGACAAAATGGTATCGAGCTGTGTTGACCAGGGGCCGCAAGCCTAGTTAGAAATTGGTCGTATTAAGGTTTAAGAATTGTTATAACCCCTTGTTCTGTAATCCTTGATATTTTTTTTTTTCATTCCACTCTTTTTTTGATATTCACCTCCTCCTTGGTGCTCATTTTAAAACCCTTGTTTCTATCTTCGCTCCATGCTTTGATATGCTCTTAGATACTTCTCTTATCCCCTTCTTTGCGTAATCTAAAGTTAAACTATAGGATCATTACCCTTAACATGATGAAGACGATAGTATCGCAAGTCAAATTTATGTGGCCTATGAAAATTTGGTGTATGGTTGATTGTTTTATTGTTTATGCTTGAGTTGCATCTTTGTAATGAGTGCAATGATCTTGTGGTTTTTGTCCAGAATTTATTTAGTTTATAGGTTTAAGGTATAAGGGTTAGTGAAATAAATAGTTGGGTTTTGCTTATCTCATGTTTGTCACATCCTATCTTTTCGAGCATCCTACCTTCATTGGCTTATATCTCTCGCTTCATGGACGACCCAAAATCTTGAGAAAATTCTAGACAATAGTACACTTCAATATCTTTCTTTGACCGCAAGAAGCACCTCAAAAGTTATTTTGGTTTGGGAGTTATGAAAATCATAAGAAGAAGAAACCATGTTGTGAGGAACGTGGAGCAATTTTTGTTCTCACGTTGTTTTTCTACTCGCGAGGAAAGATCAAGTTGGTTGTTATACCTTTTCTCTTGAGATTTACATGGATGTCGAAGGACTTTATGCTAGTTGATTATCTAGAAGAAGGTTCAAGCTTCCCTATGGTGTCCCCTATTCTATCTTATCTTAAGTGGGGTAGTTTCTTGATCTGTCATGCATGTTACCTACAGTTTGTCTTGGAGTTGTAAGCTTCTCCGTTGGATTACACCAACCTTTATGATCATCTATCCTTACTCATGATATCATCATTGACCACCAGATGTATGGAACTAGAGGTAATAATGAAGACTGGCACCCCGACTCTCAGGAGCCCTATATACCGCTTCCTAATGACACATTGCAGAAGAACAATGTTCTTACTAGCGAGAGATGTTATCCATATAGTGAAGTTGAGCATGATCACAACAATGGTATTGAAGAGAAAGTTCCATATGATCCAACCCAAAATCCACAATGACGAAAGAGAAAATGGGAGGCCCATCAAAAGAATTCTCAAGGAAGAAAAACTGCGGCAAAAAAACTATGTCAAAGGAAGATTAAATAATAAGGATAGGAATAACATTCATGGAGCTATGAAGGTAGTGAGCGGTTATATTCAAGTAAACTCAACTCATGTTTTGCTCTATTTGACCCTAGTGCCTCGCACTCTTTCATCTCTGCCAAGATGGTAGAATCGAATAAGATCATGAAGTGCCTAACAAGGAGACCAATGCTAGTTCATTCTCCATTGGGTGAAATACAAGCAGATCGGGTATGCTCGAAACTTGGCCTTGTCATAAATGGAGAAAAGTTCAATGCAACACTCATTGTTTTAGAGTCAATGGATATCCCCGTGGTTTTTGGTAATGGTTGGTTATGCGCACATAAAGGAGTGATTCAAGGTGACCCACACACGGTGTTACTAACGAGCCGTCGGAGAAAGAATAAAGTATCACGGTACTCCAATCTTAAATGAGGGAGACAAAGATTTGTTCAGAGGTGCACAAACAAAGGATGTTTAACAAAAGACTGAGTAATGTGTGTAAGGTTCAAAGAAGTAACCAAAAAGAAAAGAAGTAGCGTGGGAAGACGAGGAATATACATGGATCAAGTTTACGCCTCTTTGAGTTGTAATCAATATAGTTAGCCATCAAGATAGACATGTATCAATAAAAAAAAAATAGCAATATTTCCAGTTGATTCTTTGTTCATAAGTTGTAATCATGAGGCGAGAGTTGCTTAACAAGCTTGGAATGCAATTTGCGGTTGCCGGGAGTAATCAAGATCCTTTTCTCGTTTCTCTCTCGTGATTCGAAGTCTCTTCCGAATCTCGGGACGAGATTCATCTTAAGGGGGGTAGAATTGTAACACCCTAAAATTTGCATTTCTTTTTAAATAGCTAAATTTGATCTATTTATGCATTTGTGTGTGCATTCAAATAATAGAAAATAATAATTTTTGAGAATTAAAATAAATTATAAGTTTCATACATGTTGATGCATACATGCTGCTGCATTCATTTTAATGTGATGACTGGTTTTAGTCAAACTTGAAACTGAGTTCAAATTCTATTTTGAAATGGTTTACAAATTCTGGAAAATTCAAATGAAAATCTTATCTTTCTCTTCTTTATTTCTTTCTCTACTTTCGGCCTGCTGGCCCAGTTGTTCCAGCCCAGGCGTCCCTCTTCTCTTTTTTTTTCTTTGTTGGGCAGGCCCATTGGCGCCTAGGCAACTGCTGCTGCCGCAGCTTGTTTTCTTTCTGCAGCTGACGAGGAGAGCCCACCTGTCGGCGCCTCTTTTCTCCTCTCTGTTTCACGCTCGCAAGGACGAACTGCAGCGCCGCGCTCGCGCAACCGCCGCCCGCGCCCACGAACCATCGACGTGGGAGCGTCCCCGCCCTCTCGGCCGGCATATAGCGACGCTGCGACCCTCGCTCCTCACTTCCCCGCTCCAGTTCCAAATTCGCTCTCGCCCGGCTCTCGTTCGCACTGAACTGCTGCCCAGTCGTCCGCCGGAGCCGCTGCACTGGTTGCCGTCGTCCGCTGCATTCCGTCGTCCATGGAATTCTTCGTCCTCGTGCCATCTCCGTTCTGTTTCGGTGAGTGTTGGTACATTCCCTCGCATCAGTGAACCACTCGACGTTTTATTGGTCGAACATCTTTCTCACGCGACCGTCGTCGTCGTTGTCGCAGAAACCGACGTCCGCGGCCGTCGTCGCCGCTGTCCACTGGTGTCCGTCGTCTCCGTTGTCCTTCGACCGAATTGAAGTCGTGGTGAGCTTCACAACGCTCCCCGCTCCCTCCTTGTGTATTTGTTTTCTCGAATTTCGTCAGTTTAGGGCCGAATTGCCGTGCGCCGTAGTGCTCGCGTCGCCGCCAGCCATGGCTGTTGCCGCGTGTGTCGTTTCCCCGTCATGATTTGGGCCGTGCCGAGTTCGCATCGCTCCCCTCTCCCTCCCCAGGCTCTCAATTTGATAAAACACGGCCGTTAGGGTCGTTTTTCACCGCGCGCCGGCGTGCTTGGCCGCCGCCGGCCATGGCGAGTGCCGCTGGAGCCCATCCCCGCGCGCGCTGAGCCCTGCATCGAGTCCGCCTTGGTCCCCTATCTCTTCCTGTGCCTTCAATTCGTGAAACCGTGGCCATTTGGGCCAATCCCCGTGCTCGCCGGCGGTGCTCCGCCGTGGGCAGAGGGCGGCGCCGTCGTGGCCGTCCCTGTTGCTGGGCCGGTGCCCCCCTCCTCTCCCTTGATCAAATCTGGTCCATCCACTTCTAATCCAACGGACCAGAGGCGCCCATACCCCTTCGCGTGGCAAAGTTCTTAAAGAGCCCCTCGAGTTCCCTGTAATCCCACCTCAAGTCCTTGGCTGGATGGAAATTCCGAATTTCCTTTATTTATTTTATTTCGTTTAAAGTTCAGTCTATTTACAACAATGCCACTGCAATCTTTAGCTTATAAAATGCTCAATTTAACTCGAATCGACCCGTTCAACTTGCGTTAGAATCATAGCGAAATTCTCTACGTGCTAGCAATACTTTTCAGTAAGAATTAAGTATTTAATATTCGAAGTTAGATTTAGTTAATTAATTATTCTTCTATAGGAAATATTGTTTAATTCATAGCTCGCATCGTCTTAGCTCCGATTTTGGTGACCTTCGTATCAGTGTGATCATAGCAAGACGTAGGTTCTTTTATAAACCTTTTATCTTATTTTTTCCTCTATTGGTGTATTGCTCTAATTATAGTCATGTTTGCCTTGTATGAATGCAATTGGAATGCGTGTTGTTGCCTTGTTGATCGAGTAGACGCTGAGCTTCACGCTCGTGATCCAAAAGAAGTTGACGATCAAGAAGGAGCGGATCTTTGAAGGTTTGGACGTGAAGAAGGATCTATGTTTAAGGCAAGTATAGCATGGGATCATCCTTGTTGTCCTATACACCTTTAATTACAATTCATTTTGCATGTGTCTTAATTTGTTACCCCTAAGATTATCCTAGTAACTTGATACCTTGTTCCTTGACACCTATGGGATACTTGCATTGTGGGTAGTTTGCTAGTGCTCAACATAAGTGAACATGATCTAATGACTATGGATATGAGAATGGTGATAAAGAATGGTAATGGCAATCGAACTATAGGGCAAGTGCGAATGGTGCTCTTGGCCCTCCGTAAGACTTATCTGTAGGGCAAAAGCCGGGATTTATAGTACAGCCGCAGTGAGGGCTACATGGCTCGGGTTTTAGCTCAAGTACCCGGATCTTGTCTAGCTTGTTAGAGGTTACCCCTAGAGGGCGCCAAGGGCCTTGACACTTTGGGTATAGTAATGCTTCGCTCATATGTGTATAGCCATGAGGGAGTGTGCCATGTGAAAGAGGGTTCTCTATATCCGCCACTGCTTAGAAACCTAGCGGCCCTAACTTGTTAGACGGAACGTGAAAGGCTTCATAGTGAACCCCGCCGACCTACCTTGGTAGTGGGTTAAGAGGTCGACGGACCTCGGGCGAAAGGGCAATTCACGGCTCACGGTGAAAGTGTACACCTGCGCGAGTTTGATCAAACCGATATATCAGCCGTGCTCACGGGCCACGAAGCGCCCGGAAAACTCACGGTAATAGCGGGTTACTATGATGATGAATGACAGAGATGGATATGATGATGAGAATGGTTAACTGTGATGGCAATGATGGCAAGATGATGATACTCATGTTTATGATCATGTGGGACAAGGGGCTTAAGCAGAACTTGATGATATTAAATGCTAAAACTTGACTTACTAAAAGTGCTAAACGCCAGCAAGCCGTGTCGGGCCTTTTGAGCTTCATAACCCCATGTTATGCTTGTTGAGTACGAAATGTACTCACGCTTGCTTTACTTTTCATTATTATTTGGAAAATCCCGGACGGGTACCAGAAGACGGAGCTAGAGAGTTTGCTGAGAAGATCTAGGCGTGTGTACCCCTAGTCAACCGTCCCTGTGGCTCTGGAGGCTTCGCTTGAAGACTAGAATCTACATTTCCGCTACTCTGATAAGTAAGTTTGTCTAATGGTCATTATATTAAAGCATTGTCTCTTGATATTTTCCAATTTTGTCGCTATATGTGTGATTTGACTTCCTGGGCACACATATAGATAGTACTCCAGTTTGTTGATAACTCGGGGTGTGACACGCCCCAACCCACAAGTAAAACACCGTAGATCCGAGCGGCCGGGACTTCGCAGACGATGGCGTTGGACAATCTGTCGAACGCCGCGATAAACGCCTTTTGTTCTCCGCCGCGCTCCCCACGCCGGCCGGGATCACCGGTGAGGAAGTCAAGACGATGGCGCGATCTCGCCAGTAGCCGCCACGGAGGCCCCACGACGGGACCCTCAGATCCGCAACCACCCAAGAACTTCTCAGATTTCTTTGTTTCAAAACGACATCAAAAATCATATTCATCTAGATCCATGGGTGTGATAAAGAGGTGCACCTGCCAAGGATGTAGAAGCGAGGCGCCGAGGGACCCCTGTGTCTGTCGGACCGCTCTCTACTCTCTTTGTTTGGTGAGAAGAGTTTGGAAGTCAGCAGAAGTGGCGAGAAGAGGGAGGCACTACTAGTATTAGTAAGTAGTACAAAGATGCGGGAGAAGGAAGTGACGAGATCATGAGAGACGGACAATACTACTAGTACTCGTAGATTGTTCGGTCAAGTGCACACCATGGCCCCACGGGCACCGGTTTTTCGTGCACGCAAGTTTGCTAGTAGGGGCGATCAGAACTTGTGTACTACTAGTATTTGGAATTTGAAACGAGTTTGGAGTTAGGAGGGAGAAAGACTAGGGCTTTTGGCGGCACTACGGCACTCCTGCATTAAAAATAGAAATCGGGGTTTTTTTCTTTTGTGACGGGTCGAGCTTAGGAGCCGAGGGACATTGGCGCCGTGCTCGCCTCGAATTTCAATTTTGAGCGGAGGGCGGGAGGAGAGTGGAGAAAGCGAGAGTTGTTTTGTTTCGTTTCACTTCTAGCAAATGACACCGCACCGAATGAGTTTTTGTAGTGAGCGTGGGTTGGACTTCAAAATATATTCAAATTAGGAAATTTGTCAAACTTTGTATAGATAAATACTCTCTCGATCTTAAGTTATTTATTTCAAGATTCTTGAGAGCTAGAGCATTCCAAATTTGAACAAAATTTTGATAATAATAACATTACTGAGAAACGGGTTGTTACGCTAAAGGCCGATTTCGGGCCGATTTAATAGTATCCCGTGAGACAATATAAGATGAAACAAGATGAAGTAAGAACATTGTTGAGACGCTTTTTTGCCGTGGTTTACACACGGCTTACACGAAGATGGTGGTTTGCACTACATATTTTGCCGAAAGACCTAAGCTATGAAGACAAATATGGACATCCCTCGGGTCCAGACTCAAACACCATCGAGACGCTTGTGACCCTCAACAGGATTATCATCTCCAGCGTAGGTCTTAAGAGCGCTAGCCATGGCCATGACCAGGGCTCGAGACCTACACGGGAGATTATAGTCCTACGGCCACGAGCCCCTCTCTTAGATGTTAAAAGGGACGATAGAGAGCTACCGATGCCAGATATTCACTTGGACCAAGCACCATAACTTGTGCCCACAACACAAGATCTATTATCTTCAAATTGCTCCAAAGTAAGATAGATACATGTGTATATGATCTTCTCTTTGATCCTTTTAAAATCTTCTTTGTGGTTGTACCTGGATCAACCCGAAAAAAAGGTATTTAAGACAACGCAATTTTTATACAAGTTAGATGGCGGGGAGTCACATAAATTTGTAACACAAGAAGATACCTTTCCTGGCGTTCGTGCGGGATCCGATGCTAGATACTGCCTCCAAGGTCGTCCTCATGGTCCGCATCAAGGGTGACATCTCCTTGACAAGGCCTCTCCTCTCCCCCATTATGGGGCAAGCGTGGTAGGTAGGTGTGTGAGCAGGAGTGTTAATATTATCAAATTGAACATGGAAGAATTATTTTCTTCACCTTCCTCGAAGCTTTTCATCGAGTTTTTCGCCCTGAAAAAATATAGTCAACAAGATATGAGTATGATAGAGAGCTACTAAACCATTGTTTCGGTAGCGACTTCATGTACTACAATTAACAATAAAATGACAAAGATCTCCCCCGTGTGTTTGGTTGCGCCTCTAATTTTGCGGGCGAGTCATCTCCTAGAGTTTTCTAAACTAGTTTGACATCCTTGGATTTTTGCAAAAAAAGAAAAAAAAAACTTGGCTCCAACTAGAAGAGGTAGTTTAGTGCCTAGTGGACGGCCCATCTATCGTACTTACATGGGAAACGTAATGTGCACGAGAAGAGGTAAACGGTGGAAATACTAGTAGCACGTACTTACGTACTACACAAGTTAGAGTCGCTCTTAGCAAAGAAATGTGTTTATACCGAATCAATCGGGGTTTATACCCTAATCAATCTCGAAAAAGGTATTTAAGACGATAAAATGAATCACACAGATATGCAAGACAAAAACAAAACCTTTTTAGAGCCATTCAAAGAAAAACTTCAAAAAAGGGTAATGCACTTTTCTTCACTTTCATTGAGTTTTTCACCCTAAAGAATAGAATAGCCAACAAGATATATGAGTACTACGAGGAGCTAAACTATTGCTTCCTAGCAGCTTCATGTATACATTTAATAGTAAAATGACATAGCATCTACAAGAGTTTGCTAAACTAGTTTGCCATCCTTGATTTTATGCAAAAACGAAAAAAAAGTTGGCTTATCTTATTTCAAACTTATAATACTATTCAATCAGCCAAAATCAAGCGAACATATTCAATATGTAGTAGTAGTATTGTAGAGTGTTTGATGTTGATACCATGGCCCCACTCGCACCGGGTTAATGTAGGGCGACACATTTTTGCTTCTTAAATCTTGCTAAGGGCGATCGTAACTTGTGTACTACTCGTATTTCGAATTTGAAAGAGTTTGGATTAATAGGAGGGAGAAAGACTGTTTTAGGCTTTTTTTTTTGAGTTGCCTCTTACTGGTACAAATTGTAGTATCTGTTCATACACACTCACACACACTACACGCATTACCCACACACACCCTAGGACACACACGACCCGGTGTACAACCGCACCTAACTACAACTAGTACACACACTATCCTGGGAATCGAACTAGCGTCCCCGTTGCTTTCGCCACCGGGCGAAGCTAACCAACCAAGCTACGCCGGTCCTCGAATCGTTAGGGCTTTTGGCGGCACTCCCAAATCATTTTTTTCTTTTTCTTTTTGTGAAGAGTCGGCAGGAGCGAGGAGTCGGACAGGGCCCTGGGGCCCCGAGTACTACTCAGATACCGTGCATGCGAATCCTCCCGAAGTACAATAGGGCCCACGCCTGCTATCGCCGTTCCGGCCCATCCTTGGTGCAGTCGCCGCTGTCATCCGCACCCGCCGCTCCGCCCATCCTTGGTGCAGTCGCCGCTGTCATCCGCACACCGCACTCCTTTTTCCATGACCGGCCCGTAGGGTCACGACCAACAAGATATGACTACGACGGAGTCGCTAAACCATTGCTTCCTAGCGGCCTCATTTATACAATTAACAAGAAATTATGAAATTTAACCCAAAGATCGTGTGCCGCTAGAAATATGACCCTAATTCGCATGCCTTATGAAATACTCCCTCCATCCCAATTTGTAAGTCGCTTGACTTTTTGGTCTCCAAGTTTGACCACTGTCTTATTCAAAAATTTGTGCAAATTTTTATTTCTTTTCGTGGGTTGCTTCATTAATAAAAATTCTTCAAGAATGACTTACATTTGACTATGTTTGAAAAAAAAATTGAATAAAACGAGTGGTCAAATTTAAAGTCAAAAAAGTCAAACGACTTTACAATTTGAAATGGAGGGAGTATGACCCATGTCGAAAGCGAGTTATTATGAAATCTGATTTTTTGGGATTTTTGTATTTTCTATAAATTTAGAAAATTTCTTTAATCGCTTGAGAATGGGAAAGGACATCATTACCCTTTCCTCAATTCCTCTTGAGCCCGCTGGCTCACGGAGAGTCGACCGAGCACGCCTTCGCCTTGAGTCCGCTGGCGTAGCGCGATAGCGCGCCGCCGCCAACCGGCCCGCTGCCCCAAGTCTACACGCCACGCCGCTCTCCATCGCCTCCTCGGCGCCTCATTTGCCCAAAATTTCACATCCATAGGGTGGCCGCGGCGTGGCAAGTCGCACGACAAATGGCGGGGGCGTTGGTAGACGGCCCCCATGTCCTAAACAAAGGAAAAATGGCCCCTCCGAAAAATTCAAAAAAAGTCTAGATTTCATAGCAAATCGCACAACATGGGTCATATTTCGTAAAAAGCAAGCGAATTCGCGGTCATATTTCCAAATGCAAGCAGATTAAATTTCACAATTTCTCACAATTAAAAGTAAAATGACAAAGGCGTCTCCAAGAGTTTGCTAAACTAGTCTACAAGATTATCCTTGGATTTTTGCAAAAAACGAAAAAAATTGACTCACGTTCTCTATTTGCTTCCTTTTAGAAGGAATATTCTCGTCCTAGTCATCAAGATTCCCGCCTCAAGCATTCATCGTGTGGGCCCACTTGTAATTTTCTAAATACGTGTATCCATGTGACATCTTGTTTTGAAGAATTAATTGAAAGAAATTTAATGGTGTAATCGGAATTTAATTTAGATTTTTGGTTTTGTCGGGCTAAAACATTTTTAGGTATTTTATATTGTGGGGGCCGCCGGTGGCCATGCTCTCTCTCATCTATAATTAATCCGACGCTTCGCGACAAGGAACCGACACGCTGTTCACGTTGGGCCCGGGCCGGCCTTTGCCTTCCGCCGCAAGCAATACAGTCCCCGTGGTGTAGTATTGTTGGAAAAGGGTTTGGGTCAAAACGTTTTTGGGAATATAAAACTTCGCCGTTCCGTCCATCCTCGCAGTGTCATCCGCACCGGCACCAAAGACGGGTCTCAGAAATCGTAATCATGATGATGATGACATGCCTGAACACGCGGTACGATAGGTGTACCGTATATCGTGGGTCACGTATGGAGTCATTTCACATGCCTGCTCGACGATCGAGAGAGAGAGAGAGGAGGTGAGTGTTCGATGCCAAATTTGTTTCAACACAAGGCCAAAATTTGCCTCTTTACGAACAAATCAAGCTGAATTGTTTTGAGCCACAATGCACAAACTAGCAATACAAGGTTCGATCTGAGCAAAAATAGAAAAACAAATGTAAGCATGCGTGGTGTGGCGCCACCGCAGAAAAGCTGAACCAAACACTCGCCTTTGGGTTTGTGGCATGCCTAATCTTACGCAGCGAGTTGGGGCGTGATCCTAATCCCCGACACCCCTTTAAGCTCTAGCCATGCGCATGATACGTGAAGTGGAATCCACGTGAAGCAAGGCGAACAGGCCAGCCGATAGCATGTGAGAAGAAGGTTGCGAAAGAAGGTCGTCGGGCGAAGGCGACGCCACGTGAAGCAAGTGAAGAAGATGTGCTTTTCTTGCGACATTTTCTTCGCCTCCCCCATCCTTTTTTATAATCTCCCCGCGTAGGTCTTTGTGTTTGTGCCTAGGAAGAACCGAAAAGGTATAAGACAAAGAAAATAATTGAGCAATGTTGTACAAGCTAGTAGATAGCATGAGTCACAATGTATATGCAAGACAAAACAAAACCTTTTATAGCCATTCAAAAAACCCTTCAAAAAAAGGAAGGATAATGCACTCTACTAGATTTCGGTGCTTACCCAAGAAGATGTGCTTCCGCGACGGACCCCGATCCGCAACCACCAAAAAAGAAAAGAAGATGTGCTTCCGCGACGGACCCCGTGACCTGCAACCACCAAAAAATGCAAAAACTTTTGTATTAGCCGCCTCAAAAACCACATGAAAAACCACATCTAGCTGCATGGATGTGATAAAGAGCACCACCGCCCGGGATGGAGACGAAAGGCGAAGGCGAGGCACCCCTGTGTCGGGACAGCTACGTACTACAACTACTCAAGTTTGGTTGAGATGAATTTGGAAAGTCAGGACGGAGAAGAGGTGATAAGTAAGAGTACTAGTAGGTGTAGTATGGGAGAAGGAAGAGACGAGAGATCATGAGAGAAAAACGCCCATAGCACTAATAAAGGAATCCGAGGTGGCAAATCGTAGAGTGTACGATGCGCACACCATGGTCCCACGGTTAATGTAAAAGGGCGGCTGTAATTTGTGTGCTATTTCAAATTTCAAACATTACTAGGATCATGCCCGCGCGTTGCTACGGGTGTTATACTGCTCACTTAACATTGCCATTCAACAAAATTACATGCTTCCAATAAGATTATAGACTTTATTTAATTAAAAAGAAAAGATTACTGAGACTTGTACTCATAATAGTTGTGTGAGAAAAGAAGAGAACAATATACCACATTTGTAGGCCTTAGATTTTATATTTCTTATAATTACAATTTGTAAGTTTTCTTTGTTAAAAGAAAAGTTTGTCCTACTCTATCCCAACCGCCATCGTAGGCCCATCATTAATTTTATCTAAATACTACTCCTATATCCACGTGAAGTCTTGTTTTGAAGAATTAATTGAAACAAATTTACGGTGTAATCGTCAATTTAATTTAGATTTTTGGTTTGTCGGGCTAAAATATTTTTAGGTATTTTAAATTGTGGGCCCTCAACGTGCTGAACCACGATCGGCCGTTGTTGTTGTTTAAATTGTGGGGCTCGCCGGTGGCCATTAATCCGACGCCACATTAAGGAACGAGAGCGCCCACGCCTGCCGGCACGGCCGGCCGACTCTGCCTACGCCGCCTCGGCCAGGCACGCGAGTCCCCTCGTGATTGTTGTTGGAAAAGGTTTTGGTCAAAACTTTTTGGGAATATAAAAACTTCGTCGTTCCGTCCATCCTCGCAGGTGTCATCTCGCACCCAAAGACGGGTCTCAGAGAATCGTAGGGAGTAATCATGATGATGACATGCTCGAACACCGTGTACGAGGGTGTACCGTACATCGGGGGTCACGTATGGAGTCATTTCACATGCCTGTTCGATCGATCGATCGAGAGAGAGAGAGAGAGAGAGAGAGGAGGTGAGTGTTCGATGCCAAATTTGTTTCAACACAAGGCCAAAATTTGCCTCTTTACGGAACAAATCAAGTCAATTGGTTTGTTGAGCCACAATGCACAAACTAGCAATACGGGTTCGATGCATATTCTTGGAGAGCCGAGCATTCCAAATTTTAACAATTTTTTTGATAATATAACAACATTACGAGAGAAACAAAGTTGTTTTGCTAACGCCCCGATTTTGGCTGATTTAATAGTATTCCGTGAGACACAACAAGTCAAACAAGATGAAGCAAGAGCAAGCGAACATTGTCAAAAAAGAGGAAGCAAACCTAAGCTACGAAGGCATCAGAAGCGCGCAAGAGCCGGAGCCGGGAGCCCCAAAACTCCGGCTCCTAGCGACATGGCCCAATGTCGGTGAGAGGGAGAGGGAGGGAGAGAGAAAAGTGGCTCCTAGCTACAGTGGGGTGCGGGGAGGAGCCGGAGCCAAAGCTTCTTTGCCAAACTTGTTCGGCAAATGAGTCGGCGACTCGGAAAAATGCTCGACTCGGGCGAGGAGAGGGAGTGGGCCCCGCCCGGCGACCTCCAAAGACCCATACTTTTATAATCTCCCCGTAGGTCTTTTGTGGTTGTACAAGCTATAGCATGAATCACACAAATATACAAGACAAAACAAAACCTCTTTAGAGCCACTAAAAAACTTCAAAAAGAGAAGTGCATTTCGAGATCTCAGCAGTGTTTACCCAATAAGATGTGCTTCTTTTGCATTTTCTTCGGTCTCCTTCCCAACCCAACACTAGAGATCGAGAGCGGCCGGGACTTCGTGAGACCACATGAAGTCGAGGACCGCAACCACCAAAAAAAAAAAAAACTTCGTATTTGCCGCTTCAAAACCACATGAAAAACCATATCTAGGATGTCATAAAGAGCACCACCGCCCGGGATGGAGACGGCGAAGGCGGCGCGGCACCCCCTGTGGGCTGTGTCGGACCGCTCACTCGGGTTTGGTTGAGATGAGTTTGGAAAGTCGGGACGGAGGGAGAAGAGGTGAGAAGAGTACTAACTACTACTAGTACAAAGGTGTAGTATGGGAGAAGGAAGACTGGAGACCGGAAGAGACGAGAGATCATGAGAGAAAAACTGCCCATAGCACTATAAGGAACCGAGGTGGCAAATCGTGAGAGTCTAGAGTGTTCGATGCGCACACTATGGTCCCACGGTTTAATGTAAAAGGGCGGCATCAGAACTTGTGTGCTATTTCGAAATTTCAAACATTGTTTGGAGTAATAGGAAGGACTATGGGAGAATTAGGAATTTGGCCCCCAAATAAGTTTGTCTTAGGAATTGAACCATTTTTTTGAATTTGGGAATCTGGCCCCAAAACGAAAATTTGTTAGGAATCCGCCTTTCGTCACTTTTGGAAAATATGCATGGTTACTACTAACAAAACATCCAACTTTTCATCACGCATGTGATCGATAGATCGATCAATCCCAATTTAAACGGTAATGCCGTATGTCGAAGCGTCCGATTCTCGCTTTGTTTGATCGGACGCCGTGGGTCCGCCCAACGACGCCGCTATGACCAAACGTCGCAAAAAAAAAAAATTCCTGCATCTCCCGCATCGGATCCCCATTCGTTTCGTCTCGCCCGCCAAGCGTCCTCTCACTTGGCAGGGTGTTGCTGTCAGCGGTAACCTCTCCACCGTCGTCGTGTCACGGTGATCCTCTCCACCGACGTGGCCGTCCTCATGGGCGCCCGTTGCCGTGGTCCGCGTCCACCGGCTAGCGGCGTCGTCGCCGATTGACCTGTTGCGCAGTTCCGCCCGGCGGGGATCCGCTCCACCACCACGGCTCACGGGGATCCTCTCCGCCAGGAAGTGCGGGCCGCGGGATCGTCTCCGCCGCGGGGCGCCCGATGCCCGGTTCCGCATCTCCACCGCCCGTTTCGTCACCTCCCACTCGCCGGCTTCACGAACGCCGTGGGCGCTGCTCCACCACCGCCTCCCCGCCGCGGCATTTACGATCCGCCGCTAACAGGATCCTCTCCAGTCTTTGCCGCCGACGGTAATACCCTACATCCCGCCCCTCTACATCGACGCGATCGAGCTGCGAACTCAAGCCACAAGGTGATTCCGCCGCCGTCGACTAGATCCCCTACACACCGCCTCTCCATCAACGCATCGAAAGCAATGCGGACTCGAGCCGCCTCACCTCCGCCGACTAGATCCCTCCACCCCGAGCCTCTTCATCGACGGATCGAGCGATGTGGACTCGACCGTAAGGTCATTCCACCGAGGAGGGAAAACTCTAGCAAAGACGATTTGCCCACCAGCGGGCACCATCTTTGGTGGCCCTCGGTTGAGTCCAAGGATAGTGGCAATCGAAGGTGCCGATGAGCGGGTAGCCCAAGCATCTACTAGGATCTCGCCCGCCGAAGGTGATGCCCATGTTGCTAAGTCGAAGAAAAGAGGTGCGCCGCAAGTCTCTCTCAAGTAATCTCCACGGAACAAGCGCCCGCAAAACATCGAAGTTCTTGTAATTTTTTAGAGTTCGGTGTTTGTTTTGTTTGCGCAGATGCTAGGGTTGCACATGCTAGCTTTTTGTGATGCTAGATGCTATGGTTCCATATGATAGGTTTATGCACACGTTAGTGTTTTCTCTCGATGCTAAATGCTAGGTGTCCGGATGCTAGGTTTCTAAATTTTTCGTTGCAATGGTTCGATGCAGTGTTGTGTTGGCTAGTTGTCTAGATGCTAGGTTTCTAATTTTTTTACCGCAATGGTTCGATGCGGTGTTGTGTTCATTTAACCGCCGAGAATGTTCCCGTGTTTCATACCTATTGCTATTATGTTTAGTTTTGTTATTTCCCATTGTTACACTCTTTAAAATTAGCAACCGTAGTATCATTCATCTCAATTTTTTTTTTTTATGTCGGACCTCTCAGATCCTCTACAAACCGAAAGCACTTTTTAAGTAGATTCTCAACTCATAGGATCCATGACCTACTTCCATTTGATGAATATAGAGCAACTTGGATTAAGGCATCCGCCATGGCTCTTTGCTCTCTATAGCTCAATTCTATATTCTAGTCAAGATAGACCGAAAAACACCTAGTTCGAAATATTTTGGAGTCCATCTTATAATCCTCTATTCTTTTTATGAGCAATGTATTACTTTTACCTCCTTGTATCCTACTAGTCTTTTTATTTCTATGCCTTGTCCTAATGTTCCATTTTTTTTTAGCACCTCTGTTTCCCTTGCCATCCGAGCACCTTTTGAGTACATTCTCAGCTCATAGGATCTGTCATAACCTTCCATTTACTGAAGAAAGGCAAACTTGGATTAAGTTATCTCGCCATGGTGCTTTGTTTATCCGGCAATGAAAGTGCTCCTCCTGTATGTCCATCTCTCGGTTTTTACTTGTAATCGCCATGTTGTTAGTTTGGCAAAAGGATGTTGCAACTACCTCAACCGTTTTGTTGCGCCTGGATGTGAATTTTGGCAAAATGATATTTTTCTCGGTACTCTGTTATGCCATTTCTTTATGTTATCGCATGTTGCATTTATAATAGGGGTCTGCTGCATTTACTTCGTGTCTCTGTTGGTGTTTGTATGACTCGCTTTATTTTTCTTTTGGGGGAAAGGGAGTGGGTGATGATGGTGAGATAAGGCTAGACAAGTTTACAATGCGAAATTAAGGTAGGCTATTAACATTTGTAATAGAGATTTGCACACGAGACAACTTCACTATATATTTATAATTAAGGTCATTTATTGTTTGCAAGTTGGTCGCCCGCCTGCCTAGGTTGTACTTGCCTTGCTTCTGGTTGCCACACTACCTATCTCTCGCATGCCATTGTTTAGAAATGTTGATAGCAATTGTACCATGATGGCTTAAATTTGGATTGAGCTATCATAGATTGTTATCGACCATGTTGCATTTGTAATAGTGGTGCATTGCACTTACCAACCGTATCGTTGCAAAGTGTTTACATGTTGTTGCATGTACTTTTTTCAGCTTTGTTGCAAACTCCTTCCACATGTTGTTGAAATACTCAAGAGTAAAATATCTTCCTTATATAAATTTAGCGCCGCAGGCGGCCTCGTGAGTGAAGTTAGCAAGGCCGAGAGAGGCTTACTATGACTAGTTAAACATGTCATAAGTAATTTACACACGTAAAATATATACTACTTGCAACAGGCGCCTATGACTAGTTAAACATGTCATAAGTAGCATTGAAACATCCTATGGGACTAGTTGCAACAATCCAAATAATACAAGTTCAACACGGTCTAGCACACACCGTCATAAGATATGAGTGTTCGCATAAAGCATAGATATATAAGATGGACGACAAATTTTGTTATATGTGCTTGTTTCATAACTCTTCTTTTCCATATTTACAAATTTTGTTCATTAGGTGTCAACAAACTCTGTTCGTCAAATGAGCCATACCGAAGTTAGTGTTACTTTAATCAATTCTACCGTACTTATTTCCAAGTGATGCTTCTATACAACATTTTCTTTAATTAAATTTCCATGTTTTGGACCCATTGATATTTTGTTTAGTTAGTTCTTTCCCATTGTTGCACTTTTTTTCTCTCTCTCAATTTATGCACTTAAGAAGCGTCTTTTTATTACCACGTTGCACCCGCCTTTACCAATATGTTCCTTTTAGATTATGTTATATGTTTCATTTTCTATTAGACTACGTTGCACCCGCCTTACCAATATGTTTCTTTTTAGATTATGTTATATGTTTCATTCTCTATTAGACTAAGCTATTAAGTTCTTGTATTTGTTTTCTTTAGGCCACCTTTTGTTTGCATACTTGGATTTCATGTAACCTATGATGACTTCTATGAATCCCTCAAGCCAAAGGGACACATTTCTAACACATTCATGACAATGTGGACTTACCGCTTTAATCATGCTTGTCAAGAGTCTTGGAAACATGATGACGACCTTGTCAAGAAATTTGCATTCAATGCCATGCACACACTAAGATCTTAAAACTTTCATTGTTCTATCTTTCGTAGATATGAAACATAAGGATTATGGGACAAGGATAAACATTTGATGGGAAGGAAATCGCTTGTTTCTTCGCTATTCAACAAGTATGTGTTTCCATTCTTGAAGTTCTCATTGGCTATGCTTTCTTTTTTTTAAGTATAAACATGCTTGCTCATACTTTGCCCTTGCCTTCCTTTTTTTCCTTATAGGCGACTCCACTTGAGTTCGAGGAAGCAAGTTGCTACACGGCTTCTTCTATCCAAGCGTAATGTTGTCGATCTAAGAAATATAAGTTGATGAATAAATGAGCATGTTGCTCTTAGCTTGCCGTGGATAGATGGATTGACAAACTTTGAATGCTTCTTGTATTATATGGAGTCGAGTTGATGCTATGTAATCGTGGAGTTGATGCTATTGTACCGCTTTGGTACCACACGCTAGTCAATTCTTGTTTGTTTAGATGTTAGCCCTTTTCCAAATATTGTTACAACCATGTTGCACTTTGCTAATATGATGAAGGAATCACATCTTTATGTCTGCATTTCTCCATGTTTCACTAGTACTTTTTCACCGTTTCAACTACTACATTGTTATGTTGTTGTGCTAAAAGGGTGCCCTATACATCTAGCATTTTGTTTCATACTATTGAGTCACGCATAACTAGCATTTTGTTCCAATAACCGACGTTCTTCTGGTGCACAAAAACACAAACTTGTGTTGTTTATTTTCAAATGTGTTTAGTCAATAATGTTGCAATCGACATTAGATCTCTCGCTTCAATTACTCGAAATGGTATGTTTCATTATTGGTATAATATATGTTTCATGTGCTCCCACTATTTTGTTTCAAAGAAATAAAAAAACTGTATTTGGGAGCTTTCTTCTTCCCTTCTTCGGACCACCGTTCTTCTTAGCTTTCTCCTTTTTTCTCGCACAATGCTTTTGTGTCTATCAACCTTTTTCCCCGGCCTCCAAATTGCTTTGTTGGTCGTCGTCTCTTCTTGGATCTGATCTTCATGTTTGTACTAATGAAACATACAATTGGAGCTTGTGAAACATCACCTATACTATTTTGCACCAATGAAATTTTCAGTGCGTTGAAACATCCAACACCGTATCTTGATCCAAAACGCCAAACAATTGTTCATACATCAAAAGGGCATGTTGTCGAAATAAGTATACATTTCAATCGCACAAAACAACATTGTTTCATTAGTTTCTTGGAGAACAAATGAGCATATAGTTGCTCCAACCGAGCATTACCGCATGTTTAGGCATGTTCATTCATCAAAAGGGTCTCTTCATTTCATATCTACAAAGATAGAACACTAATGTTTTAAGATCTTAGTGTGTGCATGGCATTGAATGCAAATTTCTTGACAAGGTCGTCATCATGTTTCCAAGACTCTTGACAAGCATGATTAAAGCGGTAAGTCCACATTGTCATGAATGTGTTAGAAATGTGTCCCTTTGGCTTGAGGGATTCATAGAAGTCATCATAGGTTACATGAAATCCAAGTATGCAAACAAAAGGTGGCCTAAAGAAAACAAATACAAGAACTTAATAGCTTAGTCTAATAGAGAATGAAACATATAACATAATCTAAAAGAGACATATTGGTAAGGCGGGTGCAACGTAGTCTAATAGAGAATGAAACATATAACATAATCTAAAAGGAACATATTGGTAAGGCGGGTGCAACGTGGTAATAAAAAGACGCTTCTTAAGTGCATAAATTGGAGAGAGAGAGAAAAAAAAAGTGCAACAATGGGAAAGAACTAACTAAACAAAATATCAATGGGTCTCAAACATGGAAATTTAATTAAAGAAAATGTTGTATAGAAGCATCACTTGGAAATAAGTACTTGTAGAATTGATTAAAGTAACACTAACTCAAGTATGGCTCATTTGACGTAACGTAGTTTGCCGACACCTAATGAACAAAATTTGTAAATATGGAAAAGAAGAGTTATAATGTTGTAAATTATTTTTTAAAAGAGCTATAAATTAAATTTGTCAACATAAAAATATTAGGATATCAAATAAAGAAAATATATTTTCACCATAGGCAAATTAGGATATTAAATATTGAAAATATTTTATATAAATTTATTTAAAATTTAAAAAGTTGGACTTGTAGAAAATACGATATGCGCTTAATTTGAGACAAATTAACAGTAAGCTCGAGTCGACCAGTGCAAAAAACGGAAGCTCGTTTATATGTTCCAAATACTTTTTTTATATGTTTCATGACTACATTTTGGGAAATCATGTTGGTTCATGAGCACATTATTCGGTGTAACAATAGTGAGACTCGCCGCTCCATTGCATCATTTTTAGATGTCACATTTGGGAAATCATCTTACTTTATGGTTACATTTTTCGTGTGTAACAATAGTGAGACTCGACTATTTCATTGCATCATTTTTAGTTCTAACGATTGGGGAAATCATATTGTTTCATGACTAGGTAACCGTAGTGAGACGCCTATTTAATTTAGAGGATTTCAATTGTAACAATAGTTAGTTGGATGTTTCATTAGAGCTTTTCTAGATGTAAAGGCGGGAAATCATGTTGTTTTTTCAAAGGTAATGCATCGATTCGGTACTTGCAACATAGGATTCTCGTACTTGCAACATAGAAGATACTCGACACGAACAATATAATGTATATGTGTTGGACATGCATATACTGAAGCAAAACACACATATACATTGGGAACATATGCATTGTGAACCTTGGAGTTTCTACAAATCGGGCAAGCCCAGATCTAGAAACTCCTCTCTCTAGCCATCTTGCATCGGGAACCTAGAAAGAGTTTCTAATTAATTTCCACCGTTCTCTTTCCCGGCATCGAACGTAACATTGCGAGGGACGACCAGGCGACAAAATCCGAGGCGGGGCCGGCGACGAGCGATGGCGAGCGGCTTCCCAAGCGTCGGGCGCACCTTGCGTATCTCCTATTCTGTCTTCCTGCGGCAGCAGCACACGGCCGACGCCGGGCGCGCAAGGCAACGATGGCGCCGCTAGCGCTTAGCGCGAGGCCGCTACCGCGTGATGAGGCCGCTAGTGTGGAGGTGCTTTGCGGTGAAGCGTGGGAGGTGCTAGCGTGGAGGCTGCTGCGGAGTTGGCGGGAGCTGCTCGAAATGTCGGTGCGGAACCGCCGGCGTGGGCCGTAGGCGCGCGCGTCGCTGCCGCAGGCCGCCGTAGGCGCGCTAACCGCGACCTTCGCCGCTTTCGTGCCCCCGCGCGGCGCAGCCACGCAGGCCGCGTCAAAGCACGAAGCCGCCCGCGTCCTCCGCCGCGCTTCGCCACCGCCATGCGGTGAGCCAGCCGCCCGCCGCGTCGTGCTCCCACGCGCGCGCCACGCGAGCCATGCGGGCCGCCGTAGGCGCGAGTTTCCCGTCCCGCCGCCGGCCGCGTTGCTCCCACGCGTGAGCCAGCCGTTCGCCGTGTGCTCGCTGTCCGCCGCCGCCCGCGGCGTCCGTCGTCGCGTGGGCGGGTCCCTGCGTGCGTGCGCGTGGCGTGGGGCTCGAGGCGAGGCCGAGGGGAAGCGGAGACGGAGGCCGTCGCCGCGTCCGTCGGCCCGTCCGTCGCGTGGCGGGTCCCTCGTGCGTCGCGGCGTGGCGGGGCTCCTGAGGCGGAGGCCGAGGGGAAGCGGAGACGAGGCCGAGCGGAGCGGAGGCGAAGGTCGGAGGTGGGCCGGGCCTAGAGCGGGCGTCCGACGGATGTAATTTCAGTAGGACGCCCTAGCGCCAGCACGCCCCAATTTAAAACTTGCTTATAGTGCCCACACAACACTATAGAAGAAACTTTCACACTCCTTGCGGATCCTACACTCCGCGCGGGGAACATCCTCCACGCCTCGCAATGAATCGTCCATCCGTGAATGGCGGCGCACCGCCAGTTTAAGCCCTCGCACCGATGCCCGTCATGGCGAGGCACCGTGGTCTTCGGAGGGACGGTATTCTCTACTCCAATTTGGCGGTATATGTGCCGCCATCAAGTCGCCCTCAAGAAATCCCATGCATGTCGCCAGGGCCGTTCGGCCAGAGTTCCGTTCCGGCGGCGCAGACGTCCGCCCCGGCCGGCCGTGGTGGTCGCCGATCTCACGCAAGACCCGCCGCCGCGATAGTCGCCGTTAGCGCACCGGGTGTTGGCCCCGTAGGAGCACAAGAGCAAGAACATACTTGGCGGTTTCATGCCACGGCGAGGCGGCGCGCGCAGCTTCTCGGCGACGGCGTGACGGTGCAAATGGCCTTTCGACGAAGATCGCATACATGCCGGGGCTTTGAAGCACGCCTCCTGGTTGCCGACGGCGGCGAGCTTGGTGATGAGATTCTCGCTTATACTTGAGCGAAGTAGTGCGGCCACCCCCCCCACCGCCGGTACAAAGACCCGGTCCGGGATGCTCCCTCCCACCAGGGGTCGCCGCGCCGCTTTCATCTGTGAGGAACAGTGGCCCGCGGTGTGGAGGTCCTCCATGGGATTCTCGAGACCTTGGCGACACCAATCGCAATCTCTACAAGCATGTCACGCGGAAGGTTTTCCATGGCGCGGCGCGGCGGCGGCGGCACTGGAGAGCTTTTGGTGGGGCGCGCGCGCTAGCTACGCGTTTTGTGTGGCGAAGAGTTTGTCGGCCAGGCAATAATGCGGGTGCGAAGACCGGTGCGGGGGCGTGGGTTATCGGCGGGTCAGCGGCCGTGCACTCCGGCGGAGGTGTCGAGCCAAATGGGCATTCGAACTATCCCAAAGGCGCGTCTATAAGATAAATATTTTCAAACTGTTACATGTTTTCCCATGACAAGATGATCTCAAATCAAATGTTGTAAGCTATAAAGTTTCATGGATATTTGAGAACTACAATCATTATGTTGGTGGTTTGTCTATCCGATTTTTGAAAATTTTAAATTTCAATTTCCAATTTTTTGAAATTGAGACCTATATATAAGTTTATCTTTACAAGATAATGTGAAACCAAAAAAGTTTTCAACTAGAGAGTTTCACAAGCAAGACCTTAAATTCTTATTTTGGTTCCTTCCCCATCCGACATAGTGCTAGTGACATTGTTCACGAATCTTAGAAATTTGTCTTCTACTTTCATAAACTCTATGACACATGTGTAAATCTCGTGGATAGTGTTACCGCGACATCATCATATGAATAAATAACCAACATAAAAGATGTACATCTTAAGAAGTATACAAGTTTTGACCATAGATTAAAAAAGAAAAAAATTAGGGTTCTTGTTGGAAGCTCGGGGAGGTGAACAAAAGTTGGCGCTTCGGCGTAACGGTCGAAAAAGATTCGGACATGACCAAGGGCGCGGAACACGCCCAAGGAAATGGGCGAGACGCCTTTCTTGATCAAACTGTATATCCCAATGCGCGTCTCTAAGCTAAATGTTTTCAATCTGCTACATGTTTTTCCATGACAAGATGATGCCAAATCAAAACGTTGTAAACTACAAAGTTTCATGGATAATTGAGAGTTAAAATCGTCATGTTGGTGGTTTGTCCATCCGAGGTCACTTAAAACATTTAAATTTTAATTTCCATTTTTTTTTTGAAATTGAGATCTAGATTTCCTTTACAAGGTAATGTCAAACCAAAAAGTTTTCAACTATAGAGTTTGAGAACTTAGCAAGATCTACATCTTTTTTGGTTGTTGTTTCCCCATCCGACATAGTAGTGCTAGTGACATTGTTCACAAATCTTAGAAATCTCTCTCATAGTTTCATCAACTATATATGAGATATGTGTAAATCTTGTGAACAATGTTACCGCCGGACATCGTCGGATGAAGAAATGGCCAATATAAAAGGTGTATTACATCTTTAGAAGTTATACAACTTTTACGTGCTTGACTTCTTCTCAAGAAATCATTGGATGAACCAAAAAATTTGTCTGAAGTTGTAATTTTGAAATTCAAATTTTAAATGTTCTCAATAAAACATGACAAAAGTAATAGCAAGAAGAATACAATATCTTGAGTACAGACTTTATTCTTTAGAAAAATAGAAAGAAAAAAACTCTCACATTTGGAGTTACTATGAGGGAGAAAGACTAGTTGCAAAGTTTTGGCCACAGTTAAAAAGAAAAATCAGAGTTCTTGAGTCCGGCCCTCGCAAGCATGTCTCCATATGCGATCCGCGCTCAACGGTCAAGCGCACGGTTGGGCGAGCCAGCCGCTATGGTGAGTTAAACCCGGTCTGGTCTGCGGTACCGCGAAGTGAGAGACGTGGGATTTTAAGGCGTGTTTAGTGCCGCCCCGGGCTCCGTCGTGCGGTGTCCAAGTGTTTGGTTACCTGCTCTCATCCCCGAGCCGGGCTCCCCTTTACCGTGCAAAAAGTGCTCCGCGGCCGGGCTCGAGAGGAACGGCCGAATCGGCGTTCCTCCCGGCCGAGGCTCGCTCCGTGCTCCCTCGTCTTGCGCTGCCTTCGGCATTCGGCCGCTGGAGATGACAACTCTCTAGGGTTTCCTCCTCCCTTCGCGCCAATCTTGCCTATATATCCTCCCTCGCTCCCTCCTCCTGCTCTTTCCCGCCGCTCGAAGTTCTTCGCCACCGGCCGGTTTTTCTCTCCCTCTCGATTTGTTTTGCTTTGTGAATCGTGGATCGATATCGAGGCCTCTCTCTCTCTCTCTCTCTCTCTCTTGTGTTGTAGCATCGGTGGATCTCGAGCCCTCTCCTCTCTCGGGTGATTTTTTTTCTCTCCTTGTTCTTTCAAACCCTAGCCTCGATTACATATGCCTTATTGCCTGTGATGTTTTTTTTCCATAAAATCCGAGCACATGCCCTATATGCCTCGTGATGTTTTTCCTATACTTTAAGCACATGCCTTAGGGCTGTGATCATTGTTCCTATAATCTGAGCACATGACCTAGCCAATGATGTTTCTACATGAACTCGAAAGCACACATAAGCCATGCTTTGTGTTATGTTTCCTACAATTTGTTTCTTTTGCAAAGAATGGCATGGTATGTGGTTCATCATGGCGGGGAACCCAGGGTGTACTCAACCTGGAAAGAACACACGAGCAAGTATATAAGTTCCGGGGAAATTGCTACAGAAATATAACACAAAAGTGGAGGCCGAGCAAGCTTTTTGGTACCGGGTCGAGGGCGGCCAGTGGATCCACCCCTTCTACTACCACTTGTTAATCCACCTGTAAACCAACCTGTTGGAGATCAGTGGCACTGTTTACTAGTGCTCGTAGTAGTCCTAATTATTGTTGTAGTCATAGGGTTTTTAGTTTGGAAGCTATGGTAAAAGACTAGTTACTTTTATTGTGATCGGCTTGTAGCTTGTGACAATTTGAATGTGATGCAACTAGCATGTAGTAGGTAGGCAACCAAACAACAACCATGCATGCACACGCAAATGCACGGTACCAAACAACAGCTCTAGCTAGCCTGGTTGGGTTCATGCAGGCAACCAAACAGAGGGGCCTGTTGCATGCATTTGGCATGGCCAAATTATAACCTGGCCAGGCTGAGCCATGCGAGGTGCGAGCCAGGTGCGAGCCAGTCTGGGATGCCACACAGGCAACCAAACACGCCCGGGCCGGCCGGTGCACTCCGGCGCAATGGCGACATGACGCGTTGCAGCGAAAAATTGGGGCGGCGCCTTTTCCTACAGACTCATCTATACTTACACAAAGCGCGCGTCTATACACACCCTTGCATGTGAATGAATCCTTTGCGTATCCTACACACCTCTGTAGAATGGGGCCCACGCCTGCCACCGTCGTTCCGTCCATCTTTGCCGCAGGCGCCGCGTGTGATCTGCAGATGACCCCGCCTTGATCGTTCGGGCCGGTTCACCACCGACCAAGAGTGCTTTTCTCTCACAAAAGCCGCCAGCCAGTAATTTTCTCACACAACAAATCAGCACCAAATGTACCGAGGCACCGATCGGGCGACGAGAACGAAGGACGGACGCCCACTACTACGACTTTGTTCCCAAAGACGGGTCTCGTAACTTGTTTTTCCATCATTCTCGTTCACTAATTCTTATTTTAATTTGGTTGTTTCCCCATCCGACATAGTGTTAGACATTGTTCACAAATCTTAGAGATGTCTCTCGTAGTTTCATATAAACTATATGTGGATGTGTAAATCTTGTGAACAATGTTACCGTGACGTCGTCGGGTGAACTTAGCCCGCTATTTAAAACTACCGCGTTCGATTCTCAAAAAAAAAAACTACGTGTTCGATCGTGTGAATTCCAAGCGCGGGCGGTTGCGTTGACGCCGCGTTGATCGTGGGAAGTAGAGCAGCCGGCTAACGCACTATTTAAGCACACACTCGATCATGGCGTTCATCCTTTCCGCGCCTCTAAGCCCCACATTCTCTTTGCAATCATCAACGCCATGGTCGCCTCGTGCTCGGGGATCCAACAAGCGCACCGGGGGGAGGAGATGGAGGCGGGCGGAGGGCAAGGGCAAGGATCCGGTGGTGGGAGGGCGCCGGCGGCCGACCGGGGTTCGACTCCTACGCCCCGCCCTCTCCTAGGCGGCGCCGAGATAATCGAGAGGATTTCACCCTCGATCGTCTCCGCCTTTGCCTTCATGAAGCCGAAAAGGCGGGCGGACGGCCATGGTCTTCTTCCAAGGGTGGATCGACCTGCGATGAAAAGGTCAACCACTACGCCCCCAAGGTGGAAGAGTTGGCCGGGATCCTCCTCAAGGCCTTGGCCAAGAAGGACGACGCCCCGAGCTAGGAGGAGGAGGAGGAGGAGGACGACGACGACGACGAGGACTAGGCCGGCGGCCTTCCTCCTTTTTTTTAAAGTCATTTTTAATATATGTTCTGTTTTTTTTGTATATTAATAAAATATATATTATTGCTGTGTGTTGCTCCCTCGTCCCCTCGAATCTGTTTCGTTTCCAGTTCAAAGAGCGATTAAAATTAAATAGCGCTCAAATTTGATTTGAATCTTAACTTGTTCAATGTAAAATTTGTCAAAAACAAACAATTAACGTCGGTTGTGCTTTGGAAAATATAGTCGCCGTTGAGTGCCGAGGAGACGGCCATTGGGCGCTAGCGGTCGCCGGTTACGTTTTTCCGAGCAACCGTGTTTTGGAAACGCCACATTTATATTTTATACCCCCGCCCCCCGCCCCCTCTCCCATTATCCAACACTAACTTCTCTTTCGTGCCCCTCTCACGGAAAGCCGGACTCGCCGCCCACGATCGTCGACATGGCCGCCACCCGGAGGAGATGAAGTTCGGGCGTGGAGCGCGCCTCCGCGCCGCCCTCACCAAGCCGAACGGCACGGCCGACGATGTTGGCCTCGCCAACGGTGAATCAGCCCCTCGAGGAGAGGGTCAAACTCCCACGCCCTCCGGATCGACTCTCTCGGCCGATACCCTCGCCGAGGGGATACCGCCAAACCGAGGAGGCGGCCGTGAAGGCGGCCAAGCGCCAAGGCCAAGAAGGCCAAGAAGGCGGCCTAGGTTCTCTTCTTTTTATTTTTTTATGTTAATTTATCTGTTGTCCGATGATTTGTGTGGATGTGTAAGATACAATGATCCGTGGTGGTTAATTTGCTAAGGAATTAGTTGTTGGTTAATCAATTGCATGGCAATCTCTTTATCTTTCGTTAATTTGGGATATACTTTGTTTCCTTGTATTGGTTTAATTTTAATATGATGCGTGTCAATCTTAATTTTCTATCATTTGCGTTATTTGTTCCTCGTGCGTCTTAGAAACCGCGCCAACCGCTAGCGACGGGAGGACGAACACCGTGATACCTAGAACCTAAGCGTTCCTATCTATGCTATCGGATGAGCGGGTTTGAATGGCTCCCTCCGCCTACCGCTGAGCTCGGCGACGCCGACGTTGGCGGGCGGGGCGCTGGCGAGCGGGAGCCACACTCTCCGGTGGATCGAGGACAGGCCGAGGTTACATGGACGGGATGGAGGCATCGTGAATGCGGCGTAAACGGTTTTCAAAACTTCGGTCGGGCGGGGGACGGGCGCGAGGGTTGTTGCCGTCGTGGTGAACGCTACGGGCGGCCGGGCCGTGAACCGGCGGACGGACACGGCAGCGTTCAAGGTGACCTCAACGGCACAGGGAATAGCTCTCCTTCAAGCCGACAAGCCTCGAGGTGCCAAGATAAGAAAGAAGGGAGAGAGTTCAGCCCGGTGACAATAGCCATGCCGGCCGAGGTGCTCGCGGCGGCCATGGGCTGCGTGGCGCTGCCGCGAGAATTAATAATGGTAGACACCGAAAAGCAGAAGTGAGCATTATAACACACGGATTATATTACAACTAATTAAAACATCTCAGTCTTCATTCCATCCGGATCTACGTTTCTTGAACATCACCGCTAGGTAAGGATCGAACATATGCACACCATATATGCACCTACGACGCGTGCACACTTCCAAAAGCTACCAAAAGTTGTTATATCTAGCAAGGCGTCACCGCAACGTGAGCAACTCCCCGCATTGGAAGAACGAAGCACAAGTACACTCATGCCCACAAGCCATCAACGAAGAACAAAGTAGACTCGTCGCTGATCCCGCCTTGCCGCTGCTGCAAGACACTCCCCACGGTTGACTTCCACGCTCCGACTCCGACCATCCGGCAATGTCGCCCGGCCCGGCACGCCGCATCGAAGATGCCCGTGTTGGCGAGGCACCGGCGGTTGGGCCGAGCGAGGAGGAGACGGAGAAACCGAAAAGCCCGCCGGATACGGCGCCACCATCAGCTCATCGCTCAACACCGCTATTGCCCGCGGGCGGAGCGCGCGATTCTCGGTGCCCCACACCGCCGCCGTCACCGCGTCGCCGATCCCCGCAACACCTTTCGCGGCGCGGTGTCATCATCGCCGGTAAATGTCATCCCAGCGAGAGCAAGGGCGTGTCACGTGCGGCGAGTTCATTCTCGCATCGGGCGGGCGCGTCGCGCGATGTCGAAGCGGGGCGCGGCGGTGCCGCTGCCATCGACGAACAGGCGACGGGGCCTGCTCGCGGCACGCCTCCGGATGCCGACGATGGCGAGATTGGTGACGAGGGTACGCCATTCCGGCTCGCTGGGAAACCCGCTCTGGTGGGATGCTCCGTCCCACCATGGCATCGCCGCACACCTCGCCATTCGCTACGGTGCGGCGCGCGAGAATGGTGAGGTCGCCCATGGGATCCTCTCGCCTCCTGGCGACACGGATGGCAACCAATGCAAGCATCTCCGACGGAAGCCGCTGCATGGTGCGCGGGGCGAGGACGACGCGCGCGCCTGCGGCGGTGGTGGTACGTGGAAGGCGACGCGTGAAGCTAAGCTTATAGCGGCAACGGCGACGGCGACGGCGGCGAGATAGATGTAGCGGGCGCGGAAGTGAGTTCGCGCTCCAATGGCGCAGCGCGTAGAGGTGGCGACGGCGTCGTAGAGTAGGCTCAAAGACAGGCGTCGCTTTATTACTCACGCGCTTTTAATGTCGCGTGTGCAGAAGTTGCGAACCCACGCGGTCGGCAAACGTGGAGTACTCGTCGTCCGTTCAACCAAAAAAAATGCAATTCTTTGACCTTTCAAAATCTAATTTGACCATTCGCTTTTATTTGAATAATGTATATAAATATTATCAATTTTGTTATGACTTATTAGATCATTAAAGATATTATAACAATAGCTAATTTGTTTTGGAATTCACACAAATATGCTGAGCAAGACGAATAATCAAATTAGATTTTGAAAAGGTCAAAAAATTACTTTTTTTTTTGGTTGGACGGAGGGAGTATCACTCACGCCTTTACACAACATGGGTCTCAGAACGGATGGCATATTAATCACGGGTGGATCCACTCCACTCAATTGACTTTTCACATGTGCAAAATCTTGACACCAAGCATTGCACCGACGTGTTGTGATATTCGCAAATACCACAATAATAACATTGCATCGGGCATTATTACATGTAGCATACATCAGAACACAACCAATGATAACACGCACAAATGCATGAATAATAAACACGTTCGTCTTCCACATCAAGTCCTCCAAAGATTCGCTCCAAGTTTTTCTTCTTGGTGTCACCACTTGGACCGCCCACTCGAAGCTTCTTCTTCATCTAGCACCAGCCCTCTTTCCAATTCGAAGGGCTTAACAGCTATGATGCCAAGATCCTTCAAGACCTTGAAGTTATTCCTTTTCAAATCGGTAGTAATGATACTGCTGCTTATTAGGTACTTGAAAAACAGGCACACAAATTAGTGCAAAACTAGAGGCGGGAGGCCCGGGACAACACGTCAACACTACTGATCGAAATACTCACCCCATTTCCTAGCACACTTGAAGTAGAGTCGGCCGCGGTTATCACCATCCTTCTTGGTCCGCGCCTCCACCACCCGAGCAAGACCGCAGTCCGGACGGTGATGAGCGGCGGAACACCGCTAAGCTCACCAACTAGATCCCATTGAAGCCTATTCTCGCCCGTCCACCTCCGCACGACTCCGCCAAAGGAGACCGAGACATCGGGCCGGAGCTCACCGGGAGAAGGGATGGAAGAGCGAGAGATGGAATGAATCGCGAGAGGCAAAAGCGGATATAGAGGGAGAGCAAACGCAGTAGTAGATCGTGACAGGACAGCCCCTCCACGGGTGTGCACTATGACCCTGACAGGGCGGCCCCACCACGCCCGGTTGTAGGCTGAAGTGGCTTCTCTTTCACGTAAATAGTACTATTCAATCAGCCAAAATCAAATTTAACAAATTATTATACTCCCTCCGGGATGGTATTAGAAGTCGTTTTGGACAAGGTTTGGGTCAAACATCGGGAATATAAATCATCAATAACTTTTAAGTTGTTGAGTTTGTAAATGTAAAAATTATATGAGTGGATTTGTCTTAAAAAATACTTTGATAAAAGTATACATATATCACATCTCCATAAATATTTTTATAATAATAAGCGGTCAAAGTTATGTTTTGGAGACCGTGTCGCTGTCCTAAACGACTTCTAACCATCCCGGAGGGAGTACGTTTTACTTTAACCCGCCCAATTTTTCGCTACGATTTTTACGCGTCGAGCCTTTACAAAACTCAAAAAATTTTACCCGCCTCGTCACAGGCAGGCGATTCATTTCGATCGGGGGTGTTTGGTTCCTAGCCACACTCCTCACAGGCGACTCTAGGGTTTCCAAATGCCTCATCAGCCCACCACCGCCCGACGCATCCGCGCCATTCAAGCCGACGCCGCTTCCGCCCGGCGACCTCCTTCTCCGACGGCTTCTTCCTCCACTGTGCCTAGAGCCATTCTAGGGTTTGATATCTAGCC
Source organism: Hyparrhenia diplandra (assembly GCA_015847255.1). Lineage (NCBI taxonomy): Eukaryota > Viridiplantae > Streptophyta > Magnoliopsida > Poales > Poaceae > Hyparrhenia > Hyparrhenia diplandra. Next base: position 286,106 of record JADLZK010004662.1, on the reverse strand, counting down.
CATCAATCTTGTCTGCGTACCCACCATTCTTGAACTACTGTTTTGTTAGATTCCACTATTCCCCAACTACCATTTTTTTTTTTTTTTTTCGTGATCTGCGGCCTCAAGCCTCACGTTAAACTTGTGTTTAATATATATAGTATTCTCGTACATGAGAGAATAAGCTGAAACAAGATGAAGCAAGCACAAGCGAACAGTCGACTAGTCCTCACATACTTGTCTATTACGCATTTAAATTGAACTATAATTTTATTCTCATAATATGGATATAATTGAGTTGTACATACTTGAACTTGACACCTCACCGCTACCGGGCGACTACTACTATATATAACTACAATGTTGTTGTTATCCACTCGCGCGCTTATTTTCTTTATAGATGAATATGCGTGCTCAAGTAAACACGACGCCTCAGAGTACTACATGTATCTTGTCATACAAAAATGTGCATATTAAATGAACCGCCACGAAACTATAGTTTCTTTTCTTTATACTCCACTATTCCTCAACTACCTTTTTTTTTTTTTGTGATGTCATTGCCCCTCGAGACCCTGTTAAACTTGTTTTAATAATATCCCGTGAGAGAATAAGTTGAAACAAGATGAAGCAAGATTGCAAGAACAAGCGAGCAGGCTCTCGTCTACTCCTCATACACCGCTTATTACGTAATTGAATCGTATAATCAGTATCCTCGGATGGATGTATTGAGTTGTACATACCGAACTTGACACCGCCTACTACATTAATGTTGTCACCTTTGTGTTTTTGTTTTAGGAGACTGCAACTACTACCGCTATTTTCTTTATAGATAAATATACATGCTCAAGAACAATGATCGCTCCTATTAAATGAAATGTTACTAAACTGCAGCTTTGTCTATACTATTCTATTCTGAACTACATTTAATTTATTGTGTGTTCTCGTGACTCTGTAGTTCTTGTAGTCCTAATAGACGCCTATTGCGTAATTGAATCGTATAATATTAGCCTCACATGGATACTTCAGTGATTTCCATCCAACGGCAGGCATCAATCGCCATCGGTGTCGCTGAATTTTTCGATCGCCACTTAGTGAGGAAAGGTGATAATTTCGGCCGCTATTTTCTTCATAGATGAATACACAAGATCGAGAACACTAAGCTTTGCGTAGTACTACTACTATCTTGTCTTACAAAAATTTTCCTGCTAAACGAACTGTTGCTAAACTACAGTTTGTTTATATTCTTCTATTCCTGAACTACTTCCTCTACTTCAGTTTGTAAGTCGCTTTGACTTTTTTTTGGTACATCGGTTTAGCTATGTATTTAGATACAATAATATGCTGGATACATAGCAAAATGGGCGAACCAAAAAGTCAATGCAACATAATTTGGAAACTGAGGGAGTGCATTTTTTTTTGTGATTTGTGCCTCTGTCCATTAGAGTGGCTATTTTTTACGCTGGTTTGCCAAACTTAACGCAACACTCCTCCTTTACCCGGGTTTGGGACCTCTGCTCGGGTGACGAAGCTACTTGATTTTTTCATCCAACAAAGGGCATCAACGCATCATCGGTGTCGCAATTTTTCGATCGCCCGGAAGTGAGGAAAGGTGATAATTCTAACGCTTATTTTCTTCATAGATGAATACAAAAGCTCGAGAACACTAAATCGCTTTCATCAAAGTACTACTACTATCTTGTCTTACAAAAATTTTTCCCACTAAACGAACTGTTGCTAAACTACAGCTTGTTTATATTCCTCTATTCCCCTGAACTACTTCTTCCGTTTCGGTTTTGTAAGTCACTTTGACTTTTTTTGGTACATCCATTTAGCTATATATCTAGATACAATAATATGCCTGGATACATATCAAAATGGGCGAACCAAAAAGTCAAAAGCGGCTAATTTACGATTTGGAACGGAGGGAGTGCAATTTTTGTGATCTGTGCCTCTGTGGATTGTGTAGTCCTCACAAGCGCCTATTCTGAATTGAATCAGATAATATTAGGGCCTTGCTAATTTCCGTGGTGACTGAAATTTTCAAATCTGTCGTCGCGATGAAGCCTTTTTTTAGACAATGGATGTGAAAACATCCGGCCTCTACATCCGAGGATGTACACGACCCGATTATTACAAGTCTTGAATAAAAAGGTAGAGCAAAACAAGTATCTAAAACGAGATAAAGAGAACTAAAGCAAATGATAAATGTGCTTCCACCCTCTATAGGGAAACTCCAAAGTAAACACTTCTAGTTTTCTCGCTAATTAGCGAGAGTGTGTTCTTGTCTTGTTCATCACTTGGCAATCGGGCTCGCAAGCATCAAGACCAATAGGCTCATCTAAAAATTACCTTCGACAACGAGAAAACTTTCATTTTGTTAAAGATAATATCGTTTCGACAATGACGCCAAATGGCCCAAAGATATAGGCGTGGACGCCAACCCAAATCAAGTTTCTAATCCTTTTATTCTGATTAGTAAGCCATGTACCAAACATATGGCTTATGTAGATCTAGGCTGATTTAGGCCAGTAGCAAGTAGCATAAAAGATGATCCTCCATACCGTTTTCGAATACGGACAATCTAGGAAAAGGTGTTGGATGGTCTCATTCATATTACAACCAACACATTTCTGGCTTCCTTTCCAGTTTTCCTAGTGAGGAAAGGCGATAATTCTGCTGCTTATTTTCTTCATAGATGAATACACAAGCTCAAGAACACCGACTGCTCTGTCGAGTACTACACTACTACTACTATCTTACAAAAATTTCCTACTAAACGAACTGTTGCTAAACTACAGTTTGTTTATATTCATCTATTCCTGAACTACTACTTCCATTTCAGTTTGTAAGTCGCTTTGACTTTTTTGGTACATCCATTTAGCTATGTATCTAGATACAATAATATGCCCGGATAGATAGCAAAATGGACGAACCAAAAAGTCAAAGCGACTTTGGCAATTTGGAACGGAGGGAGTGCAATTTTTGTGAGTGCCTGCTGTGGATTGTGTAGTCCTCACAATTTTATTACGTAATTGAACTGTATAATATTAGGGCCTTGCTAGTTTTCGGTGACTTGAAATTTTCATATCTGTTCAAAGCGACGAAGCTTTTTTTTTAGATGATGGATGAGAAAAACATCCGGCCTCTACATCCGGGATAATACCACGGCCGGTTATTACAAGTCTTGGATAAAAAGGTAGAGCAAAACAAGTCTCTAAAATGATAAAGAGATCTAAAGCAAATGATAAATGTGCTTCCACCCTCTATAGGAAACTCCAAAGTAAACACTTCTAGTTTTTTCGCTAATTAGCGAGAGTGTGTTCTTGTCTTGTTCATCACGCCGCCCGGGCTCGATCTGCCGACCAATAGGCTCGTCGAAAATTACCTTCGACAACGAAAAACTTTCATTTTGTTAAAGATAATATCGTTTCGACAATAAAATGGCCCAAATATAGTTTGTGGCGCCAACCCAAATCAAGTTTCTAATCCTTTTATTCGATTAGTAAGCCATGTACCAAACATATGGCTTATGTAGATCTAGGCTGGTTTAGGCCAAGAGTAGCAAGTAGCATAAAAAGATGATCCTCCATACCGTTTTCGAATACGGACAATCTAGGAAAAGGTGTTGGATGGTCTCATTCATATTACAACCAACACATTTCGGCTTCCTTTCCGGTTTTCCTAGTGAGGAAAGGCGATAATTCTTTGCTTATTTTCTTCATAGATGAATACACAAGCTCAAGAACACCAACCGCTCTGTCGAGTACTACAATACTACTACTATCTTACAAAAATTTCCTACTAAACGAAACATTTGCTAAACTACGCTTTGTTTATATTCATCTATTCTGAACTACTACTTCCATTTCAGTTTGTAAGTCGCTTTGACTTTTTTTGGTACATCCATTTAGCTATGTATCTAGATACAATAATATGCCTGGATAGATAGCAAAATGGACGAACCAAAAAAGTCAAAGCGACTTACAATTTGGAACGGAGGGAGTGCAATTTTTTGTGAGCTGTGCCTCTGTGGATTGTGTAGTCCTCACAGACTGTCTATTACAGAATTGAACGTATAATATTAGGGCCTTGCTAGTTTCCGGGTGACTAAAATTTTCATATCCTTCGAAGCGGCAAGCTTTTTTTAGATGATGGATGAGAAAAACATCCGGCCTCTAGATCCGAGGATGTACCACGGCCGGTTATTACAAGTCTTGGATAAAAAGGTAGAGCAAAAAACAAGTCTCTAAAACGAGATAAAGAGAACTAAAGCAAATGATAAATGTGCTTCCACCCTCTATAGGGAAACTCCAAAGTAAACACTTCTAGTTTTACGCTAATTAGCAAGAGTGTGTTCTTGTCTTGTTCATCACGCCGCCAAGAATCGGGCTCGATCACCGCAGCCAATAGGCTCATCCGAAAATTACCTTCGACAACGAGAAAACTTTCATTTTGTTAAAGATAATATCGTTTTCACGGCGCCAAATGGCCCAACATATAGGCTGTGGCGCCAACCCAAATCAAGTTTCTAATCCTTTTATTCTCGATTAGTAGGCCATGTACCAAACATATGGCTTATGTAGATCTAGGCTGGTTTAGGCTAGTAGCATAAAAGATGATCCTCCATACCGTTTTCTAATACGGACAATCTAGGAATAGGTGTTGGATGGTCTCATTCATATTACAACCAACACATTTCTAGCTTCCTTTCCGGTTTTTGCCTAGTGAGGAAAGGCGATAATTCTGCCGCTTATTTTCTTCATAGATGAATACACATGCACAAGAACACCGGCGCTTTCTGTCGAGTACTACTAATATCTTGTCTTACAAAAATTTTCCTACTAAACGAACTGTTGCTAAATTACGGTTTGTTTATATTCTTCTATTCTGAACTACTTCCTCCGCTTTTTGTAAGAAATCGCTTTGACTTTTTGGTACATCCATTTAGCTATGTATCTAGATACAATAATATGCCCGGATACATAGCAAAATGACGAACCAAAAAGTCAAAGCGACTTATAATTTGGAAACGGAGGGAGTGCAATTTTTTATGATCTCGTGCCCTTTCGTGGATTGTGTAGTCCTCGAGAGACTATTCTGATTTTGAACTGTATAATATTAGGGCCTTGCTAATTTCCATGTGACTGAAATTTTCAAATCGATTCGGCGGCGTAGCTACTTCGATGATTTCCGGGCATCAACGCGTCATCCTGTCGCTGAATTTTTCATTCGCCGGTAGTGAGGAAAGGTGATAATTCAACGCTTATTTTCTTCATAGATGAATACGAAGCTTGAGAACACCGACTACGTAATCGAGTACTACTACTATCTTGTGTTACAAAAATTTTGCCACTAAACTAACTCTGTTGCTAAACGCCTAAACTACGCTTTGTTTATATTCCTCTATTCCTGAACTACTTCTTCCGTTTCGGTTTGTAAGTCGCTTTGACTTTTTTGGTACATCCATTTAGCTATGTGTCTAGATACAATAATATGCCCGGATATATAGCAAAATGGACGAGCCAAAAGTCAAAAAGTCAACAGCTTTGGAACGGGGGAGTGCAATTTTGTGAGCCGTGCCTCTGTGGATTGTGTAGTCGTCACAAAAACGCCTATTCTGAAATTGAACTATATAATATTAGGGCCTTGCTAGTTTCCGTGTGACCGAAATTTTCAAATCTGTTCAAAGACAAAGTTTTTTTTTTAGATAATGGATGGATGAAAAAACATCCGGCCTCTACATCCGAGGATGTACATAGCCCGATTATTACAAGTACTTGGTAAAAAGGTAGAGCAAAACAAGTCTCTAAAACATATAAAGAGAACTAAAGCAAATGATAAATGTGCTTCCACCCTCTATAGGGGAAACTCCAAAGTAAACACTTCTAGTTTTTTACGCTAATTAGCGAGAGTGTGTTCTTGTCTTGTTCATCACGCCGCAATCAAGGCTCAAGCTCGTACTGCAGACCAATAGGCTCATCCTAAAAATTACCTTCGACAACGAAAAACTTTCATTTTGTTAAAGATAATATCGTTTCGACAAATACCAAATGGCCCAAAGATATAGTCAGTGGCGCCAACCCAAATCAAGTTTCTAATCCTTTTATTCGATTAGTAAGCCATGTACCAAACATATGGCTTATGTAGATCTAGGCCGGTTTAGGCCAAGAGCAAGTAGCATAAAAGATGATCCTCCATACCGTTTTCGAATACGGACAATCTAGAAAAAGGTGTTGGATGGTCTCATTCATATTATAACCAACACATTTAAAGCTTCCTTTCCGGTTTTCCTAGTGAGGAAAGGCGATAATTACAAGTGCTTATTTTCTTCATAGATGAATACACAAGCTCAAGAACACCGAATTTCACCGAGTACTACACTACTACTACTATCTTACAAAATTTCCTACTAAACGAACCGTTGCTAAACTACGGTTTGTTTATATTCATCTATTCTGAACTACTACTTCCATTTCGGTTCGTAAGTCGCTTTGACTTTTTTTGGTACATCCATTTAGCTATGTATCTAGATACAATAATATGCCCGGATAGATAGCAAAATGGACGAACCAAAAAAAGTCAAAAGCGATTTACAATTTGGAACGGAGGGACTTTGTAATTTTTGTGAGTCGTGCCTCCGTGGATTGTGTAGTCCTCACAAACGCCTATTACAGAATTGAATCTGTATAATATTAGGGCCTTGCTAGTTTCCGTGGCCCGAAATTTTCATATCTCGTTCAGCGACGAAGCTTTTTTTTTAGATGATGGATGAGAAAAACATCCGGCCTCTACATCCGAGGATGTATACAGCCGATTATTACAAGTCTTGGATAAAAGGTAGATCAAAACAAGTCTCTAAAAAAACATAAAAAGAGAACTAAAGCAAATGATAAATGTGCTTCCACCCTCTATTGGGAAACTCCAAAGTAAACACTTCTAGTTTTTACGCTAATTAGCGAGAGTGTGTTCTTGTCTTGTTCATCACGCCCCTGAATCGGCTCGATCCGCGACCAATAGGCTCATCTCGAAAATTACCTTCGACAACGAAAAACTTTCATTTTGTTAAAGATAATATCGTTTCGACAATACAAATGGCCCAAAGATATAGGCGTGACGCCAACCCAAATCAAGTTTCTAATCCTTTTTATTCCGATTAGTGCGCCATGTACCAAACATATGGCTTATGTAGATCTAGGCTGGTTTAGGCCGATGAGCGAGAAAAGATGATCCTCCATACCGTTGTCGAATACGGACAATCTAGGAATAGGTGTTGGATGGTCTCATTCATATTACAACCAACACATTTCGGCTTCCTTTCCGGTTTTGCCTAGTGAGGAAAGGCGATAATTCTCTTTGCTTGTTTTCTTCATAGACGAATACACATGCACAAGAACACCGACCGCTTTCATTAAAAGTACTACTACCATCTTGTCTTACAAAATTTTCCTACTAAACGAATCAACCTGCTAAATTACGGTTTGTTTATATTCTTCTATTCTTGAACTACTTCCTCCGCTTGGTTTGTAAGCCGCTTTGACTTTTTGGTATATCCATTTAGCTATTTATCTAGATACAATAATATGCCCGGATACATAGCAAAATGGATTTAACCAAAAAAGTCAAAGCGACTTACAATTTGGAAACGGAGGGAGTGCAATTTTTGTGATCTCGTGCCTCTGTGGATTGTGTAGTCCTCGAGACCGCCTATTACTGATTTGAACCGTATAATATTAGGGCCTTGCTAATTTCCGGTGTGACTGAAATTTTCAAATCTGTTCAGCGGCGTAGCTACTTCGGTGATTTCCGTGCATCAACGCGTCATCCGGTGTCGCTTGAATTTTTCATTCGCCGGGTAGTGAGGAAAGGTGATAATTCTCGCCGCTTATTTTCTTCATAGATGAATACACAAGCTTGAGAACACCGACCGCCGTGTCGAGTACTACTACTATCTTGTGTTACAAAATTTTCCCACTAAACGAACTGTTGCTAAACGCCTAAACTACGATTTGTTTATATTCATCTATTCCTGAACTACTTCTTTCGTTTGTAAGTCGCTTTGACTTTTTGGTACATCCATTTAGCTATGTGTCCGTGATACAATAATCGCACGATATATAGCAAAATGGACGAGCCAAAAAGTCAAAGCGACTTAACAGCTTTGGAACGGAGGGAGTGCAATTTTTGTGATCCGTGCCTCTGTGGATTGTGTAGTCCTCACGCATCGTCTATTACTGAATTGAACCGTATAATATTAGGGCCTTGCTAGTTTTCGGTGACTGAAATTTTCAAATCTGTTCAGCGACGAAGCTTTTTTTTTAGATAATGGATGAGAGAAACATCCGGCCTCTACATCCGAGGATGTACACAGCCGGTTATTACAAGTAATTGGATAAAAAGGTAGAGCAAAACAAGTCTCTAAAAACAGGATAAAGAGAACTAAAGCAAATGATAAATGTGCTTCCACCCTCTATAGGGAAACTCCAAAGTAAACACTTCTAGTTTTACGCTAATTAGCGAGAGTGTGTTCTTGTCTTGTTCATCACGCCGCAACCGGGGCTCGCATCCGCAGCCAATAGGCTCATCTGAAAATTACCTTCGACAAACGAAAAACTTTCATTTTGTTAAAGATAATATCGTTTCGACAAATACCAAATGGCCCAAAGATATAGCCGTGACGCCAACCCAAATCAAGTTTCTAATCCTTTTATTCTGGATTAGTACGCCATGTACCAAACATATGGCTTATGTAGATCTAAATTTTTTAGGCCAAGAGCGTAAAAGATGATCCTCCATACCGTTGTCGAATCACGGACAATCTAGGAATAGGTGTTGGATGGTCTCATTCATATTACAACCAACACATTTCGGCTTCCTTTCGATTTTGCCTAGTGAGGAAAGGCGATAATTTCGCCGCTTGTTTTCTTCATAGATGAATACACATGCACAAGAACACCGACCGCTGCTCACATGAAGTACTACTACTATCTTGTCTTACAAAAATTTTCCTACTAAAACGAACTGTTGCTAAATTACGCTTTGTTTATATTCTTCTATTCTCGAACTACTTCCTCCGCTTCGCTTTGTAAGCCGCTTTGACTTTTTTGGCACATCCATTTAGCTATGTATCTAGATACAATAATATGCCCGGATATATAGCAAAATGGACGAGCCAAAAAAGTCAAAGCGACTTAACAGCTTTGGAAAGAGGGAGTGCAATTTTTGTGATGCGGCTGCGCGGGATTGTGTAGTCCTCGGCGCCTATTACGTAATTGAATCTGTATAATATTAGGGCCTTGCTAGTTTCCAGTGACCGAAATTTTCAAATACGCTCGAGGCGACGAAGCTTTTTTTTTTAGATAATGGATGAGAAAAACATCCGGCCTCTACATCCGAGGATGTACACAGCCACTTATTACAAGTACTGGATAAAAAGGTAGAGCAAAACAAGTCTCTAAAACAGATAAAGAGAACTAAAGCAAATGATAAATGTGCTTCCACCCTCTATAGGGAAACTCCAAAGTAAACACTTCTAGTTTTACGCTAATTAGCGAGAGTGTGTTCTTGTCTTGTTCATCACGCCGCAACCGGGCTCGATCACCGCAGCCAATAGGCTCATCCGAAAATTACCTTCGACAACGAAAAACTTTCATTTTGTTAAAGATAATATCGTTTCGACAAATAAAATGGCCCAAAGATATAGCCAGTGGCGCCAACCCAAATCAAGTTTCTAATCCTTTTATTCGATTAGTAAGCCATGTACCAAACATATGGCTTATGTAGATCTAGGGGCGGTTTGGGCCAAGAGCATAAAAGATGATCCTCCATACCGTTTCCGAATACGGACAATCTAGGAAAATGTGTTGGATGGTCTCCTTCATATTACAACCAACACATTTCTGGCTTCCTTTCCAGTTTTTCTGACATTTTATTTGTTCTCTGCCTCGGTGGTTTGTTTAGTCCTCATTAGAAAGCCTATTACGTAATTGAACTGTATAATTTTATCCTCACATGGATATTTTCATTTGTAGATCTTGAACTTCACACCCCGAGTGTTACTATAATGTTGTTATCTGTGTGGTTTTGTCATAGGAAACCGCAACTACTTGCTGGTTATTTTATTTATAGAGATGAATATACGTGCTCAAGGTAGAACAATGATCGCACCTTTTCCTCGCCCCTAGAACTATTGGGGTGAAGCTTTGTCGTGTGTCTTTGGATGTTGACGACGCCGAAAATGGTAAGTCTGCGGCTATGTGATATACAAACCCTACTTATTGTTAGCTTTTGCTTAGGGCTAGCCGTTGACTTCTCTGTAACCTAAATCTGTTTGATGTAGGTGTCTGTTGGCACATTTACAACATCATCCGGCAAATGAAACAACTTATTCTCTAGAGGGATGGCCGGAGAGCTACATATGAAGAGACGAGCAAGAGATAGATGATGGTACCACGGGGGGGCGGAGAGAGATGATGGTACCACGGGGGCGTTCGGGATTTTTTACTTTGGAGAGGGGCAGCCATCCGCTTTCCGGTCGAAGGAGGGTCGGGACACACACAAGGTGGCCGAAGGAAAGATAGTTGTCACGGCGCTCAAGCCGAACGGGTTTCCATCGAGAAGGTGGCCATGCTAAGAATGAAGAGACTTGCGAGGTCGATTGCTGAGACAAAAGGTCCCCTTTGCTCACATATTCGTCTCTTCCTTAAGCGCGCCACAAAGGAATTGTTATTTGAGGACCGTGTCCGAATTCATTGGAGTTTGTAGGCAACTTAAGGCCCATAGCATGTAAGAAGCCGTGGGGTCGGTAGGCAAAAGTTTTAGGACCTTCAAAAGCAATCTAGTGCAGAATTACGTCATGAAGGGGTTGGATGCCACGGTGAAGCACCCATACATCACCAAGGACGATTGGGCGGCTTTTGTTGAAGCGAAGAGCAACAAAGAGGCACGGCAACAAGTGAGAGATACAAGCGGCTTAGGAGAAGAACAAGCATGACCACTTTGCCTCGGGGACGGGAGGTTACGCGAGGCAAAGTTCGAAGTGTGGAAGGAGGAGGACACTTACTTACTCCACAATAGCATCAAGAATCCTTGGCATGAATTTCCCGGTGAACCGCGCTCGTCATTTTTTATGTGCACGCGTGCCGGGGCCGTCGAGTAATAAGGCTGCAATTGTTTGGTCGGGTAAAGAGTCTCGGTCTTTATCCGAGAAGGTTTTAGAGAAGACCCCCCGTGCTTCTTCCGAGGGCACCGGTGTAAGGGAAAGAGATATGCTCACAGAGGTCCCGGCACCCCGGAGCGCATGTAGGCGTGTGCGTGGTATATCTAGTATGGCCGGTTGGAAGTTTTGGCGCTTGGGCGCCGACATGTACGAAAAGAGGATGTCTCTAGGTGCGTTGGCCAAAGCATATAGAGAAGAGTTTGGACCTCAACTAGATGAGCTCCACGGCTAAGGTGGCGGCGTTGGAATCGGGAGGACATGGTTCATTTGCGCCAACACCCCTAGCCGTGTAGGTGGTGTGAAGAAGCAATGAAGCGAGAAGCCGGTTCGGCGGATGTTTGCAAATTGAGATACTTTCCACGTCGGCACCATGTACCCTTGTAGTGAAGACTTCGAGGTTATCTGGTTGAGGTAGCAAGGGGAATGGTATACCCGAATCAACTACATCTTAAAGGTCAACCAATCTTTGGAAGGACATTCTATTGTTTTTATTGATCATGTAACTCCCGGTTTTGAGGTCTGCACTCTTTGGATCCGCCGGCAAAGGCGAGATTAAAACTCTTGGACAAAGCTATGTGTAAGAGGATCCAATGGAGCAGAGCCCGCCTTCTTGTAGCATTCCTAAAGCTCTCTTCTTTTACCGCCCCAAAACCTCCCATTGCCTACTTACGCCGCCTCAATGAAAGTCAATCTAAAGGACGTATGACACGCGGCTTAAATGGGAATGACAAGAATGATCGAGTCCCTCTCGGTGCTGCAATGGATGGGAATGCGGCGACTTCGCTCGCATGCCAATGACGGTCGAGTGCCTTGCGAGTGCATCGGCTAACGATGTGGAAACCGGCTCGCAAGGCAAGGATGACCGTGAGTGCCTCGCAGCCGCGGGGCTGAGAATGCGGGGAGTGGCTCGCATGACAAGAATGTCCGTGAGTGCCTCTCGGAGTGCAGCTGCTAAGAATCAAGCGTGGCTCAACAGCCCAGGCGGCAAGGTCCAAACAAGCATGTTTCGTGCAAGAAGCATGGAGGTCCAAACAAGAATGTACAGTAAGTAGTGCTTCACTTGGAGTTACGCACTGCGTGCGTGTTTCCATTCAGTGAATAACCACTTGTGTTTCATATGTTTGCGGTGCCGGTCGCAAAACCGATGAAAAGACATGTGGGTACACGGCCCACCACTTCCTGGCTGCGATGAAACAAGTTCATCTGGACCGTCATGAGGTAACTCGAAGTGCAGCTCCATCATGTGCCTACCTTTGTTTGGCAATAAAGACCATGTGTACAACGAACACTTATGCCTACCTTTCTTTGTATTAGGATTTCGATTTGTCTGGAATTTCGATTAATTTGGAGGATATTAGAGAGGAGATCGCCAAGTTTGTTATGGAAGAGATCGTCAGCCCTGAAGGCGAGTATTCGTTTCGTGAATCGTGAGTTCCTTCGTTTCCCTTGCCGCACGACGATCGGTGGATACATGCATTTGAGCTGTGTTATTTGTGTTGTGAACAATCTGTGTGGCGTGCCCTGAACAACTGGGTATGTTCTGTGTGAAGAACATTCTGAGATACACATGAATTTTCAGAAATACACATGAATTTTCCATGCTGCAGGCGTCTGCCATTTGTTTGTGATCGGACCTGTGTATATGTATTATATACGTATTAATAGTACCAATACCTGTGTATATGTATTATACAGACGTCTCAGTTTTCTAGAGGCGTCTCTAGTCTTGGCACAGTACAGACCCATCTTAACCTGTCTGTAATAACTGAATAAGTACAGACCACCGCGGCTAACGAGCGTCTGTGGATTTCGGAATAGTTTCTGACGCATGTATCCGTTTGTAATATCTAAATAATTAACGACAGGTGTTTCCGATGCGTCTGTGAACCACCGTCTGTAGTTTCGGCGTCAGTTTCTGTCGAGCACCGGGTAAACGCGTCTGAAATAGAAACCTCGACGCAGACACGCGAAAGGGACACGCATCTGTAATTTCCCAGGTAGCTACGGTCGAGCATCCGCTACAAGCGTCTGAAAAATGCGGAACGATTCATACCGAAACGGTAAACCACGCTCAGAAACTAAAAGCGAAAGCTACAGACGTGGCGGACAAAACGAACGTCTGTAAAAGGGTTGATGAACTACAGACATGTAATCTACACACGTGTCTGTAAATGAAGCAGAAACCATAGACCCGGGTTTGACGTGTGTCTGTAACTTCGCCCGTATTACAGTCGGTTATCGTCCGCACGGGTCTGTATATTACTAATGCTTTACAGACGTTTCACTGGCCGGGCGTCTGTGCCAGTTTACCAGTTACAGGCGCGTGGCACGCGCACGCGTCTGACATGCGCGTCATTGTTACAGACGCAGTTTTGTAAAATGGGTCTGTGCAGTCAAAAGTTTCTACATCGTATCGCTACCGGGCGTCACTACTTTTGGGCGCGGTACGCCGAAATCGATGGCGCGGTGCAGGTGAGGTTTCCCGGAGGTACAGTCGCATCTTAGACAGGTATGTTCAGAGATACGCGTACACCACAAGTCGAGCAAAACCTCAGGGACACAGACGTTCCACGGCGCGGCGTGTAACAAGGGCTCACTACAAACGAAGTTTGCGGACGCACGAAATCCCGATGCGTATTAAAGCCGTTGCGACGCTCGCTACGAACATGTGGTCTGTAGAAAGTCGACATTTAGAGACCCCTAATAGGCGACCCTAAGATGCCCTCAACGCGTGACTGTAGAGGCCTTTTTTTTACATAGTGTTTGTACGGGCGGAGGCCCCGCCCTTGGTAGGTGGGGTAGTTAAGGCTTTGTACGGCGGAGGCCCCGCCTCTTGGTAGGTGGCGTAGTTAAGGCTTTGTATGGCGGAGGCCCTGCCCTTGGTAGGTGGCGTAGTTAAGGCTTTGTACCTACGGAGGCCCTGCCCTTGGTAGGTGGCGTGGGGTGCGACCGTTGTGTGCCTCCCTCGAGCGTGTTAAGTCTCGGAGGGTTTGGGGTGGCTGCGTTGTGAGCCCCCCGGCGAAGGTGGTGAGGCGCTTCGGCTTTTGTGCCTTCGCTGGCTTTGTACCCGAGAGCGCGGGGTGATTTCATGGCGAGCTCCTGGCGGAGGTGCCAGGGCGCCCGTCTTTGGTGCGCCTCCGCGAGTCTTATGCTCGGAGATTACGGGTCGTCTTAATTGCGAGCCCCTAGCGAAGGTGCCAGGGCGCCCGTCTTTGGTGCGCCTCCGCAAGTCTCACGCTCGGAGGGTGCGGGCGGCTTCGTTGCGAGCCCCTGGCGGGAGGTGCCAGGGGCGCCCGTCTTTGGTGCGCCTCCGCAAGTCTCATACTTGGAGAGCGCGGGCGGCTTCGTTTAGAGCCCCTAGCGGAGGTGCCAGGCGCCTGTCTTTGGTGCGCCTCCATAAGTCTCATACTCTGAGAGTGCGGGGCGGCCGTTGCGAGCCCCTAGCGGAGGTACCAGGGCGCCCGGCTTTGCCGGTGTTTAAAAAGAAAGGTGCGGGGGTTCTTGGTTGGTTTGACTAAGCCGGGTGCGGCCGCGCTGCCCCCGAGCGTGGTCATTCCCATTACCTCTGCCGATGAGGGTTGGGTGGCGCCATCCGGCCCCCAAGTGCAATTTTTGGCGTGCATACCTTCGATGTTTGGGGGACTAGCCTACATATGTTGATATTGGTGGCCTCGTTAAAAAAACCTTGCGCCCTTCGCAAGGAAAAAAGAGTGCAGCCCGATTGTTCACGCTTTTGACTCGAAATGAAAACAAGAAAGGAAAATAAAAGGGTCGGAGCCCCTACAAGTCGCGAGTGCTTAGTATATGCACCGCTAGGGGTAATACTTGCGGAGGTCGTCGGCGTTCCACGTGTGGGGGAGGTCGTGGCCTTCGAGGTCTTGTAGGTGGAAGGAGCCGGGCCTTGTGGACTTGGTGACGAGGTACGGGCCCGTCCATTTGGGGGCGAGCTTGCCCGCCATCTTCGCATTCTGCTTCCTGATCAGGACGAAGTCTCCGACGGAGATCGTGCGGAGGTGGATTTTCTTGTTTCTCCATCTTGTGGTTTCCTCCTGGTAGGCGCGGAGGTTGAGGACTGCCATAACTCTTGTCTCTTCGAAGGTCTTTTGTGAGCGCCTCCATTTCTGGGGGGGCTTCGCAGGTGACCCTTGGCGATGCATACTTCAATTCTTCTGGGAGGACGGCCTCTTCTCCGAACAGGAGCTTGAAAGGCGTGAACATGGTCGCGCGGCTTTCGGAGGTGTTGTGCGACCACACCACCTGACCCCATTTGCCCCGTGGCTTCGCGTGGACCTTCGCACTGATGCCCTGCAAGATTATGCCGTTGGCTCTCTCAACAAGCCCGTTAGACTGGGGGTGCCTTACGGAGGCAAAGTGTATCTGAGTCCCTATTTGGTGGCCAAACTGTTTGAAGCCTTCGTTGTCGAATTGGGTGCCGTTATCAACTGTGATGCTCCGGGGTGTTCCGAAGCGACAAACAATTTGCTTCCAGAAGAACTTTTGCACTGAGTAAGAGGTTATGCTTGCGAGGGGACGGGCTTCAATCCATTTGGTGAAATATTCGACTGCCACCACTGCGTAGCGGAGGTTCCCCTGAGCCGGCATGGGTCCGATGAGGTCGATGGCCCATCGCCGAAGGGGCCAGGTGGGGCGAGATGAGGGTTGTCGAGCCCCCGGCCTGTTGGAGTGATGCGCTGTCAGCTGGCACCCTTCGCAGCGTCTTACTAATTCTGTTGCGTCGTTGAGAGCGGTTGGCCAGTAGAACCCTTGTCTGAACACTTTTCCTACTAGGGCTCTGGGTCCGTTGTGTGAGCCACAGATGCCTTCGTGGATCTCTGCTAGGATGGCACGCCCTTCGCCCGTGGAGACGCATTTCAGCCAGGGCGCGGTAACGGAGGCCTTGTACAGCTTGTTGTCCACCAGGCGATATCCTCGGACTTTTTGCTCGACCCTCTTCTGCTCTTCTATGGATTGTGGCTCGAAGAGTCCCTTTATGAATGCTATGATCGGAGCCCTCCAGTCTTCGCTGTGGATGGCGCTCACTGACTTTGGAGGTAGGTCGTTTTCTTGGACGGCGGGGTTGTATAGTATTTCATAGAACACATCCTTCAGGAGGGCTCCGCTCGTCTTCTTTGCCTTCGTGAGCTCATCGGCCTCTCCGTTGTCCCGCCCTGCTATGGTTTTGGTTGTAACCCCGAGAAAGAAAGCCTCCGTCTTGCGCAGCCTTGCCAAATATTTCTGCAGTTCGGGGTGCTTGGCTCTAATGTCCTTTTCTGCTTGCTTTGAGACCACCTCCGAGTCGGTTTTGATGATGGCCCTTCGCTCTGACATCGCGCGGAGCTTGTTGAGGGCGAGGAGCACGGCATCGTATTCCGCCGTGTTGTTTGTGCACTGGAACTCGAGTCTGGCGGCGTATCTTAGCTTGATCCCGAAGGGTGAGGTGATGATGGCTGCGATGCCGGCTCCCCGGGCTCCCCGTGCTCCGTCCGTGTGTGCGATCCAAATTGGATCTAGGTTAGGCCGCTTGGTTGAAGGTGTCGGGGTCCATCTGCGAGAAAGTCCGCAAGGGCCCGAGACTTGATGGCTGTCCTGGCGACGAATCTTATGGCGTGGTCTCCGATCTCGCTTGCCTACTTCGCTATCCCCGCCCACTCGACTCGGATTTACGAATATGTTGTCGAGGGAAAGCTCGAAGGTATGGTGATCTCGTGTGCCCTCGAAGTAATGTTTGAGTTTTCTTGCTGCCATGACCACCGCATAGGCCACCTTCTCAAGCTCGGTGTAATTTAGCTTGGGCCCTTCGAGGGTTTCGGAGACATAATAAATGGGTGCCTGCTTTGGCCCGGTGCCCTTCGCCGTTTCTTTGACAAGCACGGCGATCTAGCGTCGCGGTGAAGCGGTGACATATAGAAGGAGCCCTTCGCCAGGTTGCGGGGTGGCGAGGGTGGTCAGGTTCTCGAGGTAGCGTTTGAGATCTTCGAAGGCTTCTTGTTGCGGAGGTCCCCAGTCAAACAACTTCGTGCTCTTTAGGGTTTGAAAAAACGGTAGTGCCCGTTCGGCTGATCTGGAGATGAACCTGCTCAGGGCTGCGAGGCGTCCGGCGAGTCTCTGGACTGACTTTCTGTTCTTCGGAGGCTCCATCACGGTGATTGCTGCGATCTTGGAGGGATTGGCTTCGATTCCCACGACCGATACCAGGCAGCCAAGCAACTTTCCTTTGCTTACCCCGAAGACGCACTTTGCTGGGTTGAGTTTCAATCTGGCCTCTCGGAGCTTGACGAAGGTTCTCTGTAGGTCCGTTATGTGGTCTTCTTTCAGCTTGCTCTGGACGGACGAGGTCATCGACATATGCGGAGATAGCGCTGTCATCTCCGAATACCTCCGCTATCATGCGCCAAGTTGGTGTTTCTTAAAGCACCGATAAATCATAGCGCACGGGAAATACCGTTGTAGCACTTCACCCGGTGGTAGCGAGGGGTATCGTATTTTCCACGAGGGGCCGGTGCGCGGCTATTATTTAGGTTTATGTCAACCTAAGGCAAAGGGTTTGTTTTCCAAGAGTAGCGAGGTATCTATAAGCTAAGTTTTCCAGGCAGTGATTCCTAAAAAGTCTCATTGTCTACTCACTTCGGGCACCGGCCCACGCCCAAGGACGCGTGTCCGGCAATTAGCTCTGACGCAGCCCGACCGAACGTGGGGGATTTCAAGGGACGGACAAAGGTCTGTCACAACCAAGCCGCCTACCCCTCAACCGTGGGATGCACCGCAAAAGGTAGGTGAACGCTAGTCCAAATACCACGTTTGCACTATTGGTCACGATTCTTGATGTTGGCCAAGGTTCCCACAAAGAGTCCCTCCACCAAGAACTAACGTAAACGATCTACCAATCCCGCAAGTCTACAACAACAGAAATGTACGATGGAAATTAAATAGCTGCAAGATAATCTCAAAGACTGCCTTACCAAAGTGTAAGTAGTTTGCGGAGAGGTACAAGCCGGGCGGGTACCGACAAGTCCGCACTCCCCCTCCTAGGAACAGAACAACACCGAGGGGCGAACCGACAACTCCGGGTAGAACGAACCAAGCTTCTTTTCTAGCCTTTCCCTCTCTCACTCTCTAGAATTGGGAGATAGAATAGAAGAAGTAGAAGAAGAAGATCTAATTCTACTCTCTTGCACAAGTGGACTGGTTTCTCCTTGTAAATTGTGTTATTCTTTGAGAGGGAGAGAGGGGGTCTATTTATACATAGGGGAGAGGGACCTAAGTGCTAAAAATCATCCAAACCGACCTAGGAAAACCTTCCATGTACGTCAAACCGACTATCCCACGTCGGTTTCATCGGTTTTGGAAGGTAACAAACCGCCTCGCCGAAGATGGGCGCGAACCGCCTTGGCCGGGGTGCGGCCGCACCTGAGTCTTGGCGCGCACCCGCCAGGCTCGGCTCGGCCCGAGCTTTGGCAGGCTGGGCTTCCTTGCTCTGAAAAGTTGTGTGGTGCACTGCGCCCGGCCTGGTTTCGACGTTTTGTTGCGAATTCTGTTTGGGCTTGCCATTTGCTCCTTTTGGGCCTTTTTCTATTTATTGATTTTATTTCTTTTTTCTTTGTCCTTTTGGCCCAAAGTGATCATCCATGAGTTTGTACCTGCAAGTCCAAATAAACACCAAAACTTTGGAATATGTTAGTTGAAAAATCCTATTTCTAGGTAGTTTTGGTGTTATGTTGACGGTATTAAATTGTCGTTGGTTACCGTCAACAAACTCCCCACACTTAGCCCTTTACTCGTCCTCGAGTGAAGGCACGAGGACTAAAGTGGTTTTATCTCCAAGATGTAAGCTTGCAAACATATTATTCCAAGCCTTACCCGCCTTTGTGAGCATTTTCCCGCCCTTTATTACCTTTCATCGTAGCGGGGCTTTTTAGCTTTTCTCAAGCCTTGGGTGGTTGCCGGATAGAATGGTTATAACAGAAAATGCTTATCATTCATCCAATTGATCAACTTTTTATCCGGGGTTTTATTTAGATAAAATTTTATTTTCTTTGAGAAAGCATGGGCTTTATTGCTATAGAAATATATTTTTTTTGGAGAGGTGGGCCCCGCTTTCGCCCTAGACTTTTGTCTTTTATTTCCTCTCTTTTCTTTTTCTCTTTTTTTTAGAGATGTGGGCTCTACTCGTCCTTGGACACTTGCCCATTTTTCATCTCATTTTCATCATCATTTTTTTTTTTTTTTGTTTTTTTTAGAGATGTGGGCTCTACTCGCCCTCGGACACTTGTCCATTTTTCATCTCATTATTTTTTAGCATAGCCCAAGCCATTTCTCTCTTTTTTTTTTTTTTTTTTTTTAAAGGATAGTTTCCCGGATGTTGAGTTTCTCTTACGGGACGAAATCATAACAAATCTATTTGTACCATATCATAATTGGCAACAACTTAGACTAGATAGAGCATATGCAACCCACATGAATCGGGTTTTTCGGGATGAGTAGTTGTTTAAACAGAAGCTTGGTATTCTGGTGAAGAATAAAATGTATGCATGCCATGTATCAATTGGTAGATGTAGAGATGGAGGTTTTGCTAATTTGGTTCGAGTTTTTAGCATTTAAAGATAAATCACAAGTCAAAATTTAATTTTAATAAAGTGCGTACCTTTGACTTGCGAATCCTCCCCCACACTTGTTTTTGTACCTATTTTTATTTTCTTTTGCACAAGGACAAAAACAAGTGGAGACATAGACAATAATATAATAGCTTATGCTTTGATTTAATTTAGAAAGTTAATATTATTTGCGTAACAAATGACCAAAGATAAGTTAAATGAATTAAACGAAATTAATAAAGCAAAAACTTTATTTAAAAAAAATAAATATATAGATAACTTTTTATGTTTTATTATTATCTTATATATTTAATTATATATTGTTTTTTATATTATCATTATTTTTTTTTTATATGCTGATCATCTAAATTAATTTTCAAAGCATAAATCTATTCTATCGAGCTCTTGATTAAGATCGGGTGCGGCTCAAAGAAAAGCTTGAGACGTTGACCGTTTACCTTTTGTATCTCACCGCGCCATCTTGAATTGTGATTGCACCGTGTGGTGAGGTGTTGATGACGGTGTACGGTCCCTTCCACTTGCTCCTCAGCTTCTCTTCGCCAAATAACTTCACCCGGGAATTGAATAGGAGTACTTTGTCTCCCGTGGTGAATTCTTTGATTTTTATGCGCCGATCATGCCATCTTTTTGTGCGCTCCTTATAGAGCTTTGCACTGTGGTACGCCTTCTCTCACCATTCTTCTAGTTCGTAGATTTGCCTCGACGGTTCTTTCCAAATGAGTCGGCGTCCATGTTCCACTTCTTGATGGCCCAATGAGCTCGATGCTCCAACTCAACTGGTAAATGGCAGGTTTTGCCATAGACCAGCTGATAAGGTGACATGCCGATGGGGGCTTTGTAAGCTGTCCTATATGCCCAGAGAGCATCAGGTAGCTTGTTTTTCCAGCCTTTCCCCATCTCGTTCACCGTCTTCGCAGGATGTTCTTGATTTGCTTATTGGAGGTCTCGGCTTGCCCGCCGGTTTGCGGATGATAAGGGGTAGCAATGTTGTGCGAGTGCCAAGCTCCTTCGGGAATGCCCCGAATGACTTGTCCTTGAAATGCGATCCTCCGTCATCGATCACCATGCGTGGCATTCGAATCGGGGAAGATGATTTCATGGAACATCTTGCGTGCATGCTTGCCGTCGGCAGGCTCGCATGGCATTGCCTCTACCCACTTCGACACGTAGTCTCACGCCACCAAGATGTACTCGCAATCATGGGACTTACGGAATGGCCCCATATAGTCAATGCCCCACACACCAAATATTTCTATTTGAAGGTTGTAGTGTAGGGGGCATTGCATCACGAGCTGTGATGTTTCCGGTTTTCGGCAGCGGTTAGCATCTTCTCGATGAACTCTTTCGTGTCGCCGTGCATCGTCGGCCGGAAGAATCCGCACTGCCAAATCTTGGCTTGTGTGCGAAATACTCCCAGATGTCCGGGCCGTAGGGAGATGCATGACATTTCTCGATGATCTGCATTCCTTCCTCCCCGGGTACGCATCTTCTCGCCAAGCCGTCTCGCACACACCCCGTACAGGTATGGGTCATCCCATAGGTGCCGCCGCTCTCCATTTGGAGCTTTTAAACGCTTGTTCTCCCCAGTGGTACGTATCCCGCAACCATGTAATTCACAATGTTTGCGTACCATGGGTTGAAGTGCGACACCTTGAGTAGCATGTCGTCGCGCAGTAATCGTTGATTGGGGGTTCTGCATGTTAGTTACCCGCATACGCGACAAATGATCCGCAAATCGTATTTTCTACTCCCTTTTTTCTCTTTTATTTCTATATCAAATTCTTGGAGCAGAAGAATCCAGCGGATCGGCGAGGTTTCGCATCCTTTTTGTAAGAAGGTACTTAAGGGCGGCATGGTCTGTGTAAATAATTATTTTTGCGCCCACTAAGTAGGATCGAAACTTCTCGATAGCAAAGACTACCGCCGGGAGCTCTTTTTTTCTGTGGGCATAATTAAGCTGTGCTCCTGTCGAGGAGTTTTGCTAGCATATGCGATGGTGTGTTGCTTTTTATCCTTGGTTTGGCCTAAGACCGCTCCAACAAAAGTCGCTTGCATCGCACATGATTTCAAATGGCAACGACCAATCCGGGGTTGGATGATCGGAGCCGAGATGAGTGCTTTCTTGAGGGTTTCAAAGCGTGCGGGCACTCATCCGTGAAGTCAAAGGGTACATCTTTGGCTAGCGAGCCGTAAGAGGTCTAGCGATTTGTGAGAAATCTTTTATGAATCTTCTATAAAACCCTGCGTGGCCTAGGAAACTACGGATGCCTTTGACATTCACTGGGGGTGGTAGCTTTTCGATAACTTCTATTTTAGCTTTGTTTACCTCTATCCCCCTCTCGGACACGAGGTGCCCAAGAACGATGCCTTCTCGGACCATAAAGTGGCACTTTTCCCAGTTAAGTACCAGGTCCTTTTCTTGGCATCGCTGCAAGACCCGGTCTAGGTTCTTCAGACAGCTTTCAAAGATCTTACCATAGACGGAGAAATCGTCCATGAAGACCTCCATGATTTCTTCAATCATGTCTGAGAAGATAGACATCATGCACCGCTGAAAAGAAGCAGGCGCATTACACAGCCCAAATGACATTCTACGATAGGCATAGGTTCCGTATGGGCATGTGAACGTGGTCTTGCTCTGGTCATCAGGGTGGATCGGGATCTGGTGGTAACCAGAATACCCGTCAAGGAAATAGAAGAAAGAATGTTTTGCTAACCGCTCCAACATTTCATCGATAAAGGGCAGCGGGAAGTGATCTTTCTTTGTTGCCTTGTTAAGTTTCCTGTAATCGATACACATTCTCCACCCCGTGACTTGTCTTTGTGGAATGAGTTCGCTTTTTAGCGTTCTCAACGATCGTCATTCCTCCCTTTTTAGGGACCACTTGGACTGGGCTAACCCAATCACTTGGTGGTACGGGATAGATAATCCCGGCGTGAAGAAGTTTGAGAACTTCCTTCTTCACGACTTCACGCATCGCATAATTGAGCCTGCGCTGGGGTTCGCATGATGGGGTACTATCTGGGTCAATAGGAATGCGATGTGTGCATAGTGTTGGGCTTACCCCTTTCAAATCTTGAAGGGAATACCCGAAGACCGATCTGTGTTTCTCTAAAACGGCTATGAGCTGGGTAGTTTCTTGGTCACTAAGCTTGTCGCTTATAATGACCGGTGCTTGTGAATCGCCGTTTAGGAAGACATAGCGTAGGCCTGGGGGTAGGGGTTTAAGCTCAACTGGAGGCCGGGTTAGCTCTTCCTCTTTGGGAAGTTCTATGATTTCCCCTGAATCGTCCTCTTCTTCAATGAAGAATTGGGCGTCTTTTTCAAGGTCTGTTTCTGGGTTCTCATATAGCATAACTCCCATAACCTCCTCGGGCGTGTCATACTCGGGAAGGGTTCTTTACCGAAGTTTTTAGCTCGAGTAACCGGGATAGAAAAACTTTTTCTTCCCGAGTGTGACATCTAAATCCCTGATGCTTGGTAGATAAATAATCTTCTCCAAGGGATGCCCGATTAGGATGTCGAAGTCTTGGATATCAAAAACGTGAAAGTCCAGAGACAACTTGACATCCTTATGCAGGAAGATTTGTTCATGTATAACCTCACGGCATTCAATGGTGGTTCGTGGTGCTATGCGCAAGGTCCGTGCTGTGGGGGTTCTAATAGCTTCCTCAACACAAGCTTGTGCAAAGGTTTCGGACATTATGTTTATCCCCACAGTAGGGTTATACATGACTTCCACCAGACTTCCCTGAAATCTGCAATGGATTGGTGTAGAGGGGCCACTTATCCGAATTTCTTCGAAAGAGGGTCCTTCCTCTCGCAACCATTCCGTGCTCATTATAGCTGTTAGCTCCTTAACAGACTCCTGGAGGAAAGTTTTATCCAGGGGTTGTTCAGGGCCAGCTGGGGCCCAGTGGTTTCTTCCATTGTTCGTACCGAGGTGTCACCGAATTGATCAAGAAAGTCAACCTCAAAGAACGGGAGATCCGTGCAAACGGTCTCCTCTCGGTTCAGGTTCAAAGAGGTCTCTCTAAAGTTGTTTCATGTTTGGCGTGAGCCGATGAGACTTCCTCTTGCTTGAGTTCTACTCGGATGGGTTCTAGCGGAGGAGTATTCTCAAGAATACGGTTTAGGAGAGCTTCTCCTTCCGCTGTGGTTTTATGTGAAAACGACCCTCCAGCAGCTAAATCAAGCAGTAGGGCAGTCGCCCTGTCCAATCCTAGCCAGAAATGCTGTAGCAGCACGTGGTTTGGTATGGACAGGTCTGGGCCGGATCGTGTAAGCGTGATAAACCGATCCCAGGCTGCACCTAACGTTTCACCCTCTATTTGTCGGAAGTTGAGTATCTCTTGTCGCAGGGCCGCGATTACGGATATCGGGTAGAATGCTACGGAATGCTTCGCAGTTCTTCCCATTCTCCGTTTACCAACCCTACGTTATGGGCGTACCATTGAGTCGCCTCTCGGTGAGAGAGAACGAAACAACTTCCACCTCAACGTGTCATGTGTCATGCCTGGTGTTGTCGCAGCCACAGAGCTGCTCAAACTCCCGTAAATGATGATAGGGGTTTTCATATTCCGAGCCCGAAAAGGCTCGGGCCCAACCATGGCTATAAAGCCGGGACGGAGCTCATACTCGAAGTCGTGATTGGCTTCGCAGATTGGCGTGGTTCTACGAGCTCGCCCTTAGGAGCAGACAGGATTTGGATAGTGGGTTGCTCCATGGGAACTCTTTTTGGTATTTTTGTTTAAAGGATACTTCCAGTCACGTAGGTTGACTCGGTTCAATATATAACTACGACAACCGTTCCCCGGCAACAGCGCCAGAAATGCTTGTTGTTGTTTCTTAACGCACACAGATAAATCCGCAAGCGCACGGGAAATACCGTTGTAGCACTTCACCCGGTGGTAAGCAGGGTATCGTATTTTCCACAGGGGACGTCGTCGCTAGCCTAGCTATTTAGGTTTATGTCAACCTAAGGCAAAGGGTTTGTTTTCCAAGAGTAGCGAGGTATCTATAAGCTAAGTTTTCCGTGCAAAGTGATTCCTAAAGTCTCATTTGCCTACTCACTTCGGGCACCGGCCCACGCCCAAGGGACGGTGTCCGCAATTAGCTCTGACGCAGCCGAACGTGGGGGGATTTCAAGGGACGGACAAGGCTGTCACAACCAAGCCGCCTACCCCCTCAACCGTGGGATGCACCGCAAAAGGTAGGTGAACGCTAGTCCAAATACCACGTTTGCACTATTGGTCACAGTTCTTGATGTTGGCCAAGGTTCCCCGGTCAAAGAGTCCCTCCACCAAGAACTAACGTAAACGATCTACCAATCCCGCAAGTCTACAACAGCTGAGAAATGTACGATGGAAATTAAATAGCTGCAAGATAATCACAAAGACGCTTACCAAAGTGTAAGTAGTTTGCGGAGGTACAAGCTGGGCGGGTACCGACAAGTCCGGCACTCCGTCCTCCTAGGAACAATGAACACCGAGGGGCGAACCGACAACTCAGGGTAGAAAGAACCAAGCTTCTTTCTAGCCTTTCCCTCTCTCACTCTCTAGAATTGGGAGATAGAATAGAAGAAGTAGAAGAAGAAGATCTAATTCTACTCTCTTGCACAAGTGGACTGGTTTCTCCTTGTAAATTGTGTTATTCTTTGAGAGGGAGAGAGGGGGTCTATTTATACATAGGGGAGAGGGACCTAAGTGCTAAAAATCATCCAAACCGACCTAGGAAAACCTTCCATGTACGTCAAACCGACTATCCCACGCCGGTTTCATCGCTTTTGAAGGTAACAAACCGCCTCGCCGAAGATGGGCGCGAACCGCCTTGGCGAGGTGCGGCCGCACCTTGAGGTGCGCGGCGCGCACTGCCCGCCAGCTCGGCCGCCCGAGCCCGGCAGCAGTCGGGCTTCCTTTGCTCAAAAGTTGTGTGGTGCACCGCGCCCGGCCTGGTTTCGACGTTTTGTTGCGAATTCTGTTTGGGCTTGCCATTTGCTCCCTTTGGGCCTTTTTCTATTTATTGATTTTATTTCTTTTCTTTGTCCTTTTGGCCCAAAGTGATCATCCATGAGTTTGTACTGCAAGTCCAAATAAACACCAAAACTTTGGAATATGTTAGTTGAAAAATCCTATTTCTAGGTAGTTTTGGTGTTATGTTGACGGTATTAAATTGTCGTTGGTTACCGTCAACACGCGAAGGACGAGCCGGCGCTTGAGGCCCTCGGCCATTCTTCCGAAGCGAAGAGGTCCCGGCGGGTGTTATAAAGCTGGTCTTCTCATCATCCGCCCGGCTCATCCGGATCTGGTGGTATCCGGAGAAACAATCCAGGAGTGACAATCTCACACCCCGTCGCCGCCGACAAGGGAGCTTATCCGTGGGAGTGGGAAATCGCCCTTCGGGCGAAAGCTTTGTTGAGGCCGGTAAAATCGACACACATTCTCCATCCGGGGCTCCGCCGGATCGTTCTTGGCTGGCTTTTTTTACCATGACGACGTTAGATAGCCACCGGGGTATTTGACCGGGACGAATGACCTCCGCGCGTCCGAGGCGGTTCACCTCTGCTTGGGCTGCTATTCTTCTTTCGTCCGACATCTTGCGAAGCTTCTGTTTTACCGGGGGGGCATCGGGTTTTATGTTGAGATGGTGCTCGATGAGGTTTCGACTGACGCCCTGTAGGTCTTCCGCGGACCATGCGAATACGCCGGAGTTCTCGCGGAGGCACTGGAGTAATTCGCCGGAGGTCGGGTCAAGGTTACCTCTCTATTGGGGTCGAAGCCGAAGAGCCTGACTTTCTTTGTTTCTTCGGCCGGTAAGGCTCGCGGTGGAGGCTCCGCACCCGGCGACCGGTTGGTTCTCTTGCCTTTCGGCCTGTTGCTCAAGGTTATGGACATTGCGCCGGCACGGGGCTACGCCCCCTCCGCTTTCTTGTAGCGTTCTGGTCTCCGAAGACAAGAATGATGCCGCCAATGGAGGGCATTTTCATGCGAGGTAGCTCGGATGGAGCACCGCGTCGAAGGCGTTGGTGATCCCACGACCGAAGATGGCATTATAATTGTAGTAAATGTCCACCACATCGAAGGTTATGTTCTCCGATCGGTGGATGGGGTCCTTTCCGAAGGAGACAGCAAGGTAATCTTTCCAATGGTTGCCACTTGTTGTCCCTCCGAAGCCAAAAAGTGGGTTTCCTACCGGCCGCGATAACTTTTTGTCAAGGCCCATCTTGTCGAAGGTTGAGGCGAACAGGATGTCGGGCGAGCCGCCCGTGTCAACCAAGATCACGGTTACCGTCCCACCCTCCGATGTTGGTATCGATGACCATGGCGTCGGTGTGGGGGTAGTCTTTGAGCTTCATGTCACCGGCGGTGAAGGTGATTGGGATGTGAGACCGGCGACTGTTCCGCACCGACATGGTGGACCCTTCGGTAGTGGACCCTTCGGTAGTGCTTTTGCGCCGGCGTTTGTTGCCATGGTCTTCGTTGGAGCCTCCGGTTATTGCGAGGATGACTCCGAACGACGGGTTCGGGCTTTGCGACTATTGTCTGTATTTCTTGCTTGATTGGTGGGTGGGGGGTGGTGGGAGGGCGGGGAGCGGTGGTGGTGGTGGTAGGGCGTGGTTAGGTAGTTGGGTTGCGGAGGCTCGGGGTGCGAGACCGTGTAGTCTTGGTGGTAGTAGCGGGCCGGTGCCGGTTGAAGCCGCTTGAGTGGAAAGCGGGGTAGTGGAAGCCTGGGTGTCTTGCCGGGGCTCCGTAATCGAAGGGGGTGAAGGTATAGTGGGCGGGGCGAGCAGTCGCTGGTTTCCTTGTGTGATTGACCTGGCTCTGTGAACTCTACGAAGCCAGCTCTCTATCCATCGCTTCTTTCCCCTTGGCGAAGTATGGGCATTGCTTGGTGTAGTGGCCTTTGCCCTCTCCGCAGTGTGGCAATATCGCTTGTCTTTTTGCGAGGCCCGGTGCCGTTATCTAGGTTTGGTCCGGGGGTTCTTGATGGGTTGTTTGGCCTTTGAGGTGGTTGGTTGGGTTTTTGATCCGCGGGGGGGTTGTTGTCTATGGCTCCCACTCTTGCTATGTCCGGCCTGGGGTAGTTGTCGCCTCACGGAGGTCGTGAGGTTTGGTGTTGGCTCTGCGGAGGTCGGAAAGAATCTACTTTGGCCTTGTGACTGTTGTCGGCCCTGCAGTATTTGTCCATTATCTCATGAAGTTGTGCTAGAGTCTTTGGCTGTTTCCGCTCAATCTTTAAATGACAGGGTCCCGGGTGGATACATGCAACCGCTGCCATGATGACGCTCTTATCGGAGACCCCTTCGGTTCTGGCTTTGGTTTGGAGGAACCTTCGCCACCAATCTTGCAGCGGCTCGTTCGGCCTCATCACCACGCTCGGGAGCTCCATGCTGTTGATCGCCTCGGAGTCTACGCCTTTGAAGTTTGCCCGAAGGGGCGGCTCGTAGGTCTGACCAGGACCTGATGGTATTCGGAGGTAGAGTGCAGTACCAAGATTGGGCCACTCCCCTCGCTATAATCACAAACGACTTTGCCATGGTGGAATGATCCCCTCCGGCTGCTTCCACTGCTGCTTTGTAGCTCATGATAATCTGTCTGGGGTCGGTGATCCCTGCATATCTTGGTAAGTGTTGAGGGTTGTAAGACGGAGGCCACTCCGCGATTTGGAGGGCGTAGGACGGTGGTGATTTGGGGGTCGTGAGTGGGGGCTTATGGCCAGATTGGGGCGGGTGGGCGCCGACGGCATCGCCCGAGGAGATCTTTGGTACAAAATTGGTTGATGCGAAGGGTGGTGACGGGGTGGCTTTGCGATGGGGGCTGATTCTGTTGTGTGGTGGCGGGTGGACGGCGGAGGGGCTTGCCCGCGGAGGGGACTTAAAAAGGACGATGGTCGGGTTGCGGTCTCCTCCTCCGCCACCGACTTCTTGTACCGCCGCGAGGTGCCGGTTGATCCATGCGAAGCTCGGGCCCCGGCGGCTTCGACTTGCTCCATGAGCGTTAGCGCAGACGCCGCTTCGATCCGGGGCCTGCGGTAGCCTCCGTTTCTTTGCGATTTGAGCTTGCAATGTTTCCCGGGGCCTGTTCGCGCTTGCTCGGTTTCTTCTTCGTCATCCCTCGCTGCAGCTTTCGAGGAGCGAGAGAGCGGGTCCGCCGGGTTCGCTCGGGCGGGGACCTTGTGCCACCGGGTGCTGGACCACCGCCCCTCGGCCTGCGAGCCCGGCTTGCCGAAGCGTTGAGTGCTTCTTCTTCTTGACCTCCGAGATTGGGACAAGCGGGGGGGTCTCGCGATCGGGCCCTCCTCCGGCAGCCCCCGGCGCGGGAGCTTTCACCGCCGTGTAGTGACCGACCGCCGTCCCGCCCGGCGAGTTCGACCACGAGGGTCCTCCCCGAGCGGAGGGTCGCTCCGCCGCGCGCCGGGTTTCGACGGCGAAAGGGCGGCATGGCCGGCTTTTTCGTATCGCTCCCCACGGACGGCGCCGCCACTGGGATCACTCCTGCCCCAGCCTTCGGCTCCCGGAGGGGCGAAGGGGGCGGGGGCTTCCACGGGTAGAACGGTATTGCGGTGGGAAGTGAACGAGCGCCCTCCGCTCAGCCCCGCCCTCGGCCGGGCCCGCCGAGGGTTGGGCGGATCGGAGGGGGCTCGCCTCCCTCGCCGCAGTTTAATCGGTGCGCTGCGGGCAAAACGTGGGACAAAAACGAGCAAATGGCGCTTAATCGGCCCAAGTGTCTCCCCTCTCTCGAGCCCGCACCCGGGTATTTATAGGAATACCCGGGGGCGGGGGGGCTGATTTACAATTTGGTACACGGTAGATAGAGCAACACACGCTATAGGTGGGCCCCTCCAGGGGCAAGTTAGTAACTAACTATACAAGGGTAACATGGGAAATGCACTGAGGGTCTTTCGCCGCCGGGACCGTGGGGTTTCCTCCCTCCCGGCCGCCGGTTGCCCTGCTCCTGCGGAGGGGGGGTCGCGGGCGGGCCTCCTCCGCTGCCCTCCTTTCTCGTGGACTCGACGCTAGCCTTCGGGATCGCTCCGTGGCGGAGTGGCCCCCCACGCCGCTTCCTTATGAGGATTCGCCTTCTCCTGCCGATCCCGCGCCGCTTCAAGATTTGATAAGGGTTAGCCCACGCCCCTTCTGAGAGGCTTACGGAGGCCTCCCCCAGGCGGTGGGGCGGCCTCGCGGGCCGGGTGCCCACCTGAGGGTCCTTCGCTTGTTGGTCCCGCACGACTTAGCGTTTCGGTGGGTTTAAGGGTTACTTGGCCCTCCTGAGTGGGGCCTGCGGGGCTGCCGGGGCTGGCTAGGGTTGCCCTCCCCAACACTTTGGAGATTGGAAACGTCAGGGACAGTTTTCTAAAAGGATAAGACCACCCTCCTCTATATAAACAAGAGGTTCATGGCCGATTTGATCCCATCTACATCCAATCGACAAAATCAATCTACTACCGTCTTGCTTGTAGGTCATCTTCTCTCCTTCTTCGCCGCCGATGCCATGAACGGAAGATCGACGACAACAACGCCCTAGAGCGGTCAGGGGCTAGGGCAGCCCATAGTTGCCGCACGCCCTCACGGGTCCGTCCCCGGCGTGTGGGGTTTCGGGTTTCAAGAGACTTCGGGGCGTGTCTTGCGTGACGCGCCCCGACGAGGCTCCTCCGACGACGTGTCTTGCGTATCGCGCTCATCGTTGGAGGCACACGGTCCAAGTGTGGACATCCCTAGGTGTTTGCCGATTCTCGATTTTCGGCTTGCCCTACGTAGAGCGATCTAGCTCTTTATTTGGTGTGTTACCGATTTTATCGTCAACACAATGCAAAATTAAACTAGGTGTGAGTCAGTTTTGTTGTACTGAACTCAAATGAATTTTAGAAAGTTGTACTAGGTTTGTATACATGTGTGCTTCTATGGGAACAAAAAAAAAACAACAAAGGAAATTTGAGGACACATTTGTCTATAGAAAAGGAAAATTCCATATTTTCTTCTATGCATTATTGTTTCCGAACTATATACCGTGTGTTTGGTTCCGGGTTGAATGGGTTGGAGTGGCTATGACCCACGTTATGGGGATGGCTCCAACCCTTCGCTTGTTTGGTTCATTTTTTGGGTGAGGGATGGATCCGCTCCAACGTATGTTTGGTTGAGGGAATCGAAAATCAGCGATGGAATGCAAAATAACACCGTTAATGAGGGCAACTTTGCATCGAAACCCCAAGATATTAGAAACTCACTAAGCCCATATGAGTAAATTCTTCTCTCTGGCAATTTTACAAAGTGAACACACAATAAATTTTTATTTGCATCTAGCCCCTTCTTTTTTCATCCCTCGGCAAACGATGGGGGATCGACCACCGGCGCCGCGAGCTCCATCATCGTGCCGCAGCGAGGGCGGGCGAGGGACCCAAGGCCAGCCACACCCACATCCGGAGGGACGGCGTGGGGCGGCGGGTGGGCGGTGAGTCATCGTGCCGCAGCGGCGGTCAGATCCGCGCGACCGAAGTTCTCGTCTTCGCTGGTCCGCGCCGTGAACTCCGTCGTGAGGTTGGGGACGAAGCGCCGTGAGCTCTGATCCGTGTGTGCTCGCATGCGAGGGGAGGGCAGGCCTCGCCGGGCCGGGGCGAGCTAGGGGCCGCGAGCCTGGGAAGCAGGCAGCGCCGCCCGCCTGTGGAGCGCCGCCACCGGGTGGAGATCCGGCCAGAAGCGCCGCCCGCCGGAGCCCCGCCCGAGATGCGCGGTGAGATGCACGCGCCGCAGCTGTCGTAAGCCAACCCGGCTGGAGCGGCTCCGTCATCGAGATTTTGAGGGAGCATTCCAACCCGCATCCGAGAGGAATATTCCCCTCTCGAGCCAACCCAACCCCCTCATCTACATCCAAACAGCTACGGGAGCGGGTTTGCTCCGACCAGCTGGGTTGGCTCTCCAACCAAACACACGGATAGATCTGCAGCAATGGTTTTGAATGGTTTGCACATTGATTTTACTTCATTGGCGACGGATGAGGAAAGAAAAGGAATTTGCAAGCCAAGATGGAAAATGATGATTTTTTTTTTTTTGACATGGAGATGGAAAATGGTTGATGTCACACTTTGTTATGCCTTTGACATATTTTCATGTCATATCAGTAGCAAGTAAGCCTTCGTCCATTTATGGTAGAGCGGAAATAACCAATGCGCTTTAGGATGAAAGTGTATTTCTGTCAGAGCTCTAAGGTCTGTTTAGTTTGAGCTATGTTTTCTGTGTAAAAGCTGCTGTGAGCCGTGAAAAGCCTTTTATGAGCTGTGAGCTGTAAAAAATGTTTTGTGACCTATGTGTTGTGAAAGAATTATAAACTGTTTGGTTGAAACATGTATAAATCCAATCCTCCCTCTACCTTCCTTAAAACAGATGTGAAACAGCTCTTTATTTCCCCTCATTTTGCATGCTTGTCTATCTAACTATGGCCATCGACTTTCCACTTTGGGCTATTAAAGTAGTGGATAAAATTCGGCGTGGGTTCCTTTGGAGAGGCCGCAGAGATGCAAAAGGAGGGCATTGTCTTATTGCTTGGGGTAAAGTTTGTAACCCTAAAGAGCTTGGGGGTTTAGGAATCTCAGACCTTAAATCCCTTGGCTGGGCATTGCGAATGAGGTGGGTCTAGTTGCAAAAAACAGAACCGCATCGCCCATGGGCCAAGTCAGAGCCTTCTTTGCAGTGGCTGTTTACTCCAAAATTGGGAATGGAGCGAACACCCTTTTCTGGACTGACCGTTGGCTCCATGGCCAATGCATCGCAGATCTCGCACCTCGTCTTTTCGCCGCTGTCCCTAAATGGAGGACCAAACTATGAACTGTCCCGATGCACTTACCAACCAGACTTGGATTTCTGATATAATTAAAAGGGGCTCGCACGGTCAGTTTAATGGTTGACTTCCTCCTCCTACGGACATACTGGCTGATTTCGCTTTGCAACCGGATGTTGAAGATAGACATATTTGGCGGTTTTCCTCGGATGGAAAGTATTCAACCAAGACTGCATATAACGGATTTTTTGTGGGGTCTATATCTTTTGAGCCCTGTGAAAGAATTTGGAAGACCTGGGCACCGCTCAAATGCCGCTTCTTTGTTTGGTTGGTGGCTCACAACCGTTGTTGGATAGCGGATCACCTTGCACGCCGTGGACTACCTCATCCTGAGCACTGCCCTTTGTGTGATCAAATTGCAGAAACCATTGATCACCTCTTAGTCCAGTGTGTATTTGCAAGAGAATTTTGGTTCCGTTTCTTTTCACGGATGGGACTCCAAGCCCTTTCCCCGCAGTCCATAGAAATATCATTTCACTTGTGGTGGGAGAGAGTAAGCAGTGGTGCTAGTGACTTGGCAAGGAAAGGAATCGACTCTCTCGTGATCCTGGGAGCTTGGACCTTATGGATACACGCAACAAATGTGTTTTTGATGGAGCAGCCCCAAGTGTTGCAGGTGCTCTTGCTGTAGCGAAGATGATAGAAGGTCATGGGCTTTGGCGGGGGCTCGAGGATTATCCCTCTTGGATGCCCTTGTTCCATGTGGTTAGCGCCGTGTACCTCTTTGTGGTCGTTTTATTTCTATGTCTCAGGCGCGTTAGCTTCCTAGTATCAGCAGCTGCTGCTGCAGTGTGTGTTGTGTGTGTGGTGTTGTATGGGTTCTTAGCCCTTGTTATTTTCTTCTTAATGCAATGAAGCGCAGTTCTCCTGCGTTTTTGAGAAAAAAAAGCCAAAGCGGGGTCTAATAAGGGTAATTCAAAAACTATACCACACGAAACCAGTTGCTTCTGAAAAAGCACCCGTAGATTTAACCATTGGTTGGGCTTTAGGCGGTTACTTTTACTTACAAAAATCCAGAAGTCAGAGGTGAGAATCCATAAAGGTGCTCCTAACTGAAAAGCGGCTTCCCCGAGTTCAATTCCTCTATAGCAGGCGAAGAGGTGCTTCTCTTTGGAACCAACAAGTTGAGGAAATTACCAATGTGTCAATCATTATGAAACTCACCCTTTCTATTCTTTACTCTTGCTGTCATTTTTCCTCGTTTTGTGTCGAATGGAGGCCACCTGACTGCACTAGCTCCTGAACAGAGGGCCGGGTAGCCCGCTAGGATTAAGGGCCGGCGATGGCGCTGGTCCTGCCCATCTATCTCAGACCTGCTGAGTTGAGTAATTTTACATGGCACAGTCACGTTGTAATTTTCTTTCAATCTCCAATCTCCAACAGTTAGCATCGACGGCTTCAATACATTTGGAGGCCCAGCTTTTGGTTTTCAATTCTTAGAAAATGTCATTACTGGTATATTATACTACCTCCTTTGTCCCAAAATAAAGGAACACCTCTCTTCTTTCATTCACATATCACATTTCTTTGTCCCAAAATAAAGTAACATATGAGAAAACTATCATTTTCTTCGATGAGGTTTCCTGCTACATCTCACTATTGTAAAATAGTAGACCATTGATTCCGCTCTTATACCTAGCTTATACGCTAAGTTTTCTGGAAATGTAGGCCATGCTAGCTAGAGAGGATTCATGGACCAACTCTTTCAGTTTGAATTTCATCTTTTGCACAAACTGCTTAATCCATGATACTTGGCAGACAACATATACGGCTGACATGTAGCTGATTAGAGGTAACAATCTTCGAAGCAGTTAAAACTTCCAATGTTCTCAAAAATAATGACAGAGGAGGTGCACAATAATGCAAGCGCAAGGTTAAAACACGATTGCTCTACTTGGCACTTACTGTAAGAAACCAAATTTAAGTAGAAGCTCATGCGAATTTTCCTTCTCATGCTTCTAGTGTAATCCATGTTAAAAGTATTATGACAACGTGGAAAATAAATGTATATAGAATGATGAATCATGATGATCCAAATCACTGCAGACAGGAACCGCAATTGTAGCCCCAAATCATCAGCGCTGTTTAGATGATAGAGGGGAAACAATGTCTTGAATAAAGTTCTTCAAGAGACATTGACCGAAAAAAAGAAAAATCTACTCAAGAGGGCAAACAGTGTTCAGAACAAAATTTCAAATACTTCCATATTTGTAGAGTACAAATAATATAATCACTCAGGTAAAACAAGCCGATGCAAACATTTTGAGAATCTGAAAATCACAAAGAACAAGCAGCCATGTTCACCAATCTAATGTGGCTTTACATGCCGAAGTCATGCCCTCAGCTATATAGGTATTAAGCAGCCTGTCGACAAACACTGCTAAGTTCATGTGCATTGAATAATAGGGCTATCTTGTTAACTAAAAATGACTGATTGCCATGTCTACTCCAATCTACTCGGTATTCGTCATAGACAACGAAACTAAATTTAATGTTCACACAAGAGATGCTGTCGGTAATGTAACTATCACAGTTCATGACCATTACTAGGAATTTAGTAGCAACATATAATGTAACAATTATAATCACTAAGAGATTATAGACAACATCCCCCATATTAAAAATATGACACAATGAGAAATGGCTACTGAATGTAACGATTACAGTAACAACATTAATAGATACACCAAGCAGTCGTTCGCTTCATGATTTCTTGTCCTACATAACATAACATTAAATTCATTCGATTAATATTAAGGAGCTAAGTGCCCTCTCCTTAATCATCCATTACAAATGATAACTTCAGCAAAACAGAAGCCATATTCGGGCACATTCGGGGCACGATGCATATTACATATGCTAAGACTGTAAGGAGGAATCGTGAATATTAATATAAACATTTTCTTGTGAGCAAGAACATGTCCGTATGGTCTTACCAAATTACTATGATCTACACCAACGCAACAATTAAAAACTACAGTCGGTATTGTAATGCAGATGCAACAATTTTTTTCTGCTAAAAGGCAATGGCACAGTATAAAAAGTTTGATCAATCACTTTTATGAAAAACAAAAAGCTACAAATAAACTACAGGTGACTAAAACATATAAATGGTGAGGATTGCGGTAAGGATTGTCTTAGAAGACAGTGCTGAAGATAGATACAGTGCAAACGAGTTTAAACATGGAATGTCAAGTCTAAAGCTACAAGCATAGAGATTCAAACATATATCTCCACTATACATGTAAAAACCTGAATATATAGAGTGACAATGTTTTTCTTGCCAATACTTTTATTTAGACCAACTTGTTTCCAATGGACAATGGCTGTTAATGTCTTTTGAGTGAAAAATGCATGTTAAGTCACTCCCAACTAAGACATCATTAATAACTATATATAGACTAACAAAAGTCCACAGCAATGCAAAGTACCTAGTGACTTTCCAAAAATTGATCTATAGTCAGGGCAACTGGAAACAAAAACAAAAGAATAGTCAAGACTAGTTTAGTTTTAATTAAATACTGAATTCAATAAAAAGATCAGATCCCAAACTGTTATTGTGTAGCACACAATTAGCTACTGGTCAATGCCATCCAAAAATCACAGCTCTTGGTGGATGCATGGACCGGAGTGCACTAGGAAAATCATAATTTCCATTGGTTTAATTAGAAGTTTGATTCAATAATTTAAAACATTAATATACAAAATCATAATTATTGTGCAAGTATATGTCCAAAGCACATGTGTTACGAAAAGGTTATGGATAGATGGATTAGCAGATCGAGAGGACCCCGAATAGCCGCTGTTCCGATCCTAGGGGAATCTTAGGGTTTTTGTTGCTTGACTCTAACCAATACATGATGGTCTTTTTTTATGAGACGAATCCTAACTTATCTGTTTCCTACCAAACCAAACCAATCTAATCTAACCTGTCTGGTACTGTTCATGTGATGCAATTCATGCACTTCAGTACCTGTGTGGGCCCCTGGGCTGGCTCCACTTGTGGTAACAACATGAGCGTTCTAAAATTATGCAACTGAATGAGTGTACAGGCAAACAAAAATGGTTTAAATTAAGTACTGTGTGGAGGAATAAAATAACATGGTGATAGGGTTAGTTATATTCCTGTTTATAATGCCAGCCCACAACAATATGCTGCTATTACTTTTAGCAACAATTTGCAATGGATGAGTTCATAGCATTGCATGTAAAATGGCCTGTCTGCATGCATATCTACTAAGACAAGAATAATATGTATACTAAAATTATTCACACATTGGGAGTTGAAAAGTAATTAAACCAGAAAATTGTTCTAAAATTACAAATAAACATTAGCAGACCAAGCAAAAGGAGTACTGATTTTGCAACACAATTATAGCCTTATATCATAAATAAGAACTAACTAACATAATCCAATCTTAGATTCCTAAACATGTGCTTGTCAGCAATATATGAGCTGCTCTAGCAAAATATGGTATCCTCTATTTATATAATTCAAGAACTCACTCTAGCGTCAGCTCCAATTTCTTCTCAAATACTTCTAACAGCACAGACGGGTAGGATATCTTGAGATTCTTAAAACTTTGGGTGGCCACCACTGCATCCATCACATTTTTACTGGTGATAAATTCAAGGCAAGCCTCCTTCCATGTTGATAGGCTAAAACCAATGTAGTCGACACATTTTCCACATCAAGGTTGTTGCAAAGAATGCTTTGACATACTAAACTCAGCCTGTCCACAGCATATCTATCAGCAGCCTCAAGTAAATGCCAGATCATTTCACAGTTATTAGTACCTCCACCTCCACCTCCACCATGACTGTCCACAGGCAAGGAATCATTATAGATAAAATGGAGCAGGGTTCTAAACACAGCAGGTTGCATATCTTGGATTGTCACATGCTGCGCCTTGGCCTCACTCATCGGCCAATAAAGCTGAGCCTTGAAAACTGGTGATCTCACTGCGAGCAGAATCTTATGTGCTGCGAAAGTCTCTCCGCCAACAATGAAAGTCACATCTGTACCTTCCTCTGCATCTAACAGCTTACCAAGTTGCACCGTGATGTTGGATGGCGGCACCTCAATTTTGTTCAGGAGTTTGGTTGTAGATACCCGAGGTGCTTTCTTTACATTGATAATGCATTCGATGGTGAGACTATCATTCTGAAGGTAAGGCGACGACTCGAATTTGCTCCGATTCATAAACAAGCCATCCCGTGGAGCAAACCTGGTCGTATCAGCAGAATTGAACTTCCTGAACTCTGTCTTGTGCACAGGAAACGTCAACCCAGTGGTATGGTCGACCAGATTCAGATCGCATGACGCCCATACCGTGCCTTCCTTTCCCAGAAGCTCGACATAAACACAGATGAAATCTTTCATTGCCAAGCCATCGGGGTAGAAGAGGATGGACCAGTCGTGGCCTCCGACGGTGAAGGTGCCGGACCTGATGAGCATCTGTTGACCCTTGTGCTGGCTGTTATCAAAGATCTCAAAGACATGCTTGCCTTGCTCCGTATCCGCGGTACACGTAGAAACTGTTGTCGGCGTCGTCATCTGGGTGGTGACAGGTCAGGCGACGAGAGCCCTATATATAGACACTGATGACGAGAAAGAGAAGGCGAGATTCAAAACAGGAAGCTGCCGGAAATAAAGCAGGTGTGATTTCGGCGACCGAACCTTCAAACAAACACCCGTAGCAGGCGGCGGCGGCGGAGACGATGACGGCGCCGGAGAGGAAGCACACTAGGTCATTCTTGAAAGGAAGCAGATTAGAACAATTATTGGGCCTTAGCCACGTCAACAGGCCCATGGTACTCTCAATGTAAAAAAGTATTAAGGCCCATACGGAGGCCCATTACGGCTCCTAGTTTTTCTTTTGCATTCTTCTTATTTTGTGTCTAAAAGAAAATAACACGTCAGTAGGAGTATATGCTAGGGCACTTCTGCTATCTCAATGTTTCTTGTCATGATTATATCCCTCTTGATCATATATTCATGCACTTCTATATGAATAATGAATGCTTGTCTTATTAGTAAAGTTTATTGGAGACAAAAATTCATATTTCTGGTTAGCTGTGAAGGCCTGTTAATTTGAATTCGTCCCACACACCGACAAAGACAAGGTTTTCTAGACCGCATATGGGCAAGATATAGATCTAAATGGTGAGACGAACCAGCAGGTCAGCTAGACACTAGTTCTTTTGTCTAGAAAAACCCACAAGCGCCTCCTAGGAAAGAAGTGCCCGACAAAATAAGGAGGTTGTAAGAGCTTGAAGTAGAAGATAAAAAAAAAAGATAGATTGATTTTTTGATGCTTGGATTTATGGATCTTTTGATTGGTTGTGATCCTCTCATATAAATAGATGGGTTCCCTTTCAGAACTGCTCATAGAGGTTGCACTACCAGATTCCAGACGTTTGCCCAGTGCACGAATATTTACCGAGGGCCAAAACACGGACTCTCGGCAAACAACTCATTTGCCCAGGGCTACCAATAAAACGCTCGGCAAACAAAGACTCTCGGTAAACATGCATGTATGCCGAGGGCTGGGTAGGGGCCACTCGACAAGAGTTCATCCATAGGCTCCAACCTCCTACGTCATTCTCCATTCCTGCACCCCCATTGTAAGAACTTCAGAGCATTCAAGTGAGGAACACGCACTTGATCATCTCTAATCCTAGACGTAGGGCTCTAACTTGAAATAGTGTAAATCTTCCTAGAGCAGCGTGACATTATAATCATATCAGACGGTTTACAAAACACTAACACACATAGATTCATATTTTTTTTAGGTTGTCAAGGCCTGATAATGTTAAATTTGACAAATATGTCAATAATAAAGGGCAATATCGCTTGGACCGCACATGTCCAAAATACACTAGCAGTGATAGATCGAAAAAATGAAGGGAATCAAGCAGGTTAGCAAGATTGATTCGACCTAAGTTCTTTGTCAAAAAAACCCATGAACCCCTCTTAAACAGTTTTGTTTGGGAGACCTACAACGGGGTGTTCTAGGATTATCAAGGTCACCTAACGTCAGAAAATTTCGTTCAGATAAAGTGCTGGGCGATAAGGTGTGTGGGTTGGAAGAGCTTGAATTAGAAGATTAAAAAAGACATAGATTGATTTTTTGATGATTGGATATATGGATCTTTCATTCCACCGTGATTCTCTCATATATAAAGAGAGGGGTTGTCTTGTCCTAGTAAAAAAATAATCATACACTAATTATTATACAAGTTTTCCGTTAGACCGAAAAAGAGTTATTAAGTGAAAATCATGAATTGTCCTTGGATCTTCCTGAGCTAGCTCAAGCTAGTTCTAAATGTAACCTAGGGTAGTTTGAATAGTACAGGTGTGGAGTCTGCACAAGTTGGCCTAGGTAGGTGTTTATAGGTGTGATTGATTCCTAGTCGGTTTGTAGCCCCGGCTAGCTTTTAAGCCTGGCTAGCATTAGCTTGCTCCCATCCAGCCAACCTCTAATTGTTTAGTTGTGTGTACGACCTAAACCTGGCCAACAAATGTTGTGTTTGATTGTCCGATTGATTTGCGAGAATTGCTCTCAAACATGTGCTAGGTGTGTAGGAGCAATGCTCGTAAGCCCCACCGGGCGCCAAGCACCGCTCTTCCTTGACTATCTTCTCGCCGGGCTATGCCGAGAGAACCGCTATCCCCCCGACTATAATTTAGCACCACGGTGAGCACCGCTCTTCCTCCTGTTGTCCGCACCCCCACGTAAAGATGGGAGCTCCAAACTTCTAGGTAGGTTGCTGGCCGGTAGGAGTAGGATTAGCAGTTGGCTTCGCACCCCACAGCCGGCCGTTGGTCGTGAGCTCCAATAGGCCCATCCAATCAGTAGTAGTTGTAGCAACAGGCTTCGCACCCCGCAGTCGGCCGCTTCGCTGCGAGCCCGCATCCCATGTTGAGGCCGTCGTATGTCATGGGCGAGAGCACGTGGTGGAGGTGAGTGGGGAGGGCCACC
Source organism: Hyparrhenia diplandra (assembly GCA_015847255.1). Taxonomy (NCBI): domain Eukaryota; kingdom Viridiplantae; phylum Streptophyta; class Magnoliopsida; order Poales; family Poaceae; genus Hyparrhenia; species Hyparrhenia diplandra. The sequence continues at coordinate 245,484 of JADLZK010004662.1, read as the reverse complement.
GGAAATGGTGTGCCTGCAGAGGAGCAGATGGCAAGGTTTTGGGAGGTGAGCAAACTTCACTCGCAAGCTTAGCCAAGCCTAGATACCATAGAATGACTAGCCCCTATATGCGTTAGTCGGGAGCTAGGCTACGGGGTGGTCAGTGGGTTCATGGAACCTAGTTTGGGCCTCCAAAGAGCCAACCAAAAACTACCTGAAAAGTGGCTCCCTAGACCTAGTTTGGGCCGCATAGCGCGTGATTTTACGCGAAAAAATGCACGACTTACAACTTCGACGGAGCGGGCAGGTGGTTGACCGGTGGGGGCCTCACCCGATTAAATAAAAATATTTTGCTTTTTTTTTGAATTTTGAAAACCCACTGTAGGGGCGGTTGCATCCCCAACCGCCCCTACTACTGTAAGAACTGAGCGTTAGGGCGGCTCCAAAAACCGCCCCTACAGTCAATGGCAGAGCCAGGAAACTACACCAGGGTAATTCCATGTGAACAAAATTGTGCCAATGTAAATATGGAACAATACATAGGACTATAAGTCTACAACAATACGGAGGATTTAGTAAAACTTAACATATGTAAATTTGTTAGTTTTACCAAAATCTTGGGTATTCCAAGGAATACCTGAGAATACCCCTCCCGCCACCCATGCCTTCATTGGCTTTTAAGCTGCCCCTATAGTAAGCTTATGTAGTAGTGTTAGCCACCAAACCAAACATATATGTCATCCTAGCTGAAACTCTCCAAACTAGCCTGGGCTGTTTTTTCCTTGACTACTCAAATTTGATCAATTTGAATCTAAATCTGATCCCTTTTGTTTGCAGGATGTTTTTCTTGGACCTTCTTACATAAACCAAATGAAAGTTTCATCTCCTCGTTCTAACTGATGCACATGATTTGGCTTGAGAAAAAAGACAAATTTTGGCTTGTGCCATACAAACCACCGAAGCTTTTTTTATAAATGATTAAAACATGAACTTTTAATATATCTGAATTCATTAACATATCAAGGGCAGATTTGTCACACCTGTAGAGTATTTAAGCTCACTGGTTCCATTGTAAAAATGTCCATAAAAATTTTCTTCTATTTACTTGTTGTGTCCAAGAACTGATAAAGCAAGACTGCAATAAACCATACCCAATTGAGCAGAAATCACTGAATTTATAAAATCAGGCACTTCAACCATCGGAAGCTATAGGCATCATGTAATCAAAATACGAGGGGGGATATGATTGAGGATAACTCCCAGCTGTTTAAAATGCACACTCAAACTTTCTGGCAAAGATTTATTAAATTCTTTGTAAAATTAGCTTAGAACTTCATCCCATGGGGCTAGATTGGTGTTTTTTTGAAGTATTTGTATATGCATTAGTTTGTTGCCTCCTAATTCCTAAAAAGGTATCATAGGAGGATTTGAAAACATCATAACATGAGCAATGATATACGTGTTGCTGTTGAATTGCTATCGCCTTGTGTGGTATATGCCTATGACTGTGCAAAAGTAGTCATTGATAAGTAATACCAGACCCTCCTAAACTGTCCCTCAGTTTAACTAGTTTGTTTAGGAGTCAAACTCATGAGAACTATAAATACAGAGGGAGATGTAACAGATTGAATCAAGTAATAGAAGAGCGAAATCTCCTTCACAATCATAGCTGCACGCTGCTGCCCTCTTCCTGCCACGCCACCCCCCATGTCATCCTCGCTACCCTAGCCGCCGCTGCCGATGACCACCCCGATGAACCCCTCCGACACTTACCCCTGCTTTTGGTGTCCATTTTGCAGGATTTGAACAACGGACTAGACTAGGCAGGAAGCCCCCATATTTTGTTTTCCATTCATGTAATATGAAAAATTATCAATAAATAAAGGATGGTAATACTAAGTTACTCCGCCTTCGCCGAACACCGACGGTCGGCGAAGAACCAAAACAACTGTCGGGCGAAGAAAAGTAATCGTTAACGGACCGAGTTCTTTGACGGCCGTTATCCGCCTTCGCCGAACACTGACACGTCGGCCGTCGGGCGAAGAGAGGGCTTCGCCGACAGCCGCCCTTTGCCGACTGTCATAGGCGCCCTTTGCCTAGCATGCTTCTTTGCCGAGAACGGGTACTCGGCGAAGGCAGCTTCGCCGAAAGTTTTTCTTTGCCGAAGGTGGCTGTCGGCGAAGAAAGACTTTGCCGAAAGTTTTTTTTTTGGCTGTCGGCAAAACGCAGTACCGTCGGCGAAGACCCGCCCCATAGTGGCGGCTATCCTGTTCAACCCTATTTTAGGGGCAATCCATGGGCACTGTCAAGTTTCATCCTATAATAACAATTGCAAGTGACTTAACCAAAGCCATTCTTACAAACCACAAATATTCAATAGATGTTTAGAGAGCATCCATGGGAAATGTCAGACAATATGACAAGGACTGCAACTTTGCAAGTGCCTGAACCAAAGGCATTCTGCAGTTTACAACAAAGCACAATCGATATAATAGGTGTTTTTCTGGTTCATAAAAGAAATATAACTGATGTTTGCGAACTGTGTGATCAGAGTAATACATAGTCGGCCGGTATGATAGATCAAGCTTGTGATCATCCACATGTATTGTATTTTGCAGCAATACATATAGATGATAATATGTTTTGGCAAACTAGTTGCTCTTGCTGCTGGAGGACGATCCAACCTTGTCTATCAGGTTTAAAGTGACGAGTTGTTTCTTAGGAGGAGGATTCGCAACTGGTTCCTGGATCCCAGTGATGTCCTTCTCCTCCTTGTTCTTGGTCTCAGCGACCTTGGCCAGCTGGGAAAGACCAGCTAACCAAGCCCATGGTGAGCCCTCCGGCGCATCAACCCCGGCATCAGCCCTGTACTGTTCATGGACCGGATCTGTGTGGCGCCATAAATCAACAAAGGAAGCTCAAGGCGAGTCAGACACAAGCTAATAATATAAGGAACTCCAATATGAAATAGCGCTGCTGCAGCTCGCTTGAATATAACCATGCTTGCATGTATTAGCTAGCCTTACCATCTTTCCTGGCCATGTAGTGTAGCCGTTCTGGTGGCAGAGATTCCTGAGGTAGGAGATGGGGACGTCCAGCTCCGCTGCGACATCCTTGATCCGTAGGTGGAGCATGGTACGGATGACACCCCATTGCAGGCGTGCACCCTGCCTCCTCCTCCTCCTCTTCTTAAGGACGACGGCCATGGTGGTGGTATGGTGATCCATACTGTTAAAAGTTTGAGATGTGGCTTGTGTCTGATGGAGAGGAGAGCATGGTGGGTTGTTTATATAGCACAGAACAAGGGGTAAAGGGTATCGTGATGGCGGCCAGCACGTTTATCTAGGGTTTTTGACTCCCATAGAGTCGCCACCACGGGATCTGAATCAGACGGCGGTGCTTGGAATCGATGGAAGCACGCGGTCAAGAGATCCCTTCGCTCTGCATTTCTGGCTAGTTTTTATTATTGGATGGAAATGGAAATGTGTGCGCCAGTGCCAGTGCCTGGCAGTACACCTGCTGGCGCCTGTTGGATACGTGTACTCGATATAGGTCTAGACGCGCAACAATCTCCAAAATAGCGGCAGCAGAATCTCGCTCGTTGATGTGACACTAATACATACTATGTATACTGTTATATTTTTTTTCGTTTCACATGTCCCCACATTTCCTTGAGATGAAATATCAAAAGAACTTACCTTTTATTTCCATTTTCCATTATTGAATTGCTTGCAACAAATTTGAATAACTTCTACCTACCCTGCGCCCATACATGGCATACACCATAATGTATCTGTATGACACCTAACTGTTTCATTAGGTAGATTGGGTTACTGAAACTTATGTAGAATTTAGAAATTTAAAAATAATGTAGGTTCCTAATACTTTAGCAAAAACAACTGTGGATTTATATATGTAACCAAAAATAGATATTTTTGTGAAAAAGATATGGTTTTGCATTTGCAAAAATATGATGGATAATCCTCCAATCCATGTAACAAAGAACTAAATTTACAAGTCACTACTAGAAATTGCATTCTTGTGTACTAGAAAACTAACAAGGAAAAAAAAAATCAAGGAAATCAATTTTGTGGGGGCATCCTATATGCAAATCTTGTCTAGGATAGCTCAATAGAGAAAATCATTTTTCTATTGAGTTTCCCGAAATAAAGATATCATCAAGGTGCTGTTTAGATCCTTTCATTTTAGTGGAATTGGAGTCTACTTAATAGACTAGACTATCTGGCTTTGAATTTCACAGTCAACAACATTCCAAAGTTCACATAGATATAAGATCTCAAATTCATAAGATTGGAGATGAAAATTGATTTCTTACATGATTGACTCTAGTGTTTGAGGCTGATTATTCTATTTTTAGATAATGAAAGGCAGATGATTTTGTGCCAACCTGTGTTTGTGCGTATTCAATAAAGAATAAATGGTTCCTTGAATTGTCAGTACTACAAAATTTGTTTGCACCAAAACATTTTCACTACCAGTTTTATTGGAACGACTATTGGTGATAATATATCATCGCCAGTCCGTAATAACAAAACCGGAGGTGAATGTCATTTTCATTGTTGGTTCTAGTATAATCGGGATTGAAAATCCTCCTTATTTTTACCGCTTGGTCAAGATTGAGACCGACAGTGAAAAATTGAATGATTCACTACATAGGCCCACTTGTCATAATTGTATTGTGGTTCTTTATATTGGATATGACAAGTGGGCCTGTGCTCCCCCACGGCGAGATAGGGTTGGTTCATGCACGAAGGGCACAAATCAGGGTCCCACACACTCCCACAAACCCCGTTCTACTCTCCCTCCCTCCCTCCCTCCCTCCCTCCCACAAAGGCCCTCTCTCTCTCTGCTTTTCTCCCATCTCTTGCTCTCCTTCCTCCCTACCTCACACATGCCGCACTAGCAAGTCATTGCAACCCTAATGGCACTTTCGAGCAGATGGCCACATCCAATTGGTGGTGGCCCGGTGCTCTACAAAAGTGTGGTGGATTCTTTGAAGCTTCTCTCGATGTTGTAAGTGGTAGGATAATCTAATTAGCGCACCAAATTAGTTACTCTCCTCTCTATCTCCATATTCGGATCTACTGAGCTCAACTTTCTCTACAGATCCTTGGCAAGTGCAAGGTTGACAAGGATGAGAACAAGTTGTTGAGTAGGATGTCACGGCTAATTAACGAGCCAATCATGGCACTAGTTAGGGAGAACTGGACAATGGCAAAGACTAAGCGAAGAAGTAATGGCATGCATGCTTCACACCAGGCCGGGATGGGAGCAAGATGTTTTGTTTTTTTAATTATCACCACTAGTTCATTTAAGGAGCCGTTGATGATCATTTTCACCATCAGTTTGAATCTAGTGGTGATCAAGGTTGTTATGATCGCCCAGTTCATCATCGATGTGAAAAACGAGTAGTGAGTTTATACCATTTGCAAGGAATTTTCTCTATGATTCACAAGAGTGTGAATTGTTCGTGAAGCTCTTTGTTTCTATAATAGTAATATTGATATATAATACCCCTTTCTTATGTCATGTATATGATAATAATGATTTTACAAACTAGCACATGTATTATTTGATGATCATGTATCACAGACCACATATATAGGGTTATAAATTAAAATTTTGGATATGTGATAGAGATCATAGTGTTGAAATCACCCACTCTTGGATATTGTTGGGGGTTGTTTTGCTAATATATGCCTTCAAGCATTCTCAAGTGATATGTGTGTTGGATCATTGGGGATGAGATCATCATTATTCCTCATTGAGTGCATTGATGCATTCTGGTTTGCCAAAAATGCCACTCAGAATCGGATAGATACAAAAGTAGTTATGGGATGAATGTACTATGAAATATATAATGGGGGCGTGAGCAGATGAAGATCAAATTTTTCCCGCTTCATAACCAGAGATATATATCTAGACCTCTCAATGTAGTTGTAATAAGAAACTGCATGCAATGCCAATATGGTTAAAAGAGTTAATGATGTGACTTAAGTGTTAGCCATGAATTATATTCCACTACAAGATCGAGTGAATCTTTAAGCTATCAGTAGGGTTGTATAAACGTCGCCTGAGTTTAAATGATATCATATCATGTGACAAATGGATCATGTTGTGTTTGTATTAAGGTGGAATCAATATGATATTTATGTGTATAGATGATTAAATATGTTGCTAGGCACTGCTATTGATTGGCTCAAAATTGCTTTTGATCGTGGCAGTTTACACATAAACTTAATGGCTTAATTACAAACTTAGATACATTCCTGAAATCGTGCCAAAGAACGTCTTTATGTGCCAATGTAGAGACGCTTTTGATGGTGTTACTAATATAGCGTAGCTAGGCAGGGTTGTTGTTCTAGTAGTGTTAATGGGTTGAAATATTCGCATGATGATTGGCTCTAGTGCAACTGTGAGATTGCCGGTGATGTGGCCAAGAGGCAATCTTACGTGCTATGGAATAGATCAATGTGTGGGCCAAAATAGAATATTTAATCACAAGAATACTAATAATGGGCCTCTAGGGGTAGAAGCTCATTAGTAGGGTCTATATATATTGGTGGTTTGAGGTTAGCTTTGGTACGGTTACACCTTCCCATACCCTAGTTGTTGCTATACATTCTCTCTCCCTTGGCACACATGTGATGCTAGCGGACCGGTACATGACGTTGCTAAGCTGAGTTTGAATAGCACAAATGATTGGCTGGTTGCAAGCATGTCTCTAATATACTCTAAACAATGGGTGGTCCACTAGTATTTACTAAACAATAATGTGCGGCCAAGATGGGAGAATGTGAGGACGATAAGAACGAGCTAGGAAAATCAAGAACGATCAAGTCATTTCATATCGCGATCTATCTCGAATCTTGCAGTAGTGTTGTATTGGTTCTTGAAGTCATTTCATAAGAACGCGCTTGGTTTTTTGTGTTATCTGAACTTAGTCTATGTTGTGATTAGCCCTAGTTCTCACGAAAGTTATTTGTAAATAGGTTCTAGCGAGGTCTGTCAGTTTTGTGGATTGCATTTTACTTTGTTGTGGTGTACCGTCATAACGGATGTATGCATTAGCAATGGAAAGTGGGTATCAGTGTGTTTCGAATAAACACCAAATACTAATCTAGCTAAATGCTCGACATCTAGATTGGATGGCAATGCAAATGGTGACACAAGGATGTATACTAGTTTGGGCAGAATGTCCCTACGTCTAGTGGTGAGCTCTGTGCTCGTGGATTTGTTTAATTCTGTAGTAGGGGTTTTAGATGGTCAAGAGAGGGAAAATCTCCCAAGTCTCTGCGAGTGTGTGTGGTTTTGAAGGTCTATCTTCATGAATAGAAGGCTTGAGATCAGATGGTTTGCTTGGGAAGCTGCCTCCCCTTTTATTGTTGAAGGAGAGAGTAGGGTCGTAGATGGGAGAGAGTGAAGAGAAAGGAAAGGAATAGAAGATAGAGAAAAAAAGAAGTCTTGGTCAATGGCATTGCCTTCTTTCTTCTCTGCACTGGGCTTCTAAGTCATGGTGATGGCAATGGGTGTAGTTTTGGGTCCCTGTTCCTTGTATGCTCTCAGCCAATCAGAGCGTGGCTTCCTATCCCATTACAGGGAAAGGGATGATCGAAGTGGGACATGGGACATATGTGCATAATTAGGCAGCATAGTGGTATTCTGTCGTGGGGGTATCGTCCTGGTTCATCGTTATTCTAGTCGTATCTAGGGTGGTTGGAGTTGACACCGGTAACCTCCAATATGCCCACCCCATATGGGGTTGCTGAAATGGACACAGAAGTCCTAGGACACGGTTTTGGACATATCGTCGGTCGAGAAAAGGCGTGAGAGCCCTCGGGGTCATCCGCCGCCTGAGGGTCAATCTGCAAAATATGAGTCGGGATTGCTTTTCACATGCCATGAGGGTCTTAGGTGAGGCAGAGTTCATCCCGTGGGGTCGCCCAAGCACAAGCCAACGTCCCTAAAGGTCAGGTGGGGTGCGAGCCCCGTCTTTGGGTAGTGCGTGTCGAGACTCCTCCCGTGGGGGTCAGACAAGGCTAGGTCCACACCATGAAGGTCGGGCGGGGCAAGTCCTATCTTTGGGTCAAGCAAGTCGATCCTGCATCTTTTTTCGGTTCGGTGTTCCCGCCTTGCCAAAGTTATGTGTCGGTTGAACTATTATTGGCTTTCATTAACCCTTTTTCTTTGGATACCGTGGTATTTATACCCGATGGTAGCACCTGAGCCTTTGATGGAGTGTGGTACTCCTTCATAAGCTGTTCCCCGACTTTGTTGTTATTATGAGTGTGGTAATCGTTCATTGGATGTTCCTTGGACTCGTAAATTTAGTTCTTTATTACTTGCAGGTGGAGTAGCCATCATATTATATTGCAAATGCAAACCATACTTTTTCAAGTGAACTTTCACAATATAACTTTTTGTGGTACGTAAATCCACACTTGTTTTTGCTGAAGGATTAGGAACCTACACTATTTTTTAATTTATAAATTCTAAATTGGTTTCAGTTACCCAATCTGCCTAATGAAACAGTTAGGTAAGGTAGACCCATGTGTCATACAGATGCATTATGGGTGTATGCCATGTATGGGCGCGCGGCGCAGGGTAGGTAGAAGTTATTCAAATTTGTTGCAAGAAATTCAATGGAAAATGTAAATAAAAGGTAAGTTCTTTGATATTTTGTCTCAAAGAAATGTGGGGACATGCGAAATGAAAAAATAGCAATATACATAGTATGTATTAGTGTCACATCAACGAGCGAGATTCTGCTGCCGCTATTTTTTAAATGTCGTTGGAGCTTGTTGCGCGTCTAGACCTATATCACGTATCTAACAGGCGCCAGCAGGGTACTGCCAACCACTGACGCGCACACATTTCCATTTCCGTCCAATAATGAAAACTACCCAGAAATGAAGAGCAAAGGGGTCTCTTGACGGCGTGCTTCCATCGATTTCCATGAACCGCCGTCTGATTCTTATCCTGTGGTGGCGACGCTATGGGAGTCAAAAACCCTAGATAAACGTACACGCCGCGCGCCATCCGGATACCCTTGACCCCTTGTTTTGTGCTATATAAACAACCCACCACGCCCTCCTCTCCATCAGACACCACATCTCAAACTTTCAACAGTATGGATCACCTTACCACCACCATGGCCGTCGTCGTTAGGAGGAGGAGGAGGAGGAGGAGGCAGGGTGCACCCCCGAAATGGGGTGTCATCCGTGGCATGCTCCACCTGCGGATCAAGGACGTCGCCGCGGAGCTGGACGTCTCCATCAACTACATCCGGCGTCTCTGCCACCAGAATGGCCACCCTACCTGGCCAGGAAAGAGGGTAAGACGAGCTAATACATGTGCAATTTCAAGTTGGAGTTCCATATATTAGCTTGTGTGTCTGACTCGCCTGGGATTCCTTGTTGATTTATGGTGCCACACAGATCCGGTACATGAACAGTGCAGGGCTGATGCTGGGGGTAGATGCGCCGGAGGGCTCGTCATGGGCTGGGTTAGCTGGTCCTTCCCAGATGGCCTGCAGGTTCGTGGAGACCAAGAAGAAGAAGAAGGACATCACTGGGATCCACGAACAAGTTGCGAATCCTCCTCCTAGAAAAGAACTCGTCACTTTAAACCTGATAGACAAGGTTGGATCGTCCTCCAGCAGCAAGAGCAACTAGTTTGCCAAAACGTACTGTCATCTGTGCTGCAAAATGCAATGGATGCAGATGATGACAAGCTTGATCTATCGGTCGACTATGTATTACCGTGTGATAACACAGTTCGCAAACATATATTTATTATATTGAATGTGGTTCGTTGTGAACTACAGAATAATGCCTTTGGTTAAGGCACTTGCAAACTTGCAATTGTTATCATATAGGAATGAATACATTCAAGCGTAACAGTTATTCCCACGGACGCCTCTAAACATCTATTGATTGTTGTGTGGTTTGTCAGAATATGGACTTGGTTAAGTAACATGCAATTCTTACAGGATGAAACTTGACAGTTTCCATGAATGGTGAACACAATATAAGGGCTGTACATATCCCTTGCTATATCCAGTTGTTATGCTTCCCGGCCGGCCGCCTGGCTAGTTTATTGTTCGAATCCTGCAAAAAGGACACGATAAGCAAGGGTAACTCTATGATGGATTATACTTAGCAAACATGCATATGCTAGTAACAAAACATACATAACTAACGAGGGGCAATTACCATGTGATTGGACTTTGCGATATTCAGCTACAAAAATTAACTGGTGCCCACAAACGGTGAAATCTCACACTTCTGCAAGAAACCATATGCCAAATTAAGCCCTACAGATCTCTTTGTTCCTCTAGGAAACAAATTAAACAATTATATAGACCCACCATCAACCATTATATTCATAACTAGCAGGATACCCGGTGCAGTTGGGTGGGGTAGTAAGTCGGAACGTGTGTTGTGGTTTCAAATATCTCATGTATTCTACACTACAATCAGAAAAATTATGACCACATCAGCGAAATAATCTTAGAATCAGATGGGGAAATATTAGTACGTATTAGGTCTTTGTGATGGGAAGTGACAATTTGTATATTTCTGTTTTGAGCAGCGGAGCCCTGAAAGTCATTGCTTTAGAAAAACATTCTGGTTATGTGGAGGAAAGTAAAACTGAAGGAAAAGAGTGACATGATTATAGAATTCCCATGCCGATGAAAAACATAGTAGGAAGACAATGTAAGTATAGAAAAGATATTGTAGGAACTAATTTGATATCCTGATGTGTTTGATGAGACGAAAAAACTGAGGAATCGTATGAAGATGGCGTAGCATGTAAACTACCAAGTTGGAACAGCTACCAATCGATCGAAGCAACATGAATCATTATTTATCAGTTTTTTTTGGAGCTTCCCATTTTAGTTGTGGAGCCTGACAAAAAGAGCCTGACAGCTGCATATGTTACCTCGAATTATTGCAGCAGGCCAAATAACCAAACTTATGAGCAGACCAGCTCGGCTCGATACGGAAGACCCGGTGACTTTGCTTCTTCTCCGCTTTCCGCTTTGTCGGTCGTCGATTACGCCTTCACGCTCGATTATCCGACACGCAAAAAGACCAAGGAACGCCTCCGAGCTGCTGTTCGCGCCGGGGCCGAGAAGCGCCAGCGTAGCCTAGCTCGGCTGCTACCGCCCGTAGTCTCGCCTAGAAGCTTCATCAGGCTACCTTGCAGGTCGATGGTTGGCGCTGTTTCCACCTGGCACGGTGCCGCGTGGGTTCTGCCGGCGGCGGCACCAACACAGCGGAATTGGCCACGCGTCGCAGGTCCGAGGTGAAGGAGGGCGAGCAGAGTTGAGGCGGGGTGTGGGTGTGAAGGGGGCTCGGGCGGAGTGGAGGTGCCGGTGCCGGAAGGCCAGTAGGGATTGCAGCGGCGTGGGCGGCGGTGGAATTTTGGGGGCGGGAGGATGCGATGTGCGGGGCAAGGTTTTTTTTACCGACCGGGAGGGTAAAACCGCCGGCCTCGGTTTCGCTTACCGGACCGGTTACCCGTAAACCGCCGGTTACCGGTCGGTTTGGTTTTTGAATTCAAATGAATTCAAATTTTCCGATTCATCGGTAAAAATCCGGTTTACCGAAAGCGGTATTTAATTTATACCGCCGGTTTGAGCGGTATAAATTAAAAACCGCCGGTAGTTTTTTTTTTTTTTTTTTTTTTTGAAGGAATTTTTGATAGTTGGTTTGGACATTTTGATGTAAAAAGGGCACACAATGCGGAAATAAATAGCATAAGTCAATACGGATACAATAACCAAATGTGATGGGAACACCCCATAGTCCCATACCTGCATGATCGGGCATACAAATAATCAACGGTGCTACGCCATATACGGGAACCCCCCATATCGGCCGCGACTCCTCATACTTCGGCGGTAGACATAATAGAGATACCTGGCCACAAGTGCTAGCCTTGTAATCTTGCCAAGTCATCCCGACCATACCGCTTTGTTGTCTCCCATTCTTCAACCAACCGATTGTAAAAATCGGGGTCTTGCCATTGAAACACCCATCTAGTCATAGGCTCAAGGCAGACGCGTCGGAATGGGATAGGTGTAAGAAGCCTGCGAGGTGTCGCCATTTGCGAGGATGAGGAGTCTTTGGAGTGCCGTAGTCCGCCGCTGAAGTGTACATCCTCTCGCGATTCGGTTGGCCATGGTCCCGGTCTTGAGTGGCATGTGTGAACTGGCTCGCCGCAATCAACCATAATTAGTGGGGTTCGACGAAACAATTGTGCGTATGTAGGTTCAAGTGCAATTGATACCGTGGAAATGAAGACCCGCACCGTCACCGCCATACCCTCCACCACCAAAGACCACTCCCACTAGCACCGCCACCGCCATACCCTCCACCACCGCCACCGCCATACCCTCCACCACCGCCACCGCCCGACTCTCGGCACCGCCTTCATCGTTCCCACCATTGTCGGTCGTGTCATCACCCTCGAGGAGCCTTCGCCGTGGTGCCATCGTCATCACCGGTTTGTTTTCCTTTTTCGTTGCCGCGTCGAAGGAGCCACGTTGAAAGACACATGTTGCTTCCTTTTTCCCAAGTGAGTTTGACCCACATTTCTACGGGCCCAATCACTGATACAATCATCCCCCGTCGCCTGACGTAGATCCTCGCTTGCTATGTGGTCACTGCCAACACAAGCAAATAATAGCAGGTCAGGTGGACATACATTTATGTATATATATATATATATACAAATATAAATTGTACGACAATATTTGATGGCGAGGAGGGGCGTCCGCTTCTTCGAATCATCATCAAGAACCGTGCCCGGTTCGACGGCCGTACTCCATCCATTCCCTAATCGGATTGCTCGATCATAGAATGAGAATTCGTGAACCGGTCAATGAAGTCATCATCATCATAATTCCTTGGTGGGTTCACATCCGCAAGTCGCGGCCGAAGGTTGTAGTTCACATAAACAAGCTTGTCCAATTTTTTGTGCGACAACCTATTCGAACCTTGGTATGCAGCAAGGCAAATGTACTCCAGTTCGCCGCATCCATCGGAGGAGACACATTGTGAAACAAGCCAAAGCAAAGGCGCAACATTGGAGTACGCCGACCAAATAGCATCCACCACTGGGCTGCAAAGGCACCACATTATATTAGCTATATGTTTGAGTTTAAGAAACCTATTGGGCCACAATATATGAGGTACAAAGGCAGCACATTACATGGGGATGTCCTTTTGTCAAGTGCCATTTTTCGAGCCAATTCGTGCCAAACTCACCACGCTTCGGCGGAAAACCTCAGCCTCCCCGCAATGCACGCGACGGCGCCTCGCACATCCGTCATTCTCTCAAATGACTCCCTTAGGCCACCGAACATTGTAGGAGTTGGCTCGAGAGTATATGAGAGCCCTGGATTTAAAACAGCAGCTGCGAAATAAACAAACGGTAAGTATTACATATATATAGCTTGCAAAATAAACACAACCCATTGTCATACCTGATCCCACATACGTCCCGATGTAGACGTCAGTAATCCTTGTGTCCATAATGGCTTTGTATTCGTTCCAGTCTCCGTGTTTCTCCCAAAGAATGACTCCGGCCTTTGCTTTGCGCTTCCGAATTCATAGACCACAAAGAGCCATGTTGGGGCGCTTGTCTTGATCGGCAAAACGAAGAAATCCGTAAATTGGTTGCACCGCGTGCGATGATGTATTCCAATGCATCCCACCACTGCATGCTTGACAATCTCGCATGAGCCCATGCACCTTCTTTAGACTTTGCCCACTTACTTTGCAAGAACTCCGGAGATCCCATCCACTGCATGAACTTTTCTCGTTTCCGAAGAAAACTCTCCATGAACATGTAGTTGGTCCCAAATCTAGTGGCATTCCACTTAACCAACTCACCACCAATTGCTTTCCTCATCATATGGTTCAGACCAGAAAAGGTTGTGCAACCATGTTGAAATTCTCTTGCAGTCGGCTATCATACCGGCATGATCGGGCCGCCACCAATGTCCTTCAACATCAAGTTGATGGTGTGTGCAAGACAAGGTGTCCAAGCAATGTGAGCCCACTCATTCTTCAACGCCTTGCAAGCTTTCTTGTAGTTCGAGCCGTTGTCCGTGACCACATGGACAATATGCTGGGGGCCAATCTCAATCACCACCTGCCGAATCTCCTGCAAAAATGCACAACATTTATTATTTATATACATATATGTAAACTAAAAAGAACAAAATGACAACTATGTTTACGAGGTCCACTTACAGCGTTCAAGAACTTAGCATCTTGACTTTTTCCAGTTGCATCAATTGACTTGTGAAACCATGTGATCCCATTGCAATAAATCAAGAAGTTGATCACACTCATTCTAGTTGGGCCAGTCCAAGAATCACACATCAAAGTGACGCCATAGGTGGGCCAGTCCTTCTGAAAGTGGAGGTACTTATCCTTCAAGTCTTTGACATTCTCATCTAAGTACTTGCCATCGATCTCCTTTCCAGTGGGTGACGTGGCGCCTTCACGAAACAATAAGGTAATAATAAGAACACGAAAAATAATGAGAACACCTCAAGCCATCAATCTCCAAGTATAGGTACTTACCCCACTTCATTGTGTCTCTCGGATGGCACCAATAAAGTACCGGATTGTCGGCATGACTACGAGGTTGTCCTACATTATGGAAAACTTGGACCAAGCTTTACCAATAGCATGCCCGGCTTGTTTGCCCTTCTCGCGTCCCAGGACCCCTGTATCAATCCTTGGTTGGGTCATTCCTCTATAGCACCGCGGGCCGCTGGTAGTCCTCCACCACTACAGCGCCTCCCCGGTAGAAGTAGATCTCCCGCCCGTGAACATCCTTTGAAATGGATTGCCACGTGCACCACCACTTTGCCGCACCACTACCCCCTCCACGCTCATAATGTCCCCTGTTTGCTCAACCCTCTGCTGGTACTCATATTCAAGTCTCGACCCGCTCGGTTGCTTCACATCGAGCCTCAAATTCATCCTAAGCCCATGGGAGTGTTACCCTCCCCGCGGCACATTCCGCGTGCCGATCATCCCGAGAGTCACATCATCACGACTCTTCTTGGATCACGCAAGTTGTCGCCGGAAGTAGTCACGCACCTCCGTTGGCACATGGTTGCAATGCACCACCTCGGACCAGCGGCCCGCGTCTTTGCTTCAACCTTGTGCGCCCACCCGGTTTTTCGGGTGGCCGATGAGTTTGCACCTCCAACTGGAGAAAGGTTTTCACCGTGCTCCCGCACCGGGTCTCTCGGTCTCCCACTCCCGAACATTGTGTACCTGCATAAAAAAATCCGGACAACACAAAGTCACGAATAATATATATATTTACAATATATACGTACAATATATATATATACAATATATGTACACAATAGAAACCAACAATGTATTCCTACAATATACATCCTACCACAAATCCTACATGAAATCATAAATCCTAATGGAAATAGTTGCCTACACTAACCTAAATATTTCCTAAATCTATGAACCCTAACTCAAAAACTAAGCTAACCAAAATATTTTCTAAATCCTAACACAAATCCTGCCTAAATCTATGAATCCAACCACAAAAACTAACCTAAATCCCAATCCTACCACATAAATCAACCTAAAAAAAGGAAGAATACTCACCTCGGTCGGTTCCCGAATTTCCTGGTCGGTAAACCGCCCAATGCGACGGTTAACCGCTCCTCCCGCGGGACGCCGGCTTATTTAAGCCGGCGGTCGGTAAACCGCTCCTCCCGGCGGAAACCGCTTCCCGAGGGAGAAATGTCGGCTGGCTGACGGCGGCGGGCGCTGGCGCGCCGCGAGGCGGACGGGAGCGGATAAGATTCGGGGCGTTTGCCCCCCAAGCCGCCGCCTCGCCTTATCCGCTCCCCGGAAGCCAATGGGCCTGATGGGCCTTGACCGGGCCGGCCCGCGGCTATTTTTTTTTTTTTTTCAAACTTCAATTCAAATTGTTTTATACCAAACGAACTCAAATTTGAAAAAGTATTGCACCGTTGGCTTCTATAAATCGCAAACTATTTTACTGATATTTTTTTCCACGATTTTTTCAATTTTAGATTTTGAATTTCAAATCTTTTATACCCGGCGGTCCGGTGCCGGCCGGACCGGTAAATCCGTGAACAGCGGTTTACCGCGGAAACCGACCGGTATAAAAACCCCGTTGTGCGGGCGCGTAAAATTGGGGGTGGGGGAGGATGGCTGGAGGGTGAGGCGTCGGGAGGGGAAGATGAATGTTATCACATCGCAATTTGAAACTGATGGAGTATTAGTATATTATATACCTAGTATGAAGAACTAGGTGGTAGAAAGAGGGCAAAGAGGAAGTGTGAATATATCGAAATGTACTCCGCAAGTGTAGAAAAAGTATGGCATGAGGGCCAACATAAGGAAAGCCTTATACAGGTTTGACTCTATCACTTAGGTGACACGCCTCCGAAAAAAAAAAAAAAAACACTTAAGTGACACATCATTATAAACCTTAAATCCTTAACACCTAATTACTAGGTGAATTCTGCCTTCTCCTCGAGAGAACCAACGAACCAGCACTTGGATCTCATCCAACCCAAACCACAATTGCATTCTAGCCATGCAAAGCAATACTTGGATTCCATCCAAGCCTCCCAACTGTTAACCAAAGAGCCAACTAATCTCGAAGAAGTCCAAGCCGCTCTTGACCATGAGTTGGTTGATATACCAATTCTACAATCTACAGAGGTTGCGAACGTTCACCACATGTCTTTTTTCCCAATCACCCCTCACACTTCCAAGGTGCTTAGAGGGGTCACACTACGAGGCCTCTACAAAGCCCCACCAAAGCCTGTTTTACACCTCCGCTAAGGTTTCCGCCACTAGCGGTGGGTACCAACACCACTGCAGAAGTTCCCTCTTGTGTCACACAAACCCGACCCGATGTAAATCAAAACTTGGTGGAAACTAATTAATTAGCCAGGACCATCCCATTTCCAAACCCCATAGCTACTGTTGTTAAGCGGGGGTTCTGAGGCTCGAGATAAAGTCCTTATGGATTCAAGCAGGATACTAGCACAAACCCATACCACCATTTCCAACAATCCACCAGAAAACATTTTCCCAAAATCAAGCACAATACCACCACCAAAACCACCCATTGCGATGGATTTCTTAATCACCATGTTGCTAAGATATTACCAGGAACCTTAGCATAGATCATTAATCAATATTAATTTATAGCCTTCCTTCCCAAGGCTTCAAGCTTCGAAAGATAGTGTATGTCTGATCTACTTTCATATTATAATAATGATAGTGTATGTCTGATCATTCTAGAAACAACTAGTACATCAGAGATAAAACAATTGCGCACAGCATGTGTCAAAGAATCCAGCTGACTCACTTGAAGGTCAAATCTAAGGGAAATGTACTCAAATGAATTTTGAAGTTTTCCTAGATCAGGCGCACACCAATAGACCATCCCGCAAGCTTTCAGCTTCAGCTAGGAGTGCAGAACCCACCGAATCCAAGAACCAAGCTGAAGCTGCCCACCAGAATGCTCGGTAAGAAAAAAAAAATTCGGTCGTGGCGATAAATGCGAAATTTCAGAAATTTCAGAAATATCGGGTCAAATATAAATTGATTTTTAAAAAATTTTGGCATCATTTCATTTGATAAATCGCAAATTTACATAACAGGGGTGAAATAACATAGTATCTCATAGAAGTAGAGCCATGGTAATATGTCGAGCTGCGGTAATACCGATATAAACAAAAATTCAGTCCTCAGCGAAGAGCGATATTTCGGAAATTTTGGCGAAAAAATTCACACACCTGTGTGTGAGTTCTGATCAAAAGGCTCGTCCACATTGATTTTCAGACCTCCTGACTCCGGCGGCTGCTAAGCTTCAGTTTGCATGGTTGCTTTCCTTTGTTTGAAGTTTGCCAAATGATAGCAAACCTCCAGCGCCCAATCTATCACTGATCCTGGGTCTATAGGCGCTTCCCATACCGGCGTCATTGTGGATTCTCTCCATAATGGCCACAGGCTGCACATGATGAAACTCCTATCTTCCTCTCTACAGAATTCATTCTCAGCAATGTTGCGAGTCCATGTTCTGGGACAGAGCTTTGGAAGCTTGATTCTTGTCAGTGCTCTGAAGTTATCCCAGAACTTGATCGCAAAAGTCACACTTTGTGAGAGCATGGAAGGTAGATTATTCGTCCATGGCGCATAATCCGCAGATACCCACTGGTTCTGTGTGGTTGCGGTGGAGGTTGGCTCAGCATGGCATAAAGTCATGAAAAATTATCCACCGAAAAGCAACCTTACCTCGCATGGCATAAAGTCATGAAAAATTATCCACGAAAAGCAACCTTGCACTTCCAAGGTCTCGACCATTGTGGATCGTTTTGATCCATCGAATGTGAGGTTAGGCCCTCACTATGCAACATTTCCGCATCCCTTCTCCACTAGCAAAAGCGTCACGCCCGATCTCATTGTATAAATACCAAGGCTCACGGGACCAGACCGAAATGTAAGCCCTGCGCCTTCCCCATTATGGGATTCATCTCACAGCTTAGGCATCCATGGCAAGCGGATTTGCTTCTAGCGCGCATCATCCCACGAATCTTGTCTTTCATATAATGAGTTTGCTGACCACGGCGCTCATGCACCTAGTTTAAGACAGATAGGTACGGTCTGCCATCTATTCCTCCTGGGATCCATCGATTATGCCATATATATGTGCACTCCCCATCACCTATTCTTCTGATCAGCCCACATATTGGACAGCTTTCCTGCCTGTCAAGATAGCTCGCCAGATGTGGGAAGAGTTCTTATTCTTGGTGCCCACAAATTCATCATCGGCAAAGTACTTTCCTTTCAGTACACATGAGCACAGCGTCTCTAGAGTTCATAAGCGCCATCCTTGTTTTTCCAACATCACAATGTTAAAATGCTTGATGTCTCAAAATCCCATGCCGCCATGATTCTTTGACAATGTGAGTTCTTGCCAACGCCACCAATGGATTGCTCGGCTGTCTACAAACTTGCGTCACCAATGTTATGCATTTACGAGAAGGGCTAAACAAAACAAAAGAGTAAACACAAACTTTTTTCGTATAGGATGTATTAGTTGTCTAGATCTTAGTCTGCTGGGAATGAGGAATGAGCCAGCATTTCGTCGAGAACTTTGTTCCCGTTCAAGGGACGGGGGGCTGGGTCGAATCACGGGGCGGCGCGGAACTTCGACCCTAGGGAAAGAGCAACGAGGAAGGCAAAAGAACGGCGTCCACCATGGCCATCGAGGCGGAGCTCGAATCTGTGCTGCCTCTCCTCGCCCTGCTCCTCCCTGCTCGTCGCACCTCTCCGCTTGACGCAATGACATGTGGGGCCGGGTGAAGAAGCGGTCCCCTGTTGTCGATGGAATTGGAGAAGGTGTTGGGTGTTGTTTCTCGGGTGGATCTAGCGATAACCATGGTTAGAGCAGTGGGTCTAGTTTTATTTCACAGATTTCATAGGTTCTCATCCCTGGTTCCTTGACATCGTTACGGGAACGTCGTTCCAACTTAAGATGGATCACGTTTCATGTAAAAAAAAACGTGCTGAAGTTGTATACCAATGTGGTTCCATGCTATAATAGAAAATCAGCGTACCGTTCCTCATTCGGTTCCTCGACCCTTTAGATCACAGGAACGCGGTGAGTTAGGTCTAGATACATGGTGGTAATAGTGATGGTGCAGTTTCTCGATATGGTCAAATTGCAAAATATAGATAGTATCTGAATCTACCACTTGATGATGCTAGCGAGGTTGAGACATGGTGGCCTGCTTGCACGAAATGATCTATATATAAGGGTACAATTGATCTTTTCATCAAAGCATGCAACCCAAAGTGTAATATTTAGTAATCATTGTTTGGGAGTATGCCATTTAGTGGTTTGCATTTCGTAAATATACAAGCCCATAGGTCATGTATACTATATGTATATATCATAGATTGAGAATCAGCCAATTTCTTACCATAAAGGCATTATGAAAATGAAGGTACCGTTATCCTACATATAATTATATGCATTTTATTCACAAGAAAGTATCACCTCATTGACTTTAATGGAAAACTTGAGTGTTAATAATAAATGGGCCATGTCTTACGATCTAAATTAGACCAAAGTACATTACTATAGAAACTGGAGCTGCCTAGATGCATGATCAATTGATTTCTTCTATTTTGTATTGTTCCAGCGCCCTGATGGACAACCTGCAACGGATTGGCTATCTCTATGGTGTACATTTAACTACAATGGAAGCTCTATCGAACTTTTCATCACCCGGAGGTTGCAGCTAGTTTACTTTAATTATATTTTTACCTTGACTCAAAGAATATGTTGGAACTTATATTTACTGCATCATGTATTAGTAAATGTTGTCTGAACCTGGGAGCTTATACTCAGGGAGTAAAATCCCTGAACAATGAACCAAAGACCATTGAGAATTTGACAGAAATAAAAACAGGCCGAGAGAATAGACTGAATTCTCTTGTAACATAAGATTCTGTAAACAAAAATACGTACTGAACTCTCTTTGTAACATAAGCTTCTGTAAAAGAAAGTATTCTTTTTTCAGATTACGGGATAGAATATCCCAGCCTTCGCATTCACTGAATGCACGACACTTACAAACACATACTGAGCCCAGAACTCTGCTAGGCAGACAAGACTTAACAATAGTCTGTGACCTTAAAATCAAACTAAACCTTAAAAAGCAAAAAAAAAAAAAAAAAAAAAAAAAAACCACACCAGCGTCTAGATTCAGAAACAGCTTAAAAGCCGCATGCCATACATATATAAGGTTTCAATAAGCAAAATTATTGTGAGTATAATAAGAAGACTCAGTTTTTTAATCTTCAAACATCCTCCACTCCCTTGATGATTTGAGCTGCAACATCAGGATGGTTATCTCTGAGCTCTTGATACAACTGACTTTCAACCATATTCCTCTGCCATGAATATCTGAGGAACTCAACACAAGCAGCGAGAAGCTTCATGCAATGATGCTGGTCCGCTAACCCTATGGTCGTTAGAATGCTCTCCATGTCCACACATTTGCACAAGATGCCTTCACATATATTCTTCAGTCTGTCCATACAGTAGCGATCAGCAGCCACAAGCAAATGTCGAATCAGCTTAATCTGGTCAGCAAGAACCATGTCTTTCATATCAATCAGTGAATCTGTATATATGAAATGCAAAAGAGTCCTGAAGACAACAGGTTGCATGTCATGCACTAGTATGGCGCTCATGTCCTTCTCTCTCATTTGACCATTGAGCTGCTTATCAAACACAGGCGAACATGCAGCCAGTATGACCCTATGAGCATGGAAAGTTTCTTGTTCTACCTTGAACGTCACATCAGCAGTCACACGGTCGCCCATAAACCTACCTAGGTTTTGGAACATATCAGATGCCGGAACCTCAACTTCAGGGGAGCAATCCAGCTTTAAACAACCGATTTGGTCTGCAAATAGAAATTTCGCACTGAATCTCGAGGCAATCATTTCGCACGAGCCCCATTTGTTCCAAAACCTCGCTTCTTACTTCAGGCCAGAAAAAGGTGAAATTGTTGTTATTGTTCAAGAATGTTGTTGTTGCCCAACCTGCCCATGTAGACCTGTCAACTTCACCTCAAATGTCAAGCCTAGAATAACATAGAGATTTTCAGTACCCATGAATTCAATAGCAACAGAGACATGGCCCTCCGTTTGCTCAGAGCGGCCATCTGGGTAATAGTTGAGTGTCCACTCATAACCTCCGACGTTAAAGCTTGGCGACCTTATGAATGTGGCATAGCCAAGGTTTTTGCGTTCATTGTAGTTTTCAACATTGAATTTAACTTCTGAACTGTACAATATCTGTGGAGGGAACGAGGATACTGTCACAGATGTCATGTTGTGCCTAGGGATGAAAGTGAGGAGGTAGAGCAACCTGCAAATCATAGCACAGAGACAAGTTTCATTGTTAGTCATGGGTTGCAAAGAATATGGATCAATAGGAATGATTAGAGATTAATAGTGTCATGATATAGGAATAATTGTTTAACACAGTAGGATTATAGCCTCGAAAATCCTCTATGAGGCAAGCATGTTGTTTTATGAATACTGATAGGATGTTATATATATCGTAAGAGATAATTAACATGCTTAATGATTTAGTAGATTATCCGTTTTGTATATGCAACCTGTTTCCCTCCATTGCAAATTATGTCACTTTGACTTTTTGGTTCATCCGTTTTGTTATATATGTAGACATATTATTATATTTTGATGAGTAGCAAAATGGATATCCCAAAAAGTCAAAACGACTTATAATTTAGAACAGATGGAGTACATAGTATAACATGAAAATTGTGTATTTCATTCTTTTTCCTAGTCGTTCCATGCTAGAAGATGTTCTACCTTTTATAGACATAAATAATAAAAATTGTGTATCTAGATATAGTGCATATCTAGATACGCATATCAAAAAACTATGTATAAAAAACGAAGAATTACCTACAATCTGGAATGGAGATATCACTAAAAGTAACGAAATGCATGAAAAACATTTGTTCCATACTTTTTTTTTAATCTATCTTCTGCATTTCAAAATCCATTTATTTCTTTCAGTTTGATAGCTACTAATTTACATGAATCAGAATGTCGAAATAAGTAAAGTAATATTAACTAACATAAAAACAACAAAAGGAGATATTTTAACTTCTCAAAAAAAAAAAAGTAATGCAAAACTTTTAGCCAGCAGTGTTCAAAATTAATTTGCAGATGATTTATTGTTTCTGAACAGTAACAAATGTCAAATTTGTATATTGAAGAAATGCATTAGACAACTACCTTTACTTTTTGAATATAAGATGATTTTACTGAAGGGTGTTGCCTAAGATTGTTGCTGAGAATTCAGGCAACTGAAATAGCAACTCCCCTAATGGATCACAAAAACATTTGCAGCAACAATCTACAATAAAAAGTAAAGGAGAGAAGGAATAAGCTACAAAAAGATACACCATAGACACACCTACATCTAAAGAAGTGGAATAAGAAAAACGAATAATTCTACATAGATATCTGACGAAGAGCAACTAAGAGGAGAAAGAGAGGAGCACCTGAGGGAGTCCTTGAAGAAACTGTTGCTGGAGCGATGGGATGCAATGAGTTGGAGCCCAATACAAATATATATATATATATATATATATATATAGATGAAAGTTGTATACAAGTATGCAAGCTGTATTAAATGTTGGAATGTAGTTTACTGTACTTATAGCGACTTTCCTTCTATGTACCCCAGACATGAGATAAGGCCCCACAGGGTCAAAGTGCAATACATTACCCACAATGGTCCCATTTGTCAGTGTGATTTAGTGCCATTGTCTCCGGTAGCAAAAGTAACCTCAGTTTCCAGACATGAGACAAATCCAACGTCTCTCTTATAAAAAAAAGAAAAAAAAAAACCCAACGTCTCTGTTAATAAATATGTAGAAATCTAGTGTGGGATATATACCATATCTTTTGATACTATTTGTATGTATTCTCTACATCCTAAAATATATATATGATATCAATGGATTTAAAATTAATTTGTTACTAACTATAAAGATTTGTGAATTAATTCCACCTACTAATTTATTAACACACCCTCAACCTCAGTCACATGCCTAGCTGTCATTACTACCTGTCATGAACTTATAACCACCAGGCTACTCATTTAATATTGATACACCCATATTCTCAACAGAAGTATCTGTCATTTGGCCTTGTTTAGTTATCTTTCCAAATTCCAAGTTTTTGCACTCTCTCTCCATCACATCATTTTTTCGGCGCATGTATGAAGCATTAAGTGTTGATAAAATAAATAACTAATTGCATAGATTAGTTATAAATCACGAGACGAATCTTTTGAGCCTAGTTAGCCTATGACGGGACAATATTTGTCAAATACAAATGAAAATTTTTACAGTAGCAAAGTTGAAAAAATTGCAATCTAAACAAGGCCTTAATGCTTTTTATTTATCAGCTCATCAACTGGATTCAAAATATGATAAGCCTCATGTTGGGCTGGACAATCTGGAGATTTTTGAGCCGGGCGCGGAACCAGCCTGCACTAAGCTTGCCCACATGCTAGGCCTTAGTCACACAGGAGCGGGAATGACCTAGCGTTCTACGTTTAGGGGGAATGCCGTTCGAGGGGCGGGAACGTGGGGAACATTTTTAGTTCCACGGTGTAAAAATGCATCAAAATTGTTGTTCCTCGTTCCTCGATCCATCGTTCCGATCCGTCGTTCGAACTGTGGTGACTAAGTGCTAGGCGCGTCCGCACCATCTTCACAGCTCGTTGACTCTAATTTTGGAGCATGAGGTGCACCCACTTCGGCCCCATTCGTTGGAGGTGGTAATGTCGTGGATTGAGGTGGTTTCTTTTGGGTTTGCTCACCCTCATCTTTGGGCCCTTGTTCTTCTAGTGACTGGGCATCTATGTTTCAGGCTTATGTGCATAATGAAATATGCTTTCTGTAGTTGCCTATTGTGATTATATTTCCATCATTTTTCATGTAAGTCGTCCAAAAAATATAATTCACTTAAAACTGTGGAAATCATTATTTGTAAGCTCTAGTTCCAAGTTTGGGGTTCTTTTTTATGTGAAAGTTGGCTGTTAGGAATACAAGTTAAGGAGTTGTGGGGCATCCTAGTTAGCCTCTTTTTCAAAGGTTGGTTAGCCACTTTGTATCCTAGATTGCATCTGTGTTGTTGCTTTAAGTTGGTTTGATATGGGGAAAAATTGGGTGAACCACGGGCTCCGTGTGCCTAGGTGCACCCCCACTTTGAAAATTTTGCCACCTGCCCCTACTCCCAATCGGACGTCCGTTAAGTGGCTCAATTCTTTGCGTGTTCGGCTCATTCTTTTCCCAAGGAGGGGCTCGCTAGGATGGCTTGGCTCCGTCGTCTCCCGGGGTTCACATCGGGGCGAGTCGCGAGGGCGGGGAGGAAAGCATCGAGGGCGTCAAGCTCCCGCCATGGCGGCGCATGCTGCGACGCCATTGCCGCCCGCCGATGACGTTGGCATCGGAGTCGACGGCGGCACCTTCACACCTCTCGAGCTGCCGTCGCTGAGATCGAGGCCCGAATCCACCGGGACACCGCCCACCGGCATCAAGGGCGTGCTCCATTGATATGCCGCCGCATGGACGCCGCCGAAGTTTGTTCGTGGCGTGCGGCCGCGGAGGCGGTGGCGGGGCGAGGCGTGCTAAGGGCGAAGCAAGGGCAAGTAGGGGCGCTGCGGGCGATGGAGCGTGAGCGCACGTCTGCGGCGGATGCGGCCCGACGGAAAGGCGAAGCGCACTGCGGTGTGGATGCAGCCCACTAGCAAGGCAAGAGGTAAAGACGTGCATCTCACCTCCATTGGGCCATCGTTGGGGTGGGGCTTTCGGTCACCGGTGGCGCTTGTACAAGACCGGTGCTGCTCCGTCAAAGGCGGGGGCTCGGCCCATCGATGGCATTGGATCTCCTCATCCGCGGCGCTGCTCGCGCACGCGTTGGAACGACGATGGAGCCAAGCTGCCCCGAGCCCCTCATTGGGTAAAGAATGAGCGATGAAGAAAAAATGAGCCGAACGCCGGTCGTCGGATCAAAAATCTAGGGCAGGTGGCAAAATGGTGAGTGGGCCACACACACAGGTGCTTGCGTGAGCCCGGGGCTCACCCAAGTTTTTCCTTGAGATGAGGGCTCTAGTTCAACACTCTTCTGTATATAAACAACTATGTACCCCCTAAGGTAAAGGCATCCTGAAATCGTAATTCATATCCTCGCAGTCAGGATCAATTAAGACGTGTCGAGTTAAAGGATCTCCTCTCAGGAGCCAACATTCAGCTGAAGATTAGTCCTCATTAGGATCTAGTCTTTAGAAACAAAGAGGTAGAGAGAGGGAAGAGTTTGGAGGAGGTGCCAGCCTATCGGTGCTCCATGTACGGCTTGTACCTTGACAGAAGTGTCTAAGATTTTGTATGGTAATTAGCCTCTTATTTTTGTAACGAACATTGTTTATATTGTTCTTTTGGATTGCAACTTTCGAGTACTTTAATCTATATAGGACCCTGTAGGTGTACTTAAGTGTGGTGCTTAGACCTACTTACTTGTGGATGCACCCTACATTACGGTTTGGTGGTAGCTGGCGAAGGTGACTCTTATAGCCTCATTGAATTCTCTATAGTCCTCCTGCTATTTGTAGGAGAACTAGACCTGGTTGGTAATGAGAAGCATCCTTTGTTGGTGTTTTTCCTTAAGTATTATCTCTAGATAGAATAGTATAATACATAGCTTACGAGATTATAACTTGCTTGAACACCCTAGCAATCTCCTCTATACTCGACCTTCTTAGTCATGTTGCTACTTCAAAGTAAATTAGGCTGTAGTTAACCTCACACGTTTCCCTATGGATACGATACTCGAAATTAATACCCCAGGTGAAGCTACATCGCTGTATCTGTGCACTTACGGATTTATCTATGTGCGTTTTGATTATACCAGCAATGGTCCATTTTCCTTACATTAACAATGCGCAAGAAATATTAGTTTACGTAGCTATTCGGTGGCCAATTTATTTATTTTTGGCCAAGACCTATTTACCTGTGCCTATATGAGCAGCCAATTTCACATTATCTGAGCAATTTACACAACTTTTTTGGGAGCCGTATCATATATTTGATTTCGTGCCATCTCCATTCTTGTGCACAAAAGCATGAATAGAGATAAGTCAAAATTAATAAATGCCCGCTCCTCCTCCCCCTCCCCTTCCCGCAGTTCCTCAAAAGAATTCGACTTGATCATACATATCATACATAAATTTGGGGGAGACAAACCCTATGAGTTGTATGAAAGCTTCCAAGAGTCCTATATATCCATGAATCAAGAGAAGTCAAGACTAATAACTGCCCCCTCCCTCTCTGCACTCCCCAAAAATTGTGGGCAAAAAAATGACCAATGAGTTTTAGAAATAATTCCAAAATTTGCCAATGCAGAAAAAAATGGGAGACAATACATGTCCTCTACATATGCTAAAGCAGTCAAGAGGTCAAAGCCCACTGATAGATCCAAAAAACTTCGGTCACTGGCCCCTCATCTTGTATGGTCAATAGTAGGTTTACATGACGAGGAAACCCTATGATGCATGAATGGGCTCTCATAGCCCAAACAAAGAATTATAGATATGATTGCAAGAACAATGTTTCCCCAATCTTTGTATACGTGACTGACACAAAGCTATCTTCATGGGGAATAGTTTTGATAAGGTCAATACTTGTGAACTTTTGTAAATGTGCATTTGAGAAAAATCATCAGTTCTCACAACAAAAATTATAAAATTTAACTATTTTAAAGTGTTTTTTCAAAAAAAAAAATCGATGTCATATGTGGACTTATCCATTTTTTTAATAGTGGCCTCAGCGTGTCTTGGAAAGATAAACAAGACAGGTATGGATTAGGGAAAGGTCAAAAAACCAACTGAGTATTGAAACCACTGATGACATTTGTCTGTCAAAGGAAAAGTTGAGCTAAGGCCCCACGGGGTCAAAGGTCAACACATTACCATGGGTGGGTCCCAGTTGTCATCATGATAGAGTGCCATGGTCGCTGGTAGCTAGCAAAAGTAAGCATCAGTTCGTACTAACATGAAGACAAATCCAAAGTCTTTTATACTATCTGTATATATCTTGTGTGAGATACCACATCTTTTATACTATCTGTATGTATTCTCTATATCATAAATTAATAAATGATATCCATGGATGATGGATTTAAAATTAATTTGTTTCTAGCAATAAAAGATTAGGTATCTGTCAAACTAGATGTTCTCAATTTGTAATCACAATAATACATTGTTTTGATGAAAAATCGCAGTAATACATTGTTTTGATGACAAATTGCAGTAATACATAGTCGACTGATAGATCAGGCTTGTGATCACATACAAGCATGTATTGCATTTTGCAGCGCAGAGAGCAGTACTCGACGAACTAGCTGCTGCGCTCGCAGTAATACATAGTCGACCAACATGATAGCTCAAGCTTGTGATCATCCACATGTATTGTATTTTGCAGCAATACATGTAGATGACAGTACGTTTAGGCAAACTACTTGTTCTTGCTGCTGGAGGACGATCCAATCTTGTCTATCAGGTTTAAAGTGACGAGTTCTTCTCTAGGAGGAGGATTCACAACTGGTTCATGGATCCCAGTGATGTCCTCATCCTCCTTGTTCTTTGCGATCCTGGCCAGCTGGGAAGGACCAGCGGCTTCTCGTGCAGCTACCCGCAGCATCACGTCCCTCCCTATACGGTTCATGTACCGCATCTGCATAAATCAAGAAGAGGAAAAACATCAAGGCGAGTCAGATACAAGCTAGTAGAAGGATCTCCATATACGCAGTGCTGCTCGCTTGAATAAAATCACGATTCACGCATGTATTTGTAGTATTACCTCCTTTCCTGGCCAGTGACGGTAGCCATTCTGGTGGCAGAGGTGCCTGAGGTAGGTGATGTTGACGTTCAGCAACGCGGCGACCTCCTTCAGCCGCATGTGGAGCATGCCACTGACGACATCCCATTCCGGCTTATTCCTTCTCACGGGAGGCATTCTGGTGATGGTATGGTGTTGAAAGTTTGAGATGCGACTTGTGTCTGATGCAGAGGGAGAGAGCTGGGTTTATATATATAGCACAAACCAGCCGCCGCTAGGGGTCAAGCGCATCCTGGCGGCGTGTTTGTCTAGGGTTGGAGTCCCACAGCAGCGCCACCGCGGGATCAGAATCAGACGGCAGAGCTTGGAATCGATCGAAGCACGCAGTCCAGGGACCCGTTGCCCTGCTTTTTCTGGCTAGTTTTTATTAGTGGATGGAAAATGTGTGCGCGTCGGTGGCTGGCAGTGTAACTGGCGCCCGTTGGATAGGTCTAGACACGCAACAAGCACCATATGGTAAAAAAGATTGCGGCAGAGGATCTCGCTCATTGATATATGACATACTAATAATATATACTATGTATATTGATATTTTGTTTTCGTTTCACATGTCCCCACATTTCCTTTAGCCGAAACATCAAAAGAACTTACCTAATATTTTCATTTTCCATTGAATTGTTTAGAACAAATTTCAATAACTGGGTAACTCAAATCAGATAACGAATCTAGAAATTAGAAAATGGTGTAGGTTAGTAAGACTTCAGCAAAAACAAGTGTGGATTTATGTAACAAAAACATGTTATTTCGTGAAAGTTAACTTCAAAAAATTGCATTTGCAATAGTATGATGGTTGCTCCTCCAAGTAAATAAAGAACTAAATTTAAAAGTCACTACTAGAAATTGCATTGTCCGTATGTGGTAGAAAAATGACAAGGAAAACCAATAAAATTAATAAAAGAAATTAATTTATGGGGCAACATATAAGCAAATCTCATCAAGGATAGCTCGACACAAAAATATTTTTCTTACGGAGTTTCCCCACATAAAGGTATTTCTAAAGGGCCCTTTGGATCCTTTTATTTTGGGAGAATTAGAATCTACTTAAGTAGTGTTTGGGAATGCTCTACTCCTGTTTTTCAACTGCCCCACAAACTCCACCATGGAGCAGCTCTACTGTGGAGTTTGTGAAGCAAGTGGTATTGTTTGGCGTTCAGCTCTACTTCTACGAATGGTTTGCTTTTATACAAATAGTCCATTATGCCCCTGATTAAATTGCACCTGATATTATTTTCTCAGAGGCTATAATTTACATACACGCAAAGGGTGAAGAACAAAGCAATGTAGCTTTAGAAAATATATGCATAGTTGGGGAGGCGACCCTTGCAGGCACCCAGGCAGCCCTGCGGGCCCCGTTCTGCCAGCCACAACGCACCAATCAGGCTAAGTCCCAAACACATCCTCTGGCAATGGGTGCGCTGACCCACGGGGGTACCATCGCACATCGTCTGTTACCCTTACCGGAGAGCCCCTCTTACAGTGCATCACTTAATCCAATGAGGCATCACATTCGTCGAACCTGTAATTCCGCGTGGACAAGCACTAGAGGAATGACATTCGGAGGAGCATAGACATCAAGCTTTGGTTCAAGGCGCAGGCTTCAGACGCCCTGCGCCGCAGGGACCTAACGACTCCTTGGGCAAGAGTAGGAATAGTGAGTCTTTTTACCGGTCCCCAGGAGACGCTTGTACCAGTTTGCCCCTAGGAGGGCCCATTTGTTAGTGTATGTAGCTTGTGTACCCTAACGTAAAGAGTGAGTCGGCCCCTCGTCTCCTTATCAATACTAGAGAACAATATATACAAGAGATTGGGGATTCAATGACAATCTAGTTGTCATAGAATCCCTGTCGCATTAGAACTTTAGTGACAACTACAAACTACACAAAAGGACTAATGTGACAGGGGATTCTATGACAAGAAAATTGATGTAATTGTCATTGAATCGCCAACAACATACCCCCTCCTCTAGAACGGGGGTCGGTTGCTGACTAAATTTATTTCTAATTAATCACAACATCATTCCATTTCTGTCAAGTCGTACCTTTGCATCGCTCGCACACTCCCTTGGGTGGAACCCTCGCATCTCTCCCCTTGACAACACCGGCTAGGGTAGAGAGTCGGGGAGGGTCTCACCCTTCACTCTTACTTACTTTACATTTCCATGTGGTAAACCCTCACCCTCTCTCCGTAGGCAAAGCTGCCGAGGGAAGAGAGGCAGGAGTGATCCCCACATGCAATTACCAATTCATTAATTAAGGTTAAATGAGCCAAATATACTCATGATGATATATTCCTAATGCCAATTTGTGATGTCGATATCACGTTAATTTGCCAAGCCTAGCCAGTACAACAACTGCGCTGTGCCAAGGCTCCTCAAGAATCCTGTCATGTTGATGCACTATCCCAGATCAAGATGTCACTGCGGGCGCAACCCCTTTCACCGCCAATAAATGAATCGCGTAACCAAACCGGTAGAGATGTGGAGTTCAAATCACTTTGCCGAGTCAAAACATTGGCGAAGTGATGTGAAAAATATACTGCCGGTAAACCTTCCAACACTGTGATCAAACACTGCCGAGTACTAATTTGACTTGCAGCATTTCGGATCCAAACACTATCGGTTCCTAAGTCAAACGAGTAGCGTTGATAGAGAGAACATTGTCGGGCTTTAAACAACCGACACTATTAAGAGAAATAACATTGTCGGTTTACATTGAGCCTTCTTGATGTTAACACTGTCGGTTTTATTTTTAACCCGACAGTGTTATTTCTTGTTAATGCAACTAACAATGTTGTTTGTGTCACGATGATAATTTTGAATTCATACCGACAATGTTTGGTATAGTAACACTACCAGATTGTTTGTCATTCATTATCGGGACAATGGTAACCGATATTTTTGTTTTATAATTTATTTTATTTTAAATTTAATTATGGAATCCAATTTGTTCTAAACCAAAAATGTATACATTAATATCAACAAAATAGTACATGGCTTAATAGTTAAATACAGCAAACTCCACCTAACGTTCTAAGTAACTAAGCCTCAACTTCCAAATAAGAAAAACAATTATCATAGACATAAATAAAAGCATGACATCATTCCTACACCAAACATCAATTCTTGGAATCTTCATATCTATGGTAGGTGGCTTCTCTTCAATCTCCAGGGATCCAAAGTGGTCTTATTAATGGTATTTCTTTTTTGTGGTAAGCTCACATAAAACTACAAGTGCCGGCTCTTCTTTGGGACATATTTTCTGCATGAAAGATCATGGAGAGGCAGCTTATATTTGGCCATAAATATCTACGGACATAGGTCTAAAAGTTGATTGGACTGAGCCAAAGTACGCATATTGACAAGGTGTTGTATAATATGCAGGACTCCATGGAAAGTTGCTTGCCAATGTACTCTTAGTGATACACAGTGTCGCTCAATAACACCTGATGAGTAGTGTGTTCATTCCATATGCCTCCATAGTCGGATCCATCATGTATGTCATCGTTTATACGCTCGAAAAGTTTTTTCTACTCTAAAGTATGTATTAAAAAGCAGAGCATTAGCTACCTGTTTTCAGGTTCGTGCACCTCTCGCCTGAAAAACAGGGCAAAAGTGTGTTGACGCGAAACTAGGGCTTCGCACCGACACACCGGGAGGGCCTTGGGCGTCCACGAAGGTTGCACACAACCTTGAAGCAGCGAACACCGCAGCGTGGCCGCCCTAACCGATCTAGGGATCGGTAGGGGTGACGGGAGCTCGGTGACGGCCGGAAGAACCTCGAACGCACCTCCGGGAAGACCCGTCCGGGGAGGGCGCACGCGAGGGGTGCTCTAGGACCAGCGTGGCCGCCTAGAACGCCGACGAAGAACACGGAGTTCGCCGCCCGAACAGCAGGATAGAGGGGTTGAAGGAAGAAGATGACCTACAAACGGGAGATGAGGTAGATTGATTGTCGATTGGATGTAGATGGGATCAAATCGGCCATGAACCTCTTATTATATAGAGGAGGGTGGTCTTATCCTTTTAGAAAAACGTCCAAAACGTTCCCAAACATCGGGACTCTCCAAAACCAACCCGAAATAAAAACGGTTCGAATTAGGAAAATCTCGAGCGCAGATCGCGAAACGAGTGCGGACGCCCGAAAATAGAAGCGGACGCGTCAGGCGCTAGCCGGACGCGGTCCATAAGCCATGCAAATGGACCCTATTTTTAAACAGCGCCCGACGCATGCGGGACGATCGCCCGACACGCCAGCGCGCGGGACGCCGTCTAGAGAGCCATGCAATCGGACCCTATTTTTTGAACTGCGCCGGGGCGCATGCGCCGGACGCCGCCAGCGCCTTGCAGGGACGCGGTCCAGAGAGCCATGCAATCGGACCCTATTTTTGAACTGCGCCGGGACGCATGCGGACACGACTCCAGTAATCCCAAAATCCGGCCCGCAGGTGATTTTTCTCCTCCGCAGAATTTCTTCAATCGCATGTTCCTCCACTATTTTTAGGACATCTTTTGACACCTTTTCTTCTCATAAAATAGCATGGTCCATGCATGAACACTTATTTTATACTTTGCTCATTCCAAATTTAGCATAGGACTAATTTGGGTGTCAACACTACCAATCTAAACCTCATGAGTCTGACTCCGATGCTTTAAAGAATATCCTCAATACCACTTGTACAAAAATACGTCTTTAGGAGCGGTTAAAATAGGTTTCCGAAGGCGGTTTTCCCAACCGCTACAATTGTACCTTACTGTTTATAAAAATGAGTGATACTCAGAGGTGGTTTCAAGTTTCAAAACTGGCACTAGAAAGTGATTTCCAAGGATGGGTCTCGTAAAGAGAACCGCCTCTAAAATCGATTTTCAGAGGTGGCTCCAAAGTCAACTGCCCCTAAAAAAAGTTCATTTTTAAAAAATATTTTAGAGTCTAATAAAAATAAGAAACAAAATATTGTAACCCACAAGGACATGCCAAAGTTTATATCATTTACACGAGAATTTGAACCACAACCTCTTCATCACACATTATATCCCCTACCGCTACACACCAACAATTAATCACTTGCAACTAAATCCACTTTGTTGTCTATTTCTGTTAACATGTAAGAAATTTGTAATCAATACTTTAACTCATAAATAAACAATCTTAAATAAAATTTTCAACTGCAATGTTTTAGATCTCGTCGAAAGCAGTATAACATTAATATAGAGCATTTCTCCATCTAAGGTTATTTGAAAAAATTAAAATTTTTGAAATTCAAAATCAGAAACTTACTTTGTATATTTGGAATCCATATGGTCTAAAAAATGTCATGAATAGATCTCGTCAAGCTCTACAATTTGATATAAATTTTGTCTTCATGGGACTTTATTTAAAAAAGATAACAATTTATTTTTAGTTGTGGCTATTTTTAAAGACTTAGTCTACTGCTCTTGAAAATCGATTTTCAGAGGCAGTTGAGTTAACCACCTTTAAAATCACTCATTTTTTTAGAGATAATTGCATTAGGGAAAGAACTGCCTCTAAAAATGCATGCACTTTAGAGACAAATTTCTCAATGGAACCGTCCCCGAAAATGGATCTTCAGCAACAATCATGGAGCTATAGTGTTCCCCGACGACGTTATAGGCGGCATGCTAGTTTGTTCGGCCTTTAATAAAAAAGAGTGGCATCCCTTCTATACTTACGAAGGACTAATTATATGTTCTAGGTTTATCGAAATGAGGATGAGCTCATAATTGAAAGTGGTTACATGAATGATAGCTTCCAAATTGACAAAGGATAGCAAGTAACAGTCTGGTTTTGTATTCTTCCTCATTGAAGGAGTGATGTGTGTTGAAATAGTTTGAAGTGAGAGATGGTAGCTAATCCTATGATGCAAAGTTGAGTGTATCACAACATTGGAAGCTGCTTGTTTGGATCAAGAAGTTTGTTGGACCTCTATTGTGATAATAGTGGTGCCACTACACTAGCTAAGAATGCTAGGACACGTAACACATACATCCGCTATCACTTTATTTGTGAGATCGTGATTAGAAATGATGTGATGACCTGCATAGAGCACACGTTTTTTGAATAATACTGTTGATCCGTTGATGAATAAAGCCTTAGCTCTTCCGTGACTAAATCATGAGGCAATACGAGTGATGGGAGGTAGATGATTCTATGTCGTGTGCTGTGTTTGAGCATTTTGTATAAAGAATAATTGGTTTCTTGAATTATCAGTAATACAAAAAGGGTTTTGCCAACATATGTTCAATGCCAGTTTTATTGAAACGACTATATGTGATAATGTATCATCCCTGTTTTTCCTAAACGCTAAACGGTACACGGGCGTGACCCACCGTTTAGCGTTTAGAGTGTTTAGACGCTGTTTAGACGGGCGCCTAGATGGATTAAACGGTTTAGCTACTGTAGCTAATCCGTATAGCTAATTGAAGCAAAATCGACTAATTGCAGCAGCTAATCATTGCATGAATGAGAAGAAGGGAACAGAGCAGTACCTGCACAGGAGCTGCACGCGCCACGGGAAGCTGGAAGCGCACGGGAGCCGGGTCGCACACCGCAGCTGGGGACGAACGAAGAGCCGGGTCGCGCTTGCACGGGCGGGCGGCGACCACCGCCTTCGCGCGTTGCAGGTCGGCGGGAGGACCACGCCGCGACGCGCGCGGAGGGACCACGACGTGCGACCCGGCGGAGGACCACGCCGCGACGCGCGCGGAGGACCACACCGCGACGCGCGTAGCGGGGCTGGGGACTTGTCGCCCGGCCAAGGTCCGCCGGGCGGTCGCAGAGCTGGCGGCGGCGCGTATGTACGCGCTGGGAGCAAATGGCGAAATTTCCTCTTAACCCTAGCCTCCACTACTTATACTGCCGCCCAAATCCCTCCAAGCTGCCCGCCAAATCTCCTGCTCCTCCATCCCCTTCCCGCCTGCTGCTCCCGCCTTATCAATTTCCCCTGCTGCTTCCCGCCTGGGTGGCGGCCATCACCTAAACGCCATGTGAAACGGCCGCTTTTGGCGTGTAGAAACGCTCCCGCCGTCCCGCAGGCCGGTTTCAACGTTTCGCCCGTACCTAATCGCCTAAACGGGAATCACGTTTAATAGCCCGCCCAGGCCCTAAACTGCACGGTACCACCCTGCCGTTTACCGTCTAAACGCGTTTAGACGGCCGTTTAATCCCGTTTAGGAAAACAGGGTGTATCATCACCGGTTCGTAATAATAGATCCAGAGGTGAAAGTTAATTTCATTGCCAGTTCTAAAAAAATCTGGCATTGAAAATTTTCCAAAATTTTACCGCTTGGCCATATTGAGACGGATGGTGACAAATTGAAATGATTCATTGCGTCTACCTTTTTCCCAACTGCGCATTATGGTTCTTTAGAGTGGATGACAAGTGGGCTTGTTCTCCCCTAGGTTGCCCTAGGGTTGGTTGATACACGAAGGGCACAGATCAGGGTCCCACACTCCCACTGATCAGGTCCCAGACTCCGACTCCCACAAGCCCCCATTCTAGTCTCCCTCCCGGACTGCCTCCCTCCAACAAAGGCTCCCTGCATCTCTCTCTCTATATCTTTCACTCACTCTCCTCCCATCTCTCAATCACCTTCCTCCCTACCTCGCACATGCACTAGTAGGCAGCTGGGAAGATGGTCACATCC
Organism: Hyparrhenia diplandra; assembly: GCA_015847255.1. Taxonomy (NCBI): domain Eukaryota; kingdom Viridiplantae; phylum Streptophyta; class Magnoliopsida; order Poales; family Poaceae; genus Hyparrhenia; species Hyparrhenia diplandra. The sequence continues at coordinate 209,260 of JADLZK010004662.1, read as the reverse complement.
CCATGGTGGTGGGGCCCGATGCTCTAGGGCGGAGGCTAAACATGTGGCCATGTCCCTCTAGGGGTAGAAGCTCATTAGCGAGGCAAAATATGCATGGGTGTGAGGTTTTTGGGTTAGATATGGTTAGGACTTCTGATACCCTAGTTGCCACTATAGGTTCTCTCTCCCATGGCGCATGTGCAAAGCTAACATACTGGTACACTATGTTCCATCACTGCACACATGATGTAGAAGCTATAGAGAGTCATTGTTGTTCACTACTACAGAAGTCAACATTAGGGGCAGTTTTAGATGGACATTAGGGGCGGTTTTTCCAACCGCCCCTAAACAAGCGCACCTAATGTTCGTCGACATTAGAGGCGGTTAGGAAAAACTGCCCCTAATGTTGAGACATTAGGGCGGCTCCTGTTTAAGCCGCCCTAATGTGGATATACCGAGGGCAGTTCTACTCATCACAAACCGCCCCTAATGTCTATAGCAGTAGGGGCGTTTATCTAAAACCGCCCCTAGTGTTGAATTTCACACCAAAAAAATATAAATATATAATTCACAGATTTAATTAATAATTCACATAATGTCTCCATACTTCAAATAAACATATATAATCCACACAGAGTCACAAGTTTCATACAAGTTGAACTTCAAATGTTCATTTATACAAAGTCTCCATACTAGTCATTTACATGTTCAACTTGAATACTACAATGAATTTACAAACATGGATATGGAGAAAGACATCAAACTACTTCACCATGCACTCCATCTCTCCCTGTTAAGCAAAGACATATTTTAGACAAGAAAATAACTAGTATTCCAAGAAATTGTCGTTTTATTTAGCGAAAGTGGGGACAGCTCAATACCTTTCTTCTATGGCAACATCCATGACTATGTATGGGGAATTAATATGCATCCTAGACTGCTACCATTATGCTACTTGCCACAAAGAGAGAGAGAGAGAGAGAGAGAGAGCGCTTCAGCAATGAATTCCAACATGAATTTCATCGACAGTAGCATCATAGGCAACATGAATTTCAAACCTCCAAGGCAGAACAGGACAGGGGCAGCAGGCACCAGCGGGGCAGAAGAGCTCACCAGCAGCAGCTCACCGACGGGCAACTCACCAGCAGCAGGCAGGAGAGGGCGGAGGAGGGGGATCGAGGCACCAGCAGCGGCACCAGAGGTCTTCTTGGTCTTAGGAATGTTTACCTGTATAACATGTGAAACAAATAATCAAAGGCATATATTCAGCAAAGCCTATGATAGCATAACAGATTACATCCAAGTCTGCAGCATATTTCTGCAGCGTACTTTGACAGGAGAGTGGCCAGCATCCTTGCAGCAATCCCTTGTTGAACAAACAACATTCCAGAGCTAATCCTATAAGTACTACAAACTTACTTTTAATACTAGCAGGTATCCCCACACTTCGTGTAAGCAGGTAATTACTTGGCAGTGTAATGACACCGATGTAAGCAGGTATGCAGACTGGCACAACCAGAGATTTTCAATTGGGTGCTGATTTAAACTAACTAATATTTCAGAGTGAATTTTTAGATACACACTTAAATAAATGTCAGCACATGTGCCAATATCAAATCAACGCTCACAGGCATGACAGCCCACGTCAAATGTTTCATGCAAAACCTACTCGTTCAGCACTTGGGTCAAATTGGACTGCAGCTATTCAGTTCAGTAATGTAGACAATCAAACTAGCATTTGTGCATAGGTTACTTACTAGTAGTCAAAACTTAGTTATGTTACGCTAAACACTGCCCAGATGCATACGGCTAAAAGGTGAGGATACTTATCCAATGCAAGGGTCTTGAAAAAAGAAACAAAAGAATCTGAACTTAGTACCACAGCATTGATCCACCACTTGTTTTTATCGGAAAAGGCAAATTTAATTACATGGTCCACCCACATGCTTTGAATCACACACAATTAGATGAGCATGATAAGGAATCAACTACAAGCAATCAGGAGGCTTCAGTTCTACACTCATACCTCCAGGTTGCAGACCAAACTGAATAGAGGCCACTTAGCAGAATACCGTCGAACAAACAGGCTGCATCATAAATAGAAAAATATGAACACATGTCCATTTGCTATGTAACACGGGTCAACCTTTATCCACTAATATGTCCACACTATCACAAAACTTCAAATGCATGTTTAGAGTTATCAGAAAAGATCAAATGTCTGTGGTTATCAACCTTTGTTTTCTTGGATGATGCTGCAGTACTATAATTATCACCGCCACTAAATGCTGAAGTGAACTACAAGAAAGTGAGATCCTAAAGATGACCGATACTATTAGTGTTTAAGAAAAATTAGTTAACTACTACTGTTGGATCTGAGCATGTACAGGCTCACAACGAAACTAATTCAGAAAAACACATGTGCGTTTCAGATCTCTTTTGAGAAGGGAAAAAAACATGCAGTAATTTATTACTAGTGGCCCAGAGCAATACTACGGAATGGTTGGATCGTCCAGCTCGTCGCGTTCAGAACAAGGTGATTTCAGAACATTGACACTCCACGAAACAGAACAAGGCGATTTCAGAACTAGTTACGAGTTTCAGAAGTTTTAGAACAACAATACAAGGTTCCATTCTTACCATGTTGGATCTGAACAGACCGGAGAGAGGAGGAACGAGCAGGAAACGGGAACCAACAGTGAAGTACCACCGGCGAAACCACCACCGCCATGGCTACTGAAGCCGCCGGCCGGGGAAGATTTTGCCGCGCCAGAGCCATGGATGAGGATGACGCTGGTGTTCCGCCCTTGCCGCTGCTGACGGGGAAGAGAGGCAACGCCGGGCCAGATCCGCGGCCAAACAAGAGTGCGCCGGCCGCCGGGCCAGATCCGCAGCCACCAGCGCTTCTGGATCCCGACGCCCTATTACTGGAGGGCGCCGGCAGCAGCCGGAGGCAGAGGCTGCCGCCGGGATGTGGGGGCGCGCTGGCGAAGGTGGCCCATGCCTGGATCCGCCGCCGCCGCCGGGAGGTCGTCATGCACCGTCGCCGCCATGCGCCGCCACGATACGGAGGGAGGGGGGGGGCGTCGCCGTGTGGGGAGGGTCACCGTCGCCTGGAGTAGATAAGAGTCAAGTGAGTGAGGGAGGAGCACGGGATGGGAGCGGCGTCGGATAGGTGAAAACCCTAACCTGTATATATACCAGGTCCTTTCGATCCAACGGTTCTGATTCGTCACAGGTTGATCCAATGGCTGCAATAAATTGGGCCAAAGTTATGGGCTGAGAAAGCCATTGATGTTGGGCTAATGGCCTGCACAGTATTACGTGGAATTATACTCCTTTATTTTGTCTATAAACAATTTAAAATTTGAATTTCAAACTACAAGAGCTTCAAACCATGTCCGTGACGGCCGATTAGATGCACTTTGATGGAGTAATAATATACCATGTATGTGACGTGATAATTAACACAAGAGAAAAGAAAGAATGCAAAAAAAAAAAATACACATGAATTTCAAATGTTTTTTTTTTTTTTTTGGAGTTTTTAGTTTTCCGGCCCTAAATGGCTGAGAATTTAAAAGTCATGAATACCAATTCGACTCACCTCGTCGAGATCTACAATGCGTATGTAGGTCATTTTTACGATCGACAAAGTTTTGATATACGTTCTTCACACCTGGACACATCTCTCTTAAGGTTTCATAAACTACAAGTGTGATTCAAGATTTTGTGACTACTGTTTACTAACACTTTCTTAAAAGCCAAAATGACTCATATAACTAATGTTGATCTTGATGAGCTCTAACAAGTTTTGATAGACGTTTTCAAAGTGTAATTCACCACATTTGGTCGCAAAACCAAGACGTAGAAAAATACGGTAATTTCAAAAATGACTAAAAACCTAGGATTTTTATGTGAGGCCATATTTTGGGTGTAAATGACCACAGAAAAAAAATTGATGAAGTTTGTACATAGGCGGAGCAGACGTGCTTCATAGTGGTATACTGAGAAACTTTCACCGAACCCTATCCTTACACTTAGGTTTCTCATGGTTGTGTGGCATGTGTGCTTTGCGGTTGTGCTATCGGCCTCAAACTTTTTCTGAGGCATATACATGGCATGTGTGAAGGCACCGCCAAGTTTAAGAATTTTCTGAATGGTTTGGTAATTTTCTTCGATTATTTTAATTACCGTACGACTTCTCCCAAGAATTATACGTTGAACTATGACCACCCCAAAAAGACCTGAAACGATGTCAAACTTTGCTGCAAGGTCTTTTTTGTGCCCTAGGAGGTAAAACTTGTGGAGGCCTCTCGTGAAATTATTGTGTTTTCAAAGTGTAATTCACCATATTTGGTCGCAAACGGAACGTGAAAAAAATACGGTAATTTCAAAATGACTAAAAAAAATCTAGGATTTTGCATGGGGCCAAATTTTGGGTGTAAATGACCACAAAAAAAAAATTTGAGAAAGTTTGGACATAGGGCGGAGCGCACGTGCTTCATAGTGGTATACGAGAACCTTTCACCGAACCCTATCCTTACACTTAGGTTTCTCATGGTTGTGTGGCCTCGTGCGCTTTGCGGTGTGCTATCGGCCCCAAACCTTTTTGAGGCATCTACATGGCATGTGGGAAGGCACCGCCAAGTTTGAGAATTTTCTGAAATTGTTTGGTAATTTTCTCTCGATTATTTTAATTACCGCGACGACTTCTCCCTCCAATTATAACGTTGAACTATGACCACCCCAAAAAGACCTGAAACGGTGCCAAACTTTGCCGCAAGGTCTCTTGTGCCCTAGGAGGCAAAACTTGTGGAGGCCGGTGCGAAAATTATTGTGTTTTCAAAGTGTAATTCATCATATTTGGTCGCAAAGCGGCACGTGAAAAATACGGTAATTTTAAAAAATGACTAAAAACCTAGAATTTTGCGTGGGGCCATATTTTGGGTGTAAATGACCACAAAAAAATTTGAGGAAGTTTGGACATAGGTGGAGCGGGCGTGCTTCATAGTGGTATACGGAACCTTTCACCCAGAACTCTATCCTTACACTTAGGTTTCTCATGGTTGTGTGGCCTGTGCGCTTTGCGGTGTGCTATCGGCCTCAAACTTTTCTGAGGCATCTACATGGCATGTGCAAAGGCACCGCCAAGTTTAAGAATTTTCTGGAATTGTTTGGTAATTTTCTCTCGATTATTTTAATTATTGTGACTTCTTCTTCTAGTGTTTACTAACACTTTCTTAAAAGCCCAAATGACTCATATAACTAACGTTGATCTCGATGAGCTCTAACACGTTTGTATTCAAAGTTTTTCGATTTAAGGTCATTTAGTGTTTTGTTTCACCTCGTTTGACCAAGTTTGACTTTTCCAATTCAAACTAAAGACGCCTTTTTGGAGCCCTAGATCTCCTCTTTTTCAAAAGTCACAAATACCAACTTTGTGTAGCTCCTCAAGATCTACACTCTATATATACAACTTTTTGTATTCAAAGTTTTTCGATTTGAGGCCATTTAGTGCTTCGTTTGACCAAGTTTGACTCAAACACATTAGGGGTGGCTCTATATATAACCGCCCCTGATTTGAGGTTACATTAGGGGTGACTGAAATATAACCGCCCCTGATTTGAATAGACATTAGGGTGGCTGAAATATAACCGCCCCTAATGTGTCAGGTAACATTAGGGGCGGCTCGTAACATGAGCCGCCCTAATTTGCCAACAGTAGGGCGGTTTGTTATGAGCCGCCCCTAATGTGCCAACAGTAGGGGCGGTTTGTTATGAGCCGCCCCTAATGTGCCAACAGTAGGGGCGGTTTGCTTCTATCCAGGAATTTCGCATACATTAGGGGCGGCTCAAATTATGAGTCTCCCCTAATGTAAAACCCAGACGCTCTATTAGTTTCCTTTTGTAGTAGTGGTTGTTGCTACTGCATTCATTGACAATGAAAGCAAGGATGATCAAGGCAGGTAGACTATATGGATGGTAGCAAGGCACATGGACATACATCTCCACTACACCGACATGCCATAGTTGGACCAGTTTGCTCCAACTCTTCCACTGGGCAGCACTGTTCCTCTAGTGGTAACTATTCATATCAACTAATCGCATGGTATATTTTGGTTGAGTGTGGTAAATTTATTTTGTGCTACATGTAGTATACCCATTTCCTTTAGTGATGGCATCAGTGGCGAGCGACGCAGAAAGGTGGCGTGGCGTTGTTGACTATGGCAGCGCGTCACACTCAAGCAATGCTCAGCTCAGTTTGAATAGCACATCTGACTAGCTGGTCTCAAGCATGTCTCTAATATACTCTAAACAATGGGTGGTCCATTAGTATTACCTAAACAATAATGTGCGGCCAAGATGGAAGAAGGTGAGGAGGATACGAACAACATAGAGAAAACTCAATAGGGTTGAACCTATGTCATAGCTGTTGAAGTAGTGTTTTGTCTTGGTTCTGAGTGGTTACTCTGTCAGAATTTTGTTATCTGAACTTAGTCTATGTGTTGATTAGACCTAGTTCTCATGAGTTAGGTGTAATTAGGTGCTAGCTAGGTCTGTCAATTCTATGAACTGCACTGTACCGTGCTTTGTATGATCGCAATGGATGTCTACGTTGTTAGCAATACAAAGTGGAGTCGTCCCTAGGTAAAACAAACAATGTGCGGCCAATTTTCAGTTCATCCAAAGAAACTCATGCAGTTATCTGATGTCAAATTTATTGGAGGTATTTACGACCAACACATTAGAACCTCTAAACCAACATATTTGAGTTATTAACAATGTGCAACAAATATTGGTTAATGTTCCTATTGAATGACGTATTTATTGAAATTGGCGGCTAATCGAATGACCGAATCTTTTTATGCCAAGAACTGTGGTGGTAGGTGGGCTTCTTTGAATGATTTGTGGCCGAGCATGCTGCAGCAAGCATGTTGGCTAGATTCCTATTTTTGTATTTTTTTGGTGTATCACAGTCAAGTGAAGCGCCAGGGGAGTGATAGCTCACGAGACATCACTACCGCTTTGGTTCCGACGGTTCAAAAATCCGGTAGTGAAGGGGTATTTTGAACCGACAGTGATGTACGAATATGAGTAGTGTCCCATATCTTGCATACATGCATGAATCAAGTCTAAATTAATACCCCCCTTCCTCCTCGCACACGTCCTTAAAACAACTCATATTCTACATATATTTGGTGAAGACAAACCCTATGAGTTGAGTTATATAAATGATTCCAAAATTGTATTTTAATAAATCAAGAGAAGTCAAAATTAATTAATAACTACCCCTCCCCTCTGTAGCTAGTATCCTAAAATAAATTATGTTCTACATAAATTTTGGGCAAACAAATAACCTATGAGTTAAATCATTCTAAAATTTGTATATTTCACTGATGTGAGTGTGATAGAGAGGAAGAAAATTTAAGATAGAACATGGCCATTTTACATATGCAATGTAGTCAAGCAAGAGGTCAAAGCCTACTGGCTGATCTAAAAGTTTCAGTCACTGTTGCCCCCATCATCTAAGGTCAATAGTAGGTTTATATGAGGGGAAAACCCTATGATGATGATAGATGAATGGACTCTGATAGCCAAAACAAAGGTGAGTACGAGATGTGATTGTAATCCTAATTGAAATAGCTAGCAAGAGGCAAAAGTGCCTATCAACCAAAATAGAGAACAATGTTTGCCATTCTTTGTATATATGCTAATGGCATGGTTTTCTTCAAGGAGAATGGTTTTGATAAGATCAATAATTGTGTGAAATTTCTGTAATGTGCGTTTGACAAATTATTAGCTTTTAAACAAACTATTATATTAAATTTCTCAATTTTACTATGGTTATGTAAAGAATAATGAAAGCAATTTTGAAGAAAAATCGACGTCATATGTGTCCTTTTTATCCTTGTATTATTACTTAGTGTTTTCAACGTGTCATGTTATGATAATTAAGAAAGAGATGTGTTGATAATGGAGATGTTCAAAAAAAAAAAAAAAAAACATCTAAGTAGTTGACACTGATGACATTTGTCCTTAGGAGTCTAGAAACAATCATTCTTTCATGTCCCAAGGTACTTCCTTAAAAGGTAACATGGTAGATCTTGATGCAACTTCCCATAAAGTACAATGATCTAACACATATTTGGTGCTGACGTGAGAGGCATATACTATATAGTACCCTTTTCCTTACAGTTTAATGAAATAATATCCAGTTCTGACGCAACATATTTGAGAAAAAAATATGGAACTTCTAATGGGAGAGTGTTGTTTGCATATAAAACCAAAGACAATGCAGTCAGGGTGACAAATTTGAATGTGAAGAACAAATGTCTATTCAGTAAGTGATTCTACTTTGATGTTACAAAGATAGGGTATGTTAAATCATTCTAGAAACATGTGGGACATGAGAAATAAAACAATTCCGCGTAGCATGTGCAAAAGTATCCACGGGACTCACATGAAGGTCAAATCTATGAAAAAATGTAATCAAATGAAATTTTCAGAACTTTTGTCTAGGATAATGGTCTTTGGATTGGAAAAGCAGTACCAAAAACATATTTAAGTTCCATCAAACTCAACTGTTCAATTAGATCTTTGGTGGATAGCAAACTAATTGCTTGGTAGCTACTAGTTGAGTCAGATAAATAACTGAACATGATCGATATATATGATAGTACCAATCCAAGTAATTGCAATACTTAATTGGATATCAAAATACCCTAAAAGTGTCCTTTTATCTATGTTATTTACACGATTGTATACTGTAAAGCAAAGATAATTTGCTTGGCGACAATGGCATGTAATATGAAATACATTTTATAAACTAAATGAAAATGATTGCATTTCCCAAATATAGAAGCCACATAGGTCATATATACCTATATATCAAATTAATGATAAGAGTAGATTGCGAATCGTGCCAAAAGTCCAGAATGAAAATGATGCAATCCTTCTCTTAAATATAATGCTATGTTTTTCTTGAAAAGGGTTGGCCCAGTAGGCTCCCAATGAGTGGGATCTAAGGCCGGGGTGGGAGCGGGATGGACGAGGCAAGCCTTTTCCTCACAAAATCTGCAGAGGGGCGGCTTCAAACCCCGACAGCTCTAACCAAAGTCAATTTTGGCTCTCCTGCCCATTCTAGAAAAAAACATATTAAACTACTAGCTTCGGATGAGTTATAATAGATAGAAAAAAGTGGGTCATTGTAAACCCCCTGCTGGTCCAAGCTTGTTGCTTGGAAACACTTTTGAGATAGAACCTATACATCGGCATTGCCCCTCCGGCTACCACACTGGCACATGGTTGTTAATCTCGCTACTGTAGTTGTCTGCTTTTGGCAAACCGGGTTCATGGTACCAGGAAGCTGTAAAACAATTCATTTGCTCTTAATGAAATATGTGTACGGCCGGCTTCAGGTTCGTGACGAAATAAAGTTGTTTAAGCAAGATGCGACCTTGGAGCAGCATCAATGAAAAAGTTTGCAACCTTGAAGGACCGAATCCACCAGTAAACAAAAGAAAAGTATACCCTGGGTGCACATCAAGATATACTTATAAAGTATGTGAGTCTCTTAGTTAACTAACTAATCATGGTGCAAAGGGTGTAGTCATGATATACAAGGAGAAAATGAGTGTCTAGCCAAGAATTAGAAGAGTGAAATCCCCTGAACAGATGAATGCTGGTTTTGGCTTCTAAAGTATAACCAAAGACCATTGAGAATTCGACAGAAGAAACAAACCTAGAGTGAATGGACCACGCACTGAACTCTCTTGTAACTTAAGCTTTTGTAAACAAAGTATTCTAATAGCATACAAATATAAGGTTTCAATAAACCAAATTATTCTGAGTATGATACGGAAGACTCAGTTTTCAATCTTCAAACATCCTCCACTCCCTTGATGATTTGAGCTGCAACATCAGGATGGTTATCTCTGAGCTCCAGATTTCGACCATATCCCTCTGCCATGATCACATCGACCTTATAAATGGGCCATGGCTTGGACGGTCTAAGTTAGACCAAAGTACATTACACTAGAAACTGGAGCTGCCTCATATGGAGATGCATGATCACATAGATTTCTTCAGTTTTGTGTTGTTCCAGTGCCCTAATAGACCACCTGCAATGGATGCTGTTGTCTATCTCTATGGTCTATATTTTACTACAATGGAAGCAGTATCAAACTTCATCACTAGGGGTTGCAGCTAGTTCACTTTATTTTGACAGAAAAAAAAGGAGAGAATAGACTGAAGTCTCTTGTAACATAAGATTCTGTAAAAAAATAGGCACTGAAATCTCTTGTAACATAAGCTTCTGTAAAAGAAAGTAATCTGTTTTTAGATTACGGAATAGAATATCCCAGCCTTCGCATTCACTGAATGCTTGACACTTACAAACAGGTAGGCGGACAAGACCTAACAATAGTCTGAGACCTTAAAAACAAACTAACCTTAAAAGCAAACTAAACCTTAAAAGCAAACTAATAAACCACACCAGCGTCCATGATCAGAAACAGGTTACAAGCCGCATGGCATACATACATAAGACTTCAATAAACAAAATTATTCTGAGTGTATGATAAGAAAGACTCAGTTTCTTAATCTTTGAACATCCTCCACTTCATTGATGATTCGAGCTGCAACATCAGGATGGTTTTGTCTGAGCTCCTGATACCACTGACTTTGAACCATATCCCTCTGCCCTGAATATTTGAGGAACTCAACACAAGCATCAAGAAGCTTCATGCAATGATGCTAGTCCGCTAACCCTATGGTCGTTAGAATGCTGTCCATGTCCACACATTTGCACAAGATTCCTTCACATATATTCTTCAGTCTGTCTATACAGTAGCCATCAGCCGCCACAAGCAAATGTCGAATCAGCTCAATCTGGTCACCAACAACCATGTCATTCATATCAATTAGTGAATCTGTATATATGAAATGCAAAAGAGCTTGGAAGACAGCGGGTTGCATGTCATGCACTAGTATACAGCTCATATCCTTCTCTCCCATTTGACCATTGAGCTGCTCATCGAACACCGGCGAACATGCAGCCAGCATGACCCTATGAGCTTGGAAAGTTTCTTGTTCTACCTTGAACGTCACATCAGCAGCCACATGGTTGCGCATAAACCTACCTAGGTTTTGCAACATATCAGATGCTGGAACCTCAACTTCAGGAAGCAATCCGGCTTTTAACAACTGATTTGGTCTGCAAATAGAAATTTCACACTGAATCTCGAGGCAATCATTTCGCACGAGCCCCATTTGTTCCAAAACCTCGCTTCGTACTTCAGGCCAAAAAAAGGTGAAATTGTTGTTATTGTTCAGAAATGTTGTTGTTGCCCAACCTGCCCATGTAGACCTGTCAACTTCACCTCCAAATGTCAAGCCTAGAATAACCCAGAGATTTTCTGTACCCATGAATTCAAGAGCAACAGAGACATGGCCCTCCGTTTGCTCAGAGCGGCCATCTGGGTAATAGTTGAGTGTCCATTCGTAACCTCCGACGGTAAAGCTTGGCGACCTTGTGAATGTGGCATAGCCAAGGTTTTTGCGTTCATTGTAGTTTTTCAACATTGAATTTAACTTCTGAACTGTACAATATCTGTGGTGGGAACGAGGATACTGTCACAGATGTCATGTTGTTGTGTCAGAGCAGCCTGCTAATCAAAGCACAGAGAGACAATTTTCACTATTAGTTGACTCCCAAATGGACAATATGTCTCATGCATGCGTTGCAAAAAAATTATGGAGCAATTGGAATGTTAGAGATTAATAGTGCCATGACATAGGAATAATTGTTTAATACAGTAGCATTATAGCCTTGAAAATCCTCTACGACGCAAGCATGTTCTTTTTATGAATTATTTGTATGTAATCCCACCATTCCAACCTATATATAAGGATACATAATAAAACTTGTGTATCTCGAATCTCGATATAGTGCATACCTAGATACATGGCAAACCTACGTATCAAGAAGAAAAGGAATGACCTATAATTTGGCATAGTATAGAAACGAAATGCACGATATTTTTTATGAGTTTTGGATCTATCATTTAATTAGCGTTGCAAAACGGATTTCTTTCTTTCTTTTTGATATCAATTAATTTACTTGAATATAACACAATGCTGAAACAAGGAAAATAATATTAAATAACGTAGAAAAAACAAAAGAGATATTTTAACGTTTCAAAACAATGTAATATAAAACTGTTAACCAACAGGGTTCAAAAATGGATGATTTATTGTTCCTAATCACAACATATATTAGATGTATCTTGTGATAGAAGATATTTGCTTAAAACAACAAAAGAGATATTTTATATTAGAATAATAAATATCAAATATGTTGTTTGCTAAGATATATTGAAGACATGCATTAGACAACTACCTTTAACTGAATATATGTAAGCTGGTTTTTACTGAAGGGAGTTGCCTAAGATTTTTGCTGCAAATTCAGGCAACTGAAATAGCAACTCTACTAATAGATCCCAAACAAACATTTGTAGCAACAATCTACAATGAAATTTAGCTGATTTAACATGAAAAAGGTAATATTTATTTGTTCTATCTCATTTTAGTGACACCACAGATACATCTCATCAGGAGAAAAGGAATAACAAAAAAGAGATATCTGATGAAGTAAATCTAAGAATTGAAAGAGAGGGCGAGCACCTGAGAGAGAGAGTGTGTGTGTCCTTGAAGAAACTGCAGCAGTGATGGGATGCAATGAGCTTAGAGCACAATATATATATAGACCAACAATATGAACGTTGTAAATTAAATACGTAAGCTGTACAGTGCTGGCATATAGTTTACTATTATTTATAACTACTTTCCTTCTATGTACCCCTAGAAATGAGATAAGGTGCAACACATTACCACAAAGGCCCCATCTGTCACTGAGTGCCATCGTCTCTGGTAGCAAAAGTAACCATCATTTTCCTACTAGCAGCATGAAGACAAATACAACGTCTCTTATAAAAAAGGGGGAAAAAATCCAACGTCACTATGTAAATAATTATGTATAGATCTTGTGTGAGATATACTATATCTTTTGATAATATATGTATGTATTCTCTACATCCTAAAATATATATATATGATATCATCCAACGTCTCTCTTATAAAAAAGGAAAAAAAATCCAGCGTCACTATGTTAATAATTAAATATGTAGAAATCTGTGTGAGATATACCATATCTTTTGATAATATATGTATGTATTCTCTACATCCTAAAATATATATATGATATCCATGGATCTAAAATTAATCTGTTCCAACTATAGATGATTATAGCTGAATTAATTCCACCTACTACTCATTTCCTAATAACAGCCTCAACCTCAGCTGCATGAATATCTGTCATTACTGCCTGTCATCAGCGTGTAACCACCAGGCTACTCATTTATTGATACACTTAATTCTCAATACACGTCATTAATCCTTTTTGTCAACCCCCATCAACTAGATTTGAAATATGATAAGCACAATATTTCCACATGATCAAAGGGAGCGGGGGTGGGGGCATCCCAAGTTATAAGATGTTTTAGCTTTTCTAGATACATTGTCTTTACTTTGTATCTAGACATAGTGTATATCTAGGTGCATAGATATGCAATGTATCTAGAAAAGCCAAAACGTTTTTACAATTTGGAACATAGGGAGTACAAAATATCTTGACTATTTCTGATTACTAAATATTGACAATTTTTGCCCAACAATTCTAGAGTATGATTTGTCGGGAACTTCAAAAAACTACATGGTTACATACTCACATTCTACAAGCAATTGAAATTCACGTTGCCAAGTCGTTAACCATACTAATAGGATAGATTTGTGCCTTCATAAGTACCAGAATTCACAAACTGGACCAGACCAAGGATATGATATTATTCTCCACATGGGAGGACTGACCTGATCCAGCCTAAACAATTCGTGTCTTTGTTCTTGTCATCCTAAATGTTATTGATCAAGGTTCATTTGGCGGCAGACCAATCCTGTCAGCCTAGCTAGTTGACTGACGAACAAAGTTAACCCAACCATAAGATAGCCAAATCCTTCCCTATATGTCCAAGGGATTGATGTTTGACCCTAAGACGCCCTTGGCCAATGACCCAAGAACGATCACATACTTCGTCTAGAGGTTCACAAGCTCACACGAAGCGACCTTTAGATTTGAGTTACTCAGCAACCACTGTGGTACTGCTCCTTAATGCACATTTTGCAAAATAAGGCTTGGGATATGGACGTTAGCAATCGGGTGCCCTAGCACCATACTATCTTCTTAACAAAATTGTCTCAAAAAATATATTTCTAGGAGCCGTTCATAAGATATAATGGTCATAAAGCTAGTTAGAAACAGTTTCCCGAGCCCCCAAGCACCCGAAGGCGGCTGCCATCGCTAACCGCATGAAGTATGTGGCATGACTCGCCGGGTATCCAATCGACCGCCACTCGGTGCCCTTTGCTAGTAGATGGTTGGGGAATGTCCGCTGCTCCAAAAAAGAAACCTGAGCCATTTTTTGGTCAACTAATTTGGTTAACAATTGGTCCTATCATGTGAAGGGGAGGTGTCTTGAGCGACGTTGCAGGCTTGTTGTTCGTGCCCCCTGAATGGCACCTTATGTTGTTGACAAAGGAGTCTGCTTTCCTCTACCAGCACATTGTTCTAGGCTTCTAGCTAAGTAGCCAAATGCCAACCTCTTGGCTGCTCGCATATGGGACCTCGTGGTCGATATCGACATTAACGCATGAAGTGGGATTGATTGGCGGTGCGTCGCCCGTCCTCCTCCCGATGGCGCCATTATCCGGACTGTTCATATAGGGTGTGTTTATTTCCTAGGCTTACTTCTAGCCTAGCTAAAATCCAAGTCTGGGTAGCCTAGCTTAGCCTACTCCCACCTAGCCAATCACTAGTAGTTTGGTTGTCATTGTTATCTAAGCCTAGCTAGCAAATGTTTTGTTTGGTTATTGCCTGACTTGGTTTGCATAGAATCACCTCTTCTTCTAATGGGTAACTTTACCCCTTTGAGGCATTTCATTGAATAGGTTTTGGGTGCAGAAAGAAGCACTAGCGACCCCTTGCCAGTGAGCACTTGGGCGCACCAAGGCGAGGACGGTGAACACCTCAACTTCACTTTGCTATGAAATCCATGAAGCTCGCGTCGCCACTACTGCAGCCTTTTCAGGTACGTGTCCCAGATAGCCACTGTTGATGACGATGAGCTGATGGCTCTCAAGTCCGAACTCCCGCGAATCGCCCCCATGCTCCGCAACTCTGAGTACCTATCCGTCATCGAGGAGCTAGAGTACAAGTCTTGCAGCTCAGCCCAACTAGAATCGCTCAAGAAAGACATGCTCTATGTCTCCACAATGGGGAAGCAGTGCTAGGAGGTACGATAGCACTACTGTTCAGGCCCACACTTATTAGGCGGCTCCGTCGTAGGAGTAGATGAGGGCTGCCATAGTTGGATTAGTTTCGGACATCATCGGTGTTGGCATGGTGGCCGATAGGAGCAAGGCAAAGCTCGGGTGCACGGGTGGAACACCAATGGGGAGGAGCACCTATGGATCTCACTAGAGCTCACATGCACTGATGAAAGATATTGTCGTCATTCATTGTAGGGAGATGAGGCAACATAGTGATCTTCCGACAACACAAACATAAAATAATTACCAAGATTCTCAACAATGTTCTTGACAAAAAGAAACTTGATTGCCAAGACCCTCCTCAAGACCACCCAAGAGCTTGCCGAGTCGGTCCACAGATTCAAGAAGGTCCATGATCCGAAGGTGAAAGTCGGTCATAAAGATGCCAAAACCGCCTACCTCATGCACTAGCTGGCGGTGTTCGATGATCAATGACACATTATGTGGTTACCCAGAATGATGTTTGGTGGATTTCGGTGAATCACTACATCATAACCTTTAATCAGCGACTTGTAGTCTTTTGCTATAGGGGGTTACAATGAGTTTCAGTACGTGGCTAAAGGTTATAGCGACAGATCTCTGCATACGCTATTGAAGTCGTGGTTATATGTATATAGCGACGGACCATTAATGTTGAACACGATTTGTGAATCCGGACCAATACCAAAAGTCTACTTAGATTTGTGTTGCCTTGTGTTAGATTGCTATGTATGAGATGTTTTAAGGAGGGTGCTCCTGCCTCTCTTGATATAGTCTAGAGGGCAAGCGCATATGTCGCGGGTTGTTGGCTATGATAGAAGAGCTATAGTTCCCTTATAGATCCTCGATCACTTCCTAAAGTCCAACTAGGTTTGTCCTAGCTTGATATCTTTGAGTACACGCCACCTTGCCTCGTGTCTTCAAGTACTGGGCTAGACTAAGCCCATGATGAGTAGTCAGCCCTGTGAGGAACCCTAATTAAGGATCTTGGTTTTCTACTTCTAGTGTTTGATCTACGTGTACCGGGGTGCACGATTACCTTGCTGCGGTGTGGAAGAACCTCGCCTTGTTGCGTTGGGAGGACTCAATATATTAAACTACAACCACTGCCAGCTTTCACTACCACTGCTTGCCCGATGTCACTGCTACTGCCTGGCTCTTGACCGTCAGAGATTTCTATATATTGCGGTATGGTCTCCCTCGGATGAACCTAGGCATGCTTCACTGTGTAGGCCCCACCCTAGCGGCTAATGAGTGAGAGTGAGTCTAGGTGCCTATTGCAACTGGAGTTGGTGAAGTAATTTATTCTATTGCATCACACTGGTTGCGTGACCTAGTTGAAGGAGTGACCGACAGAGCTTCGCTCCCGTCGAACGGGCTCAGAACCCAAAGGTTACTTGTCACTCGGTACGTCGTTTCGTTATCTCAGTTCTAGCTTGGGCTGTTGTCGCTTGGTAGTCCTTGGCCCTAGTGAGACCCCGAGCAGTGGTCACAAGCGTGCTCGAGCTCTCCCTATAACTCCATCTAGAGGGTACACATGAGCGTACTTGATAAGGATATGTAGCCCCTAAGAGCAGCTCCAAAGTATAGTCACGAGACGGTGCAAACAAGTGACATCTCAGCTGGTGCTCCACTAGTCAAACTTGCTCCAATGTATAATGCAGAAGCGCTGGCTAAGGGGGACCCACAGGAAATAAAAACTATGGTGTGTCCCGAACTTTCCCCCAACCCACCCGTCTCCTTCCCGCGGCATCATGAAGTCCGTCCGGCCTTTCCTCCTGCCCCTTTCCAGATCTAGGACTGCTGGCGGCGCAAGCGCTCCTCGTAGAGCGTATCTTCTTCGGGCGTCCATGTTCTCCATCAGCGTTGCATAGATCCATCTACGATTTGCGTCAGTTGTCCGGTGAGCAGCTTCGAGCTGCGTCAGGTGAGCCGCTCCGAGCAGCGTCAGAGGCGGGGCTGCTGCTAAGGTCACGGGCGCAGCAAGCACAGACGAACACCGGCAGACGGCCCACGACGACGGTGCGGAAGGGCGAGCCCGCACGGCTCCAGCCCACGGTGACCGCTTTGTCCGGATCTCGCATCAACCGGATCTGCAGGGCGGTGAGGCTCTTCTTTTTCTTAATCGGTGGCACAATTTTTTATTTCATAACATTTAGTGGCGCAAATCAGTTTTGCTTTGTCCAGTAAAAAGATGGATGGTGTCGTACATGTTCACCAAATTTGCATTTTATTAAACAAGGAGTACAGATTTGGAGACCTAGTGGTAAATGGTTTACAACTGAAAAAATTACAAATAAAGTGACATATCGCTAACTGAAATATGAAGCTAAGATTGCTGCTGCCCGAACTTCCGCCATAAGTGTTCCACCAAATCAGCCTTGAGTTGATGATGCTTTTCTTGATCATGAATGGCCTCATTTGCTTCTAGTACTCTAGAGAATTCATAAACAGGGCCATGGTTGAACCCTGCCAAAGGTTGAGAGCTTCCCTGATCATAGTGAGCATCTTCATCTTGGATATTGTACTCGTCGTTGGTGTGCCATTGCGGCATAGGAATCCCTCTCATCTTCGACTATCATGTTGTGCAGTATTATGCAAGCGTACATGATATCTCAAAGTTTTTCTTCTTTCCAAAACGTCGCGAGGGCTCTCTTACTATAGCGAATCGAGCTTGCAAAACACCAAAAGCCCGTTCGACATCTTTTCTTGCAGCTTCTTGAAATTTTGCAAATAATTTGTGTTTCTCACTATAAGGCAAAGGGATTGTCTTGACAAAGGTTGCCCACTCGGGTAGATGCCATCAGCTAGGTAGTACCCCATATTGTACTTGATTCCCATTCACTTTGTAAACTGAATTGTAGGAGCCCGCCTTGTAATATGTTTGTAAACAATGGTGACTGATTCAAGACATTAAGGTCATTGTTTGAACCAGGGAACACCAAAAAAGCATGCCATATCCACAAATCATGAGAGGCAAACGCTTCAAGCATGATTGTCGACACTCCTTGATCACCACGAGTATATTGGCCTTTCCAAGCGACCAGGACAACTCTTCCAATGCCAATGCATACAATCAAGACTCCCTAACATTCCAGGAAAAGCCGCGAGCTTCACTTACTTGTAGCACTACTAACGAAATGATTTTGCGAGCACTTGCAAAATCTTTTCCGTGGTGGGCACTTTTTGCCCGTCACGCGGAAAATACCCCCACGTCCCACAGTTTTTTTACGTGGCGGTCGTTTTACCCGCCACTGAAAATCAATTTTCTGTGGCGGGCATCTTAACGACCGCCACGAGGAAAATAGTGTATTTTTCCGTGGGCGGTCGTGTTAAGATGCCCGCCACGGAAAATCGATTTTCGATGGCGGGCAACCTTAAAGGCCCGACACTGAAAAAATCGCGCCAGCTACTCCGGCCCAAATCCATCTCCTATCGGGCCTTATATAACGTAGACTTAGGTTTTCATCACTCACAATCCAGATCGAGCACCATCCGGTCGAGCCGGCCCCTCACCCCTCTCCTCCCCTCCTCACCCACGCGCCGGGCGCTCACCCTCTCCTCTCCTCACGAGCACCGGCCCTCACCCCTCTCCTCCCCTCCTCACCCACGGGCGCCTCACCTCTCCCCTCCCTCCTCTTCATGGCGTCGGCGGGCGCGGTCCGCGGGGCGTCGGCGGCGGCGCCCGCGTGGGAACGCTGACGGCGCCAGAGTCACGGTGGCGCGGGCGGCGGCGAGCGCGCGTGGCCGTGGACTCGGCGCGTGGGTCGGCAGTGGCCCTCGACTGCGGCGCGTGCGGGGGCGTTGGTGGCCCGTCCGGCGCGCTGCGTGGGGCGGCGGCCACGACGCCGCCATTCTTCTCCGCCAAGCACGGGCGCGAGGCCACCGACGCCGGATCCAGCGAGCCGCGACCCTCGACGGCGCGGGATCCGGTACGTGCTGGTGGCGGAGTCCTGGCGGCGGATCCGGCGGGCATCGACCTCGACGGCGCGAGATCCGCGCATCGACCCTCGATGGCGGATCCGTGGGTTTTCGACCTCGACTACGCCGGCTGGTGGTCGAGAAGGTTCATGGCGGCGGGATCCGGCGTGGTGGAGCGCTCCCGGCGGTGGCGACCCTAGATGGGCTCGGCAGGCCCATGGATGGGCTCGGCGGCCCTGTCTAGGGTTTTTTCGATTTTTTTTTTTTAAACCTTTACCGTGGCGGGCATCCTAATGTGCCCGCCACGGGGATTCATTAACCGTGATGGGCACTATGCCCGCCACGCAAGTTCTGTGATTTCTTTGTGACCTTTGCTTAGTGACGGGTGATTTGCCCGCCACTCAAAAATGGTTTTGGCCCGTCCGAAAAAACAAATTGGGTACTAGTGTAGTAACCGTTGAGTGTCTTCTTGAGTGAGTCTTCTTAGATATTCTGCACCAAAATTCACTCTAACGCCTTTCACAAATGTAGTCAAGCACTCAATGGCAGTGCTTTCAGCAATCCTTAAACCTTCATCCAATAGGTCTGCTGGGCTGCCGTAGGCCAACATTCGCATAGCTGCTGTGCACTTAAGTAAAGGTGAAAAACCCTGCTTGCCAAAGGCATCTACACGCTGACGAAAATATGGAGACCACTCACCAAGGGTGTGCACAATACGCTCAAATAGAGGCCTCTGCATCCTAAACCTCCTCCTGAAGTGAGCATCAGTGTACACCGGGTTGGCGCAGAAGTAATCAGCTTGTAACCTCCTGTTTGCTTCTTCTCGATTCCGATCAATGTACCTTCGAGTCCCACTTTCACGCTGACTGGTACTATTACCACCCAGCTGAGCAACCTCTAAATCAACAACTTCTTGAATCTCAGCTTCTAGCTCTTCTTCAATCTCAGCTTCAAGCGGGTCATTGATGAACTCCCACAAGAGTTTGTCAAGGTCTGAGTTTTGGGGCTGGGAATTTGGCTGGGTAGCCATTTTGTGTTCTGGCTTGTTGGTAGAAGGATGTCTGAACAACAACTAGTTTGTGTTGTGGCTTGTTGGTGCCCCTGATCCCTATAAGTAGAAGGATGCCTGCACAACAGCTAGTTCTCCAACGGCTAGTTTTCCACTGGCTAGTTTTCCAACGAGATACATTGCTTACAGTAAAAATGCTTCAGTAAAAGGAAGATACATTGCTTTTATTAAAAATCTCTCAAAGGATAGATTGCTGGATACAGAAACATTTTCTCTACCACTAATACATTGCTGGTGCATAAATAATCTCTAGAACTACTACAATGCTGGAAGGAAGATACATTCTCATGGCATTCTCTAGAACTACTACAATTTCTAGAACTAATACTACTATTTAATTGCAGGGAACAACTCTTTTTCCAGGTAGTCCAGCGCATTCTCATGGCGTTTTCTACGTTTTTCATCAAAGCTTGAAGTATCCATAGCCATCATGTCCAGGTACTTGCCCAGCCAGATTCGATCTTTCGCGATATTTTCTTGAGCTCTTTGCGGACCCGGGACCTTCTACGCTTTCTTATGTGTTGCTTCATGATACATCCGCATTTTCTCAGTTCTTAGTTTTTCCAAGCTAAGTTCATCCACAAATTTCTTCTCCTTGCCTTTCAGTCTCTATTTGGCCTTCTTCTGCCCTTCTGGTCGAGTACGTGCACTTGGTTCTGGATCCTCACTTTCATGGTCTGATGAAGATGTGTAAGCCCCTGATTCATTGTGCTTCAGTCTCTTGTTTGTACCTGCCTTATACTGGTTCTCTGGTCTATTTGCCCATTTTTGCTCAAATCTCACATGTTTCCACCAGTACTCGAATGTGAATGGTTTATTTCCCTTTGATTCTTGTTTGTAAATTAGATGGGCTTTCTCCTTAATCTGGTCATCAGATTCACTCTTTTCCATGTGCACTATTCATTACGATCCAACACCCATTGAAGTGCACTACCAGTTTGTTTGTCTTGGTGTAGTGTGTCTTGCCTTTGTGAAACCTCCTTCGATCCGGTGTGACCAAACTATTGAAATCTGATACAATTTTCTTCCAGAAGTCATTGAACTTTTGTCCATTCCCCTTGATTGGATCAACAGAATTACGCAGCCATGCACCAACTAGCTTCAGATCCTCTTCCTCAAACCAATTCAGGCGCCCTCCTTTCTTTTCATCCTCACTGTTATCACTCCAAACTTGATTGCTGACATCATCTTCAATGTTTTGTGGTGCAACAGAGATTGGCGAGGCCGGACTTGATCTTGCAACAGGATGAGGAAAAGCCATAGACTCAACTGGAGAGGAAGATTGAGCGGCTTCACTTGCAGCTCCTCTTCCAAACATAGCACCAGGGAGGAAAGTTGAAGTTGCCTTCATAGGAGATGCCGTATTGCTGATATGGAGGCATGCCATACGGGTTGAAGTTTACTGGAAAATGATTTTGGAATTGTTGATTGAATTGAGGTCGAATATTGGCTGGAAGTGATGGTGTTGGGTAATGTGGGAATGGATGGTTGGCTCTCGTGTGTTCCTCGGATGAGGAGTTTGGATTAAATCTCTAGATGAATCATCCATGTTCTTTTTTCTTTTGGTCTGTAGTGTATATCAGGAATTTGTGGTCCATATGTTTGTGCTTGTGTCCATATTTGTAGAAGAAAACTTGAAGTATCCAACGGCTAGTTGGCATATGCCCCCAGGCCCCAAATGGTTGAAAAGGCCAACGGTAAAACAACGATTAACGACGACAGCGATTTTTTAATGCATGCACCGAGTGCTCAGTTTGGCAACCGGTGCTTGTCCTTGCTTTGCTAGCACCGGGCTCCAATGTGAAGCACCTGCTTTTTCTCTTTCTCTCTCCTCATAGCACCCCTTAGACAATACATTGGAGCTGCTCTAACCCCTCGGCGAGATTGGTCAGGGCTAGGGTCCGTTGGTCATGGTCATACTCCCTCCGTTCCAAAAAGCTTGTAACTATGGGAAGCGTGTGGGTCAAACTTTCTCAACTTTGATTAGATTTGTAGAAAATACGTGCAACATTTATATCTCCAAATAAAATTATTAAGAAACTAGACTTAAATATCTTTCCGATGATACTAATTACTTATTATAAATATTTATATATTTTAATATATAAATGCCAACAGTTTGAAAACGTTGACTTCTGGGAAGTGAGAATTGCATGTTTTTAAGAACGGAGGGAGTATCTTCATTCCTGAGACTTGGCAAACCTATATTTAGACTTTTGTCATTTTCTCACCACCTTTAAGAGACACTTAGAGGCATTTTGCAAACGGCATAAACTAAAATGGTTTCTCCTAGGACTTCGTTCAAAGTCGCTCTCTCATAGATGTTTGAGGTTAGACGGAACCCAAAAATAGTGGCTTCACTTCATCTTGGTGGACCCGCACGGGGTTTTATGAGAGCATATTTTATGAAAATCTACTTATCAGTATGTGTTTACCAAACGGTTTACCAAAACTTATATCAAGCGAGACGTTTGTCTACGATTGTTTGTTGTACGTGCAACGGACACGGGCAAATCTGAGAGCAAAGGCATTATGGCGACCGCAGGAGACGCTTTCAGCAGCATGAAGGCAAGTATATAGTATCGTGTTGGGCAACTACTGTAATACCCAAAAATGAAAAGCCATAAAAATGAATTTTAATATGGATCAAGTGTCTTATCTAATAGGGTCGAAGACTCATGTGCTTTGGTCGGAGTTTCATAATGAAGCTCCTCTTCCTCCTCACATGCCACTACTACAGAACGTTACTATAGGGGCAGCTAGCGATGTTACGTAGGGCGGTTTTTGCCCGCCGCCCTAAACTCCCGTTGATACTATGGTTTTACAAGAGAGGCGGTTGGTGATGCAACCGCTCCTACTGTATGAGCTGCCCCTACTGTGCATTACAGAAATCATATTTTTTTTTTTTTTTTTTTAAATAGCAAAACATGTTTTAATCGTATTTTCCATAAATCATATTTTCAAAATTCAAAAAAATAGCAAAATATTTGTTTAATCGTATTTTCAAAAGTTGCAAGTCACGCATTTTATCACGTAATATCACGCGCTACACGGATGCGTGGATTCGGACCCAAGACCTCTCACTTTCGACGCGACCCTCCCCTCCACTAGGTTACACACAGATCTGTATTAGTACCTTATTCGGGATCCCCACGTATTATACAAATCCGGTGAAAATTGACTATTTGAGGCCCTAAACGGTTCAAATAAAAAAGTGGTCAAATACAAAGTTTCAAAACTTTTGAGGGATCTACAATTCTTATTTAGCAAGTTTTTTTCATCGAGTTCATTTGAAAAATTCAAATTCAGAAATTTAGACATTTAGACCCCACATTTTGAGGCATCAAATAAAGTCAATTCAAAAAGTGGTCAACAACAAACATTCATAACCTTTCTAGATCTACAAGTTTTATTTATGTCATTTTTCCCATCTGAGATCATTTTCAAAAATTTATTTTTAGTGTCTTATTTCAAAATTTGGCAACCCACTATTGGGGCATCTAAATATAGAGCCGCCCCTACTATTCGATTAGTAACACCTGTCCTTTTGCGGTGTCCACGGCCGGGGCGGGTCCTGTTGGGGAAAAGTACCATTTGTAGGGGTGGCTCAAAACAAAAACTGCCCACTCAAAAAGTGAAGCGTTCTTATATTGACCTTTTGTAGTAGTGTGCACAAGGTTGCCCAAGAATAGCTGCCCCTTTATTTTCTCGCATGGAAAAAGGAGAGGAGAGAATGGAGGGGTGGAAGAGGAGCGAACTGAGAAGGGGGAGGAAGAGGAGAACGAGGGTTTGCTGCCACTATTGATGTCCCTTTATTCTCCAAAGATCCAACCACAGTCCATCATAGCGATGGGGTGGCTGTGAGGTGAAGACGGAAGGAGTGAATCACCAAGGGTTTTTCACCGTGCTCACTGCGGTTTCCTTTGATAAGATATTAACTCTTTATCCCCTTAGTTAGATATAGTTACATGGATCAAAACATATTTTTTTTAGGAGGCATTTAGTTGGAGTAATTCCCGAAGTTAATCTCACCCATGTCCTGAAACCCCGTCAAATTATGCAGTTTCAGTACATCACTATTTTAGGGCATCTTATTGGCCTCAATAAATTTTGGCAATTTGGTCAAAGATGTAGAGGACTTCGTCTTCTTTCTTTTGATACCAAGATCAGCCCCTTAGCCTTCATAGCTTGGGAGATATGATTGTCTGGAGCAGACTGTTTTCAATGACGATAGTGACAGTTCTGGATATAATTCGTTTTGGCCTTTTTACTAGAAAAAAACTTGAACTTGTGATCTAAATGAAATTTGTAGGATATGTCTTCGTCTGTACCGATTGTTACGAACATGTTTTTTGGAAAAATATATCTTCAATTATGAATTTTATAAGCATGTTGTCATGTTTTGACTGACATAAATGTTCAGTTAACTTAAGATGATTATTATGATAGCTTGGAGACCCCTAATGCCGAATCTTATAATACCAAAGTTGTAGATAAATGAATGTTTCGTTGTCTGGTAGATTTCAGTAATTTATTATTGTATGTTTTTGTCTATGAAAAAAAATAAGGCACAATACTGTTGTCACGACCAAAAAGCGAGATGTTAGATGCTTAAATGGCAGGTTTGGGACACATTATGGTGAAGTTTGTTGCTCGTTTTGTTTTTTATGGTGGCAATGGTAGTTAGATTTGCTTGTGGTCGGGTGGTCCACCTTTGGATCATGCTTATCTCTCACTATTGATCATTGAAAAAGTAGTTCGATATAGTGCCCTTATGTGGCCAGAAGTAGGTGTCGCGATGTTTAGCGTCGTGCGTTTTTTGGCCAATCTCCCTCTAAATTCTATAGCCCACAAATTTTTCATAGCTATTGATCTTCAATGAAGGAAAATAGCATAGGGGTGTGGCTAATGCTATGCTTATATTCATGTTTTGCATTTTTTTAATAAAAACAACAAGAATAATATAACACGGTTTACTTTCATTTTTGTTTACCAGGGGAGTTGCATGAGAGATTGGCACCGTCCCAACATAGAACTCTCAATGGAGTTGCATCATACCATGCATACATCATTTACTTGATGATTTGGATAATATTATTACCTGGATGATGAGATACTCTAGTCGTGTGAAAATGTTTGAATGTTGCTACAATATGGAGTTGCATAATTTATTTGTGTGATACTTTTATCATATTTATGGATGCTTATATCTTTTCAAATCTTATAACTCAATACTTGTTATTTATGTCTATATTCATAGTCATTGCTTGCTGAGTTTATCTTACCCATTTAATTATTTACAGGTGCATAATCATATTTGTCAAGCATGATGGGCTTGGGGCTTAGATGCATGCACTTTGTCACTTCATCACCACGAGAATAAATGTCCATGTTTCAATAATTCAATTTTCAATGTGGAACTTGCCTAATTTAAAGTATTGTTAACGTTAGCTTAATTATGTACGTGCGATGTAATAGTTGAGTAGTGTGCCTCTTGGAGTTGAGGTTTAAATAATCAACTATATAATTTATTGTTAAACTTGAGACCTATAATCTTTATTCTTGCTACGTTTTCAAATAAGTTGTGTCCAAATTTTTTTATTCCTAATAAAACGTTAGTTTTGCAAAAGTATGGTGTTACAACTATGGATTCTAGCGTGCCTTGCACCTCATGGGTGGCTACTCACTACTACAGAATTGTCCATCACTGCCGGGCTCAACCCCCCTTCACTTTGCCGAAAACTAAACCGACAGAACCATAGCGGTAGTGATGTGGGGTTCGAAACACTACGGGTCAAAACACCGGCGGTGATTCGAGGAGAGACTACCGGTTTGATATCGAACCGGCAGCGCACTTCACTGAACACTGGCAACATTTTTGATCCAAGCAATGCGGGTTTGGAAGACAGCCCGGCAGAGTTGATATTGGAATCACCGCCGGACTTTAACGAACCGACAAAACGTGGGGATAACACTATCGGGTTAGATTGAGCCGGCGGTGTATCGAAGAGCTAAAAATGTCGGTTTACTTTGGACCCGTCCGTGAACTTTACGTGAACATTGTCGCCCGATTTCAACCCGACAGCGTTATTGGAGTGGAGACTATCGGTTGGTTAATGCGGCCCGACGGTGATGTTTCTGTCATAGAAGACGGTTTGTAATTCAAACTGATAGTGTTTGGTATAGTTACACTACTGGTTTGTTTCTCATTCACTTTATCGGGCCCATGCCACCCGGCGTTTTTGTTTTAAATTTTTTAAATTGTTGAATTTATTCATGGAAATCAGCTATTTTTAAACCCATAAAAGCATCATATATACATTAAAATTGACAAAACATTACATGGTTCAAAGGTTACATACAACTAACTCCACCTAATGTTCTACAAAATTCAGCCTAAGACATCAACTTTCAAATAAGAAAAACAATCACGATGGACATAACTAAAATCAAGACATCTTTCATAGTCCAAGTCGCAATTCTCCTAATCTTCATATCTATGGAGAGAGGCTTCTCATCAATCTCGGGGCTGGTTGATAGTCAAAGTTTTCACCATAGTAGGCCACGAAAGCTTCAACTTCCGTCTTGTATTTTTTTGTAACAATTACCGGGCTAGCCGGAGACTTGAGCGAGCAATCTTTCTAGGTTCGATAGATCCACGGCACTTGACTAACATGCACTACATACCACGCCATGGTTTGCCTATACATGCAACCAAAATAGGATGTTAATGCTATGTCATTCAGAAATGTTGTACTGAAGATTTTTAACACCACAAAACTCATCAATTTCAACATCTATCTCATTGCAATCACACTTAGAGCATTAGTATGTCTTCAATCATGTTGTAAATGACCACAATGTTTAAATCTAATTTGTTCACCATAGACCAAATTAAAAAACATTTGTTACTATATAAGGATCCCGAACTATTTGAAAGCAAAATCTAAATAGAAAAGGGAAATAGCAGGTTGGATTTATCAACATGGGCATTTCAACAAACAACTCAAAGGCGTGACCGACGCACTTCACCGAGCTCCCCCTGGCGGTCCGCGCTCACCCCTTATTTGTCTCGGTGGTGCGAGACGTAGGCGTCCTAGAAGTAAGCGGAGGGCGCGGACGGGCGTTGCTCCGGCGGAATCGAGGAGTCCGAGGTCGCGGCAGGTACGGCGTCGGGCCTAGACGGGCGGAGCGGTGTAGCGGGCGTCCCACAATCGACGTGGAGGAAGAACAAGCGGCCGAGGCGCGGCGAGAACAATGGCGAATTAGGTCTCATTCTCATAGGCAAAATCTTGAAGAACTAAATGGCTAATTAGTTCTCACTTTGTGGAAGGGCGCGACGGGCGGGCGTTTGGGGACGTTGGAGAAGAAGAGAAACGGGGCGCAATAGGGGGCGACGGGACGGCTGCGACGCGTGTGCCGGTGGTGCTCCGTCGGCGACGCTGGTGGGGAACGAATGGGGCGCGGGGTTGAAATGACTTGGGGAAAATTTCAGCTCGCCGCGCCAGCCAATATATATCGTCGAGGCTGGAAAGAATGGCGCGGTGTTCAAATGACTTGTGAAATTTTCACCTCGCGCGCCCATATCTATAGTTAATCACCGCCGGTTGAGCAGTGTCACCGGCAGTGACATTAAAGGTTCACTGCCGGGTCTAAACATCGGTGACCCGGCGGTAATATCGAACAATTTGTTTCCACCTACCACCGCTCACGATGATAAGATCACACTATTGCCACCTACCACCGCTCAATCTCACCTACCCCCGCCTATAAAAACAGCCCCGCGCAGAGAGCCATGTATGGCCAATCGTGCGCCGGCTGACCTCTTCTGTTATTTGCCCATTTTCCTATCCACTTATATGGCCTCTTTTGGGAGAAAGCCCTCCACATAAACATTTTATTATGGGTTGCTAGGCGGTGTATACAACAGGTACTAGAAGGGTGTTTTTGAAGATTAAGCTACAACGTTGCTTACGAGAACACTGGTGTGATGCTCGTGCAACGCCATTGTTGCATGGACCTCCGGATCAAGGCGGAAAAGCGGGAGCCAAGTAGCATGCATTCTTGTGCTCCTCGCTCGGAGATGAGCCCCTGTCTCTGTCGGGCCTTTGCCGACACGGAGAGACATTGGTTCTTCACAGAGGTCTCCTATCCGCCTTAACTCATGTAAGCATAACGGGTAGCATTGTAACCACCTCGGGCATAGGTTCTAGAAGGGTGTTTTTGAGGTGGTTATTTCTTAATGTGTTTGTACACTTTGCTTATTGTACCGTGTTGAACTATCAATTAAATGTAATGCTCTTGTGAAGCATGTTTAATTCCAGTTCAACCTGTAATTACTCGATGTCGTCGCGTAGAAATTTTGGCACCACTCTAGCTCTGTTAGTCGGTAAACCCCAGTTTGGGGCCGAGAAATCTCAAACATCGTGGTTCCTTCACACATGGCATGTGCACGTCTAAGAAAAAGTTTGAGGCCGAGACGGTACCAAACCTTATCTAAAAAATCTCAAACTTCGTGGTTCCTTCACACATGGCATGTGCACGTCTAGGAAAAAGTTTGAGGCATAGACGACACCCGGAACGAAGATGACCCAAAGAAAGCGTATGGA
Source organism: Hyparrhenia diplandra (assembly GCA_015847255.1). NCBI lineage: Eukaryota > Viridiplantae > Streptophyta > Magnoliopsida > Poales > Poaceae > Hyparrhenia > Hyparrhenia diplandra. The sequence continues at coordinate 180,263 of JADLZK010004662.1, read as the reverse complement.
TGTAATTGTCTAGTCATGCTTAGATGAAAGGGGTCATGTACCTTTGTGAAGCATGTATACTCCCACAATGTAGAGATATCTTGAATTTTTTTTACAACCATGTACACCCAAATTATGCCCCCACACAAGATCTTAGGTTTTTCTGATCGATATTTTTATTATTAGATTTTCCTAGGTGATAAACGCGACACAAGGAGGTTAATTACAGCTTGCAAACTTATGAATTTTGTAGCAACCTACACACACTGAATTGCCACCTAGGGCACACGAGACCATGTGGAAAATTTTGGCACCACCACGGCTCTGTTAGTGGGTAACCCCCGTTCAACCTGTAATTAGTCGGGTCGCCGCGTAGAAATTCAATTTAATTGAGAAAAATACCAAACCTTATCCAAAAAGTCTCAAACTTCGTGGTTCCTTCACACATGGCATGTGCACGCCTAGAAAAAAGTTTGAGGCGAAAAAAATCTCAAACCGCGTGGTTCCTTCACACATGGCATCTACAAAACCGGTAGTGTTGTCTCTTTCACTTCCCGGTGCTCTATTAAAACCCGGCGGTGATATATTTCAAACCGACAGTGTACTCCCTCCGTTCCACAATAGTCGCAATTATGGGAAGCGTGCCAGTTAAACCTTTTCAACTTTGACTAGATTTGTAGAAAATACGTGCAACATTTATATCTTCAAATAAATTTATTAAAAAACTAGACTTAAAGATCTTCCCCCGATGATATTAATTAATTAGTATAAATATTTATATATTTTAATTAATAATTGCTAGCAGTTTGAAAGTGTTGACTTCTCTAGAAGCGAGAATTGCAAGTATTGTGGAATGGAGGGAGTAATATCTTTCACTTTGTGAGATTACTTGGACCTTTCTTTTTCACCGAAGTTGTGCGCTTCAATGAAGTTTACTAACGTTTCGGTTAGTACATAGAGCATTTATATATTTATGTTCGTCCATGAAAGATAAGAAGGGCATCGAAAAAATAAGAACTGCGCCCGTATGATATATAAATGCAAACATCCATTGGAAAGGAACACGATTACATATATATAGAGAGGAGCAAACCGATTACAATATCAGATTACATATATGATAACAAAGACTTTGAAAAAAGTTACATATATGATAACAAAGACCTTTCCACGAATAGATCAATGTTCTCATCAAAGTGTACAAACACATTTAAAATAAAAAACACCGAAGGTAATGTGATTCTTGCCGATGAAATTACGATGGGATTTTGAAGGCCCATCGGCCGTTGACGTTCCATCGGTGCTCTGTGAGGTTTCTTGTGCTCGATCTTACAAGGAGGGCATAACTCTGGATTTACATTGAATCCACAGCAAGGCCGGAGGAGACATTTTCTCTGCTTAGCCAAGCTGTGGTTTAGTCCAAAGACAGCATGCATAGGCATTCGCAGGAGAAGATCATGTTAATCTATAAAAAATCGCTTTGATCACCAAAGGAGATTTTCATTGAAGCAATTTTCATAAATCGATATGATCTTATCCAGAGAATGCCATGTCTCTAATATGGACATGTAAATCCAACCGTCCCGAGCCTCTCAAGCGCCGCAGAACCGGATGGCTCCATGAATCTCACAAAATTGTTCTAACCTTCGGGCGCTTCAATCTTCAGTAAGACTCTTGTAGCACCTCTTGTGTGTGAACCATTTTGGTGGCCTAAGATGCATAAGAACGATGCATGTACGTGGAGGGCTTTCTCCCATAGAGAGGCCATAGATATGTATGTGGAGAGTAGCAGAGAAGATCGAGGAAGAAGACCGGGCAAATGAAACAAGAGTATCATGAATGAGGACCAAGAGAACTGAATTGCAAACCTAAGGGCCGCACAACCGTTTTATAGGCCAAATGCCGTGGTAATGACCGATCACGCCGGTTTCAATTGGCACCCGGCAGTGATATGGACGTTCACCGCCGGTTTCGATTGGCACCCCGGTAGTGATATGGACGTTCACCGCCGGATAATTGGCACCGCATAAACCAAGCACCGTGGGTCGGGTACGGAGAACGAGGCAACAAGGTTCTCACTGCAATGGTGCGGGGTCAGGCCGTCAGGGCGTACTGTTCGCCCGTTGAAAATGCAAAAACACCGCCCGCTTCAGCTTTTAACCCGGTAGTGATACTCCCATAACACCGCCGTGTAGTGACCTCCGGCGATGATATATGTGATCACCGCCGGTGCCGAAAAGTGCACCCGCCGGTGTTATTAACGACATTGATATAACCCGCCGACGCAGGCAGCAGGGGTGCTCAGCCCTTTCTCATGGGAAGCAGAGACACTGTCGATTTAATTAAGTGGAACCGGTAGTGAATACTAGAGCAACACGATTCTCAAGGCTGCAGCCATGACGTATCACAGGCCATGACCTACACGGCAGCCTATATATTAAAATGAAAATTTATAATACGGAGTGTACGTGGCAGGCGAACGGGGTTAGTTGAACTCTCAATGCATTAACGCTGAGATAAAATTAATGATTTCAATAAATCGATTTTTTACATATATAACTATTTGTTTCACCGTTTTGTTAATCACTGTCGGTTCATGTGTGGGCCCGACAGTGATCAATGAAGGTGGAGACTGTTGTCGTCCGCGCGCCATTGGAAACGCAGCCCAGGAATTCGAAGCGCAACCGTACGGCGCAGGAAATGCTCGGCCAGCAGAGAGATCATGCGAATTCCAACCGGCGATCGTGGGAATTCCAAGCGGTTGCTTTGACGCCGCGTTCGATCGTGGGGAAGTGGAGCAGCCGGCTAACTCACTATTTAAGCACACACTCTGATCCAGCCACATTCTCTTTGCAATCATCAGCGCCATGGCTGCCTCAGGCTCGAGGATCGAACAAAGCGCACTAGGGAGGAGATGGAGGCGGTGGAGCACAAGGGCAAGGATCCGGTGGAGGCGCCGGCGGCCGGGTCCGACCCGACGATGACCGACTCACGTCCCGCCCTCTCCTAAGCGAGGACCGCATGGAGGTTCTGGCCTCCCGGCTAGAGGTGGCGGCCAATGCTGATCAGCTAGCTGATCAGCGCCGCTATCAGGAGATAATCGAGAGGGATTTCACCCTCGATCTTCTCCGGCCTGCCTTCAGGAAGCTGAAGGAGCTGGCGGACGGCCATGGTCTTCTTCCAAGGGTGGAGCCACCTCTGGAAGAAAAGATCAACCACTACGCCCCAAAGTGGAAGAGTTGAGTCCCGATCGTCCTCAAGGCCTTGGCCAAGAAGGACGACGCCCGTGATCGGGAGGAGGAGGAGGAGGAGGACGAGGACGAGGACTAGGCCGGCGGCCTTCCTCTTTTTTTGATTTTTATTATATGTTCTGTTTTTTTGTTTTTATATAATAAAATAAAAAAATTAAATAGCTCTTAAATTTGATTTGAATCTTAACTTGTTCAATGTAAAATTTGTCAAAAACAAACAATTAACTGTCGGTTGTGCTTTGGAAAATACAGTCGCCGTTGAGTGCCGAGGAGACGGCCATTGGGCGCGATGGTCGCCCGTTACGTTTTTTCCTAGGAACCGTCTTTTTGAAACGCAACATTTATACCCCCGTCCCCCCCCCCCCTCGTTATCCAACACTAACTTCTCTTTCGTGCCCCTCTCACAGAAAGCGGGACTCGCCGCCCACGATCGTCGACATGGCCCACCACCCGAAGAGATGAAGTTCTTTGTGGAGCGCCTCCACGCCACCCTAACCAAAGCTGAACGGCCGGCCGACGGCGTTGGCTTGCCAAAGGTGAATCTGCCCCTCGAGGAGAGGGCCAACTTCTACACCCTCCAGGATCGACTCTCGGCCGATACCCCAGCGCCGGGGATACCGGCCAAACCGGAGGAGGAGGCCGGGAAGGCGGCTGCCAGGGAAGCCCGGCCAAGCGGGCGGCCAAGAAGGCGGCCTAGGTTCTCTTCTTTTTTTTAATGTTAATTTATCATTTGTGCGATTTGTGTGGATGTGTAAGATACAATGATCTATGTGGTTAATTTGCTAAGGAATCGGTTGTTGGTTAATCATTTGCATGTTAATCTCTTTTATCTTTCGTTAATTTGGGTCCCACTGATTCCTTGTATCGGTTTAATATGATGCGTGTCAATCTTAATTTTCTATCATTTCGTTCAATTTGTTCCCTCGTCTTAGAAACCCGCGGGGTGAGTCCTATTTATAATTACATAACCCCCCGTCTCCGTCCGCTCTCAACACTCCGCTCTCAAACACACTCCCCTCTCTACCCGTTTTCACTTTTCACAGATGGTAGCCGGCCGGTCGGTGGCGCCGCCGACGATCGACATGGCTGCCGACCAGGCGGAGAAGTTCATCCCGCATCGCCTCGGCGCCGCAACAAGCTCAACAGCCTAGCCGACCAAGTTGGCACGCCAACGGTGAATCGCCACTTGGAGGAGAAGTCCATCATCGCCCTCCGTCGAGTACTTGGCCGATAACCTCGCTGAGGGATCTTGGCGGGCAAAGCGGAGGAGATGGAGTCGGCCGCCGGGAAGAAGGCGGGGAGGGTGGCCAAGAAGGCCAAGAAGGCGACTTAATTAGGCCAGCCTCTTTTCTTTTATGTTAATTTATTATATCGATTGTTTCTATGACAGTTTAATTTGGTTTTTGTCGTTTGTTAATGGATTAGTCGTTTGTTAATCTCGATGCGTGTTAATCTTCTCGTTTTACCGTTTGTTTTACTTGTCCCTTGTCATTGTATTTTGCTTCCCCTCTCAAATCGCTATCGGTTCTGTGGGGGATCGATAGTTGGGATACCCATGAGCGAGCCCTTGTCACGGGCAAGACCACGAACGAGACATCTGCCGGTGGTTTGTGAGGTCCTTGCCACGCCGCGAGCTCTCCACGTAAGGACAGATCTCCGCCTCGCTCGGGCTCTCGCAAATGAGCTCCTCGGGCGAAGACCCATCATTCCGCACCACCTCGAGATCCCCGGGCAACGAGCCCGTTGTCTCCGGCGCGCCAAGACCTCGTCCGGGACCTCTTTCCGCCTCGTTCGAGCTCCCCCGCGACGAGCACTGTAGAGATGGCTGCAGAAGAGCTCAACCGCCTGCCTTCCCGAAGAAGCCTGCGGGTACGGGAGTTGGTCAACAACTCTCTGACAAACTCAACCACTCCCTGACGGACGCCGCAGCCACGAAGAGCTACAGCTACGGGAGAGGTAATTCCGCCTCGCCATGCCCTGATGGCTCCAACAACTCCGCCACAGTGTCGGGCGGTACATCACGGGTCACGACTTCCCATCGACGGTATGGGCACGCCCATGCCGAGAAGACGTCGGACGCTGTAGCCACGAAGAGCTACAGCTACGGGGAGAGGTCATTCAACCGCCTCGCCATACCCCGTCGGCTCCAACAACTCCGCCACAGTGTCGGGCAGGTACATACGGGGTACGACTTCCCATCGACGGTATGGGCACGCCCATGCCGAGAAGACGTCTTCCAACTGTGATTAGAGACAGGGCGACGCTTGACCGCTGCCCAAACCCCGATTCCCATGTACGGCGACGACCAATTTCAGCATCCAAAGCACCCAGGAGCTCGAAGGAAGCTCTCGTCCGCGCTGCGAGCTCATCTAAGAGCTCTTTTCTTGCATCCAACACTCTGAACATGTATTTTTCACTTTCCTTGAGTCCTCAACTCAATGAGAGCTCTCGAGCCTCGCCCCTTGCGACTATAAAAGGGGAGGCTGCCCTCTGGTTGAGGCAAGGTTAAAGATTTCGACACCCAGCACCCACACTCATACACTCGATATTGGCACTAGCCTCAATCACAGAGACTTGGGAGCCCCCTCCCTCTCTCGACCCTGCTTGTACTAGCCCCGGTATGAGCATTTGAGCTCGGATAGTGATCACACTGGACTAGGGAGCGCGATTTGCCCCGAACCAGTATAAATCTCGTGTCATTGTCTCTAGAGCTAGGCCATTGAAGCACGCATTAGCCAGACATTACTGTGACGGTGGTATTAGACCACGGCGCTTGGCGCGCGGTAGAGGCGCGCTAGTGCGACGTTTTCTCCACTCCAATGGCTTCCTCCGCCTGACGGCGGCCGCAGCGCTAGCAATGCGCTTGGCACCATCGACTTCTCGGTGCCATGCCGGAGGAGTCCCTCACCGGAGCTGTTTTCACCCGCCCAATGCGGCGTGAGGACATTCCCAGCCGCCTCCGGGACGTCACTGACTCCGTCCTGACGCGCATGGGGCGAGGTTCGATTTCCGCACCCGGTCAGCCCCATCCGCGCTGCCGCGGATCGCTTCTTCATCCTCGTCAAGGACCTGCTCCCGAACATCCTGGGACGAGCCAACGTCGTCCTGGCTCGGCCGAGAGGAGGCATTGTCGGGTCGACGAGTTCCGCGACAGCCTATGCCAGGGATGTACCCGGCGGGCAAAGCGGGCCTTCCACCCCCATCGGGCGACGAGCCTCAACAGACCAGCATCCATGAGCTCGAGCTCGCCCTCGATGGGATGAGCCCTCATGGATTGGCGATCCCACACGCGGTGCTACATGTGCCATACCGAAGGTGCGGTAGAGGAAGTCCACTCGCGGCGCCTCTCAACACACGCCGGGACTCCGCCGCACGCCACGGCGCGAGCCCGGTGGACCGCGTCAAGGCTCGAGGTGAAGAGCCCAAGAGTTGAAGGCTCCGGGCAAAGACAGGAGCGCTAAGCCCTCCACTGCCGAACAGGGGAGGCGGGGCGGCAATCAAGAGCGCGAGCCCGAGCCGCGACGCCCACGACCGATCCGCCGGGGGCGCAGGGCCTCCAGCAGCCCCGCCGGTGTTTGGGAGCCTCCTGCACCCGTGCCGCCGCCACGCCTCCTGCGTCGCTGCCTGGCCCGAGGAGCCCGGGGGCACGGCGGGAACCCACGGAGCAGCTCAAGAGGTTTTCGAGGAAGCAGCCGTTCAGCGGCGGCGGCTCGGCGATCCCACCGGCCGGGTCGCAGAGAAGAGCACGAGGCCTCCTCCCATCCCGACGTCCACGCAGCGCCCGGGCGGATTGGCGAGAACCGCGGCGCAGGGACACCATCAACGCCCGCCCGAGGCGGAAGCCCGCCGCCGACAAAAAACCCCTCGGGACGGCGACAAGTATCACCGTGATGACCACGCGAAGCGCCCTCGACTCTACAGTAAGCGACGCGGTGGGCGCCACGACAAATAAGAAGACAAGAGCCGCGAGCCCCACGCCGTGAGCCCGCTACGGGCCCGCCTCCCAAGCGGGCTCGCCCGCCCTCGAAGCTCGAGCTCGAGGAGGCCAAAGGCCTTCGCTCACGCATTCATCGACGCCCCTATTCCCTTTCGCTTCCGGGCTCCACCTCGGTGCGAAGTACAACGGGAGACCGACCCCGCCTCATGGCTCGAAGACTACCGCCTGCCGTCAAGCCGAAGAGTGCCGACAATGACTACTTCATCATCCGCAACCTCCCACTTTACCTCGGGCAGATTCGCGCACCGTGGCTTGAGCACCTCCCCTCGAGGGCACCATCCGCAATCGGAGGACCTACGACGTCTTCGTCGGCAACTTCCCGGCACCTACGCCCGGCCAAGCACGGCCGTGGGACTGCGAGGTCGTAAGGGAGAGAGAGCTGCGACTATCAGCGCACGCTTCTCCAAGCTCTACAATAACCTCTCGAGGCCTCGAGCTCCGAGATCATCACCGCCTTCACCTTTCGCACTACCCGCGAGACTCGATCCACGAGCTCGGCGTCCGAGGAAGCCCCATCCGTGAAGGAGCTCGACCCTCGCCACGCCACGCCGAGGAGAGGATTGCCTCCGCCGTCACGGGCAAGGGCAAGCCAAGGGCGACGACGAAGAAGCCTGGGATCGAACTCACGTAGGAAGAAGAACAAGAAGAACAAGCGCCCAGGGACGACAACGACGACGAGTTCGGTGGCCTTCGCAGACAAAAGCGCAAAGTCGGCGCCAAGGGCGGCAAGCCCTTCATCCCCAAAGAGCACCGACAAGATGCTCGAGGGCCGCGCCCGCACCATGAGGGGGCGGTCAAGCACAAAATGAAGGACTGCCGTCTCATGAAAAAGCACGTGATGGGCACGCTGCGTGGTGGCGACAAGGGCGGCGACGACAAGGATGCGAGGCCGGCTCCGACGAAGTTCGACGCCCGACATGTACATCGAGGGGGCGGTGTCGTCAACGTCGTCTTTCGGCGGGGCTACCGCTCTACGAGTCCAGCGCCGACAAAAAGCTCACACGCCCACGCGAAGTCCTCTTCAGCGAGCGGCTACCCGAAGTACCTCAGGTGGTCGAGCTGGCGATCACCTTCGACAAAGCCGATCATCCCGACACATCCCGTACCCAGGAAGGTACCCGCTCGTCGTCGATCCCATCGCCGGCACCATCGCCTCGCAAGAGTGTTGATGGATCGGCGGCGGCCTCAACCTCCTCTACATCCACAGCTCCAAGCCCTTGGCATCCCAAAGCGTCTCCGCTGTCGCCGGGAGCCGATCCACGGGGAGATGCCGGGAAGCCAGTGCTCCGCTCGACGGATTGACCTCCCCGTCACCTTCGGCACTCGGACAACTTCCGCAAAAGGAGGTCCTCACGTTCGAGGTGCTCCCGCTCAAGAACGCCCCCTGCCTTTCTGTTAGGCGGCGTGCTATGTGAAGTTCATGGCCGTCCCCAACTACACCTACCTCAAGCTCAAGATCCCGGTCAGGGGTCATCACCGTCGACTCCACCTTGAGCACGCATTCAGGCATGCGAGGCCACCGCCCGTCAATACGCCCGGCGCGCCGTCGAGATTGAGCAGATGCTGCCCAAGATGGCGGCTGGACCCGGCGCCGAAGACCCCCAAGCTCAAAAGAAAGCGAGCACGATCTCAACCATCGAGCTTCAAAGGGTGGCAAAACACGAGTTAGGCCGCCCAGAGCTCGAGAAGGTCACACCAGGCACGTTCAAGCCCGAGAAGGGCGCCAAGGAGGTCACGGTCGACAAGAATGGGCGCACCCTCTCTGTGGGTGCCGAGCTCACCCCCAAATAGGAAAGCGAAGCTCGTCAACTTCCTCCAGCGCAAAACCTCGATGTATTGGCGTGGAGGGCCTCGGATATCTTGGGGCATACCGAGGGGAAGTCGCCAAACACTCCTTGAACATCAAACCTGGCTCTCGGCCGGTGAAGCGAGGGCGAGACGTTTCGACGACGATCGGCGCCCGGGCAATCGCCAAGGAGATAGATAAGCTCTTAGCCTCTAGGTTTATCAAGGAGGTATATCATCCCGTGTGGATAGCCAACCTACGTACTAGTTAAGAAGAAGAATGGAAGATGGAGAATGTGTGTTGATTACACGGGTCTCAACAAGGCATGCCCAAAGGATCCGTTTCCTTTGCGGCGCATCGACCAGTTGTTGACTCCACCTCGGGTGCGAGACACTCTGTTTTTCTCGACGCCTACTGGCTACCACCAGTCGCGATGAACGAGCTCGATCAGCTCGCCACCTTCTTCATCACTCCGTTTGGGGCGTTTTGTTACGTGACAATGCCTTTCGGTTTGAAAAAGCGCCGGCGCCACCTTCGGAGGTGCATGCGAAAGTCTTCAAAGAGCTCCTCGGAAAGCTCGTAGAAGCATATGTCAATGACATCGTTGTCAAGACAAAGCGCTCGAAGAGCTCATCCCCGATCTCGAAAAAGTCTTCGCCAAGCTCAGAGTTCGAGTCAAGCTCAACCCCGAAAGTGTGTCTTCGGGGTCCCTCGAGGGAAGTTGCTTGGCTTCATCGTTTCGAACGCGTGGCATCGAGGCCAACCCGAGAAAATCGCCGCCATAACGAATATGGGGCGATAAAAAAAACGTCAAGTCGTGCAACGGTGTTGGTATTTGTTAGCTTACGAGAGAAATAGATCCGCAAAGCGCCGCGGATGTCCAAAGAGCATTTCACCCTAAAGGGTTTTAAATATCGAATCCACGAGGAAGATATGATAGGCGTTCAAATGATTAAAGACAAGTGATAGAATACTAATGAGATTTTGTAGTATTTAGCATATACTTAAACAAGGTGAGCCAATAATAATATTAATAATGATAAGGTATTGAGACAGATGGAGGTGCACGTGGTGAGCATAGCATAAGATTAATTCCTAGTAAGATTAGGATTGGATTTATGACAAAGGGACAGTTCTTAGGTAGCATACAAAGAATCTATAAAATGTTTAGACGGGCATAGCATAAGATCATATATATATCAAAACCATAAATAAGAATGTGCACCCGAAGATTACTTAAGAAAATCGGGAACGAAACAAGATAATCCCAAGAACCATTATCGACTAGTCTTATACACGGGGATGGATTGCAAAGGACTCAATGGTGTTCACCACTACGATCTACCACACGACCCTAAGCATATAAGGTGAATCCGCCAAGTAAATTATATCTAAGCACCATGCTTACATACTCTCTACTACCTAGCACACGGTATTGTAATATACTAGGAGCTCTCTGAATAAAGCGCGTTGAATTATCATGAATAATGATCATATCAAATATGCTATGACTAGAATAAAGTATAAGTAGACTAATTGCATACATAGTAATGAAATAGCACAAAGGTGTATGAGAACAATAATAATATTGATCCATAGTGTAACTTACAGATCGAACCGGAGCGGTCTGCTCTCTCTTCTCTAAACTTCGACTTTCTATCTAAACTAGGCTCTAGATTTAGAGCTATGAATTAACTATCCTATCTCTTGGTGTCTCCTCTTCTACTCCCTGTCTTGGCTTCTTCTTGATCTCCTTCTTGATGATGACTTGAGGCTTGGTCAGTTGATTGAGACAGGGGGGGGCCTAGGGGTCTATATATATGGGTCTTCTTATGTCTCTTCAGACTTCAGAGAATGTGGTACTAATCTTCATGCTTAACGACGCCCTCGGATCAAACCGACATCAAACGACCGGATTAGATTGCGTCTTAGAGGCGGTGGAGGAATGTTCGGAAAAAGGGGCAACTTGGCGGCCCACGCGAGGTCCGATCGGCCCCATTATTGGGCCCGATCGGCCCGGGGTGGGCTCCACTCGAGCCCCGCGATGCGTCGTGGCTTCTAGAGTCTTCTAGATGATGTTTTCTTCGATTGTCAAGTTTGGTTCACGTCGGGAGTAATCCGGAGCCTTCTAGACTTGTTTTGGAGTTGGATTGCGTTATGCGTTCATTCGATCGTATGCCCGCTCATTTATCATTGCTTTTTTCTTTAAGTCCTCGCAAATCACAACTTTACCAAAACTCATGGAAATCATTAGTAGAAACCCCTAATAAGGTTATCTAATTATATTTTAGTCCTTTTCCATAAATTGTTGATGCATAAAAATATGAGTTAGTGAGCATCAACAAACTCCCCAAAGCTTACCTCTTGCTAGTCCCTAGCAAAGCTATATGCTATAGTAGGATCGGGGTTGCTACTTAGAAGCTTTCATACCTCGTAAGCACGTGTTTATCGAAAATAAATTCTTCTCTTAACCAGATTGCTCTCTCATACACTTGCTTTACCATGGGGCGAAGCCTTTTCATGAATCATAAGCAAGATAAAACAATCAAGTTAAGTACCATGTCTCAAGTTCTTTTGATCAACTATCATCCCGGGGTTTTGCAATATTTTTTTCAAAAGAAACTTCGGAGATCCTATGTATGACCCTCTTAAGTAGATGGTATTTAGTGGAGATACATGTGGTGAAACATACATAGTGGGATGATAGTGACGAATGGATGAGGATGAAAGGTAGTAATTAGCCTTTAGCCTTTTCTAGTATTTTTTTTTCTTGGACTATATCTCTCTTTCTAAAAATTGCTAAGACACTGGGCGTCCATTCTTGGAGAGGTGGGCTTTGCCCCTCGACTTTGTCCATTTTTCTCTCTCCTTAGAGATGTGGGTCCTACTCACCCCGGACACGTGTCCATTATTCATCTCTAAATATATTTTTATTATTAGGGAGGTAGGCCCTTCTCGCCTAGTATGACTTTTGTCCGTTACTCTCCCTCTCTCGTCTCACTTTTCTCTCTAAATTTATTTTTCTTTTCTTTCTTTTCTTTTCCTTCTTTTTTTTTTTTCGAATGTAGCCCGGAATCTAATAAAAACGTTGAGAGAGACATATCCAAAATTGCTAGAATTTATTTTTATAATTATGGCTAACGGCTTGATGGAGTATGGGGATGCGCACTTCCCTGTTAGAGAAGCGGCGTATTTGGTGGAGTGGGATGATCTTGATGCGGATGATAGACTCTTAAGGGTCATAACTAAGGATCTCATCATGTAATGTTTTATAATTTTCAAAGATAAAAACCGGAATCAGTATCTCTAGGAATATGATAAACAAAAACAGCCTACTCAACTTTTCATGTATTTTTTTTTTTTTTTTTATCCTTCAACGCTAAGACTCGGATTAAGCATGTGCTTCCCACAGTGTTGGGTTTAGAGCAAATTAAGCATTTAAAGCTCTAGGAGAATCTAAGTCTGAAATGTAAGTACTTTTAAGAAGAATTATGGCGAGCAACTATTCATCATTTCCTTAGCATATATCATCAAGATCATAATTAAAGAAAGAGAGCTAACTTCGCAAGCATCTAACATTTATTGGACTCTTAACACTAATACTTTTATTTAAGACTCATTACTCTAAGCAAATATACTAGCTAGCTAATATTTAAAATAGATAGGATAATAATACTTATCGTGATAACCGAGGGTGCTCTCCCCAAGCCGGATTTTGAAGTAGTCTTTTTTATTCGCCCTTGAAACTTTTTTTTTCATCTCTGGGTTTTCCTTAAATGTTCTCCTCAGAAATATTAATTTCGCACATACCCAAAGGAACAAATTCTAGGATTATGTGGTGAGCCTTCATGTGCTCACATATTTTTGTATTTTTTATTTTATGCCGCCACAACAAGGGAGTGCTTGCATGGGGCTTTTAAGGAACTAATGCAAATACAAAGAAAACATAATTTTATGATTTTCTAATGCAGATTTTTAGAAAAAAAAAAATATGCTTAAAGGAAACATGCTAATTGAAATATGCTATGCGTAAAATTAAATATGCAGATAAATACCGAAGTTACCTCTACGAGTTTCGAGTACTTACTCTTGTGGGCGTGTTGTCATCTATGGAATCTCGTCAGGGATGTCGTGGTCTGCAGTGCGGTGCCTTTGATGATCTCGATGAGTGGCATAGATGAGGTAGCCGACGGTGTGTCTGATCAATCGCTGATGCGGGTGGTGGTAGGTCTTCCAAAGGTGTACTCTTGTTGTCTCCCTTGGTAGGTGTGTCTTCTTTCTTCCTCCAAGCTTGTTTCTTCTGGGTGGAGACCTTCCGGAGTGGCCGGTTCGGCGTGCTTGGTTGGTGGGAGCCGGGTGGACTTTTCTTGAATCTTCTTAATGTCTTCCTTGTCCCAACTCCGTATCCAATTTGTGATTTCTCCGCGTCTTATTCTTCTTAGGTTTGCTTATTGAGTGCTTCGTCGATCTTGAAGTTGCGTCTCTCGAGATTGTGATCCCAGGATGGCATCACCCATATTCCTTGCTTATTGTGCATGTTGTAGGCAGGACATTAACTAGTAGAGATTTGGAGAAGTGGCAACTCCTCCACAATTGGCGCAAAGTGTATCCCGCCCACAAAGTCAAGGTAGAGATCAAGTGTATGGGCTCTGGCGGTGGAAAAAACACCAACAAACCAAAATTGTATTCATTCTACTCTAACCTTGAGCACATATAACCATGGTAGCATAATGTGTTTCATCTATTTGTGACAAAGGTGATAAGACCGGGGCGACGGGTATGAATGTGGCATTTATAACATCGCAAAGTAAAGTAGAGAAAACTAGAGAGACAGGGGTAAGAACAACTAAGAGCTAACATGTTGAGCTATTCGTATTAATCTAAGTAAGGTTGTGAGCTAACATATTTAACTCCTTAGTAAGCATGCCATGATTAGAGTAAAGCTTTTATCAATTAGGACACTTACCTTAAGATGTTACCTTTATTGTAGGATCATGGCAATGTCGTAACACCTCATGGTGGTTTTCTCGCGTGGCATGTGTGGTAGTTGAGCGTCTTGTCCTCTTTTCCTCATATCATCTTCCTTCATTTTTTTTTTTTTGTGGGTCGGAACGGGGGAGTCCGAGAGGGAGGGAGAGCCTTTTCGGGTCATCTTCTAGTGGAATTGGTCTTTCTCCCCAAGCTCGAACTTCGTGTCACTTGGCGCTTGGTGACAACCTTGTCCTCCATGGTCTTGGGGGCATTATTGTGACTTCTCTTTGTAATCGGCCCGTCATTGATTGGAGTGCGTTCCCTACCGGTGTAGGTGATGAGAGCAAGCAAGTCTTTGACGTTTGATCACCTCCTAACTTGGTACTCCTCCGCTTTTGTAGTGGAAGTGGTAGTGAGGTAGGTCCATGAACGTGCCCACCACGCATTCTTTCCCGCAAATGCATTAGTGGACATATACCCGAAGGATAGCAATGATATTGAAAAAAGGGTTATTGTCCATATGATTTATTTGTGCTAACATAATGATGGTTCTTTTAAAAACTTAGCACGATTATATATATTTGTTTTGTTTTTTACTATATATATATATTTCTTTTATGAAGCAAACCGCACTAAAGCGTGGTTAAGGCAAAGGTAACTTAAGTACAAAAAGACAAATTGAGTATTTAGGCACTTACAGTTAGATCCTTTCATAAGGAGTGAGTTGAGTCTTCTTTTGCTTGAGTTGTTGGAGTTCGTCACATACCTTTATGTAAGCTAATTTCTTTTTCCCAAATTGGATTTGATAATTTTTCAAGTAGGGGTTAGTCTAACAGATGACCAGAATCTACTAAAGTATACTATCGGTCCCAAAAATCAACCTAGATATAATATCCAACTCAATTTAAGAAGGCAATTTAATCTAAACACCACGTTTATTTTAAAAAGCCTTTAGAAATGAAATCAACACACCTTGCGGTTTTAGGAATCAAACTAAACACCATGTTTAACTTGAGCCATGAAAGCAAATTAAACTAAGCATCATGTCTAAGGTGTATGAAGATACTTCAAAACTTAAGCATACTATAGCAAAATGAGAGGTAGCATAAAGGTATTATAGAGATGAAGAGGTATGATCATGGTGAGACTAATATTTTAAAGTCCACGAGCAAGACCGCCTCACGCTCGATTATACTTACCTTCACTCACAAATAGAATTTGTGAGTTGTGCGGCTTTTTATCCGTCACTTGAAGATGTGATTTGAATTCTTGTGACGACGACTTGAAGCAGGTTCCAATGTTAATGGTTCATGAAGTTCAGGTACAATGGATTCTCTTACCGTAGGTCGCTTCGAAATTTTAATCAATTACCCCGCATAAGATAGACTAATAGACAATACACGGGTAATTTGTTTTAAGCGAGGTGCTAAGTAGCAAAATCCACACTTAATATTCATCTATCAATAATCAAAAGAGTAGCTATCAAAATCTTCCCCGAGAACGGCGCCGAGGAAATGCTTGTTGGTATTTGTTAGCTTACAGAGAAATAGATCCGCAAGCTTACGGATGTCCAAAGTGAGCATTTCACCGGAAGGGGTTTTAAATATCGAATCCACGAGGAAGATATGATAGGCGCTTCAAATGATTAAAGACAAAGTGATAGAATACTAATGAGATTTTGTAGTATTTAGCATATACTTAAACAAGGTGAGCCAATAATAATATTAATAATGATAAGGTATTGAGACGGATGGAGGTGCACGTGGTGAGCATAGCATAAGATTAATTCCTAGTAAGATTAGGATTGGATTTATGACAAAGGGACAATTCTTAGGTAGCATACAAAGAATCTACAAAATGTTTAGACAGGCATAGCATAAGATCATATATATATCAAAACCATAAATAAGAATGTGCACCCGAAGATTACTTAAGAAAATCAGGAACTAAACAAGATAATCCCAAGAACCATTATCGACTAGTCTTATACACGGGGATGGATTGCAAAGGACTCAATAGTGCTGTCACCACTACGATCTACCACACGACCCGGCATATAAGGTGAATCCGCAAGTAAATTATATCTAAGCACCATGCTTACATACTCTACTACCTAGCACACAAACTGTAATATACTAGGAGCTCTACGAATAAGCGCGTTGAATTATCATGAATAATGATCATATCAAATATGCTATGACTAGAATAAAGTATAAGTAGACTAATTGCATACATAGTAATGAAATAGCACAAAGGTGTATGAGAACAATAATAATATTGATCCATAGTGTAACTTACGAGATCCAACCCGAGGCAGTATGCTCTCTTTCTCTAAACTCGACTTTCTATCTAAACTAGGCTCTAGATTTAGAGCTATGAATTAGCTATCCTATCTCTTGGTGTCTCCTCTTCTACTCCTGTCTTGGCTTCTTCTTGATCTCCTTCTTGATGATGACTTGAGGCTTCCAGATCGGATTGATTGAGACAGGGGGCCTAGGGGTCTATATATATGGGTCTTCTTATGTCTCTTCGACCAGCGGGGCAATGTGGTACTAATCTTCATGCTTAACGACGCCCTCGGATCAAACCGACATCAAACGACCGGATTAGATTGCGTCTTAGAGGTGGTGGAGGAATGTTCGAAACAGGGGGCAACTTGGCGGCCACGCCGGCCGATCGGCCCCATTATTGGGCGATCGGCCCGTGGTGGGCTCCACTTCCGCCCCGCGATGCGTCGTGGCTTCGGAGTCTTCTAGATGATGTTTTCTTCGGTGTCAAGTTTGGTTCACGCCGGGAGTAATCCGGAGCCTTCTAGACTTGTTTTGGAGTTGGATTGCGTTATGCTTCGTCGGTCGTATGCCACGTCATTTCGCTGTTTTTTAAATTAAGTCCCCGCAAATCACAACTTTACCAAAACTCATGGAAATCATTAGTAGAAGCCCCTAATAAGGTTATCTAATTATATTTTAGTCCTTTTCCATGAATGTTGATGCATAAAAATATGAGTTAGTGAGCATCAACAAACGGCTCACACAGATGCCCGGCCGCACTAAGTCGTTTTTATAGCTCGACTTCGGGGAACGGGCCTCCCACTCTACAAGTTGCTAAAGAAATCGAGCGCTTTGCCTGGACCGATGAGGCCCAAAGAAGCTCTCGACTTCGCTAAAAGCAACTCCTTGCTAATCCGCCCGTACTCGCGTCGCTCCCACGCCCAACGAGCCAATCCTCCTCTACATCTCGGCCACCTCGAAGGTGGTGAGCACCACTCGTCGTCGAGAGGGAGGGAGGAGGAAGGGCACGCGCTCAAGGTACAGCGTCGGTGTACTTCATCGGTGAAGTCCTCGCCAACACCAAGACCCGTTACACACAGCTCGAAAAGCTCATAATGCGGCGTTCTTGATCACCCGGCGCAAGCTCGGGCATTACCGACTCCCATCCGATCAAGGTCGTCTCCAAATTCCCCCTTGGCGGGTCGTCCGTGGCCCCGAGCTTCACGGGCCGCATGGCCAAGTGGGCTATCGAGCTCATGGGGCCCGACATCACCTCGCCTCGGAGACGCCATAAAATCACAGGCTCGCGGACTTCATCGCGGAGTGGACCGGGGTCGAGCGGCCGCCCGAGGGCGATGACATCGATGTCTTGGACCACGTATTTCGACGGGTCGTAAAAAGAACGGCGCCCGGCGTCGGACTCGTCTTCATCTCTCGAACAAGGTGCGCGCCAAGTACTCCATCCGCCCGCACTTTCCGCGTCCAACAACGTGGCCGATCACGAGGCTACGGTGAGCGGCTTGTGCATCGCGCGCGAGCTTCGGCGTCCGCACCTCGAGATCCGCGACTCGGAGCTTCGTCAAAAACCAAGTCATGAAGGAAGTCGACCGCTGCGTCAACCCGAAGATGATCGCCACCACGAAGGTCCGAGAGCTCGAGGAGCACTTCCACGGGCTCGAGGTCAACCACATTCACCGCCACCTCAACAACGACGTGGATGTTCTCGCCAAGCTCAAGTCGGTCGCTGCCGCAATCCCGCCCCGGCGTCTTCATGCACGGCGCTAAACGCAAGCGTCGTCACGGCTCAGGGCGACCTGCGACAACGGACGCAAATTCGACCGCCCGAAGCCCCGAGCTCGGACCCTATGGTGGTAGGCGCTCACGCAAGCAGGCTTCCCCAGCGAAGACTTGCCTAGCCGCGAGCTCACACCCGCCGGCTCGGGGGCCGGCTCGGGCTGGATCGAGCGGCCACGATGCCCCAGCTTGACCGGCGGATCCATTTGCTCCAATGGTTCAAGGAAGGCAAGCTCCCCCGAGCAAGAGGAATCAAGGCGCCCGCGCGAAGGGGCCAAGTCGTTCGTCCTCGTCGGGCAAGAGCTCTACGCGCGGAGCCTCCGCGTCCCTCGGCGGCATATCACCTACGAGCAAGGGGGAGAAGCTCATCGAGGAGATCCACTCCGGCGAATCACGCCCCACGCCTGGCGCCACGAGCTCTTGTTGGTAAGTCTTTCCGGCGGGGTTTTTTTGCGGCCAACCGCCGTTCGCGGACGCCATCCGAATCGTCGGCGCTAAAGGATGCGGTTCTTCGCCAGTAGACACACCTCCCGGCTCGATCCCTCGCAGGCGATCCCACTCACTTGGCCATTCGCGGTCCGGGGCCTCGATATGGCCGGACCTTTCAAGAGGACAGCCGGGGGCTACGCACCTCCTTGTCGCCATCGACAAGTTCTCAAAGTGGATCGAGGTCATGCCCATCGCGCGATGCCGGCGAGGAGACCGTCAAGTTCTTCACCGGTATGTATCATCCACCGCTTGGGTCCCGAACTCCATCATCACCCGACAACGGCACAAACTTCATGGGAGAGGTCTTCATCAACTGCACGGCGATCCGGGCATCCGCGTCGACACATCCTCGGTCGGTCACCCGAGGACCAACGGCGGGTAGAAAGAGCTAATGGCATGATCTGTAGGGCGTGAAGTCTTGCATCTTCAAGAGGTTCGAAAATCGCTGCCGTGGCTCGCGAGAGCTCCGTCCGTCGTATGGAGTCTTCGCGACAACGCCAAGTAGGGCCCGCGGGGCTTAACGCCATTCTTCCTCGTCTTCAGATCCGGGCCGTGCTCCCCCACCGACCTTGAGTGCGGTTCACCCAGCGTCCAAGCCTTCAATGAGCACAATAACCAAGCGCTGCTCGAAGACGGCGCGATCGGCTCGACGAAGGGACATCGCCCTCATCCACTCCGCCAAGTACTGCGGTCTATGAGGCGCTACCACGGCGCCCGTCGGAGGGCGAGCTTTCGGCGTTGGCGACGCCCCGCGGCGAGTCCAGAGCTCAAAGACAAGCACAAGCTCGGCCTTACTTGGGAAGGTCCTTCACCATCGACCAAATCTTGAGGCCGGGCGCAAAAACTCAAGGACCACCAAGGCCGAGTCCTCGCCAACACATGGAACATCCAACAGCTACGTCGCTTGTACCCTTAAATTGTATTTCGAAATCTTGTAGCCGCGAGAGCTCAATAAAAGCACAAATTCGATGCAAAGCATGTGCGAGCATTTCGGGAATTTCCTTAGCGGCTTGAGCAACGGCCGGCCTTCGCCAACAAAAAGCCCGCCCTTGCTCGGGGCTACAAGGATCGGGGTGCACACCCCACGTTTTTAACACCGTTTTTCGCAATGAGCTCAAACCCACGAACTCGCTCTTTCTCCTCTCAACTCAAATGACGTCCCGAAATGACTAAGTTATGAGCTCACTGCTAAAGAGCATGGCGCGGCCGCTTTGGCGACCTCCTCGCCCCTGCGACCCGGTGAGGAATGGCCCGCCATCTAACTCTCGAATCATAAGCTCATAAAGAGTCAAAGTAGGGCGAAATGCGACGAAAAGAAGAAAGCGCGGTATCCATTGAGCACGAGCTCCCTTAAAGTTTTACAATTTGCCTCGACTATGAGGACTTAGCGAGTTTCTTGGCGACAAAAGAGGCCAAGCCTCGAACTTCTATTCTGCGTAGGTGGGTTTCGGTCCATCGGCGTCGGGCGGGGGCGTCCTGGCGCGACTCCTCCTCCTCGGCGGGCTCTTCGGCCACCCCGATCGGTGTTGACATCATCAACGCCGGCGCCCACCCCGTCTTCATGATGTTGACCTCAAATTTGGGGTAGTGGGGTGAAGACGACGGCGATCGCCTTGTGCACCACGCCCCCGTCCTCCGTCACTGCGGCGGGATCGTCGACACCAGCTTGCCGGGTCCTCCACGTCTTCCACCCCGAGGGCATCGCGGACGTCCTCGGCCGCGGACACGAGGCCCTTCGTGGGTGCGCTTAGCCGGGCCTCCTCACGGCCTTAGCGGCACGCTCACCCCGAGGCCCCCAGCTCTTTCTCGCGCCAACGAGGTCAGCTGGTGCGCCGCTTTTAGGTCCGCCTCTTTCTCTTGCAGCTCGAGCTGCGTGTGCTTCAACGAGGCTTCAGAGGCGGCGAGCTCCCACTTCTTGTCCTCGGTCTCTGCGCTGCGCTGCCGTCGAGTCAGTCACGCCGCGGTGCGCACAAGGACAACAAGTCGGGGACACAAGCCATGACACATGGGGGCGCAAGAAGGGGAACGAGCTGCCTGCTTACTCCACAGCTCGTCATAGAGTCCCTGCTCGTTGCACCACAGCTCGTGGTTCTCGGCTTCCAGCCGATCCTTCTCCCTCCGAAGCCGCAAAGATACACCACAGCTCGGAAACTTCGTGGTCGTATGCTAAAGCCCCGCCGGCGACGACAATCAGCCCCAGCTGAGTAAACAAGACAAAAAAATAGGATCGGAAGCACTCACTCTTGAGCTCGGCGTCGCGGTGGCGGGCTGTTTCGGCGGCTCGTCCTTGTCCCTCCGCGGGACTCCGCACCGAGCGCTCAAGCTCCTTGTCGTCGAGCCTCCAGGCGAAGGGACTCGAGCTCCTCCTCCATCTTCTCGCCGCGCCGCGTATGGGCGAGCTCGAGCTCCTCCCCGGCGCCGGGACGCCCCTGCAGCCGCGATGTCCACCTTTTGGGCCTCTCGAGAAGCTCGGCCTTTCACATCGCGAGAACTCGACGACGTCCTCCGCCCGACGCTCGAGGAACGGTCTTGGAGTTGTGTCGTGCCGAGCTCCTCGCACATCTCCACGCACAACTCGGCCTCCGACAAAGCCGCCGACCCTCGAGCCGCGCGGTTGGTTATATACCCCGGATGGAGTCCCCTTCACCACCGAAGAACACAAAAACGTGAGCAACTTCGGGTAAGCGCGAAGAAAGACACTGGCGTCACGGCGAATCCGAACCTGCGCCAAGGCGAAGCATGCACACGTCCTCGGACGCGAAGGCGGCTCGCGCGTCGTTGGGGCATAAGTCGGGGAAGGGCGGCGTCCGCGCCGACGGGGGACGCTGCCCGCCGCGACACCTCACGATACCTCGCCCCGTTGACCTCGATCGTCCTCGGGCGGCGGCACCTAGGCGTCGCGTCGGCGACGTTCGGCGGTGGCACCCTCCACGGCCTCATCCGCTAAGGCCTCGCCCTCGCCCGCACTGCCCTTTGCCCCACGGTGGCATCCTCGTCGTCGAAATGTCGGCGACCTCCTCGGCTGGGGCGGGCCCACGGCCGTGCGGGCCCCTCCCGCTCGCTCTCGGTGGCCTGAGTCTCCTCCGAAACCACCTTCTCCATCTCCGTCGCCGCCGAGGAGCTCGCGGTAGCTTGGGTACAAGACGCTCCTACCACCCCTGAAAGGCTGCCGGCTGAGTCTCTTCGAGTGAGCTCAACACGGTATTTAGGGCTGCCCGCGAGGGGCGATCGGCGTGACAAGGAAACCAGGCGCGGGAGGTCTCGGAGGTCGGCGGGCGCTAGTCGACAAGCGTCCCCTTGAAGGGAACAGCGCCATGATCTTCGACCCCGAGCCCGTGTCTCGCCCGCTATCCTCGGCGCCGGGGTCGTGGGTCGTGGTCGTCGCGGCCGCCCCGTTCCCAGCGAGCTTCGGTGGGCGACGAGCTTCGTTGTCACCATCACCGAGCTCGCCCGGCGCCGGCGCTAGAACTCAGAACGTCGAGCTCATGGTCAACGGCGCCATCGAGCTCGTCGTCGTCTAAGCCCGAGCACACTCCGGCCCGAGCCGGCACATCCGCCCCTGGCGCTTTTTCGCGCGCCGCCGCCCTAAGCCAAAGGCGAGTCGGCCTTTGGCCGAGCACTACGACCAGCGATAACGCGAAGGGCGGAGAGCTTACCTAATGGCCACCCTCTTGTCTCTTCTTCTTCTGCGCCTCGGCCGGCCCGAGCCCCCGGACGCCCCGATCAACGCCCGACCCTGCGTCGGGGGCTTGGCGGGGGGCAGGCCGGGGCTGCGCAACGCCCGCTGCGCCAAGGCCACCACCAGTTGTGGCGAGCTCGCGGGCCCCAGGCGGATCCCCACCTCGCCCGTCGAGAGCACCGTCGGCGTCGAGGGCTCACCCCGCGCGGCTCGATGCCGGGCTCCGTCTCCTCGACGGCGCTCCCCCCCACCGCTGGGCGGGGCCCGCCTCCTCGTACCCCGAGCGAGGGGGCCTGCGAACGCCGGCAGGAGCCTGCCTCGGCTCCGCGGGAGGAGGTTGGGAACCGGCGCACGCACCAAGCCAACCTATAGAGCTCGAGCTCGTTAGAGGGTTCGAAACAGCAAAAGAGCGAGCTAAGACAAGGCGACGAGCACTTACCAGCGCGGAGGTCTCTGGATCAGGGAGGATCCGGGGAGCTCCTGGCGCCCTCACTCCCGTCCTCGTCACCTGCTTCATCCAAAACTCCACCTGGTCGACGGTGAGACCAGGGGCGTTCGCCGTCCCCACGAATGGGGCCTTCTCCTTCTCCATCTCCCATATTCGGAGAGCTCGACGCTGGAGGGGCACCACCGCCTTGCCGAGCCAGGCCTCGATGATATGGTTCACCGTCAGCCCGGCGTCTCGGAGCGCCTTGATCTTGCCCACGGCCGCCTCCACGTCCTCCACCGTGTTGTCGTGCGGGCCCTCGCGCCACAGCTGGCTCCCCCTCGAGAAAGTGCGGCCGGTGTACCGCGGCAGAGGGTAGGAGAGGTCGTTCTTGAGGTAGAACCACTCCTCCCTCCACCCGGGGTTGGCCGACGGAAGTCATCCTCCGGGAAGGACTCCCGGACCTTCCCCATGCAGCTGCATCGGCACGCACGCACGGGGGGCCGGGCCGCCCCACCCGGCGCGGCTGGATCTTGGCAAAGACGTAGTGCTTGAAGAGCTCCCGGTTGGGAGGGATCCCCAACCACCCTCGCATAGCATCGTGAAGACGGAGAGGAGAAGCACCCGTTCGGGGCGTGAGGTGCTAAAGCTCGACGCCCCCCAGTCTGCGATGAGCCGCTGAAGAAGTCGTCCGCAGGCATTCCGAGCTGCGCGCTGTGGAAGGCGGCGAAGGGACGATGTACCCCTCCGGCAGGTCAGGCACCTCATGGGATGCCACCGGATAATCCACCTCGGCCGCCGTCCACGGAACGGGCAGCCCGCCCGACGAGGCTGCATCGCTCTGATCTTCCCCACCGTCGCCGTCGAACGCGACCACGAGCCCCATCTCTCAATCACCGGAATGAGTCGGCGGCGGCGGGGAAGTGGAAGATCGGATCACGAGTGGGGGCGGCGGTTGAACTCTCTCTCTTTTACGTGCGTGAAGGGGCCTGCAAGAGATGGGAAGGTAAATTCGCTCCCAATCCCCTCCTATTTATAGAGCTCGGATGCGGCGAGCGGCGGGAAGAAACCGCCGAGGGGACCCACCACGCACCACGGCCGCCGCGCAACGGACGCCGTGAGATCGGCCCGACGCATGACATCTAGCGGAAGCCGAACGGCCGCGGCATTACCGGGGCAACCCCACCAACGGTAAAAATCCCAACGGTAAGATCTCAACGGTTACTTTTTACATAACGGGTAAAACCCAAGAGCTTGGCAACGGTTGATTTGCCGAGCTCCGAAAACGAAGCTCGCGCACGCGAGCTCGCCGCCTCAAGGTTCGAAGGCCGGCTCGGCTCTAGAGCTTTGAAGGCCGCCGGGGGATCACGGCGAGGAGCGCCACGGGAAGCGGCGCCCGGCGGTACGCCTCGAGCTCGAAAGGGCTCGGGGCTTTCACTTTGCGCCGTCCGGGTCGGCGAGGTCTCTGATCGACTCGAGCTATCCGCGTCGACGAGGCGTCTCGCCCCGGACATCGCTCGGGGCTCGAGAATCGCGAGTCGAATCCTCGGGGCTTGAGGTTGATCCACCCGGTGATCAAGCGAGCGGTGACGAGCTCGAGCCTCACACGGACTATCCGGTAGCAGCTCCACTGAGCACTCGATCTCGACCAACGCGTGGCAAGATTGAGCTCGAGCTCATCACCCCCTGCGGCGATCGCAAGAGGAATGGGTCGACGAGCCCACGAAAACTCTAAAAGCCTCCGCGAGAACTTATTGTTCTCGCGCGGAGCCTCGGGGCTACACCGCGGGTGCGCTTCGCGCGCACCACGGCCAAACATCAATTCCGCACAACAAGGGCCGCCTCCACGACGAAAGCCATCGCGCGGTAGCATCCGGGAGACCGTCTCTCCCAAACGCTCGAGGAGCTACGTGGGGGATCGATAGTTGGGATACCCATGAGCGAGCCCTTGTCACGGGCAAGACCACGAGCGAGACATCCTGCCGTGGTTTGTGAGGTCCTCACCACGCGAAAGCTCTCCACGTAAGGACAGATCTCCGCCTCCTCGGGCTCTCGCAAATGAGCTCCTCGGGCGAAGACCCATCATTCCGCACCACCTCAGATCCCCGACAACGAGCCCGTCGTCTCGGCGCGCCAAGACCTCGTCAGGGACCTCTTTCCGCCTCGTTCGAGCTCCCTCGCGACGAGCATTGTAGAGACGGACTGCGAAAGAGCTCGACCGCCTGCCTTCCCGAAGAAGCCTGTGGGTGCGGGAGTTGGTCAACAACTCTCGACAAAACTCAACCACTCCACCCGGGCCTTTGTGTATGCGAAGAGCTACAGCTACGGGAGAGGTCATTCGACCACCTTGCCATGCCCGGCGGCTCCAACAACTCCGCCACGGTGTCGGGCAGGTACATACGGGTGCGACTTCCCATCGACGGTATGGGCACGCCCATGCCGAAGAAGGTCGGACGCCGCTGCCACGAAGAGCTACAGCTACGGGAGAGGTCATTCAACCGCCTCATACCATACCCCGTCGGCTCAACAACTCCGCCACGGTGTCGGGCGGTACATACGGGTACGAGTTCCCATCGGCGGTATGGGCACGCCCATGCCGAGAAGACGCCTTCAACTGTGATTAGAGACGGGCGACGCTTGACCGCTGCCCAAACCCGATTCCGATGTACGGCGGCGACCAATTTCAGCATCCAAAGCACCCAGGGCTCGAAGGAAGCTCGTCGCGCCCGCGAGCTCATCTAAGAGCTCTTTTCTTGCATCCAACACTGCGAACATGTATTTTTCACTTTCCTTGAGTCCTCAACTCAATGAGAGCTCTCGAGCCTCGCCCCTTGCGACTACAAAAGGGGAGGCAGCCCTCCGGTTGAGGCAAGGTTAAAGATTTCGACACCCAGCACCCACACTCATACGCCGATATTGACACTAGCCTCAATCACGAGAGACTTGGGAGCCCCTCCCTCTCGACCCCGCTTGTACTAGCCCCTTATGAGCATTTGAGCTCGGATAGTGATCACACCGACTAGGGAGCGTGATTTGCCCCGAACCAGTATAAATCTCGTGTCATTGTCTCTAGAGCTAGGCCATTGAAGCACGCATTAGCCAGACATTACTGTGACGGTGGTATTAGACCACGACAGTTCCAATTCAACCCGGTTGTGTCAATCGTCAAATCGCTATCGGTTCTAATTCAAACCCGCGAGTGATCTGTGTCCATCAAGACCACTGCCGGGGAATGATTCAAACCGGTAGAGATATAAATCTTCACTGCCGGTATTGGTCGAGTCCATGGAGGTTCTAGTTTGTCCCGCGCCTGGACGGTTCATCACTGTCGGGCGCGGTTCATCGCTGCCGGTGGACTAAATTTCGCAAAGGATACCGGGCGGTAGTGATGAACGATTCTGTAGTAGTGACTCTTTCTCACGCATCACAACTATCTATTTCAGTCGGTCGTCAGTGTCCCTCCCGCCTAAAAGAATTGAGATTTACATTATTAAACATATTTGTTATGAAAATGTACTTCATGCTTAGTGTAAGATTAGTATGATTTTTTAAAATTTTGTTAAATTTGATATTGCTTGGCTTCTCGGGAAACCAACACGATACTTTTTTTTTACTAGAGTACCTTCTCATTCATGTTTGAATTAACTATTGACTCAGCGTAGGAACAAATTGTACTAATACCCATCTGTGTGTGTATATTTATCACTCTCCTGATACAGATTCTACACAGCGTTGAAAAAATTGTAGACACCCATCGTGGATCTACGACATGATCCTACCGATACATCTAATAAGCCTGATGCAGTTTTTCTTATCAATTATTTCTCTCAAATTTAAGCAACAGCTTCATCACATGAACATATGTCAAAAATTCACTCATGGTGTTGTTCCATATGGAGATGGTCTCTGTCCAATTTTACATGTAAAAGTTGTTGACTAGCTAGAGAGCTGTAGATCTTTTCAAATCCAACTACTTTTGTTCAGACTGCTTCTCAGTTCGTGATCATTTGAAGAACTAAAAAATTAGTTTGAAATTATTTTAGTGGCCTAGGCTAAGAAAACCATAAGTATAAACAATTTTTGCAGAATGTTTTTTAAAAACTATCCACAGTATGTCACACTTAGTCAGCGAAGTCGTCCGGGATAAGCGAGTGGCTGAATATTTAATTATTATATAGCTTTATTAGTAAATTTATTTAGTTAAATTAAAGAGAGTTAGTAAAAGACTAATGGGCTTGGCCCGTTAGCAATTGTAAACCCCTCATATAAATATGGGGGTAACTATCGTGAGACAATCAGTCAAGAAATAATTTAGGGTTTAACCCTACCTATCCCAACTCTCAAACCGCCGCCGCCTGCGTGCTCGCCGCCCCCCGCCACCGCCACCGCACCCTCACCGCTCATCGCCGCGCCGCCCGCTGCCGCGTCGCGTCACGCCGCCGCACTTCGCCGCCGCCTCGACGATCTACGCCACATCGACCGGGAACGGGTTGTGACACAGTAGAGAAATCATGTATTTTTACTAGCACTAAAACTTAAGAAAACAATCAGTAAAATAGATTTGTACCCTGGTGGTTCATGGCTTATACCCACACTTTCATTTCTATTAGCGCTTATACATTACGAGTCGCCACTAAAAAGAATGCAACCACATGAACATGTGTACACGTGGCTATCTCATTTAGTCGTTCGTCACAACTCCCTGCGTCAAAAAAAAATGTAAATGTGGTATCTCAAATAAATTTAAATTTAACTATATTCATAAAAATTCAATATTTATGTTCTTAATATATTTATTGGGCGATACTAAATTACGCCTACAATTGCCTTATCTTTGCCAAATATGGCATGGTCGTACGGGGAGATTAAAATTTAGCCTCGTCCAATAAATATATTAAGAACATAAATATTGAACTTTTTATGAACATAGTTAAATTTAAATTTATTTGAGGTACCACATTTACATTTTTTTCCGACGTAGGAGTTGTGACGAACGGATAAATGAGATATCCATGCTCCGTGCACGTGCGTTAGTAGGGATAGCAGCGCGCACACACTAGTACAAGCGGACTGTGTCCCCGGTCTGGGCTGTCTAGGCTTGGTCCGATAGCGGCGCGCGCATCTACTATTTAGTCAAGATCTATATGGATTCGCAAGTACTATTTTCAAAAGTCATATAATTTATTATGATTCATAATACTTTGGGAGTTGCTATATCTCTTTCACAAGAAATTTGACCAACATTTCTTGCAACAAAATAGACCCTTGGATCATCATCCAAGGGTGGGACTAGTCATCTGATTAATTGACTTGACAATTGACAATTGACCAACGTGCACAGAGTACTTCCTAACAGGCCCGCCTACAGTAACGGGTATCAGATCTAACCCGTTAACCAACACAGACCACAATTAGAGGATGATGTTGTGTGTGCGACTTCAGTCGTGCTGCTCCTGCACTTGCACTTGTTGTTACTCTTTGTCAGCAGCAGCGTCAACCTTTGGAAGAGGACAGTGCAGGGCCTCCTTCCTCTTGCCCCACAGTAGAAGGTACAAGCCACCTATCACTAGCACTGATCCCAGCACACTGCACAACACAAAGGGCACCGGAGGAGCAGATCAGATTAGAGCAGAGCAGGTGACTTCACTTTTGATCAGGTGGATTGGATTCAAGATATTCAGTCCAAAGCAAAACATGGTAGGGCAAGCAGCAGGGGTGTAAATAAGCATGAGATCAAACATACGAGTATAACTATCAATCTGTCTGAGCTCTACTAGATTGTATTTGGTTAGAGAATAAAGCACCACCTTCAGAGTAATCATGATAGAGGATCCACTACAATTAAGCAGTAAGATTCTTTTAGATAGAATGGGGAAATAGAGCAATGATATCAAGAAATAGAGATCATGCTTACAGTAATGTATACGATGCCTTAACCGTTAAGGTCCACATAAAAGCCAAATGGCATAAAATCAGATATCACATCAAATAAGGGCAAGTAAATATACATACCCTTAATGCCATCTTCTTGAGCTTGTTCATTGCCGAAAAATGCTTATCAGGTGCCACGACATCATCAACAATCCATGGGTGGCCTGACATAATGGCATAGACAAAGTTATTATTGAGGGAATAAAAATTGGATATAGCACCCAGGAAATGTATCCACAACACAGCTACATGAGATGGATAAGTGAAGGAATCCACTTACTGAGGACCTCATCAGCACTAATCTCTTTTTAGGATCCCGAGTAAGCATATTACAGACCAGATCCTTAGCACTATCAGAGATACTAGGCCAAGGTTCAGACTCAAATCAAGTTTGCCTTACAGAATTTGCCTGAGGATTCCGGCCTCAGTTTCTAAAAGAAAAGGATCATATATAACATAACGGAAAACAAGTGAATTTATAGTGACAAACAAATTTGATGGTTTGAATGACAGATACATTGCCTGCCCAAAATAGGGGCACACCACAAAGCAAAATGTAGAGAATTACCCCTGTGCCCCACACATCAGCTTCTGGACCATAGCATTTCTGAAGTACCTCTGGTGCAACATAGTAAGGGCTTCCAACGACATCAGAGAATTTATCACCTGGAGAAATGGAAATGAGCAGTTTGCATCATCAAGAATCTTAGCACAAGGAGCACTGAGAACATCTAGCAGAACAAGAATTAAACTAAGTACAATTAAGAATGCAAGTACCATTGTACCAAGCACATCAAAAAGGAAGCTCATAAATCACTATCTTGAAAACCACAAATGGCTTCTTGTAAGCTTCTACTTACAGTTTCAGCAACTCATTCCCATTCCAAAAACGAATCTGGGAGATTGAACATGGTTTTGAATCTTTTCTCTTACCATTATCGTCAAACGAGCAGAAAGCACTAATGAAAGAAAGGGAGAACTAGTGTAAAAAGGGAGAATTTTTTGAGTTTTGGAAATACTGCCAGGGGATAATTGGAGGTTTGAGCTTGACAACCAAACTAGAAAAAACATAGGCTTCTTATGAAAGAAAGATTTCCTTACTAATAGGCAACTCCTGCAACAAAAAAGGGACATATTGCATATCCTCATAAATAAAATTGCGGTGCTCGGCACTTGCAATTTGCATTGTTGGCGATTGCAATTAATTACAAAGGACCATAGAATGGCATATGACCTTATCAGTTAATCAAAGGAGAGTCGAATTTCAGAGAATAATAGTAATAATTTAGCATGTGCCTTGTAATTTCGTGAGAATGGCATATGACCTTATCACTTATTACAAAGGACATGTCCTTGTTGACATGTCCTAGAACAAATAAGAGAGTCACGACCTAGCACAAAGGACAAAATACAAGATAAAGACAAAGGGGTAGGGAACAAAGATAAGCAATACAAAACAATACAATACAAGGCAAAATAGAAGGCACAATACAAGGGGCATGACAAGGGACTATACAAAGACAATCAACAAAAATACAATTAAATTACAAGACAAGGGACAATCCAAACACAATTCAGTAGGTCCCTATGATGACTTAGCATCTCGGCCTCGAGGGGCCTAACGGCCCGGCCTCCTCGGCGAAAGTGTTACTTTCAAAAGGCACCTTCAAATAAAAGGTTTATATAGGGAATCAAGCGATGTCATTTTGTACTATGTGGTCTTGTATCGCAGCCCCTTTGTTTGTTTTTATTAAAAGGGACAATACAGGGACAAAACATCAGACATAAACAAGGTTACAGAGTTAACAATGTCATTTTGTACTTTGTTGTCTTGTATCGCGAGGTCCCCGCTTGTTTTTAAAAAATTTGTTTTTATCACAAGGGACAATACAGGGAAAACATCGCACATAAAGAAGGTAAATGAGAGTTAACAATTTTTTTCTTTTTTGCGTGTCCACATCAAAGGAGTTGATAAAATGGAAGAACCAAATTCTTTAATGCAGATTGTGTAATATGAGGTCTTCTATCGTAGGGTCCTTGCTTCTGTACTATGAGGTCTTGTATCGTAGGACCTGCGATGTCTTTTGCTCCACGTCCTCGAGGCCTAGCGCCCACTCGGCCTTAAAGCGAATGGCTTACATTCGCTAATGCGCCTCCGGCAGCTAAGTTCATATACCTGATTACGCACATCCTAACCACCAGCACCCCCTCCAACTAATCTAGCCGAGCACCATCCCTCCAAGCATTTGAACCCAATGTACAAGACATTAGCAAAACGTGTCTCCATTCTCAACGAAAAGCTAGAATCAGCGTAGCTCCTTTTTCTGAAATCACAAACACATGGAGGACCAGAGGAGTTCCTACACCCCACCACAAAGGACATGAGGCCTACAAAAAATCGCCAAAAACCCCTACCCGAAATATCCGCTAGCTCTAAAGCGCAGCAGCTGCGGGGTCGCTAGTCGCCTAGAGGTCGCTAAGAAGACAACATCCATGAGTTGGACCGCGAGGCCGTGGACAAGACAAATACATGCACGATTGCCCCCGAACGCTCTCGCAAATCATGTCACCGTAGATCACCCCACGCTCTCGCCTACCCGATGCCACAATACCACTCACCATTCCCCATTCCGTCGAATACCCCCATAACACAAGACAAATCCCCACCCGACCAGAAGACGCGTAACAATATCCCCCGGCGAATTGAGACACGTAAGCCAAATCAACGATGATAAGCAGCCCAACGCATCCTCCCATGAACTTCGCCCGGATCTACACAACAAACAATAGACAAGGGAGAGAAGACGACCGCTCTGAACCATACCACCCGAGCTCTTCCAATGGCCGAGCAAGCCACCAAACCGCAAGGGAGAGCCTCCCCAACGCACCTCGGCTTGCCGGAGAGCGGAAATCACCATAATCGCTGCTCCCTCCCCGACGAAGCTCCGAAACCGTGTCCCTTCCACTCTTCCGGGCCTAAGCGGGCGGATCAAGGATACAAATAGTTTCCTGTCCGCATTGGGTTCGGCGTTACCGGTGCACACATACCCGCTTAAAGAAGGCAAACCCGACGACAACAACAACAACAAAGAGAGCGACCGACGTAGGTGGCCATAGGGCCGAGGGGGGTGTGTCGCTGAAAACATGAGCATGATTCAGGCAACACAAAAGATAGGAAAAGTGGTTAACTAAACATAGTCACAAAGTTATTTATAAAGAATAGATACTACACATGTTACACACCATAATTGCAAGATATGAAATGTGCAATTTACTACTAATACATGTGCAATCAAGAAGTAGTTGTTCTACATAAAGGAATAGAATAATCAATCTCCGGAATGAAAGGACAACATAATGAATAGGGGCCAAACTAGAAACTATATGCAATATCTGTAAAAAACTCAATACAACTCTAGATGTGCAAAGAAGTCGAAAAAAAAAAACCTCGTGTGCATAGAAGTCAGAACCTTACACAGAATGCTAAAACGCTATATATATTAACAAAATTTCTTGTAGCTGACACAAATCACAAGAAACGAAGGACAAGGTGTATTAGCGAAAAATGACAAACATTTTTTCATGCTGGTCTGACATGAATTGGTGCAAATTAAAGTCCAACTAGAAGAAAAGCACAATATAGTAAGAAAAGGGAGATCTAGCTATCACGCCCCATATGAACATTTGTTTTCCAATAAGTCCCCATCCCCAGTCCTCAATCAACAACAATTACAACTATAATAAACTAGAAATTTAACCCAGAACCCATCAAACCCTCACACAAAAAGGGATATATTGCACATCTTCGAGAACTAAAATTGTGGTGCTCGATACATGCAATTTGCATCATTGATGATTGCAATTAATTAGCTGCATATTTTATATGTTTTGCTTCCATGGATAGAAAAGGTTAATAGGAAGTTAGAACAGAGCACACAACTACAATAGAGAAGAACAAACAAACAAAAATTAGTTGTATAATGTGGATGCATATTATTTACGTAATCTTGCACCAACACAACTTGAAAGTAGCTAGATCATATTTCTTAGGCGGTGAGGTTTTCTCAACTCAAGATCAGATTACCGATGGGAGAGATTACCATAAGAGAAAAGGAATTTGATACTTGACGACGCCGTGATTCATCCAACCCCTCATCGCCTTTTCTTTGTCGTCGATTTGAAGTCAAATAGAGTTACGCTGCTCGCCAACCATCTTTATAAGATTCACAAGAGACCACAACATGTCCCAAACGCTATAGCCATAGAGAGTCTCCACAAGCAATCGCTAGAACTCGAACCGTGCTCGAGACATGATACCGCAAAAATGATAAGAAGCGGGAAAAATATCAAGAATCAAGTAAACCAAATCATATTAGACTATTGGTGTGGTGGGGAACTAGATCCGGATAGGTTTCAAAATCACCGTTTTTAATATATGGCCACAACCTATCTTCTACAACGGACTTTACAAGGCAAAGAAGCTCACAAGCCTTCTACACCGCAAGAAATCTCCCAAATCCATTGTCTTTAACACCACCGAATGGCAAAGAGCGCAACCAGAAAACACAAGTAAGCATACTTGCATTGCTAAAATGATAGAGCCATAGACGAAAAAAACTTAATGACATATCTTATTCTATTACCTAAAATGGCGTAAAAGTATACGCTTAGATAATTGCTAAAAGGTCATTTTACCAATCAAAATAATCTAGAATATTATCTAATTTACATAAGAAATCAGATGAAACATATTTCACAGGGACACCATAATATCCAAAGTGTCCCGAGATGATACCCCGCACAACATAAAACAAATGAGATCACTCTTTCAAAAGCGAACGTGTGACGAAGTCTAATTGAGTTCAGCTAAGAAACAATTTGTATTTCGCTACACCATGTATCATTGAAATATGGGAAATATTCACATGTCCCGAAAAATCAACTTACAAAGTGTCCTATATATCCATGCTAGTATGTTATCACACCATTCATACTAAGGTGCCATAAAACAACCATTATTTGCTCGAGATCCGACGTAAATGAGAAGAAAAACAAAGCATGAAATCGTAAATCGAAAAAATGGGTGCGTATATAAGCTCCATTCCTCGCCTCCTGTATTGTGCGTATTTTTTTTCTAGGACAAACAACACAGCCTTGACGCAATGGCTTCCCCGCATGTTACGGAATGCACATGCCTCTTCTATTTCTAAGTTGACCAATGCAAAGGTTACTAATTGTCCGAATCGATTAATCGACAGGCTCAAACGCGAAACCAAACGAGATTAGTGGCGGCCAGCAGCGTATCTCGAGAATGAACTCCAAAATGCAACAAAATTGCTCGCCTTCCCGGCAGAACACACATTCGCACGAAGTTTAACAAGCACGGCACCAAAAATCGAGATCTACATGTTTGCCTCTCCACCAATCATGCATGCATGCCATCACATAGTAGAGCACGACATCAAAAAAGGTACAACCGAATCCTCATCCCCCTCTTGCACATACAAATGCTAAATATAGTTTCAATCAAACTACAACTCATGCATGCATGTCAACACAACATCCACCGCTGCCACAAATCCTCATAACCTCTTCCGCTTTCGCTAACCATAGCATGAATCAAAGAGGAACACCAACCAGTCGAGACAGATAGAGAGACGACATGCTGCTCCCATGACTGAATCACACGAGAAATCGATCGGCCGACAACATCCCCAATCAGTCACCATGCATGGATCGAGCAAATCCTCCATGCGACAACAACGAGAAGAGGGGAATAGGGACGTACCACCTCGGAGATCCCCGGCCGTGGGAGTGGAGATCCACGCCGTTGGCCTATGCCGGGGAGGGGGGGGAGGGGCGGCCATGGCCTCGCCCGCTGGGGAGTTCCGCCCGCCTGGGAGCTCCTCACATCATCCGCGGCCGAAAAGCCCCTCGCCCACGTGTCGAGCCGCAGCCACCGCGAGGTCCGGTTGCCCGACCACCGCCGCCGGGGGGGGGAGGGAGCGAGCGATTGGGAGGGAGGAGAAATGAGAGAGTGAGAGGACTCAAGCCGATAACGGGTTCGGTATCCAATTAGACCCGAAACGAAAACGAACCCAAACAAAATAGCGGACCCAACAAACAAAGGGACGAAACACCACGCGTGTCGCCACCGGACGCTGTTGCAGAGAGAGCCACGATTTCTTAAAAAGACAGATAGGAAAAGTGTAATACTTTATGTTGTACTTTAATCTATCATATTATTTATTTTGTACTAGAAATTATATAATTATATGGACTATGACAAATTACAAAACTTTATACTTGCTAGAGTAAAAACTTTAAACTATCACATTTTAAACTTTGTACAACTAGATTTAAACCCTAATCTCAACAAACGCTTTGAACCCTAATCTCATCAAAACATTCTATATACTAATATCGCCAGATCCCCACACCCTAATCTTAGCCGACGCCTAAAAACCCAAATCCGAACAAACGCCATGAACCCTAATCTCAACAAATGATAATAAACTAACAATATATTAATAATATACTAACAAAGTACTCATTGATAACTAACCTCATCAAACTTCTTGAATCCTAACCTCGAGACACCCCGAAACCAAATCTCAATAGATGATCTAAACCCCTAATCTCGGCAAAAGCTCTATACTAGTCTCGGAGGCGCCCTTCACCATAATCTCATCAAACGCTATGAACCCTAACCTCAAAGAAACGCCCTAAACTCTAATCTCAAAGAAAAGCTATGAACCCTCATCTCACAAATGCCTTAGACCCTAATATCAACAAAAGGCATTAACCTTAATCTCAAAGAAACGCTATGTACCGTAATCCAACATTAAAAACTTTGTACTCTTAATTAGATGTAAAATTGTATACTTTATATGTAAAATTTTGTCATCACAAAAATTATCTTAAAAACATATCCAACTAGGATCTAGTTTTATAGATCTCGTCATAATAAACGTGTTGGCGTAAAACGGAATTGAAAATAGATGCTTGACGAAAAGTTATTACATTTTAAAGTTGAGTGGAGGAGAAAAGGGAATGATCGTGCGAAACAGTGGTCGGTTTGAATTGGCTCGGACAGGGAAACGACAAAAAATGATAGGACGCGACGGCCCAATGACGATCGCGGCGCTGCAGCGCCCGAGAACTTGTTCCGGCGTGCGTCGCCAAATAACGCTTTGGGTCTTGCTAAGGATTGAGGAGATGTTGCAAGGAGGGGTGAGAGGAGAAATGTATGGATGAAAACGAAAGGAGGAAGAGGTGGTAGGACCTATGATAAGTTGTTGAGCAGCGCCCTAGTAGATGAGTCGTTCGTGTGGTGGCCGTGTGCTTAGACCAAAGTACGGCCAGCCGGAACTTAGTCTTTATACCATATTTATATTATGAAAAATATTCCATATTATGGGACCCTGAGGTAATTTCCCCATGTTTGACTTGACTATATGTATATCGGAGACACTCTAGATACATTTTGTACGTACTCCTCCATCGGAAATTGTAAATCATTATAAAAATCTTAGAGAGTTAAAACATCTCAAGTTTGACCAAAATTATAGGGAATTACAAAACTTTGTGACATCAACTAGGTATAGTATGAAAATATAACTAACAAAAAGAATCGAATGATAATTAGTTATCATATTGAATGTTATTATTTTATCGTATAAATTTGGTCAAACTTAAAATGATTTAACTCTCTAATATTTTTGGAATGACTTATAATTTAAATAGAGTAAGTATATATATAGCATTCTTGTTACCCTTTTGTCAGATGCGCAAACCTTTTTCTATGGCAAAGTGTGACTTGACTAACAACCGTTGTCGTTTTACTTGTCACCCGATGACATCATATCGTTAGGTACGTACTTGCTCTGCGTTTATATACTTATATCATCTTTGTAATCCTATATCGAGATCATTCGTGTGCCATTTTATTTGCCTGGGCACAAAAAAAAAAAAAAGGAGTCAAATATGTCGTCGGATTCTGATGTAGTAACCGGCGGGAATATCGCAATTGCAATAGGTATGCAGATAAAGTTTAGTTCATCATCATCTATGTGTCGACTGTTGATTCGTGGTCAACCAAGTTTGTCGGCGAAATTGCTTACTCTCTGTTGATTGATTGGTGTATCATTCATGTCGTTTGCAATTTTCCAGTGTCCGTGATCACGAGCGGGATCGTGATCATCGTGGTGTCCGTGCTCATCTACAAGTGCTGCAAGCTGCGCATGATCCACAAGTATGGCGGCAACGACCTTCCCCTTCCGCCGGTGCTGCCTCTGGTGGAGACGCGGAGCACAACAGGAGTACCAGTACCACCGATCGGAAGCAGCGGCGGCAGGCACAGTAGCGGCGGCGGCTATGGCGGCACAGTGGACGTGGTCAAGGACCGGCCGGTGAGGTTCAGCTCGTCGCAGCTGCAGGAATTCACCGGCAACTACAGCGAGAGGCTGGGCGCCGGTGGCTTCGGGGTGGTGTACCGAGGCCACATCCAGCTCCCTGGTGACGGAGGCAGCCTCCCGGTGGCCGTGAAGGTCCTCGGCAGCCACATGGGGCGGCGCGCCGAGGAGCAGTTCATGGCGGAGATCGGCACCATCGGTCGGACGTCGCACGTCAACCTCGTCCGGCTCTACGGCTTCTGCTTCGACGCCGACGTCAAGGCGCTCGTGTACGAGTTCATGCCCAACGGCTCGCTAGATCATCACCTCTTCGACGGCGGCGACCAGCATCTCAGGTTCGACAAGCTCTACGACATCGCCGTCGGCACGGCGAAGGCGGTCCGGTACCTGCACGACGAGTGCGAGCGGCGCATCATCCACTACGACATCAAGCCTGGCAACGTGCTCCTCGACGAGGCCTTCTGCCCCAAGGTGGCCGACTTCGGGCTGGCGAGGCTGTGCGAGCGGGAGCGGACGCACGTGACCCTGACCGGCGGCGGCGGGCGCGGCACGCCGGGGTACGCCGCGCCGGAGCTCTGGATGGCGGCGCCGGCCACGCACAAGTGCGACGTGTACAGCTACGGCATGCTGCTGTTCGAGATCCTGGGCCGGCGGAGGAACTACGTCGACGTCGACGCCGAAAGCGCCGAGCGATGGTACCCGCGGTGGGTGTGGCAGCGGCTGGAGCGTGGCGAGATGGAGGCGCTGGTTGCGCGGGCTCTGGCGGCCGACGACGACAAGGGCAAGGAGCGGAGGAAGAAGGTGGAGCGGCTA
Organism: Hyparrhenia diplandra; assembly: GCA_015847255.1. Lineage (NCBI taxonomy): Eukaryota > Viridiplantae > Streptophyta > Magnoliopsida > Poales > Poaceae > Hyparrhenia > Hyparrhenia diplandra. The sequence continues at coordinate 142,462 of JADLZK010004662.1, read as the reverse complement.
TGCGCGGTGGCGCTGTGGTGCGTGCAGTACCGGCCGGAGGACAGGCCGTCGATGAGCGGCGTCGTGCGGATGCTCGAGGGCGACGAGGACGTCGCCGCGCCGGCCGTCAGCCCCTTCGCCCACCTCGATTCCGACCAGTTGTCGTCGCGAACTTCCCCGGCTGACACAGCCACCACGTTCGGCTCCGATGATGCGCTTCTTAGATAGATACTTGATTAATTGCTCCATTTTTCCTGTATATATAAATATTTGCTCTTACAGTTGTACAGTTGTTTTTGCCTTTACACATGTATAGCTACAGTATGATCCTTCTAGAGTTGCTTTCTTATTATTATTACTTTATCAGAAAATAAAAAACTCTCGGATTGTTTAATTTGGTATGGGAGAAATATTACTCTTCTGGCAGGCTCGGTTCATTTTGGTGGAAGGATATTCTAAAGCTCTCCAATTCTTTCAGAGGTATGGCAGAAGTTCAATTAGAAGATGGGGCTTTTGTTTCTATGGCAAGATCTGTGGTCAGATCAGGTTTTGGAGCAATCTTTTCACAGCTTTTCTCTTTTACTAGAAGCACCTCAATTTCAGTCAAACAATGCAAGCATGCCAAATTCAGGAGCTCTGTGACCTTTCTATCTACCTATATATGTCAACCAAGGCTTTTCAGAAATATCAGGATTTCTCAGAGCTTGTGGAAAATCTAAATTTTACTGAGCAAACAGAGATATCTGGACTTATATTTGGAACTCTGGCATCTTTTCTTCCAAAAATGTTTATGTTCATCTTATTAGTACAAGGCAGGTTCACTCAGCTTTTTCTTGGCTTTGGAAAAGCTGTAGTCAAACCAAAAGGAGAGTCTTCTTTTGGTTACTTACGTGGGATAGAATCAACATAAAAAATCTCTTAAGAAGAAAGCATATGCATTTAGATGACTACTACAACTGTGTTTGTATGTAACCTTCGTACTGAAGAAACTTTAATTTTCTTTGTAGTCAATGGCTAGAAGGTTATGTGTACTACAGCTGTAGTCAATGGCTAGAAGATTATATGTATTAGTTTTAATTTTCTTTGTAACCTTCTATGTTTGATGATGTTTTGTTGTAAAGACTCCTTACTTTTAATAAAAAGCAAAGTAGAGGCTTTCCCCTCCTAGTATTACCCTAAATAATACAAGGATTACTATAATTTTTCAAATTTACATGACAAACCCAAGTAGTGATTTTTATATAAAAAAACCGAAAGAGGTGAGTATTTCGGACAATTGGATGATGCATGTATGTACCTGCAGTCAACAACCTAAATATTTGCTAAACACGGTGCACAACAACCAACGACAGCGACACAAAACTAAGAAAAATGATCCCCTTCAACAACGACCATTCTCCTGCTTTCTACACTCTCTTTCGCTAGAGTGTGAGCTCGGTCAAAGAAACATGCGATATTATTTCTTTTGGACGACTAGCTAGTTCATCACCTGATTTTAAAATGTTAATGCGACCGTACGCACGCACAAAGTGGTTGGAAGACAAATTTTGGTTCTTTCTTCTACGCAGCCGCCAGCACAGCGCCTGTTGTTCTTTCTTGTGAGAGCTACACGGAAGCTTCTGCGTCAGCTGTTATAATTTAAGCTACTGTCTGAGGGCAACCTAACAATATATATGTGGACCAAGTAGTTTATTATATACTAATCGATAACTGTTATAATTTTTAAAATTTTAATAATATTCAGCCAACAAGTAGTCCAATCCAAAATCAAAATAAAAATAATTCAATAATATTAACCCTAAATTATTCTTTCGGTGCCGAGGGGTCGCATGCGCGAGGCGGGTGCAAGGAGGCGGCGGCGCTCGGGAGCAAAAGCGTAAAGGGATTAACTCTGAATTATTCTTTCTTGATTGTCACCAAAATTCTCCCATATATATAAGGGGGTTTACATTTGATAACGGGTGTCACGTGCCAGATTTGGGCCCGTCAGGATCGGGCTAGGGCAGCCCAACAAGCGACGGCCGCCCGTAGGGCGGGCAGCGCCGCCGCCGCCACGTCATCATCGTTTCCATCTTCATCTTGTCATTACTATAGGATTATCTTAGGACTTTTTTTGGTGTGCAAAGGGATATTCCAACCTCGATCTATAAGGAAAACCCTTATTTGGAAATAAACAGGATTGCTTGTAAAATGTACTCCAATCATATAAGGAAACCTTTAGAGAGATTGCTTGGATTACAAGTCTTACTAGGAGGGCTATATAAGTAAGGGGTCTGTAATCTCTTTGGGAGACAAGTAATAAAGAAATAATCTTGTGTCTCTCTCTTTCTCCCAAATAGCCGCCACCCCCTGCCCTACGCCGGCTGTCGCCACCCTGCCACCCATGCTGCCACCCGCCGCCCCGCCATACCACCCCCCACCTCCTTTCCTCCTCCCTTCCCAACCGCCCCCATGGCCAGCGCCCGCGCCACGCCACCACCACGCCATCGCCGCCGCCCTTGAGCCCGCCGCCGCCGACGTGTCACACACTACTACGTAATTGATTTTGCGAGACACTTCCAAATGATTTATGGTGACGCTTATTTAGAAAACCGCCACGCACTACACCACAACCCTTAATCAGCGACTTTCCGTCCGTTGCTATAAGGGGGTATAGCGACTTTTCAGTCCGTGGCTAAAAAGTTATAGCGACGGACCTCTGCAGATGCTAATGAAGCCGTGGTTAAATATATACAGCGACGGACCAACTTTTAGCGACGGACCATTCAATGGTAAAGTTATAGCCACGGACAGTTAGTAAGGGCTTTTTGCAACGGACAGTTCATTTCAATAAGAACTTTTAGCCACTGACAGTCCATCAAGCTCAACAAAATTGGTGAAAAAAAAAAAAAACCTCATAACATTCCAGACCAATCCAATATTGAAATGATTTAGCATGAAATTCACAAATGATCACATTAGACATATTCATTCAATTGTCAAACGCATGTACATATACATTCATGTCAGTTTAAATCAAGCTATCCTAAGACACTTGTGGACTCATCCAAAGTTCACTATATATAGCTATACATCACAGGAGTGTCCACTAGTCTTGTGCTGAAGTCTCTTATGGTTGATAGACGCCTTGCTTTACTGCATGCCTTGCATAAAAAAGTAAGAGATTGAGAAAAAAAACAGTTTACTATTTGGCAAAATAAATCCATCTGTGGGAACTAAAAAGGTGTATGCAATGGCAAGACATATATATAATACAACATAGATGAACCTTAATAGTTCTAAACTCTCAAAGCACATAGTGAGAACCTCACCACAATCCAGGGGCAGCTCCTCCTTCAAAAAAAGAAGTCCAGGGGTAACTCCTCCAAACCTCTAACATGAAAACAGGTAACGTATGAGCATTTTGTTACTATGATGACAAAGTGCAGTTCAATGTCTTATCATGAATATAGCACAATGGAATAGCTAGTCTTAAGATTTGTGATATGGTCATATGCATAAAAAAAACATCAAAACAGTTATTCTGACACAAAGACTACAACATGTCCATGGTATACAATAAAAATCCCAGTTGCATGTAAGCTCTACATGGAACAACCCAAGTTGTGGCAGAAGACTAGTCTGTTGCCTCTTGCTACAAGATGGAAGCCTGTGACATGAAACAACTGAAGCCTGTGACAAGATGGTTGAATCTCAAGTGTTGTTCGATTTGGTATATCTCATTTTCCAGGAACAAAAATTGGTTGCCTGTATCTCTATGTGACTGGGTGTAGGGTGTTGATGCTACTGTTAGGCACAAGTATGGGAATTGTTCACTCTTGTTTGACCCCAGCTAACTTACAACCTATAACTGATTTAGTCATTTAGCTTAACAAAACATTTAAAGAGGTTAGGTTTTACCTGCAGAGAAATAATAACAGTAAGCGGCAGTGTGCTGCACTATATCTGAACTAGCAGCCTGCAATGTTCAGAAGAGACACCCCCTGTTTGTTAGTATTGAGCACAAGTGCACAACCAATATACTTAGATATCTTAATCTAGCACATATTTCGAATCATGCTAGATCTTCATGTCACCTTCTGAACTAGCAGCCTCCGGCGATTGCCCCAGTCAAACAGGAGCCTAAAAGCTTTACCAATATTAGAAGAAAAAAAGAGTCAAACTTCTGTCACTAGAATTCATGTATTGCCCCAGTCAAACATTAAGCAACAACAGCCTAGCTTATATGCACTTGTCACTCATACTTCTGAAAGAAATGGCACGATTCAAGTATATGCAGTGTGATATCACCAGGAGAAATAAATAAAAAATATCATTTTTTTTTTGTTTAGAAGAACCATGCACACAGCAGCAGGCAGCAATACATGTTTCATCGTGAGGGAAAAACACTACTGCTTGAAAAAAACACCAGTAGGTCTGCTTGAAAAATAGTACTACACATTAATTTAAACCTATCATATTCCAGTAGCTTGAAAACCCCACAAGGTATCATAAAAATATTGATATGTACATCTAGTAACTTAATGCAGTCACAAAGATAAGGACGGTTAACTTTCATCTAACTGTTTCACTAGGGACACTTGCATATTCAGAGTAATTTCAAAGCAGTTCGTGATCCCACTAATAGAGCCATAGCCACCATTCCTAATAGTGCTACATCAGCAACATAAACACAGATTGATAATAAAATTAATATTGTACTACAAGTGATTAAAAGGACAGTGTTTTGCATCACAATAGAGCTAAAGATTTGATATGAAGAGATTACACTACACAGTCACACAGATAATACATATACCGTGGGTAAATTGTCGGCATCACAATTCAGCTTTGGGGACTAATAGATGCACAAGAGCTGAAGATAATTGTTGTTTAGATAAAATAATTTAACCCAAACACATGGACAGCTATCAGCTTCACAATTCAGCTTTGGGGCCCAAATAGATGCACAAGAGCTGAAGGTAATTGTTGCTTAGATAACAGTATGACAGACATCAAAGTAGTATAATTGTTGCTTAGATACACGTAAAATAAGTGTAGACATATTACCTTTGCCATAAACTCTCAGATTCGCATAAGAGTGTATCAAACATGATTCCTGAAAACATATGAGCAATAGCTATTCATACTGAGCACAAGGACCTAGTACCTTTGAACTTCACTACACTGCTGCAACTAGGCCTAGTACCTTTACATGTATCCATATATTATATTACGACATATGCACTTAAATATGCAAAGACATTTTTTTACTGAAGCTCACCAGACCTATGAAAATTATTACATACGAATAACAATACCACAAACACAGTACAAGTGGAGCATCACTGAATGAGTTGTTTAACTGGAAGGAACATAAATAACACACTTACATCATCTACCATTCTTGATGCTTCTTTAAGAGATAATCCATTCTTACACATGCCATAAATAATCTCTTCACAGCTGGGTGGCCTGTTAAACACAAAATGGTTGTAACTAGCTGCAGCAAGAAGCAAGTAGTACAAATTCGCTGGTTTCAGAATGGCTACTTGCACAACTTTTTATTGCCAACAAGTAAAAGTTACAGTTATAACATTGCAAGTCAATAATGTGTCCAAAAAATGGGCAGTTTCAATAGACATTGAATCTGCAGAGAGAACATTAACATGTCATGACAACTAAGCTAGTTCCTTTATGATCGCATCTTAAATCTAATTCATGGTAAAAATGGGTAAACTCTCCAAGAACAAAACCACACTGAAGTGGCAGTTTTACTTGCTTCTTCCCTGGCAGTCAGAACATCGATACCTGCTGCTTGCCAGTCACAGAGTTTATACAAAGGCAAAATAAGCCAATTCAGTAAGCACCATTGCTCTGACCTTCTACACGAGTTACACAAAACCGCATCAAGGTGATTTTTCTCTTGTATGTGACTGTCGTTTTTCTTTTAATCAATGAAACATTAGCCAAATTACCACAAAAGAATTACTTGGAAAGAAACATCACTCCGGATCTCAGAGGTCCCGATCTAGGGGCTTGGGAGAGAGAAAAAGGACACACCTTAGTAGATCGGCAACACGGGCTTTGGGGAGCCCTGGGGGCGAGGACGTGGGATCCCCTACGGGGGCCGGGGCGGCGCGGTCATGGGGATCCCCTCGGGGCAGGGGCGGCCGGCGGTGTGGGAGCAACCTTGGGACGGCGGCAGCGCAGACAATGGAGATCCGCTCGCGGCGGTGGCTGCCGGCGAGGCGGGCTTGAGCCTTGAGGGATCTGCCTCGTGGCGGTCGCGGCCAGCAGCGTGGGCATGGGGAAGCTTCCCGAGACGGCGGCGCGGACGTCGGGGAGCCCCCTTTGGCGGTGCAGCGCGGACCTCGGGAGCCCCTTGGGGCGGTGCAGCGAGGACATCGAGGAGCCCGGCGTCGTGTACGTCGGAGAGGCAGCGAAGAAACAGCGGAGGGAGCGCCGCGAGGCGCTTGGTTTTCCAAGTTACGCGGCGTGTGTGGGTACAGAGGGAAGGGGCTAGGGTTTAGACAATTATTGGGCCAAGAGGGAGTCGGATAGGCCTTTTGAGCCAGCCAAGGCCCGCCTTCGTTCAGCAACGGACGATCTGACCCAAAAACGATGATACAGCGACGGATCATTCAACGTAAAGCAAAATATTTATAACAACGGACCATCTATTGCAGTAATCGATTTTAGCAACGGACCGTCTGCGGACGAACTTTTAGCAACCCACCATCCAATGCTAATTAAAACTTTTTAGCAAGCTGCAGTCGATTCTTTGTTTAAGTGTTGTGGTGTAGTGGCGGTTAATACCCGATTAACCGTGGCGGTCATTTTTATTAACCGTGGCGGTTAAAATGACCGCCACGGTTAATCGATTAATAATGGCGGTTATTTGTTAAAAACCGCCACGGTTAATGGCGGCCCAGCCCGGCTAGCCCATTTCACCCGATAACGGCTCCCGTATATAAGAACCACTCCTCATTTCTTCCTAACCCTAACTTCTTTCCAACAGCTCCCACTCCATTCTCTACTCATTCCCGTGCGCTCCCCACTCCTCCGACGCGCACGGGCGTCCCCCACTCGCGACCCCGCTCCTCCGGCGCGATGATGACGCGACGGCGTCTCGAGAAGCCAGCCAACGGCGCCTGGGGACGGCGAGCGGCGGCGCGCGACGCTGGCGCCGAGCGGCGGCGCGCCGAGCGCGTCGGCGGCGGATCGAGCGGCGCCACGCTGGCGCCGAAGCGGCGGCGGCGGCGGCCGCTTCCTCAACTCGAGCGCGGCGGTGGCGGCCGGATCCGCCGGATATCCGCGGCCCGAGCGGCGATGGCGGCCGGATCCGTTGGCTGGGAGGCCTATGGTGGCGGCGAAAGCCGCCGCCGCCGGCGGCGGGCCCCAAACCCCTAGCGGTGGCAGCCCCAATCCGGCCCGTTAGGGTTTCGGGTTGGGCTTTTTCTTTTTATTTTTTCTATTAACCATGGCGGGCATATAAACCGCCACCGAAAATGGTTGATTTATCGTGACCCTATGTCGGTGGCGGTCATAAAAACCGCCACCGAAAATCGTTTTTAACCGCCACCTAAAATGAGTTCGGTAGTAGTGACAGTCGCCAGAATCCAACCAGGAGGTAGGCCCTCCTTGCTAGGGAGAGGTGAACGAGATTCACGAGTTCACCACACGAATAGGAAAACACAAACACCTCATTCACATACCTAAGGAGAACTACTCGCCTTAGTCAACTAGCTCACAGAGCTGCACTCGCCGTACACACACACACACTCATTCACTATAGACTTGGGAGCTTCTCCCTCTCCATCATTTGTATTCCCCTGCGTACATACAACCAACACAATACCCGTGACCATACGCTCACCATTGGAGGACAACTAGAATAAATCCCCATTGTCACGATCCCTTTTGCCTTCCGAACTAGACACCTACTCCCTCCGTCGCAAAAAGAGTTTTGTTTTAGGTTTTCCAGACATCGTGTTTGACCGCTCGTCTTAACCAAAAAAACTATACAAATTATAAAATAAATAAATTAATATTAAAGTATCTCTAGTGATAAATATGTCATTACAAAATAAATAATATTTATGCAAATAATTTGAATAAGACAGATGGTCAAAGAATATGTCAACAAAACCTAAAAGTAACACTCTTTTTTAGAACGAAGGGAGTAAGCATACAATTACTCGTTTTGTACACCGACATCGGTGTTGTGCCCTTGGGTTCGTAGTCCCCAGACTACAACAAGGAGATCTTTGATCCATCTACCGGTGTTCTTCTCATCGGTGTCGAGGATCATACCGTTGGCTCATTCGACCGGCCGTCAGCTCGAGGATGAGCGACAAATACTTATTTGACGGAGATGCAACGATCCTCGCAAAAAACCTAGAAGTGGTGGTTGGTGAAGGTAGCGCCGAGGTCGGTGATAATGTTGTTCGAAATGTTGAGTCTGTGAATGATATCATTGAATAGCTAGATCGCTTTCTTCACTGTTGCCACCTTGAGGGGTTTGTACTTTCGATCCATTTGGAGAATTTGTCGACAGCAACGTAGATGTATTTGTACCCTCTAGCGCTGGTCTGAAGGAGCCGATCATGTCCGGTCCCAGCATGAGGAGGAGAGGATTAAAGAGACACGATTGTTGCGGGTATAGGATAATTGGGCGTGTACATTGACGTCGGTGAAAAGAGATTGGATCCGGAAGCACCTCACAAACGCATATCTACTGCACCTATATAGAAAACCCCACTAGAGAGTTCTCTTGACATGCAGCTATGCCACCTCACCAGCCCCACTAACACCCATACAACACATCATTTGTAACTTCCATCTTGGCCCATGCATACAGCTCCACCCACCAGCCGCCCTGCGCACATGTCCTTCACTGACTCTTCAACTCCTCATCAGTGATTGCATGCTGCCCTCCTCTTGCGGACGAGGAAAAGACCTCATCAATTACCATATCAAGGAAAACCATCCTCCACTGCTAGCTGCCTCCGGCCAGCCGCTGAGCCATGCAGTTGGCCGATGGTCACGGCGTCTGTACGTATGACTTAACTGGCCAGTTGCCACTACCATGCACCGGTAACCGTGGCCATCCACTACCCATGCACTCTTGAAAACTGCTTCCACGATCATCACCGTGCAATGCAGATATTCAATTAAGTGGCCATCTGGAATCAATCTGCATTTCCTGAGCTTGCACTTATATACTGCCTCTTCTCTGAGGATGTTGCTAGGTCCTGCGTTCATTTTCTACCTCTTCCATCGCCACAGGGACATGTTGCATGCGGCGTTGCTAGGTACTTTAAGTTTCAAGACGATGGAAGCCAATGACCAAGAGGTGGCACACGGTTCCTTACCTACAAAATTCCATGGTATATTATATTGGCACCCTGCCGCAACCAGGCATGCATCACAGATTTCTGTCATCCTCAATTCTTAAATTTTGCTCAACACCTTGTAATACCTTTTTGTTAATTTTTAGGAAGAACGAAACAGCTATCTGACAGGAACTCTTTCTCTGACCCAAAGTCAGGGCCTCTCCTTTTTTGTCATAAATAATTAATCTAGACAGTTTTCCTTGTGGCTCCATTGTCAAAACCTAGGTTCATAGAAATACTTGCATTTTCTTTAGCGTCCCTTTTAGTTTACGATTTTACGCTAATTAACATGAACCTCTGACGTCATATGCATCGTATAGTGACTAAATATTTTTTTATTCAACATGTAGAGAAACAAGAGATCTTTACCCTATTTGGCAAGAGAAACATAGTCTCAACTTCCACTTGCTCTCTCAAGCTCTTGGTCTCTCACATTCCTATATGAGTTATTTTAGCATGCATGGGGTTCCCGTTATATTTTTTGGTAATTGACAAGAATAGAAGATGTTTGGTCCCCACCATCCACTGTTGGCGCATCCTGAAATCATGGATAAGACTGCAAACATTTCATGATCGAGATGTGCCATTAGATTCAAAATGCCTCAGCAGGCGTTTAATGTTTAGTTTGTGCAACAGTTGCTTATAATAGTACTTATTAGTATTTTTTTAATTCAAAGTCCAAACCTGTGGATGCAGAATTGTCTTTTTCTATTGTATTTAGTCAAGTGCCATCGGTAGTTTTTTCCCCCTTTGCATCAATTATGATTGATTCTCATAGAAACATGTGAATAAAATCTATTGCATTCTCGCACCAACACGTGGGGAATCCTCCTAGTGTTTGGAAATGTAAGATGTAAGATCTCAGGTGGCCCACCATCAAACTAATATGAGCCATTGGGCTCCAACCGCGACTAAAAATTTAGTCCCAATAACCATGAGTTTAACAACTCCCAAACCATTATTGAATGAAAAAAAACATCAATCTACCAAATTTGGGCCCACCTAGAACAATTAATTGGCCCGGTAGTTGAGGTGTGTCGTGTGCACCACGACTCCCTCCCCCCGCGACTCCTTCTTTGCGCGACGAAGGGCGCACGTAGCCCGTCAACAGGATGGTGCCCGTCGCGAGGTTCCCGCCGGAGATCGCTTTGGTGAGCGACCTCGCAGCGCCGGGGCATCCCGCTGTCGCAGTAGGGCGGAGATCATGAAGTTCCGTGCGATGGTGTCGCGGAAGGGCATTGCGTTGAACACCTCCCTGGCCTCGCCCAAGCGGCCGAGCTCCCGGTACCTTGACGGCGATTGCAGAGGGGCGGCGCACAGAGACCTTGGCGGGCGCGCGAAGGTGCCGTGAAACTTCCCTCTCTGCGCGAACGGGATTGGTGTGGAGATTGGAGCGCTAAGGGAGTACGGAGATATGGGCGCTGGAGGCCGGTGTTTTAGAGTTGTCCAAAGATTGGGATCTCATTTTGGGTACTGTTGGAGGAGACTTTCCTCCTTTTTACCAAAGAAACGGGATTGGGACTTGAGACTTGTTTTGGGCACTATTGGAGATGTTGGGCTTTAATACAACTAATTAATCGTCCAACGGTTTAGGTGGGTATGAAATTTTTGGTCATAGGGGTTTTCTAATTACTCCGCTCTTTTATAGTAAATAGATATAGATTGATAAGGTAGGTTTTTTTTACTTCCTTTGCTCCTTTGTAGTACAGATAAATATAGATATAGATATAAATAGATAAGGTAGGTATAGAGATATAGATTGAAAAAAAGTAGAGATCTAAAAATATAGATATATATTGAAAAAAATTAGAGATTGAAAAGAAAAGATAAATGAATGGATAGAAGATAGATTTATTTATTTTTAAGAAAAAAGATACAACACAGATTTGTTTTTTTTTTTTTTTATCCTGGGACTTTTCATTACTCATGGGCTAACAGTTTGTTAGCAACGATTACAGCAGCAGCCTCAGGAAGAGAGATTGACATGATATCCTCTCCTTCGGTGCATGAATACCCCAACTGAGCCAGCACATGTGCGGCTTCATTACAAACTCTCCCTACATGGTAGCAAACAAAGCTACTAAAATTTACAGAAACAAGAAACTTGATTTCCTGAACTAGTTGCAGCATCACCGAGTTGTCATACTCTGTTGATGTTAAGGCTTTCACCACCTCTTGGGAATCAGTCTCAAGAATCAGTTTATTAATCCCCATGTCTGCCGCTTTCTGAACACCATGAATGCATGCTATCAGCTCAGCTTGGAAAAATAGAATATACATAGTTCTTTTTAGGAACTAATACATAGAAAGAAATAAAAATGAAAATATAGAAAACCAATTGTATATTCCTACTTAACATGGCCCACCAGACAAAAACACGGTCCACGCCTCTATGGGCTGATACTTCTCGTAAAATGCGGCACGGGCCAGGTCCAACTCCAACTGCTGCTACTGCTGCGAATTGGCTTGTAGTCCAATGGTAGGGACGGTCCGTCCAAAACGCTACCCACCAGGGTTCCAATCCTGGTGCTCGCACCTTTCCTGGGATTTTCCCAAGGATTTACCGGCGTTATGCATTAAGTGGTAAGCGACGTTCCTGGCCGGCGACGAGGCGCCTATGGTGACTTCGAGAATCTCCAGATCTGCCCGGCTGCCCAGTCCTTCTTCGGAGGTGCTCATAGGGGTAGGGTTTTGCGTGCGTGTGTTCATAGGGGTGAGTGTGCGGCGTGTTGTGAGCGTCTGCGTTGTACCGTGTAATTCTCAAAAAAAAAAAAACTGCTGCTACTGCTCCTCCAGTCCGATATGGAGGAGGAGCCGCCGCCGCCGCCCTCGATGGCGGCGCTCCACGGGCCTGTGGAGACGACGGAGTCGACGTGCACGCCGAAGGCAGTGCGGGGTAGGCACCTGTTCAATGTCGCTGGGTACAGCCTGCTCAAGGGGGCGTCGGCGCCGGCAACTTCATCCGGTCGGCGACCTTCAGCGTCGGTGGCCACGACTGGTGCGTCAGGTTCTACCCCGACGGGACGGGCCGGAGAACTCTGTCACCGACGGCTGGATCTCCGTCCATGTCGAGCACCGGAGCAATAGCACCGAGGTGAGAGCGTTCTATGGCTTGAGGCTGGTGAAAATTGGCAAGAATTTGTCTAGGATCAAGAACAATACGCCCAGGATGTTCAATTACGCGAGGCCATCCTGCGGGTATAGAAAGTTCATCAAGAGATGTGAGCTGGAAGAGTCGAGCATCCTGCGAACGACCGCCTCAAGATTGTCTGCGACATCATGGTCATCTTGGGGACGCCGTTGTCCAAATCCAAGCCACTTCTGTGTGACATCAAGGTGCCTCCGTCAGACCTGTCACAGAATCTTGGGAAATTGCTGCAGTCGGAGGAGGGAGCAGATGTTACATTCAAGGTTGAGGGGGTGGAGTTCCATGCCCACAGGATTGTGCTGGCGATGCGGTCGCCGGTCTTCAAGGCGGAGCTTTGCGGACCGATGAAGGAGACGATGGACATAATGGTTGAAGATATGCAGCCTGCTGTCTTTGAAGCGTTGCTTCACTTCATCTATAAGGATGAGCTGCCCGTCATGGATGATCTTGATGGAGAGGAGAATGGTGAAATGGTTAAGCATTTGCTTGTGGCTGCGGACAGGTACGCCATGGAAAGGATGAAGATGTTGTGTGAGAGGATGCTTTCCAAGAAACTCGATGTTCAGAATGTGGCCATGACTCTAACACTGGCTGACAAGCACCATTGCAGCAACCTCAAAGATGCTTGCATTCAGTTTATTATCACTTCAAACAGAATACAAGATGTGGTGGCAAGCCAAGGGTATGAGCACCTAAAAACAGAATGTCCTGCTGTCTTTGCAGATTTGTGGGAGAAATCTGCTAGTCTTTAGAGTCTGAGTTGTTCGTTTGTTTCATTGATAATGGCCTCCACTCCAAACTAGATGTTGGACTTTATACTCTTGGTGGAGAAGTGTAGACTGTGAAATGCATTTATGGTATGGGATGCCTCCTATAATCACTTCTGTGATGCTTGAATATATTTCTGGTATGTGATGTCTCCTATAATCATTTCTGTGATGTTTGAATCTGCTGCTTCTTAATGCATTTGCTGTTGAATTTGTAGTTTGTATTCTCTTGAGTTTCAGAGATTGACTAAACCCAGAGTAACATCATTGGAACAAAATCATTATGCATCTTATGAGCTAGCCACAAATGCAACATTTCTGCAGCTTGATCAGCAACACTGTTACTTATGTATTGAACTGTGATGCCATCATATTGCTAAATCTTTTTGTTATGATATGAAGATCAAAATTCATATCTTTGTGTTTGCATATACTTCCTTTTTATCAAATATGTTATTTATTTGTTGAGTCAATATAAAAAGTTTAAACCATAGTATTTTCTTTTGAGATGAGTTTGGCATGCTTGGATCCTTATCAAGATAGCCTCGCCTTGCCCAACTCACTTTGCCCATCAAGGTTAAGCAAAGTGAGAAAGGGAATTGTCTTGGTCCTCTTGCCATGCCATCCTATTTCATCTTCCTTGTATCCTTTTCTTTTTATTCTGTGCAAATATTTCTTATACTGCCTGGGGGTAGATGGTTGATTTGTGGATGATGGACCTTGATTTGGCATAGTAAAGTTGTCTTGCCCTACCAAACAATGATGCTTAATAAGGCGACACAAGTGGCTTGCCAAGTAACCGAGCCAACCACCTTGCTATGTGATCATATCCAAGGCAATTAGCCAAATAAGCTATGTTCCTTATGAACAAATACTCAGCTTCCCATTTGTAAATTGGTCCTATCGAGTCCATATTTTCCCCAACGTGGCATCCAAATGTTTTTAAGGGCTTGTATGAGGTAACCTGATTTAACTGATACAACAATTTCATTATATCTTCTCATGAAAATCACATGCTCTGGAGGTATATACTTGTTTGGCTGCATACATATTTTTGCCTTCATTGCATACATGGTGTTAAAGGATGGTTAGAAATTGAGGAAATCAAACTTGTTTCATTTCATTTGTTTATAGGCTTATTTGAATTTAATATGACTTGGAGCTATCTGTATTCATTGAAAGAGGAAGTCTGACCATTCTATTACTGTCGCGATGACAGTAAAGGAGACAAGGGATCAATTGCACTAATGTCCAATATCTGATCATTTTTACTTAGGACTTCCATTTCTTTGAATGATTATATGTTTGTTGCCCTTTCTACTAAATATACATAGTAGTTTATGACCAAGTCAAGGAATTCACTATAAGATTACCGATATGAATGTGTCATTGGAGAAATCTGATCTTATGTCGGGGTTCTTTCACTTGCTTAATTAGTAAGATATGTATCTAAAAACGTACTTCACACTAGGACTGGATGAAGAATGTTGTGGAGGTGGATTATTTAAAATTTGAAGAAAGGAACAAGAAACCTGTTATTGACCTTGGTCCGATAAGGATCAACATGACTTTTATGAAGGATCCAAAGTTAAAATGGGGTCTCTCGACATTTTGGCCCCCGAATACACTTACTGCGACCAAAAATCGTCAGGACACTCGGGGAGGCCCAACACCAAGATCAGTTTTGCTAGTCTGAACTTCGTCGCTGACCAACTTGGAGATCTGCATCTATGCAATACTTTTTTTTTTTGAGCCAACCGAGCAGGAGGCTCTGCCCTAATCCCCTCTATATGTTTCTTGTTGGACTGACTCTCTGGCCAATAGTGCTTCTACACTCACACGCCACATGGATCTCTATGTTTGGTATCTTTTCATCAATGGTGATCGGGGAGCACATCCTCAATGGGGCCATCGACTTAGCAATGTGACTTTCTTGACTTCCCCTTACTGTCAGCTTAGCTGTGCAAATGCTTTTGTAGGACCAACTAATCACTGCTCGAGTTTTACGAACGCCACTGAACCCATAGGGTACAATAGCTATGGTGAACAACAGATGATAACGACTAAGATTTGTTGGCATGCTGATCCATTCCAATGCTGAATCCGACTAAGATGTGGCCAATGCTGAATCCGACTTCAACGGTCTAACCATCTATGAGCTTCTAGGGATTATCTCCAACAATCTTGATGAGAACTCAAACTTGGACTCAATGTCATGAGTCATCACCGGTCTCAAGATCAAACCTTCATGGCTCTTGCCTGGTCGTATCAACAACAAAGACAAACGCAACAGAACCTGGCCGCTAAAGCATCTTATTGTTCACCCGGTTGCAAATTCTTTGACCCCTAAAAATTAATACGATGGCCCCATCTATTTTTTTTTGAAAGAACGATGACCCCATCTAATTACCTATGATGTCGCCGTGCCGTCATATTTATAGGCCCGGTTCGAAGCTGTGTGATATATTAAGGATAGTTCCTTTTAAACTAATATTTACTTGAATAATATCATTCTCTTAGTGTTCTTTGAAATAAAATCTTCGATAATATGCTCATAGTTAATCTTCTTGAGCAATCCACTCTCAAGTGCAATCGTAACCAAATTATTAAGTCTTTTCTTGTGTCATTGTAGCGTGCAAGTATAACTTCGATAGCTTCAACTTAGAAAACCTCTCGCTCCGCTGATGCAACAGTCACATGAATGGTTAATAAAATTCTATATGATATGCAATAGGTGCATTGGGAAAACAATCATGCCGCTTTTAAAAAGTAATATGCAATAGCTTTAATTATGTAAACAATAAAATTAAAATTATACTACTCCATGGTTGAAAAGGAAGACGTTTTGGAAAAGACTTGGGTCAAACATTGGGAACATAAATCATTAATAACTTTTAAGTCGTTGAGTATAGAAATGTGAAAATCATATCAATAGATTTGTCTTGAAAAAGAAAACGTTTATAACAGCGACACGGTCTCCAGAGTTGAAAAAGAAGACATTTAGGACAGCGACACGGTCTTCTTTTTTTTCAACTATGGAGTACAATCGGTAATAGCAGTTCAAGAATTTCAATCACGATGGGAATAGAAAAAAGCACTCCTCCTTGTCGTTGGTCTTGAGTTTTGAAACGTCACGTGCAGCCTTTCTTGCTTGTGCTAAGAGCAAGTATTATAATACAGCCAAAGAAAACCGGATGTAAGCTTCCTTACAGCCTTCTCCCCCAGCCAACCATACAATAGTTAACTCTTTCTAATGAATACATGACTCACTTGTCTATCTCACATAGTTTCTTGGTTTCGCGTGCCCAAGCCGGCCAGCCCGCTCCTCTCTCTCCTCCCTTCTCTCCTCCACATCAGCATTTAGCCGGCTTACAGCCTGCCATAATATTTGCTCTAATCTGTACTCCCAGTCCAAACTTCCAGATGGGCAGATCGTCCCTCACGGGCACCCGCCGCCGGCCGCAGAGAATACGAGACGTCCACTGTCAAGGCAAGCCTGGAATCTGGATGGATACGATACGAGACGCCGACCGCCGGACGATGTTAATTATTAACTCTAATTCTTGTTAGGCCTTCTACTAATGGGCTTTTTTTGAGGCCCTCATAACTTGGTGGCCCTGTACCATCGAACCTGCTGCACATGCATGGGGCACGGCCCATTGATGTCCGTTGACAAACAACCTCCATTTTTAGTAATCATCGGTGTCGTCAATCGTCCGTAGCAATGGGCATTTCCTTGGAGGTTCCTAATATCTCCTGCCCCACGAAGTTGTTGTTATATATATATATCCCCACAATCTTTCCGCTCAGCAAAAATGAAGCTGGGCTATGGATCAGATTTGGTCTATCTTCAGGAAGAAAAACTGTGCTGCGTACTTTAGCAGATCAGGTCTCTTTCGTGTTCCTGTTGTGTGTCTTAGTCTGAGATTAAGTTCAGTTTGAATGTTCTGCCATTAATTACATCTTCCTTCTGGACAGCCTCTGTTTGGGTTGAAACTCATCAACAAATACAGAAGTCATGCATCTTTCAGAACATACTCCACTTCTCCGAGGTAATTCTCAAACCAAATTACAAGCTCTCAGGTATATTTCATAAGTCATAAGATGATAACCATTCTTAAGACATAAAAGGTAGTACGAGTACAAGAAAAGATAAATTTAGCATCATTCATAAGGCAATAAGCTAGGGATATAATGCATCAGATTTTTCGTGACTTGACTGCCCTAACTAAGATGTCTTCTATGATATTAGGACGTGATCTTTTAAGACTACCGAACCCTTGGCTTGCAGCCACACCATCCCACGTATCTGGACAAACAATGAAGTCAATGCAGGCATCATACAATTTAGTTGATCAGCTAGGGGCAACATTGCAGCCACGGTGTGTCGACATGAAGGCTCTGACAAAGAGCTCTCTCACAATAATCCTTGAGCAGTTGAACATCGTAGTGATCCGCAGGCACGAGTAAATGCTGAATCAGTTGCTTCTTCTCATCTACATCAAGATTGGACATGCTGGAAGACATGGTGTCGGTGTACATGAAGTGTAGAAGCTCCCTAAAGACATCAGGCCGGATGTCTTCAATGGCTATGTGCTGGTCCCTCTGTTCCCTCGAGGGGCTATAAATCTGTGCCTTGAAAACAGATGACCGCGTCGCAAGCACGATCGCATGTGCTCTAAAGATATCTCCTTGGACCTTGAAGGTGACGTCGGCTCCCTCCTTTGTGTCTAGCAGGTTGGCAAAGTTCCGTGTCATGTTTGGTGACATGGGCTCCTCGACCAACAGATTGGTAGTCCTGCCAGTAGTCGCCACTTGTTTGATGACCGTGACAACGCACTACCGGATTCGCCTGATATCCCGTGAGCCCGACGCCACGGGAAAGACCCTTTTATTCACGGGAAAGGATAGCCCGTGTGCAACACATGGGATATCGTTGACGGAAAAAAAAAACGACCGAAATCTCTTTCCCGTGAACACGACCATGTTCACGGGATATCCTTTCCCTTGATTCTAGAAAGCTCACGGGATATACTTAACCGGGGTGGCGCCAAACGGGGAGGGGTAAAACCCGTTATGGCCTACGTGGCCTGTGACATGAAACGGCGTTTTTTAGTGATATCCCGTGAGCGTAACGGTGCAGCTCACGGGATATCCTCTCCCCCTTTCCCGTGTGTCAAATCGAGTTCACGGAAATATTTGGTCAATTTCCCATGAGCCGTGCCACTCACGGGAAATATTTGGTCAATTTCCGTGTGTGGCTCACGGAAATTGACCTTTTTTTTTTTTTTTGTTCCAAAGACATTGTTGACACATATAAATATATATATACATACA
The DNA here is from genome assembly GCA_015847255.1 of Hyparrhenia diplandra. NCBI lineage: Eukaryota > Viridiplantae > Streptophyta > Magnoliopsida > Poales > Poaceae > Hyparrhenia > Hyparrhenia diplandra. The sequence goes on along the minus strand of JADLZK010004662.1, from coordinate 123,854 downwards.
CAGATTTCATAATATCCATAATACCACATATATAGCTCGATAAATCCATAATATCACATATATATTACATAATATCCAACAAAGTCACAAGTTCAACCACATGTCCATGAGTGCAACCACAAGTGCACAAGTTTTCAACCTAAAACATGACAAATTTACGGGCTACACGGCCCAACCAGCCGGCGCGTTCCCCAAGCGTCCGGTTGAGATTGGTTCGGAGTTGGGTTCGAGGCATGAGAATTTTCCTGCACGTAGGCAAAGATAAATAGTTAGAAATTTGTGAGACAAAATTCAAGGTAGAATCTATTAACTTGAAAAAAAGAAGAGAAATAGTTAGAAATTTCGGCAGCACCTCCCCTGCACGGAGGGCTTTCCAACCTGCAAGAAAACAACGGCTCGATGGCCGACAACCACATGTCCACGTGCACATCTCATGGTGCATTCAAAACTCCAGATCATATCCATTCACATTCATATATGCATATTTCGAGTTACGGGAGACAAACTCACAGGAGAAGCTCCATGCGGTGGAGGGAAGATCGACGGCCGACCGTAGACGGGCGGTGGGACGAAGACGGGCGGTGGCGGGAAGGCGATCTCCGTGGCAGCCTGCACACCAACCTCGCCACCAACACGCCGAGGTACGCTAGGAGAGCTTCCATGCTCTTCGGTGCTGCCAACCCTCTTTCTTGCTCCACTCGAGCCCTCTCTTGCTCCGCCCTTGAGCCCTTGCCCGCTCCCCTCTCCCCTCGCCTCCTCCCCCCCCTTCCTCTCTTCCTCTATCCGGGCCTATTTCAACACAAAGTTAGAACACGGAGAAATAGTATTCAACGATAAATGAACCTTAAATAAAAATATATAAACCTCAAGTCCGGAGACAGAGCTCGGTAAGTGGTTGGCCGCCGCTCATCACGGGCCTCCCGAGCGTGCCTCGAGCTCGATAGCTTCTTTGTGTTGTGCGGGTTGATAACGCTATCACCTATATAGTACCGCCCGTGCTTCTTGCCTCCTCCGCGATCATGGCGATGTTCCCCTCAATGTCGTGGCCGCGGGGATCGCTTTCTCCATACTACTCCTCGCCACTTCGGTGTACCTACGATCTTCTCGTAGGCGGTCGGGTTGGTGTAGGCTTCGCCCAAATAAAGTGGTTGAAGACGACCGCGGATCTTTTATACCTGCCCGTGTGGGAGTTAGCAAAGGCCTCGAGCGTGCTGATTGGCGTGCCATGTGTCCGCTCCTCGTGAGAAAAAAGAAAAGTAGCTAGAATGGTAAGAAAGTATTGAGTTGCACATCGAAAAAATAAGAATTGGATAACACTTACATATCTAGCTTGGTAGGTCGCGAGATTAAGGCTGCCTTGATGGTGTGGTACACCGCATCATGGCACGCCGGTCCCGTAGTCGCTGTGGACCTCCCCGATAGTCTCAGACGACCCACTTGTCCACCCTGAAGCTCCCAAAGAACGCCTATGCAACAAGCACCACTCCGAATCACCTACAGACACCAAGTATAACACAGATTATAAAAATCACATTAAGCATAATTAAACTTAGTATGAGCATTCAATATTTACCTCCATGTATTGTTCTTTGTTCGATTCGCCGCGTTTTCCATTCCTCGCTTATGGAGCCTTCTGTTCTCCTTTAGCGCCAGTACCACGTCCCGACGGCCCGGCCGCGTGCCTCGTACCACATGTCCGCCACATGCTTGAAACAAAGCGTTTAGAGCCACTTCCTCCGCCTCAGCCTCGTATCCCTCCTCGCACTTGAAGTATTTCTGCACATAGAAGCAATGTAATAAGTCATTATTTCTAACATTAGAATTTGAGCGATGTATTTGTACAAAGGCGACATAGACTTACCCAAAACTCTTTGACCACACGAATGGCCTTGTTACCATATTTTATGCCATCCTCATCATAGTTGTCCCGAAAAGTCCGCGTCTTGGTGGAACGACGTGACAAAGATACTCTTCTCCGTCGATTTTAACAAGGCCGGGGTAGTGCTTCCTCACCGTAATACCAAGAATGCTGGGCGGGAAGGCGCCCTTGAACCGAGTTCAAGGTGACAACAAAACCCCTGCCCAAATGATCAAGAATAACTATTAGTTCCTATTACGATTTTGAAACCTGAAAAATAAGAAAGTAATGCTAAAGTGTAAAGTAAATTACCTTGGCTGTGTTGGTCTTATGGTCGGTTTTACGCTCCTCACGAGGTTGTCGATCCGGAGTCCGGAGGGGCCTCGCAAGTAGACACGCCTCGAGCGAGGGGAAGAGGAACCCCCCCCTGCATACTCGGCTAGTCCCTCCTCGTGGTGCGACGCCGAGCGGTCCGCGTGTGGTGCGACGCCAAGCGGTCCGCGTGCCGCGACGCCGAGAGGTCCTCGCCCTCCGCCTCCGCCTCCGCCTCCTCCTCCTCCTCCTCCTCGTGCACCACCGGGTGGTGGCGACAAAGGGTCGGGTGCACGACGCCCGCCCCTCGCCCCTACCCCGTGGCGGTGGTGCCGGCTCGACGCCCTCCCCCCGTCCCCGCCCTTGCGCTAGCTCGGATACACTTCAACTTTCTTGTCAACCCGGTTAATTTCTTCATGACATTCGCTCGAGGCATCTTTTTGAATGACCTGCAATTAGATATAGATAATTAGTAAAAATGCAAAATTAAATAGAACATAATTATGAAGAGATGAAAAACCAATAATCGTAACATAATTATTAAGAGATGCATAGTATTACATGTATTAGAAATAATCCTCATCCCTCGCCACGATTTCAAGACTATCGGATCATAATCCTCATGATCACTATCATCCATGTCTACGCCTTCCAACATATGAAGATTGGCAGATCCATGGGAGGAGGAACGACGCCAACACCGCATTTGTCCTTAAGTAATTTTTCAAGTAACCGTAAGTCCTTCGCATCTCGAACCTCCTCCTCCTCCTCATCATCAACAACACTTTCATTGTCTACTTCCATTTCGTTGGGCCCGGCTATTTCTTTCACAAATTTACCTTGTAGCCCATCTTCTTGGAAGAACTCTCCCTCATATGTGTTTGCATTAAAATGGTAATCGTCCCTATTTGGGACAGTAGTCTACCGTGTGGCAATACCTTCCGCACAAAGATCCCAACCCTTAAGCCGCCGTCGTGGCCGGCAACACCATGGGAGATAATAAACTTGTGTGGGCATGTTGAGCCACAATGTAGACATCATCTCCGGCCATCTCGGGAATCTTGTCGAATCCGAACAATCCCAAGTTGTTCGAGGTCCGAATTTGTTATTTCAGGATCGAAAAAAATGGCACTTAAACACGACAGAGCAAGCCGTTTAGAGCCGGGGAAATGGAGCTCGTATATTTCTTCAATTCTTCCATAATAACCTTTAGTGCTAGTTCCATCATCACCTTTAGTGAAAACTCCGGTATTTGTGGTTCTTCGGTTTGGGTCGATTCGCTCATAGCTAGTTGTGTGGTAGCGATATCCATTCGCGTCATAACCGGTAAATGACCTAACCCCCCGTCTCAAAGCCATTGGCAACCCGTATGAGCTCGGGATGCATACTGGATCGGTCTCAGGCCTGCAAGCTCAAGCAAGATAAATGAAATGAGACAGTTCGTAGCATATCAAACGAGACGTTATTTAACACGAATTGGACAAGACTGGGCGCTTTGAACCAACTAATGAAATCGAGTTTTCCATTGCCGCACTCCCCTAAGCAGGGGCGCCCAATTCATGTGCTTCGGCGGCGTTCGTTAACGCCAGAATTGCCTTTGAAATTTCCTATACCAACGAGAGACAAAAGGGTTGGATGCGGGATATTAAGTACTACAAGACAAGTAGGTTCTACGCTTAGAGTTGTGACTTCATCGCGTAAGGAAGCACTTCGTCTAGGTTGAAAAGTATATAATTCATTATACCGATCCACTCTCGATTTGTCAAGATCTTTATTTTTGAACCACTTGCACGCCCTAGTTCTCCTTGGAAAAGGCCGAGGGTTGATTCATTTTCATCATTGTAACGAGGGGTGGATAATGCGAGCTAGGAAGGTTGTCACCATAGTATTTTGATGTGAAGTCGACACCTCCCGCCGAACCTTTGCTTCGCGATGGAACCCTCAATCTTACACTTATTTTTACAATGGCCCGAACATGCTTTCGTAACTCTCTCAATAGCATAGCACCAACGAAACCGCAGGGCCACCAACCCTTGCCTCGTATGGAAGGTGCAAAATCAAATGCACCATCGAACAAAGAAGCCCTCCGGGCGGAAATATCTTCTCCAACTTACGTACCAACACAGGTGCCACTTTTTCCATTTCTTCTAGTGTGGTCCGAGATAACTCTTTAGCACAAAGTCGCCGAAAGAAATTGCTCAACTCTGCCATCACATGCCGCACATAATCGGGGACATAGCCTCGAAGCATCACCGAAGAAGCCGCTCCATCCATATATGGTAGTCATGACTCTTGAGCCCATTGATTCGCATAGTAGATAAGTTCACTCCCCTCCTCGTATTTGTTGCATACCCATCGTGGAACATTAATTTCTCAAACCATTGCAAATTTCCCTCCTTTGGGGCCTGCTCAACACGTGAATCGGCCTTAGGTTTTTTCCATCTCTTGCCATTGCTAGGAGGCTTCATTTCTTGTTTCGTCCTGTCACACAACTCGCGGATCAATTCTAGCCTTAACGTTGTCCTTTGACTTGCTAGTTTCCATGAATGTTCCAAAAAAAATACTCGGCGATGTTCTTTTTCAAGATGCATTAAATCAAGGTTATGTGGAAGAAGAAGGTCGCCATAATAGGGAGCCTCTCTAATCCTCGACTTGTGAGTCCATGCATGATCCACGCCACAACCCACAAAGACACCGGCCATCACCACAAGGGAATCCACTTGAGCGTGTACCTCGCCAGATGTCATCATCCTCGCTCGGGTCCGTAACTTGGAGACCTTTTCGTGAAAGTTCTTCTTGTCTAGCCCGAAAGCATGGTCGAGGCGTGAACTGCCGATGCTTGTCGAACGCGTAATACTTGCCACCCTTCTTCAACCAGTGAACCTCACAAACCGCTTTGCATACCGGGCAAGGGAACTTGCCGCACACACCAGCCATAGAATATCCCGGTGACGCCAAGAAATCATGCAGGGAGTAGTGGTACCACACGCATATCCCGAAATTTCTCTTCAAAGCTCTGGCCGTATGTCCAAAACCCTTCATTCCAACCTTTGATCAATTCATCAATCACAGGCTCTAAGAACACACCCATTTTATTTCCCGGGTGGCCGAATTATCAAAGACAAAAGAATGTTCTTCGCTTGAAAGCGTAAGCTCTGAGGCGATTCATGGGATAACGAATACAGCCAACAAGTGTATGGGGCAGCCATCATTCCATAAGGATTGAACCCATCTCATTGCCGCCGCAACACGCATTACATTACGAGCTTCCATAGCTTTGTCGATGAATATTGTTGAAATGGGTCCATGCTTCGCATCGGATGGGTGTACCATCTTATCGCTTGTAGCGACGCCCATCTTTGTGCCATGTCATCTGCTTTCGCACTCCTGGCCATGTACATCCGTTGTAACCTCCCGTGCGCGAAGGGAAGGTACCGTAGGATTTTCACAGGGACCTTAAGCTACCTCTTCTCACCGTCTTCACCGGGTCTACCTCTATGAACCTTGAGGATTTACACTTTGGACAAAGGCGTATCATCTTTGTACTCTTTCCTAAATAAGACGCACCCGCTCTCACAAGCATGTATCTGCCGTATGGCATCTTGAGTACGTTGAGGAGTTTCTTCGACTCATACATGTTCTTTGGCAAAGACATGACCTGGCGGAAGCAAGCCCCCAAAGATCGCCAACATGTCGGTGAAGCCGCCTCGACTAATATTGCATCGGGTCTTCAAGTCCATAAGGCGTGAAATGGCATCTAGTTTGGAGACCTCACAATAGTCGTGAAGGGGTTTTACGTGTCGCCGCAACATGGTATAATAGGCCTTTGCGGTTTCTTCCGCTCCTCCTCCCCTCATCCCCAAGTCCTTGCTCAAAGTTTCCGGATGAAAGTCATCTATCATGTCTCCTATCCCGGCATCGAAGCAAGATCATCGATGCGTTGCCTCACGACCTCCTCTCATATACCTCCAGTTTCACCATGGAAGATCCACCGCTTATAGCCCGCCGTCCATCCATACTTGGGAAGATGTTTAGACATGTCCTCCTTACTTTGCCTTTTTTATTGTCACAATTCTTGCGGGGACACCAAACCTTACTCGCACCTTGAGCATTCTGAAAAGCATAATCCACGAAAAGCACTTTGCTCTTTGCTAACCCATTCACGGTCATAATCTCCAAAACTCCTCCAGCCATCGTTATATCCATGCACGGTCATCCATTCTCTATCATTTCAGCGAGAATATAAGAATGCAAAGGCATCTACACAACGATCCTACCATCTAGTAGGTGAAGATAGGTCCTAATCCCACCCGAGGATGCGTAGATGAGTCGCCTATGCTCCACTCCTATCCGAGACCGAAATTTGGGCGGCACCTCCCATGCTGTTCTCCGAATACACGTCATCCCCGAGAGGGGAGCCGTGTATTCAAGAACAATAGGAGATCTTTGCCGAACTCGAATCGGACAGAGTGGAGCACGGAACGAACCTCATCTACGCATCCCTGCTGTCCAAAAACGTGGACAATTCAAAACAGATACGGTTATAGGTATGCGGGGGATCTGCATACTTCCAACCGTATCTCTTTTCGAACGGGAGACGCCCTAACCGAGCTGCGCGATCTAGCTACGACCATGACAGAAGGATGAGGATATACCTAGGGTCGCGGTGGAGTCAGGGCTACCCGGCGAGGAAGAAGATCAGGGCCGCCAAGGGACTCCGACTCGGCAAGCAACTCGGCTCCGGAGGGTTCCTCTCTGCATAAAAAGAAACACAGGGGATAAGTTCAAAATTTTGACAGAACCTCCCCGTGCGGGGGGAGGTTTCCAATACCGCAAACAAAACACACGCACGATGGCCGACAATCACATTCACATCAAGGGCACGATGGCCGACAACCCGCGGAAGCGAACACGACGGCGTGGCGGGACGGACGGCGGTGGGCGGTCCTCCACCCTCTCTTTTCGCCGACGCGGCAGCGCGAGCCATAAGGGGTGCCGGCGTGACGGCGTCGGGGCCTCCCTCTTCCTCCTCCTACTCCTCTCCCTCCTCCCGTCTCCCCCCTTCCTCCTCCTCCTCTCCTCCCTTCCTCCTCCTTCCTCCTCCCTCCTCCTCCTCTCCTCCTTCCTCCTCCCTTCTCCTTCCTCCTCCTTCTTCCTCCTCCCTTCTCCTTCCTCCTCCCTTCTTCCTCCTCCTTCTTCCTCCCTCCTCCCTTCTCCTCCCTTCCCCTCCTCCCTTCCTCCTGCTTCCTCGCCCCCCCCCACCCGGCGCCCCTCCTCCCTTCCTCCTGCCCGGCCCCACCCAGCGCCCCTCCCCTTCTGGCTTTGGGGAAAGGGCCGGCGGCAGCCGGCGCGGCGGGGGTACGGCGTGCTTATGGCCGGGCAGCGGCGGGCGGGCCGGCGGGGCCGGTGCGGGCGGTCTTGGGCGGCGGCGCGGCGTGGGCCTTGAGGGCAGGGGCCTTGGGCGCGGCGGCGGGGGCGCTGCGGCGCGGCACCGTGGGGGCGGCCTTGCAGCCGGCAGCGGCGGCGCGCAGCCGCGCGGCGAAACGGCGGCGGGCGGGTGGGCGCTGGGCAACCGAGGTGTGTGTGTGAGTGTGTTTGCGTGTGTGGTGTGTGGCGTCGGGTTGACTTAATTTTTTTAAAAAAAAACTTCGATTTCCCGTGATGGATCTTCGGGCCGGCTCACGGGGAAGAAGGTGGATTTCCGTGAGCGCCTAGATCCATCACGGAAATCACAAGTTTTTTTAAAAATATCCACCGAACCTGCAAGGCCGGTCCCACCTATCCTTTCCGTGAGCCGCTCACGCGGGATATCTCATTCCTTTCCGTGAGCGGCTCACGGAAAGGGGTTTTTCAGTTAAATATATTACTCCCCCTCAAAGTTTCTAACATATATATTTTCAAACTTTGATCAACATTACTTCAAAAATACCTTATCACATACACTCCCCCATACATACTTGATCCTTTTCTTCGAAAAAATTGCCATTATTTCATGTGGTTCTATCTCCTTTTTATCAAAATTGTATTTACTTCACTACAAAGAAAAAATTATAATAATTACCAAAATAACACAAAAAATTCTCGAAAGTAGACATGACATGATATATGAGGTCTCATTGCATATAGAAAAAGTTTCAGAGTCAAACCACAACTTGACCGCCACATCCACATGAAATGACACGAGATCATTCTCAACAAACATGAACCTTCTACGATGTTGGAGCCCAGTGGAACATCGTGACGTGCCAACTTGTGCGAAACGTTCCAAATTTTTTTATCATAGCCTCGCACAAGATATCATGACAGATTATCAAATTTCATGATTTTTTGCACATCGTTTATTTTCTATAATTTTTAAACCACTTTCGAACGGGGATTAGAGTTGATGATTTCGTATTAAGATGTTCCAGATTTCATTATTTTTTAAATGCAAGGCCTTACATTGTGTTGAGTATGAGGAATATAAATTTTCTATTAATTTTTTTCAAAAATTGAAGCACTTGTAGTTCAAAATTGGCCTCATTTCATAAATTCCCATAAAAGAGAATATTTACCTAAATATATCAAATAAAGTCAATAATTCACCAAACTTTAATATTGAATGCCATATGATGTGCAACAAGTGTAGAAAAAGTTTGGAGATCAAAATCCAAAAATTCCCGTGAGCCGGGTACCTAGCTCACGGGAAATGGGGCCCTTTCACGGAGGCCTACTATTTGGCCCACGGAAAGCCTCGCTCACGGGAAAGGGATATCCCGTGAGCTTGACGGTGTTCTCACGGGAAATCGACACGTAGGTGACGGAGGGGCGGGGCTCACGGTGGTTCGCTTTCCCGTGAGCCCCTTTCTCACGGAAACCGGATGGGGTTTTCCCGTGAGCTATGCCTCACGGAAATACGCTTTTCCCGTGACCTTTTTCTTTCCCGTGATGTTTTATTTTGGCTCACGGGATATGTATTGATTTCCGTGTTTTGTTCCTCTTAGGTCACGGGAAAGAGTTTACACACGGGATAGCGCTGAATCCGGTAGTGACGCACTCGATCACAAAACGATCCTCTCGCAGGTATGTGGAGCCTTCCAGCTCGCTCTTTTTGATGAATTTGGCTGTCCCCCTGTACTCGTGTTCATCGGCCATGGACCTGACCAGCAGATCACGGACACGGACGATTTAGTTGTCTGGTCGATCAAACCTAAATTACAATGCACACTGACCTCAGCGCTGTTGCTCAGAAGCTCGAGATAGACTGCAACGTAGTCTGGTTCAACTTCTCCGTCAGGGTAGACACGGATGCACCATTGATACCCACCCACGTCGAAGGTTGCAGATCGGATAAACATGTTGGCACCCAATCTGTTGTACATGCTGTAACCAGCGATCTCTAAGGTGTGCGTTGCCTGAGACGCGGAGCACGTCGACGCCGTATTTGTTCTTTTTCTTGGCCAGGATTGCTGGGGCGACGCCATTGTTCGTGTGTGTGTTCTCTGCAGATCTGTATAGCGAGGAAAGAGGATCGGAGATAAGTTCGTTGCCGGCCGGAGTCAAAATCAGCTATGCAGCTAGGTATATTATGGCACTTGTATATGTCCAGCGGCCTGAACCTGAAACTGCGCTATGTAGCAGATTTGGCCTCTTTTTCAAACTGTGCAACGTAGTAGACTCGGTCTCTATTCTGGCAGATATGGGTGTCCTTCCTAGTTGCGCTCTTATAATTTACTGTTCTTGTTTTGTCTGATGATGTCAGAATAAGTTCAGCAGCCACCAGCGCCGCCACCAGCGTCGTCGCTCCCAGCAGGCCCGGCCCTGGGGGTGCCAGCGGTGCCTGGGCACAGGGCCCTCCAGCCAAGGGGCCCAACTCCAGGGGGTACATAGATACATAGGACGTATGCTTTGGTATTATTCCGCTTCAGCGGCCGTCGTTTTCCTTCGTGGCACTGCGCCTTCGCGTCTGCCGTCGTCCATTGGCCGTGCCTCACATCCAGACTTGTTCAAGTGAAGTCACGAAGGGTCCATCTTCCTAACTTCGCTCGGGCCCATGAATTGACAGGACCGGGCCTCCCAGCCACGGCGCGCCTCCACGGCCAGTACGCTGGAGTCTCCACGCCAGGAGCCCCCGCGCTGTGCTCAGGCCCGCCGCGCCGCCAACCGTGTCCGCGGCCTGGATGCCCAACGGGCGCCAAGGTCGCCGATGCCTCCCTTCTTCGCCGCAGATCCTTTGCTCGCTCCCGCGACTGCGGCCTTGCCCCAGGTGTGGGTGTGCCAGGCCATCCCCTCGGGCGGGGGTAACGCCAAGACACCCACGCACCCGCCTCGCCGGGCAGCTGGTGGGCGCGGATCCCCGCCTAGGGTGGACCCAATGTTGGACGAGCTTGCCTCCCTCGCCACGCCGACCGCTTCTCCCCAGAGGCGCAGTGGGGAGCCTCCCGCCGCTACGTTTGCTCCAACTCAACCTCGCGGTTGCTGCGGGCGCCCACGGACGGCACCAACGACAACGCCCTGCCGCAGGACCGACACCGCCGGCACCTCCACGGAGGAACCCACGCGACGATGCTTCCTGCCACCACGCCTGCAGCGATGGATGCTCCTTCTCCACCGGTGCGCTCCAACGACCGGGTGGGCGACCTCGCCCAAAGCGGAGTTTGCGGTGCCCCCGCCAACATCCAGCCTGTCCACCGCCGGGCACCCCAGCCCGCCGCCTGGTCTGCCTTAGCCCGGTGTTCTCGCTGTTCCACACCCGACGACGCTGGTGACCGAGCGGCTGCTTGACACTTCGGGGACACGCGCCGACTACAAACGCCAGCTGTGCGCTGTCTTCTTCCCCGCACGGTGCTCGACGAGGTGCTGGCCGCTGTCGCCCGGGCGCCGGTGACCGCCGCTCGGCCACCCCACCGCTGCTCGTTTTAGTCGCCTTAGTTTCCCTACTAGTTACACCACTCTAAGCTCCACCGTTGCAGCCGGTGATTTGTGTTAGTGTGCCCCGCCTCGCGTGTTCCCGTGCATCTCGCTAGGGCACTCGCGAGGATGTAAACTTAAACTCCTTTTCCTCTTAATGCGTAACGGGCCAAAGTGCCCGGTTTCAAAAAAAATTATAGATTCCTTCTAGATACCTTGAAACCCATCAACAAATACAGGAGCCATGCATTTTGTAGAATATACTACACTGCTCCGAGATACATGGTCTCAAAAATTACAAGTGTCATACTAGCAAACCTGCCTGAATGTTGCAACGGGAGTTGCAGTGATGGTGGAACAAACATGGCTACATAGTAAAGCCACGTGTGGGCACAACGGCTACCATGTACGCCCACTATAACATGGCCAATCTATAGCGTTAGAAAAAGGTTGTTATATGCCGCTATAGCGTCGGATCATCGGTCGCTATAACTTTGTTGTGACCGATGTATAAATTGCCATAAAGTGGTGTCGCTATAAGTCTATAGCGTCCTATCCGACTATAGCGACCGATAGTAGGACGCAAAATCTATATCAACCGATGATCTAACACATGTTTTAGTGACCGATGGTCTAACACATGTTTTAGCTGCCGATGATTTGTGCCTATAAAACTTTATAGCGACCAATAATCCATCCCTATGAACTGGCACAATTGCTTAATTAATTTCGAATTATGTGCAATATAATTTCAGGCTCGTTTAACATCTATATATACAAGTTCACAATACACACTAACCATATAATTGTATAATCTCATATATTCGTATTGAAATCGACAGTTGTACAGTTGTAATTTGGATAAGTTTTACAAAGCACCTACTACATAGGCACACAACCCATGAACTTCATGAGTTCATTGTACAGAAGACAAGCCTTACCCTAGCAATAGAAAAGCTAGAAACACATCTGAGCACTCCACACCTTCCATGAGAACTGTACACAGCTTGTCGACGACACCAAGCATGCTGCTTACTTGCTTATTGCACCTTCAGAACTACAAGCCTGAAATCCACGTGCAATCCAATATAAGAATTCTAGTATTCAGCTAGGATCCAATAAGTAGACAGGTGCAGTAAGAATAGATCACCCGTTCTTCTCTACCCACCAGACATCATGCTTTTTCAATCTAATTTGTTGCTTGTGGCATGCCACCTAGTGCACTAATACACTGTTGAAATTGGAACAGATGGATTTAACAAAAAGATCAATTTTTTAAAAGCCATATGGGAGAAAGAACCATAGGTTCACATGTTTATCAAAAATTTGGCCTAACACTATTGACTTTACTTATACATATTAGAACATATTAGAAGAAATGAAACTTTTCATAAGCACCAGAAGTGGCATGCATGGACAATAGTAGGTATAGGCTACAGATGCTTAGTTCAGCCGAGCTGAATAACATAAGACATTAAGAAATTAAAGTAGAAAATATAGCAAGTGAAAAACATTCATATGTGACAGTTATTCATACCTTCCATTGCACATCTGTCATTGACCGCATGTCCTTGCCTCTGGTATACAACAGCTAACAATCAAAATTGATAGAGTTAATTAATGATCTGAAAATCAACAATAGGAAAATGGTGAAGCACAAGAATATAGAAGTGGACGGTGGTGGAGACCGGCGGTGGTGGTGGTGCGGCAGATCTCGGAGAAAACACCCCTGCAACCAATGCCTAGTATGGACTACATGCGCAAATATAGAAGTGAATAACTGATCGTTCCATGTAAAGCAGTAGCGAGCAAACGCGTAAAACACTCCTAGCACTAGCAGTCCCGTTAAAGCATTGCAAGTTGCAATTGTCCGCAAGGAATATTAAAAGCTTTACATATATCTTCACAATTCCAAGAGGCTAGAGGTTTGCAGGAAGTACTACGATACCTAAACCTAATATGATGAGTTGAGAGGTAGCTCTAGTCAACAAATGGATTAGTCAGAAGGAAAGATCTACATTTGTCGATACTCTATATTCTACAATCTTCTCCATTCAAGCAAACGACAAAACATTTACAACGGGCGCGAGGGGGCAGGGGGGGCGCCACAGGGGAGAGAGAGAGGAGGAAGGGAAATAGATTTTCTTTATTGCTTGTTGACCTAAGAGATTATAGACCTCTTATTTTTATAGCCCCGACTAATGGGACTTGTAAACTAAGCAACCTCTCAAAAGGTTTCCTTATAGAATTGGAATACCTTTTTCAAGCAATCCTATTTATTTTCCTAATAAGGATCTTCCTTATAGATTGAATATCCCCTTGCAAACCAAAAAAGTCCTAAGATAATCCTAACCAAACTCTTTTTATTTATTTCCGTATTACTTACCGAAAAAAGCCGTGAAGGGGGAGGAGGTGGCAGCGGCGGCGGCGCGCCTGCCTGCCCCTCGTGGGCCTATCGTTATGGGCCCTATCTCCCGGCATCCGACATCTCCCCTTCTCCGACCGGGCGCCTCACGCTGGATGAATATCCATTCGTGATGCCCGGAGAAGGATATGAGCACCTGCACGATGAGCTCTACCTCAGAAACTAGCTTCCCATGTACGGGGTTCCTCGTGACGATATTGTCCCGGCTGCGTAGAGGTGCGAACTTGAAGAGATAGTGGAGGTTGCCGATGTAGCCGTGGCAGATGTACTGGTGGACAGCGCAGTCCCTATCGTGGTCGCCGTTTGTCGACATGCCTCAAGCAAGAGCTCCCTCGACCCCCACCCTCAAGGTATTGGTGCACCATGTCGCGAGGCGGACTCTCCAGAACAGTGAAGCCGCCTCGCTGGGGGGGGTTGATGAAGAGAGGTAGGAGGTGCCAATGGTGATGTCGCGGCGAGTAGGGGGTGTTGCAGCCGATTCAGCATCGCATCGCATATGAAGAGCCAACCTCGAACATGGATGGAGAGAGCTGATGTGTTCCTCTTTCCGCGTCGTAGCTGATGTGGACGTTGTCGATGGTGAGGAAGAGTCGGTCCATGCCGCCGAGGAAGACGACGCGAGCGTGGTGGCACCGAGGCCATATGCCGCCATAGTATGGCGGTCGGTGTTGCCGCCTGGTCTGCCGCCGCCGGGTGTTCTCGCTGCTCCACACCCGACGACGCGGTGACCGAGCGGCTGCTTGACACTTCAGGGGACACGTGCCGGACTACAAACGCCAGGCTGTGCGCTGTCTTCTTCCCCGTGCACGGTGCTCGACGAGGTGCTCGCCGCGGTCGCCCCGGGCGCCGGTGACCGCCGCTCGCCACCCCACCGCTGCCGTTTTAGTCGCCTTAGTTTCCCTACTAGTTACACCACTCTAAGCTCCACCGTTGCAGCGGTGATTTGTGTTAGTGTGCCCCGCCTCAGCGTGTTCCCGCATCTCGCTAGGGCACTCACGAGGATGTAAACTTAAACTCCTTTTCCTCTTAATGCAGAACGGGCCAAAGTGCCCGGTTTCGAAAAAAAAATTATAGATTCCTTCTAGATACCTTGAAACCCATCAACAAATACAGGAGCCATGCATTTTGTAGAATATACTACACTGCTCCGAGATACATGGTCTCAAAAATTACAAGTGTCATACTAGCAAACCTGCCTGAATGTTGCAACGGGAGTTGCAGTGATGGTGGAACAAACATGGCTACATAGTAAAGCCACGTGTGGGCACAACGGGCTACCATGTACGCCCACTATAACATGGCCAATCTATAGCGTTAGAAAAAGGTTGTTATATGCCGCTATAGCGTCCGGATCATCGGTCGCTATAACTTTGTTGTGACCGATGTATAAATTGCCATAAAGTGGTGTCGCTATAAGTCTATAGCGTCCTATCCGACTATAGCGACCGATAGTAGGACGCAAAAATCTATATCAACCGATGATCTAACACATGTTTTAGTGACCGATGGTCTAACACATGTTTTAGCTGCCGATGATTTGTGCCTATAAAACTTTATAGCGACCAATAATCCATCCCTATGAACTGGCACAATTGCTTAATTAATTTCGAATTATGTGCAATATAATTTCAGGCTCGTTTAACATCTATATATACAAGTTCACAATACACACTAACCATATAATTGTATAATCTCATATATTCGTATTGAAATCGACAGTTGTACAGTTGTAATTTGGATAAGTTTTACAAAGCACCTACTACATAGGCACACAACCCATGAACTTCATGAGTTCATTGTACAGAAGACAAGCCTTACCCTAGCAATAGAAAAGCTAGAAACACATCTGAGCACTCCACACCTTCCATGAGAACTGTACACAGCTTGTCGACGACACCAAGCATGCTGCTTACTTGCTTATTGCACCTTCAGAACTACAAGCCTGAAATCCACGTGCAATCCAATATAAGAATTCTAGTATTCAGCTAGGATCCAATAAGTAGACAGGTGCAGTAAGAATAGATCACCCGTTCTTCTCTACCCACCAGACATCATGCTTTTTCAATCTAATTTGTTGCTTGTGGCATGCCACCTAGTGCACTAATACACTGTTGAAATTGGAACAGATGGATTTAACAAAAGATCAATTTTTTAAAGCCATATGGGAGAAAGAACCATAGGTTCACATGTTTATCAAAATTTGGCCTAACACTATTGACTTTACTTATACATATTAGAACATATTAGAAGAAATGAAACTTTTCATAAGCACCAGAAGTGGCATGCATGGACAATAGTAGGTATAGGCTACAGATGCTTAGTTCAGCCGAGCTGAATAACATAAGACATTAAGAAATTAAAGTAGAAAATATAGCAAGTGAAAAAACATTCATATGTGACAGTTATTCATACCTTCCATTGCACATCTGTCATTGACCGCATGTCCTTGCCTCTGGTATACAACAGCTAACAATCAAAATTGATAGAGTTAATTAATGATCTGAAAATCAACAATAGGAAAATGGTGAAGCACAAGAATATAGAAGTGGACGGTGGTGGAGACCGGCGGTGGTGGTGGTGCGGCAGATCTCGGAGAAAACACCCCTGCAACCAATGCCTAGTATGGACTACATGCGCAAATATAGAAGTGAATAACTGATCGTTCCATGTAAAGCAGTAGCGAGCAAACGCGTAAAACACTCCTAGCACTAGCAGTCCCGTTAAAGCATTGCAAGTTGCAATTGTCCGCAAGGAATATTAAAAGCTTTACATATATCTTCACAATTCCTAGAGGCTAGAGGTTTGCAGGAAGTACTACGATACCTAAACCTAATATGATGAGTTGAGAGGTAGCTCTAGTCAACAAATGGATTAGTCAGAAGGAAAGATCTACATTTGTCGATACTCTATATTCTACAATCTTCTCCATTCAAGCAAACGACAAAACATTTACATAGTAGTAATTGTCTTTGTCCTCGCATGTTCCCCGAGATCGTCACCTGGCATTAAAAAAGATTATTATTGCTGGGTCATAATAGACACATCAAAGAAATAGATTACCATAACAGTCCTTAAATACTAAGAAAAAGGACACCATTCAGTCATCGCAAACATGAACATCAAAATAATACTATTGACATGATAAGTGCATACATTCCTTTCCAAAGTAGTTAGGTGTTGCACTCTATGCAGCTCTAACAAAATGAACAAACTCCAACAAATGCTCAAGGCTTTTCTAGAATACTTAGGTTTTTATTCCCTTCATAAGTTTGTTGTCTAATTTTATAAATTGATGAACTATGGCACAAGCATTATAAACTGCTATTGCACTGTTTCCTATATATTCTACTTATATCTGTTAAACATATAAACTGCTAGAAAATTTGCAGATCAAACACACCATTGAATCTAGTTCAGTAAACACACATTCATCTAAAAGCTTAAGACTTCATACCAGCATGTTTTGATTAACACTTTAAACCAGCAAAATTTTCTTAAATCTTCAAACCAGCAGTAGCAAACCTTAAAAACTACTCCTATCCATCTAATTAAGAGACCAAACTCGAGAAGTGCTAGATTGACAATTTGTTTTTGCAGTCACTTTCTTGAGGGATAATTAGCTTCAAAGAATTTATAAACTCTACAAGTATTTATATCAAACCAATTCATTTGCGCATTTTGCATCACTGCAATTATTATTTTTACATAAATATCATCATAAAAAAGAAAGAATTAAGCTGCAATTTAAAAAGCATTGCTTATTCCTTATAGATAAAACATAATTTATTTAAACTGTAAAAACAGATATAACATATTCGATAAGTCTTTATTTCATTTATTTATTGATGTTTAGTAGCAGCTAAAAGCAAACAATGAAGTTAACTTACCTTCACGCACATAATCATTAGCCATTCCATCAAAGATAGGATATGTTCCTACAGAATAGAAACACCATTGTTAATGAAGGGAAATAAATAAATAAATAAGTACACCATTGTTAGTGACTGGAAACAAATAAATATCTGCAAGTAACATTTTCACAAGTGCAACTTCTACAAATAAATGCTTGGCTAAGTCCTATAGTTGTATCAACCCCAACCATAAACGCAAATGCATAATCTGCAAACTTTAAAAATGCATCCTTCTTGGAATCACTTCTATTTCATCAGATACTTTTACGGCAAGCTTTTTAGTGCAATCCAAACAATTGCGTGTTTGAAATATAGCAACCTGCAAGTTAACTCAATAGGACTTCCCTAATCCTCCCTTCCCGAAAGAACAAACGTGAAATTCTTTTTTCCTTTCTCGCAGGGACCAGGAGATTGATCTGGCCATAAGGGGAATGCTTGGTATAAATAAGCCACTTCTTGGTCTTCGACCCCTAAGTCACTACGAGCCCCCGATCAAGGCAATGGGATGTGGCTATTTATCTATCTCTTGACTCGAAATGGGAGCAGAGCAGGTTTGAAAAAGGATCTTAGAGTGTCTAGGGTTGGGCCAGAGGGATCCCAAAATCGCTAGGCCCGGCGGCCCAGATCCACCTCACAGTGAGCACCACTAACAACAAGGAGATGATGGCGGCATTAGTTGCGAGAGGAGACGAACGATTTTTCAAAGGAGGAGGAGGCATCCTCTTTTTCCATGTAGAGGGCACTTTCTCCTACGTTGATGCAGACTCTCGAGGCCGTCGCCGATGCGAAGGAGGCTGTTGCTGATACCAAGCCATCGCCGCCGCCGACGCGTGGCGATCGTCCGACCGGGATGCCCCCGACGCAGTTCATCGTGGGCCAATAAGAGGCTATGCCGAGGGAGATTGATTCACCCTCTGTCCCGGCAAAGGGAAGCCCTTCAAGTCTACGGATTTGTACAAGGATATGATTGAAGATAGCTCCACTACCAAGGAGGACCTCGAGCGAGAGGCCGCAGATCACAAGTACCGCGAGGACAAATTATCCGTGTGGCGGGATAATGTGCGAAAGCAGTACATGGACAAGGCAATCTTTGCAGTGGATGACGATTATATTGTGGAGAGGCTCGAGATGGAGGAATATTACAGCCAGTCTATGAGAGAAATGCTCTCTGAGCTTAATCTGAATGAGTCCATCTTCGGTTATGAGGGTTTAGTGATCAAGACGAGGACTTCCTCTATTTGATGAGAAGGCTGATTTGGAGCAGTTAGTTAGCAGAGAAGGCTGATTTGGAGCAGTTAGTTAGTATAACGAAAGGGCATGTCTCTTCGTTATGAACAGTTACCTTTCTCCCAACAAGCGTGTCCCTACAGTTGTTCCAATCTCTGTTCCATTTACATTTCACTCCATGTTATCAGCAACGCGAGCGAGTGCGAGGCGAGCAAGGCGATGGCTGGCACGCGTGGGAGCCGAGGATGGCTCCGGCTGCCGGATGCTGCTCTGCTCTGATCGCATGGGAATCAGCTTGCTCTTGCATCTTGCTGTGCTCGCGTGGGAGTGTGACTGTGACTGTCGACGTCACCAATCCATATCCGATTTCACTTTTTTTTATTACTCAAAATCAAAACTCATTTTCCATAAACATAGGGAGGAGGGGTTTCCCAATCCCCCAATCCTCATTTTCCATGAACCAAAAATCACCTAAGGATTCGTTTGGATAAAGGAGTATCGACGTGGTTCGATCCCCAAACCACGTGTGTCGTGGAAGGAAACCCACGTCGGGGTGAGATCCCCGCTCATCCGAAAATTGCATTTGGCTGGCAGAGTATTGCCGTGGTCCGCAGACTGATACACGTCGACACACGGGGCCAGAAAAAATCCCCGGACTCGTGGAACTGGGTACGCTCGCGACTTGTCACCTCGCGTGCGAGCGCCGCTATGCCGCCCGACGGCCTCCTCGCCGGTGCCACTCCCACGGCCTCCTCGCCAGCGCCGCTCCGACCGCTTCCTCGATGGAGCTGCTCCCACCGTCTCCTCGCTGGTGTGGTGACAGGCCCCTCGTGCGCTGCTCGACCCCGACCCAGGCACGCCGCCGCCACCACATCCACGTCAAGCTCGTTATCCTGCCATCCACTCCCCTCCGGCAGCCCTTTGTACAGCTCCGGTGAGCCTCTCCCACCTCTACCCCCATCTCATCTGTTCTATAGAGTTGTTGCTTCACTTCTTTGTTTCAGTAGGGTTTTGATTTTAGATCCGGTGAATCTGGGTGGCCACTTCTCTATTGCAGCAAGGGGCCAGATCATTGGTAAATTCTAGACCTCCTCTTATTTCTTGGGGGCAAACTGTCCTTCGAAGTTGATACAAGTATCCTGTATAGTTTTGAGGTATAAGTGTTTGGTTTTCAGGAGTCCTTTTAAGAATAGCTTAAACATGTTATTCAGGGATCATCATAGCATGCCTGTTGCAAAAAAAAAAAAAAAAAGGCAATACTATTGATGCACATGGACATGGTATTGAAACTGCTGCATCTTTTTCTGTTATGGCGACCATCAAAAACACACGCTTTTTATGTTTTCATTTATGAATTTGTAGTGATGATATGTTTGAGAAAACATTGTCATCAGGTTTGCTCCCTGTCAATTTTTGACAGAAATAACATCTTTTTATTTTGCAGCTATATGCCAGTCACACATTGCATTTTACCTGTTAAGATAGACAAGACCTGATGCCATTTAATCAGTTCATCCAAAATCACTTTTGTTAGGTGAGGAGGGAGGGGCTTGTGCAGAAGACCATAGCTTTGCATCATCTAGTTGGACATAGTTAATTTGGGAGCAGCAAGCTACAGGCTGTGCACTCCCTGGTCTCTTTTGGGAATTTCAAAAAGGCAAGGTTGATCTAGATGCTACTACTGGCTAATTACAGTCCTGATGACAAATGAAAATGAAAACTTTATCATATACTATGTTTACTGGTCTGACTGGTGTTGGACAATAGTGAGTTCAATTTTAGCTCCCACAAGCTTTTCCTATCTCAGGGAAGACATCATGATGTGGGAGAGGAGAAACTTCTATTTATGAGAGCAGCATCTAGTTTAGGGACAGCTCGGTTAGGTGCTTCACATGGGTTTGCAAATATATAAGCACACAAGTGTCGAGGAGTACCTGATAAAGGAGCTAATTTATATTTGCATGTTTAACATCAGTTGCGGCTACTCATTTACCAGCTGCCCAGCTAAAAAGGCCATGCATATATATACATATGAATACCATTCAGTCTTTTGTTGTCATCTCATACTGTATACATATGAATTATTTTTCTAGATAGATTATACTATTTGCTTCACACTCTCAAATTGGTAAGCCTACTGACGATGACATTGACAACAGCTTTTGGGTGGTTAATTAGCTATGTCCGCTACTCTAGTAGTGCAGTTCAGCTTTTGGGTTCTGATAATTTGTGTTCACCGTCACTTTAAGTTTTCAGTCTTGTTCTTATGTTCATTTATGTAAGTGTTAATGCACACTTAGTTGCTAACAAATATGATTGTGTCTTGCTGACAATCATTTGTGCTCACAAATATTTCAGTTTGTCTGCAAGTACAAGAGTTCAATCACAGCCTTTTGTCTTGATCATGCCCTTAATCAAGACATGTACAAGTTGGAGCAAAAAGCTGTGAAAGGTGGTTCTCCAATACCAGAAAGTAGAATTAGCATGTATCAAGACATAAATTTGGTCTTTGTAATGAGCAAACTAGTTTGCAACTTTATATATATGTGTATATGGTCTTTGGAAATTCCACTGTCACAAACCTGATTGATTCCGGGTGACACGTGGCCCGGCGCATCCGGTAGGGATGCCGCGCCGGGCAGCGGCAAGGGCGGCGGGCGCTGGGGCGGCGCGCGGGGGCAGGGGGCGGCGCGCTGGGGGAGAGAGAGAGGAGGAAGGGAAATAGATTTTCTTTATTGCTTGTTGACCTAAGAGATTATAGACCTCTTATTTTTATAGCCCGACTAATGAGACTTGTAAACTAAGCAACCTCTCAAAAGGTTTCCTTATAGAATTGGAATACCTTTTTCAAGCAATCCTATTTATTTTCCTAATAAGGATCTTCCTTATAGATTGGAATATCCCCTTGCAAACCAAAAAGTCCTAAGATAATCCTAACCAAACTCTTTCTTTATTTCCGTATTAATTACCGAAGAAGCCGTGAAGGGGAGGAGGTGGCAGCGGCGGCGGCGCGCTGCCTGCCCCTCGTGGGCCTATCGTTATGGGCCCTATCTCCTGGCATCCGACATCTCCCCCCCTTCTCCGACCGGGCCGCCCTCACGCTGGATGAATGTCCATTCGGTGATGCCTCGAGAAGGATATGAGCACCGCACGATGAGCTCTACACCAGAACTAGCTTCCCATGTACGGGGTTCCTCAGACGATATTGTCCCGGTGCGAGGGTGCGAACTTGAAGAGATAGTGGAGGTTGCCGGCGTAGCCGCGGGCGTATGTACCGGGTGGACAGCGCGGTCCCTACCGTGTCGCCGCTTGTCGACATGCCTCAAGCAAGAGTTTCCCTCGACCCCCACCTCAAGGTATTGGTGCACCATGTCGCGAGGCGGACTCTCCAGAAACGTGAAGCGCTCGTTGGTGGGGGGTTGATGAAGAGAGGTAGGAGGTGCCCATGGTGATGTCGCGGCGAGTAGGGGGTGTTGCAGCCGCAGATCGCATCGCATATGAAGAGCCAACCTCGAACATGGATGGAGAGAGCTGATGTGTTCCTCTTTCGCCGTAGCTGATGTGGACGTTGTCGATGGTGAGGAAGAGTCGGTCCATGCCGCCGAGGAAGACGACGCGAGCGTGGTGGCACCGAGGCCATATGCCGCCATAGTATGGCGGTCGGTGTTGCCGCTGCCGGTGGTGTTGTGTAGGCGCCAGTAGGCGATGTAGTTCGCCCCTGCGAATCCTCCCCGAAGCAAAGCCTCCAAAGAAGTCCGACAGTAGTGGTGAAGAAGCTAGGAGGTAGAAGCGGCTGTCAAAGAGGAGACCGCCCTCCACCGCCCAAGCCGGTGCCGCGGGCGCCTGTGGTGACGCCGAGGGCGATCCGCCGCAGTGCTGGTCCTCCGCTGTCGCTGTCGAAGCCGGACGAAGACACTTGTCGATGTGTCGTAGAGGTCCAAGGCAGTCGCATGCCGTGGACGCCCGCCGCCATTGGAGAGACGCCACCTGGATAAACGCCCACCACCGCCTGGATGTCCACTGCTGACGACACTCGCCGCCGCCGATGACAAATACAGATAGTGTCTTTTGCGTTCTCAAGCGCTCTAGAAAATACTCAACCCACCGCTGTTCTAGGTAGCCTATATTGGTTGAAACACGAACTACAAATACAGAAGGCATTCATTTTGTAGAACACACACCACTTCTCCAGGAAACATGGTCTCGGATAAACAATATGAGCATTCATATCTTAAGACATAAAAAGTATAGTATTTGATGCTATAATTGGAAATGGAAGTGAAATGTGCGCCCCTGGCCCTTTGTGTTTGTAAGAGAGTCCTTGCGCTATAGCATAGATAGATGAAATTGATTATTTAAGGAGACGAGAGTCAAAATATTTTATATATGTGTATTTGAGCATTATGTCGAGGGTAATAAAAATATGACAATGTAAATGAAAAACGTTAACTTTCGAGACAAAACACGATAGAGATGATAAACACTATATTTTTCTTCCCGTTGCAACGCATAGACACTTCTGCCAGTGATGCATAAAAAACTAGAATGGTCGATATATCTACAAGGTCATTATTTTATCTCCCGTTGCATCGCACGGGCACTTTTACTAGTCAAAGAAAAAAGAGCAGAAAAAACGAAAGAGAAAGGCAGTACTATGCAAAGATGCTGCCAGAAAAAAGAAAATCACTTTTTACAATGAATTGAATAAGACTAATCTTGAGTTATTTTACATAACTATAGAACTCCCGTTAACGCACGGGCATATTAGCTAAGAATATAATAATAAGAAACATATAGAAGAAAAGAAAACACGTCTCGGCAGATTTGACTTCCCGACCCCTCTGAATATATATACTGTCACAGTACGCCGCCGCCGCCGCCGCCCCTGCCCTCCTCGCGCGCCGTACGCCGCTGCCCCTCCTGTCGCGGCTGTGACATATACCCTGCCGCATATCTCTCTCTGCGATTGTTTGTAGCTGATTTGAATCTGCTAACGAGAAGTTTTCCTCCGAGATCCTCTTTCCTATATGCAGATCGATCGGCAGGGATCACACACCTACAATGGCATCGTCCCAGCAACCCAGGCCAAGAATAAAGACGGCGTCCTGCATTTGCAGCCCGAAAACGTCTCGGGCGACGCACGCGTTCGAGATCGTTGGGTACAGCAAGCACAAGGGCCTTGGTGCCTACAAGTGTATTCGATCTGCCAACTTCGACGTGGGTGGATATGAATGGTGCATCCGCTTCTACCCCGATGGGGAACTGTATCCAGAATATGTTGGAGTGTATATCGAGCTTCTGAGTAACAACGCAGAGGTGAGAGTGCATTGTGACTTTCGTTTGGTCGACCAGAAAACCAAATCGTCCGTGTCCGTTTCCTGCTGGGCAGCTCCATGGCGGATGAACACGGTGGACAGAAGTAGAATGCACCATAGCTGGGGACATCCAAATTCATGGAAAGGAGCGAGCTGGAATACTCGACGTACCTGCGAGACGATCGCCTTGTGATCGAATGTGATGTCACAGTCTTCAAAGAAGTGGCGACTACTGCCACGATGACAGATCTGTTCATGGAGATGGAGGAGCCCCCATCACCAAACGGACCAAACCTGTCACAGGACCTTGCCAACTGGCTAGACACAAAGGAGGGAGCCGATGTCACTTTCAAGGTCGAAGGAGAGATGTTCACGGCACACGCGCTCGTGCTCGCGATGCGGTCATCTGTCTTCAAGGCGCAGTTCTATGGCCCGTTGAGGGCACAGAGAGACCAGCACATAACTATTGTTCAAGATATGCAGCCTGACGTCTTTAGGGAGCTTCTACACTTCATCTACACCGACTCCATGACTCCAAACATGTCTGATCTTGACGCAGACGAGAAGAAGCAGCTGATTCAGCATTTACTGGTGGCTGCGGATCGGTACGATGTCCAACGGCTCAAGGCTGTCTGTGAGAGAGCTCTTTGTGAGAGCCTTCAGGTCGAGACCGTGGCCGCAATGTTGGCCCTAGCTGATCAACTAAACTGTAGGAAACTGAAGGAGGCCTGCATTGACTTCATCATTTGTTCAGATACGTGGGATGGTGTGGCAGCAAGCCAAGGGTTCGCTAATCTCAAGCGATCCTGTCCTAGTATCATGGTAGATATCTTAGACAGAGCAGTCAAGTCACGAAAAATCTGATGTATATCCCGGCCTTGCTTATTGCCTCATGAATGGTGCTAAATTTTTATCTTTTATCTTTATTTTTTTACTTGAGCTCCATGAGTAGTTCGATGGAGATGAAGTTGTTTTAATGAAACGTTTAGTTAAATGGCTCCTTATGGTAGTTGAAAACTATAAAGTGTACATTCTATTTTATCTTGATTTCTTTTATTTTTCCTTTTCCCTTTTTTATTCTTTCTTTTTATTCTCTCTCTTATTTCTCACCACTCCTTATCGGCTCGGAGTCACGAGGCCTCGTCGTCGCGCAGGAAAACTCCAAGCCTCAACCACGTCGCTATCTCTTTTTATCTCGGAATGAAGAAAACCAACGCAGAGGAAGCTTCAGGCTTGCTTCGATCTCGTTGCGGCGGCGCGCGTGGACAGACCGTGTCCGGTGGAGCAGAGCAGAGGTGGTTGCGCTCGTACAGCCCGACCCAACAAGGCCCGTCTCCCGCCTGGGCCTGGGCTGGGCTGCCAAGCAGTGTGCCAACGGCAGCAGCAGCAGGGGCTAATAGCACCTGGGCCCTGGACCGGTCGGAAGTTGCACGGCCCATGTAGGCAGGCAGACCTAAACGGGAGGGGGATAAAAAAATTTCTCTTTTATTAGTAGGTATATATATAGATATTCTTCTGCGTCCTTTTTTTTTTTTGTTGATAGGCTTCATGGGCCATGGCTTTTTTTTTAAAAAAATTTTGCTTGGTCATCCACGCATAAGGTCCACTCTCTTTTTTAGATAAAATAAGGTCCACTCCCTGCTTTTTCCTTTCTTCTCCTTGACCATCAACACTTAACTCTCTTTGATAAGCTGTGGATTTACGTACCAGCGACCAGGGAACATCAAAATATATCCAATCATTCAGACTAACATGCTAAAGCCCAAGATTTTCGAGCATGACACTTTTTGTTTCTTTTGAAAGGAATGAAGAGAATTACGGAGTATACTCCTATAGTCCTCCTCCACATGCATGCCTTCCTGAACTTTCTTACAGTTACAGATCGCCGCGCTAGCTCTGAATGTTTTTTGCCTGCCCTCCTTCAGCCAACAACACACATGAGTGCCGCACACGTCAGCACGTGTCCTCTTTCGTAGCTTGCACTTGCACCCCAGCTCTCTGTTTTAAGATTACTTGGCTGATATGATCCAACATACTCCCTCTATCATTTTTTATAGGGCGATGAAGATTTCTCAATTTTGATCTTTTGTAGGGCGCCGGTGGTACCCATCTCGTGGAGTCCTAGCAGCGTCCAATCAAAAGCTTTAGCCATTTATTACGGAGGACTATTTTGAGTATAGCGTCCCAATGAAAAACTTTGGTGTTTTCATCGGAGCGTTTGCATGCATGCATTTATTTACCACTGCATGCCTCCCTAGACTTCCTTGGTCTTTGTGAAATCTCTTCACATGCCCTACAAATGATGATGGAGGGAGTACTTCCCAAATTTATTCCGTCGTGTGCATTCACTTGTTATATGTACATAACGTGCTAGGTAATTGTTATATGATTTTATTTCATATTTTTTTCAGGTATAGGATGAGTCAGGATCTTTGCATACACATGATGACTTGTCACATCCCAAGCGGTGGGGCCTGCAGGGGCGGCCCAAGAGGCCCGCAGCCGCAGTGGGGGGGCCTTGGCCCAGGCGTCACCTTGATCTCCCCGCCGGGCCCGCCTTTCCGCGGTTTTTTTCGAAATTACTGCAGGAGTTTGGTTGGGATAATTTAGGACTTTTGGTGTGAAGGAGATATTCTCGATCTATAAGGGAGTCTCTTACTAGAAAAAAAAAAAAGAGATTGCTTGTATAAGATATTGGTTATATAAGTAAGGGGTCTCAGTAATCTCTTAGAGGCAAGGAATAAAGAAATATATTTTCCCCGCCTCTTGCTCTCTTGCCAACGCCCCCTCCCTCACCGCGCATGCCCGCCCCCGCCACCGCCCCCCTAAGCGCCGCCCGCGCCGCGCCGGCGCAAACCGTTAATGTCGCAACCACTTTAGCTCTAGCCGACCAGCACCACCGCAAAGCAAGCTCAAAGATGCTTGCATTCAATTTATCAACTCTTCCATCCTAATAGATGGTCCGATGGCAAGCCAAGGGTATGACCACCAAAAGGGCATGTCCTAATATATTTGTCGACATATGGGAGCACTCAACAAAATCTCGCAGGATGTGCTACTAGATAAAAAGATTTTCCGTGGCGGTCAAAAGAGATTTTTCGGTGGCGGTTTTTTATCACCGCCACAACCGCCACCGACGTAGGGTCACGGAAAATGCTGGATTTTCGTGGCGGTTATATTGCCCGCCATGGATAATAAAAAATTAAAAACAAAAAGCCCAGATCAGGCCCGCCGCCGCTAGGGTTTCGCGCCGCCGCCGCGGGCGGGATTCGAGCCGAGGCCGCCCCCGCCGCCGGATCCGTCGGGGGCGGCGCCACCGCCGGGAGGAGCGGGAGCCACACGCAGCCGGGAAGGGGAAGGCCGAAAGAGCCCGCACGCCTTGCCGGGCCCAGGCCCCTTGGCCGCCGCTGCGCTTGGTCGCCACCGCCCGCAAGGCTGCTCAGTTTTTTGCCGCCCTTTGGTCGCCTTTTTTGGTCCGGCCGCCATGATGTGAGAGGAGAGGGGAGGGGAGGTGAGGACGGGAGAGAGAGAGAGTGGGGCGGGCCGTGAGGGAGGGAATCCAATGAGTTAGGGTTCCCAACTTCTCGCTTTTATAGTATGGCTTTTTATCGGGCTGTTATGGGCTGCTCATTGTAATGTGGGCTGGACGTTTGGGCCTCATTAACCATGGCGGTTTTTTTATAAAAACCGCCATTTTAATCGATTTACCGCGGTAAATCTTAAAAAAAATCGCCACGGTTAATTGAGTGATTTTCCGTGGCGGTTTTTCTTAAAAGCCCGCCACCACGGAAAATGAAATCCAAACACCACACGAGTTCAATCCTGTAGTAGTGTAAGCAGGGCTCAACTTTTGAATCTTCAGTTCCATTAACCTCGAAAGTGAATGTTGCACTGTCGACCTTTAGCTAAATGTGTTGGGTTTATTTTTGAATCTTAAGGTCCATTAACCTTATAACTGAATGTTACACTGTCAACCATTAGGTAAATGTGCTGCAGTGCTGCACTATGGCTCCCAGAATCACCATATTTATTTATGAATCTATTATATACTAGTGAGCTAATATTATAAGAATCTTGATATTCCTGCTACCACAATAAACAATGCATTTACTGGTATAATTATCCTCTTATATGTGCTACATTCGTTTTCCCTTTCCTTATACCAGAACAACATCGTTTAGAGTATGGTGAAACTCGTTGTGAATGATTATGAACCATTAAGAAGAATCACAATATAATATTTGAACTCTGATCCAAACATAGTGCTACTTTATGATCTTCTAAAGTGGCTCAATCTTTTTTGATACAATACAAGAACATCTTTGTTGGAATGAATTTCATGTTTCTTTTAAACATATCATTCTTTTCTTTTTAAATTTATAGGACTTGGAAATCTCAACACTTGGGGGAGTTATAAGAAAAAAATGAGCTATTGGAATCAAGTTTCAAAATAGCTAGCTAGCTAAGACTTTTAGCTGTTGTCCTCGGCAACAGCTTGCGGCAGCTATAAGTACAGCTAAGACATTTAAAAAAGAACCATTGCACAACTACATAAGCTGATAACCACTACTCCCTCCGTTCCAAATTGTAGTTCACTTTGGCTTTTCTAGATTCATTTGATTTACTATGTATCTAGACATAGGGCATAACTAGGTGCATAACAAAAATCAATGTATGTAGAAAAACCAAAGTGAACTATAATTTAAAAACGGAGGGAGTACTAAATAATTCATAAGTTCATATGCAACAGTTCATAGGACTACTAATAACTGATTCATAAGTTCAGAGACTAGAATTCATAGGAGTACAGGTGTACAACACACAGGCCAAAAAAAAAAAAAAAAAATACAGAACTACATATCCATCACCCCATCAGAATTCAAACATCAGTTCCAACTTCCAACTAAACTAGAGTAAAAGTTCCAGCTAAACCATAGAGCTAAAGATAACACAATGGTCATCAGGAGTATAGGTTCATTTCACCGGGTGCACGTGCCACTTCCATATTCTTTTTGTTGATCTTAAGTTTTTTTTTTTCTAAGACCTTTTCAATTTGGTTGTATTGCTATATTTGTGTTTCAGAAATAACGTACCTCATATTTCTCTGTATTGTATATAATGTTAAATAGAATTAATTGTTAGCAGTCGCCTGATGGACTGTTTTCTTATCAGTCACTTTCTGTGGGCTGTTCGTTGTGAGATGAATGGTTCTTGTGTGTTTGCTTCTTTTTTTTAATCCTCTACGTGTTGGCCTCTGCCTGTGGGCATCATCCTCGGCCTGCCTTTGTTTCCCGTCCTTCTCTTGTCACTCTTCTCTGGGTGGTGACTGGTGAGGAACGGAGCACCGAGGTCCAAGTGAGAGTATGAGCCGTGAGGCGAGCCGCGATGACGTGCGAGTCCGGTGCATCCTGCGGGCTAAACCCCTAGCCAGGAGCCGGCCCACCGCCTGCTGCTACGCTATGGGGCCTGCGCGCTGCTCCGTTCGCCTGTGTCTCGCCAGGCGCACACGCCGCCGACTCGTCAGATTCGATATCTGGTGAGATGGGGAACGGCCCCATGCTGCGCCCGGTGCCGCGGAGGTGATGAGTTTGTTAGCAGTGAGCTGTTACTGCGTCGGCGGCGTTCTGTCGCGTGGTGTTTCTGTTGTCGACTACTGCGTGGGAGACGGGAAGTACCACTTAATTCTGCTAATTTTGCTGTCTCGTTGGCGTGCTATAGTGTGCTTGGGTGGCTGCAAATTGGTTGCTTTTCTCGCGCTCGTGGGGAGAGTTTTATGGGGTGGGGATTTGGCTGGTGTGCTTTGATTGGTTGTTGTGTGGACCAGATTGTCAAGTAACTGGCTTTTTCTTGTTTTGATTCCCTTCTTCATTTCATTGCTATATAAGTGTCGGTACTGCACTTTGTACAGTGATTGAAATTATTTAGACTCGTAGTGGAGTGCCATGACTAGGATCCAGTGCACCCATGTAACCTCTTTAATCTTATCACTTTACTTTTAATCGTTGTGTCAAACTATTCTGAGCTTGTGTTTACCTTTGTTAATTTTGATGTTTCAAATATCTTTTTTAAAATTTTGTCATCAGCAATTAGAAGCCAATAGCTATCAAAGTTATTCTCACCTTCATGGTCAAAACCATGTGAATAAGAATTTTCCAACAAATCTCAAATGACAAAATAAATTGCATTTCTCATTTATCATAACTGGACGCATTTTTTAGGTGATCCCAAGATGCAGGAGTTGTTTTATGCATATTGGTATACTATACTGAAATGGTCAGTTTATATATTTATTTATTCCTTGGTACCTTGTGCTAAGGGAAGACCAGTGAGATGCCAAATTTAGTTATTTCATTCAGTTTTAACTTTGTAGTGTTTATAGTCATTGCCTAGTTTAGTCAATTTTGTTTTTCAAACGCAAATAAACTATCCTCTTGGTTATCGGCAGGTTTCTTTCTCAGGCCGAAGTGCTTGGTCGGCAAGTGTGCTTACATTGTTTAATTTCAGCTTGTGCTTTATTTTCCCCAGGACAACCAAAAGGTGTATGTGTTTCACCAGGTGCATGGTTCCCTGCCACCTGGTTCATTTAGGAATTTTTTTGTGCTTGTCTGGTCCGCTGTTGCAGCCGTCACCAGGTCGGCGCTTGACGGAGCCAAGCAGCGCCTGTAGCTTTGCTCGAGCCAGCAGATGTGCAAGGGACATCCATTGACTGCTCCCATTTTATTTCCTTCGCCTTTCCTAGCTTAGCTTATTTGATTGAGTTCTGGGGTGGGGATTTGTGGGAAAAGGATGAATTAGCATGCCTTTGTTTTTTTTTTTTTTTTTTTTTTTGGTAACTCAGGTTGGAGTTCAGTGCTGAACAGTGTGCCTGATGAGTGGTAAAGATTGTTTGATACGTGTGGTGTGGCTTATATAACAATGCTTGCTGAACTGTGGATGTCTGAGATTATGCAAACCTGACAATATAGGTTTGTTTGAATCAGCTTACTCCCTATTGGCTTTAGCGATGTTTACAATTTTCTGCTATGGTCTATGTGCTACCAAGTTGGGTTGGCGCTACACAGCTGGAATGAGCTGCTAACCAATTAACTGATTGCGATCTCTGTGCCACTTGATGTCTTTGTTATGTAGTATAAATTTGTCAATCTTATCTCATTGTATTTCCGAGTATAAATTTAGTGATTATTCTGCACTCAAAGAAGAGCAAGGATGAAATCTTGTCTCACTATCTTTCCGATTATGAATTTATAAAATATTCGATAGTATTCAATCTCTGCTTGATTGCTTGTGTATCTGGAGAGCAATTTTTATTTGGATTAACACTGCTATTCATAGGCTGGTTGCCTAAATTGTTCACCGAATATTCAGTTCTCTCAGATTTTGCTGTAGGTAATTCCATGGTAGCTAGTGAGCCTTTTCCTGGTAGTTTTAGTTCGCTGCAGCCTTTGTGCCTTTGCTTATGCAATAAGTAGCAATTTGCATTTTTTCAGTGTAGAAGTTTCAGAAATGTTTTGTTTGCATTACATTTGCCCTTTTCAACTTTTAATGGATTTGAAGTTTCCCTGGAGAAAAACTTTCTTGCGTACCTAACTAATTTGTTGACTGTCCATAGCTCCAAAAGTTATTCTGTTTGTGACTAGTTTTTTTCTCCCTCAACATGACAAAATAGCAAGTAACCAAGAACTTCTTTTGCTCAGTCGCTTACCGTGGGGTCATGAGTTTGGAGGGAACAAAGATTGAAGCCACAGGGAAAGAAGCAACTCTGACTATCCTTTTGGGTCTCTCTGTTGGAATGGATCACTAATGATGTGGTGCACCTGTGTTTCGAACTTCGTGTCAATCAATCTGTTTTGGTCATGTTAAATTTGCTTGCAAGGTCGAGCTGTTTGGTGTTTTGATCTTCAGTAGCAGTTTTTGTATCTCTGTTGGCCAACACTAGCAGTTAATATTTTTTCTGTGTCAGTTGATTTAATCCTAGGAACAACTTGCCTTCAGTTTGCCTGTCTATGTGCTGTTAATATAGTTATATAGATCTCGCAGTCAGCAAAATCTCGCAGCATGTGCTAAGCAGGGCTCAACTTGGGTTAATTTTTGAATCTTCAGTTCTAGTAACCTCGTAAGTGAATGTTGCACTGTCGACCTTTAGCTAAATGTGCTGCAGTGCTGCACTATGCATGGCTCCCAGAATTACCTTATATATGAATCTGTTATATACTAGTGAACTAATATTCTATGAATCTTGATATTCTTGCTACCACAATAAACAATGCATTTACTGGTATAATTATCCGCTTATATGTGCTGGATTTGTTTTCCCTTTCTCCTTATACCAAAGAGCAACGTTGTTTAGAGTATGGTGAAACTCAATGTGCATGATTATAAACCATTAAGAAGAATAACAATATAGTATTTGAATTCTGATCTGAATATTATGCTAATTTATGATCTTCTAAATTGGCTCGATCTTTTTTTTTTTTTTTGCTACAATACAAGAACATCTTTGTTGGGATGAGCATGTTTGTTTTAAACATATCGTTTCTTTTTAAAAATTTCTAGGAACGGGAAATTCTGAACGCGCAGGCCTCTGCAACGATGCTCTACTCCCACGGCAATGCCGCCGACCTCGGCCAGATGTACGGGGGTCCTTGTCGATCTCAATAGCTGCCTCAGCGTCAACCTCTTCGGTATATCTCGTATACGCCGCAGGATCTGCTCCGCCAGCCCTGGGACGTCGCCCGTCCGCGACGACGCGCCGTTCCCAACCGCCGCCGTCGCGTCGGCTTCCGTGGGCAGCGGGACCCCACCGTCGCCTCGACGATTCGCAGGGTGTCCGGGTTGCACGCCGGCTGGAAGACCTCGCGCGCCTGCGCTGCGCGCCTCCGATCCGGGGCGTGTCATGGGCGCCCTACCCCCGCCCTCTCCGGATCCGGCTTTCCCATGGCTGGAGTGGCGGTGCGCTGGGACCAGATCCGGGGGCCTGCATGTCATCGCCTCCCTTGACTGCCGGAGATGGTGCTGCCATAGTATGCAAGATCATCGGGCGAAAGTTGCAACGATGACGCCCTATGGACGTCATGTTCTTTCCTGAAGGCGTTGCGCGAGGTGTTCTTACATTGCAATGGCAGCCGTTCCTCACGCATTCTAACAAAGTGAGCAACGACATGCTTTTCTATTGACGACAATATTTGGCGTCCACGATGCACCTCGGTGCCCCGACAATGCACATAGTCGACGAATCGAAGACAATTCGGGGTCTTCCTCCCGCACAAAAGATCGATGGTGGCTATTCGAACGCCACCGATACATCAAGGAGGAGGGGCAACGGTGAGGGCACACGATTTCAAGTGCGGGCCGATTTGCCAGCTACAGTGGGGGCTGTCTCTATCCAATGAGTTTATTTCAAGTTTATTTTGGTGCACGTTGTTCAAGGCATGGTGGCTGATTCGAAGACCGCCATGAAGCGACATCGATATCTTTAGCACTGTCTTGAGTAGTAAACTCAATTCTTTTTTGGATGTAGTACATCTTTAGTACATTTATCTTCATGTACTAAAGTCTTTTATTCTTAGTTTTTGTAATACGTTTGGTTGTGTGTGGTCAAGCACTGTGTATTACAGAGTAGAGGCCGGAATGTTAATTCCTTTATTAAAAAAAAAAATCAGGAGTATGGGATACCAAATTATTTCTACCCATCAAACTTGACATGGGAGAGACTTATCAGATTCAAATTAAAGAACTCACTAAAGTCTCCGCATCTGCAGGATCTTTGAGTCGGGTGATGGATTCCGCTTTTGATGTTGATTTTTATTCCCGTCCAGCTCCATGTTGTGGAAATTGTTCTTTGATTTCATCGGGTGCACGTGTCTCTTCCATATTCTTTTGTTGATCTTGAGTTTTTCTAAGACCTTTTCAATTAGGATGTATTGCTATATTTGCGTTTGAGAAATTCCATACCTCATATTTCTTTGTATTGTATATAATGTTAAAAAATGGCAAGTTGGACCACGTTACCCTAAAATCTTGGCTACGCTACTGACAAGGTGGTCCTGAAAAATAGAAGACTTCCAAATAACAGTAAGCAGCCCACCAGAAGCACTATATATTGTTTAGTTTCTTGGAGGTATAGAAACTCAGACGTCTCTAGGATGGAAAGCAAATATTTCAGATATAAGCATGATATCAAAGTTTCTGCGTTTAGTTTCTTGGAGGCATACAATGTCACAAAAGCTTTAAGAGACTCTATCTTGAACAACATTCTACTTTTTTCAGACTTAATACCTCTGACATTCCAACATAATACATGGGGTCCTAGTATTCATTGTAGAAACAAGACCGAGAGATGGAAGGGACTCTTAGCTCACAAAGCTTAGGAGTCATCAGGCTGACCACTTAATTAGTTGTACGCTAGCTTGAAGGAGGGAGTACGTACTAGCTGAAGGTCGTGATTTGAAAACTACAAGAATGGCAAAAGAAAAATAACACACTACAAGCAGAATATTGCATGAGAATAACAACAAATTGATTCTTGGATAATGCGTAGGATCTGGTGGTGCTATGTACATTTGGTTTGCAGCTCTCCCCTGCTACCATACTTGAGGCCAAGCAAGGTGACACGAACCTTGGTGCCATCAACACAGACATTTTTCGCGGCATGGGAAATGCTCGACGAGGTAGTACCTGCTATCACTGTTGTATGTAACAGTGGTGGTGCCCTTGATCCTCGACCAGCCGTCATCATGACGGTCATGGTCCTTCGGGTTATAGCGGCACAACTTCTCCATGACCATCGTGCACTCCGGTGGTTGTCGTGTGCTGGGAGGGGACTGGGCACAAGCAAATGCAGCCATCCTCCTCGGCGTTGAGCCCAACCAACGTTGGGCTCGGTTTCATAGTAGGCATTGCCATTGAAGGGCAGCACCTAGTCGCCAAGCTTCTTGCACTCCCCCATTGCCGGTGTCGAAGCAATACGTCAGCTTGGATACGGTGGACATGATGATGCTACTGGCGGCAGAGGATTTCTTGGCGCGATTCCTAGGGATCTTATGGGATGTTCTTTCTGATGTGATTGGATCGGTTGGATATATAGAGGGAGCGAGGCGGCCAATCTTCCGTGCCGACCAGGTTGGCGCCGGCTTCGTGCCGACCAGGCTTAACAGGCCGCAGCCCACCGCCTGCTACAGGCCCTCCCTGGACGACGGCGACACGAGGGCGCCGCCAACGACGCCGCGGACGACGACAACGACGCCAGCGAGCGTTCGGGAAGTTATTGTCCAGCGTTCCCCCCCCCCTCTATTCCGACCCGGCTGTAGAATCCGCAGCCGCGGCCTGGCCGCGACCGCCGACACGGGCGGTGGCCGACGGTTCGCCGGCGGTGAGCTCGATATATATAGGACTCCTAAAATTATTGCCTGCATATTTCTCAAAATCGGATTCCAAAGTGCGCCTTTGGCCATTGGCTTCTAAATGAGTTCCACATATTCTATATCAAGAGAATGGCCTCTAAGCTTAAATTAAGTGGTTAGGAGTACTACGCATCAATATATACCGTCAGAATCATAAC
The DNA here is from genome assembly GCA_015847255.1 of Hyparrhenia diplandra. Taxonomy (NCBI): domain Eukaryota; kingdom Viridiplantae; phylum Streptophyta; class Magnoliopsida; order Poales; family Poaceae; genus Hyparrhenia; species Hyparrhenia diplandra. Next base: position 88,360 of record JADLZK010004662.1, on the reverse strand, counting down.
TTCTGGTTGGTCTTTGTGAGCTGTAGAGTGCATGTATATATAGCCTCTATCAGTCATATTTCTTCTCTGGACATATAAACAAAAACAACTCTATGTGCCCCATCTCTTCCACATTTGCTAACATACAAACAATTTGTTGCATTGGTATAGTATTTCTAGTATTGAAAGCGTATACTCATAAAGGCCTGTATAATGGGGATGGGATGCATCTGGAGTTCCAGCTCTAGAAGGACAGAGCATATTAGAGAATAGAACATATTTGTGGCGTGACAACCAGTAATGGAGCATGGCGCTCCAGAAAGCGAGAGGGCAAGATAAGTTCCTGAGGTGCTGCCAGCTGTTCTCAAATGGCTAATGTTGTGTTGTGTCAGCGATTCGGCGTGGAGTTCCAATTTTGCTGTTACAAAGGTAGCGTTCGACCATGTCTGATGCCATCAACTCCATCGAAGGCATTCAAAAACTCTAGTACGTGCTGGCACCGCACTCTGCACCGACTGATCCTGCATGGATTTGCATCAAGAAAATGCCATCTTGGGACACATGAGCTGCTGGGTAGCTGCTGGCAACAAAACGTGTGATGTATTTTGTAGGATATTTGTGTAGTTTTTTATCAAGATATTTCTGCGTAGTTGATGGTGTGCTGTATGAGACTTATGGATGGAGAAATGGATAAAGGTAGTACGAACACTTCTGGACAAGGCCTGGTTATTATAAGCAATAGCTGATTCTTCTGGGAGGTTTCATAAAAATAATAAAAGATCATCATTTTTACAAGGAAATGCGTTAATTAATTACTCAAAAACAATATTACTGAAAAAAGTATTATGGTACTAGAGTTCAAGGGCGCCGCACCCCGGCCTTTTTGTATTAATTTCAAATATACCAACACCAACGTTAAGCATTCATACATCATCCAAGTTCTAGAAAAAGACCCAGTCCAGATCATTACAGCAATGAAAACACCACTGCCAAGCAGGAAGAACTACAGACTGAAAAAGGGTTATGCATTTCATTTATTAACGTGTACAGGTGTTATTTTTCTCATTTTCACCGAACTCATATCTCGCAGCTCACGCACAACATCCAACGCAAGGTGTCATCAGACCATGAACAACATTCACACCTGGAAAACTTCCTAGTTATCGTGTAAAGGTAAACAACCCGTAGTAAGGAACTATATATCCATAATAGATGTTGACAATTTCTTGCACATATCCATCAGAAAGCTCGAAAACTTTATGGCTATGCAAACAGACTGGCCAAGCAATGGCCAAACACAACTGCAGCGTGTCTGATTCCGGTGAGTGCCAATCTACTGGCCTAACCATTCTTAGCCACTGCAGGTTGGTACGACACGTCTTTGGTCTCAATCTAATTCTAATTTGCCGCAGCTGAAACTCCAGATGCATCCCACTCCCACGATGACTGTATGCATTTGCAATTTCGCAACCACTAGTCCTCGAGACACATAGCTGGTTGTCTTACTGAATGATGCAACACAGTTGAAGCACAGAGACACTATTTATATTGCAGCATGGAAGCAGGAGGGCCACAAAAGCGCTTTGGCTCGCATAAGTATTTTGATCACAAAATTAAAAGCAATATCTATTTTAGATGGTACATGTATGCATAAAGGCTAACCAATAAGCAGACATACATGTATATCCCGTGTTAATTGCAAGACGTTGTCAGTATTGACTTCCACAACAATATGGTTCCAGAATATCACACGATTCCTTTTTTCTAATTACATGTACTCGGGTGTCCAGTAGCGTTAGTGCGACAATTAAAGTTTGTCAGCCTAGCTAGCGTGGTGAGCATTGCAATAGGTAAGATTTTAATGTAGGGTGGTCCGATTCAATAACAAAATTTATTATTTTTTTCTAGTGTTAAGCATTGTGATTATGACAATGCCAGGCGTTTGGTGCCATTGACTGTGTAGTATGTAAGAGCCGCTTATAAAGTCAATTTATTTGGTGAGTCATGCACGAGTGAAAAACAATAAATTACTTCCTCCTCTTTCTACATCGATGGTATATAAAATGGTGGGCAATCTGATGTCCACTCCAAGCATTATATATAGCACTCTAATATATCATCTGTATAGTGGAAGTTCTACATCATCAGAGCAATGTTAGAGAGGTGTTCAACGAATAGCATCTAGAGAACAAAAGATAGGAAAGGGAGGCTTTAGGAAGTTATAGTTTGCATCTGTCTGTTTGGTTGGTTAAGCCACACATGACAACGTTGGCTTTGCCACTCTACCCTGAATTGTGGGCATGGAAGATGGACCTAGCACTTGCATTTTCCATGTTGGTTAGGGATCTAGAGGTACCAATTCCTTTTTGTCCTCCATTCTTGCCGCAACTCAATGTATTCCTGTTGGGATGAAAAAAGACTTAATTCCAAGGAATCAAAGCAGAATGAACAATTTGAATATAATTCTGGTGCCGCAAAACAACACACCTTGATGCTTTGGACACACAGCCGCCTTTGCCAAAAGAAAATTATTGTATAGTATAAACTACTGACTACTCAGAATCATCATCACAACTGGGTCTGGAGGCTGGCCACCATTGGTTTTTCACACTTATTGGTGACATTGGACAATGATACCTAGTCGAGGTTATGAGTCTCAGTGGTGGTTAAGGGTGCAGTGCAAAGGGGTAACCTTTAGGTGCACCTCCAAACCTCTTTAGTTCAAATATTTGCACTACAACTTTAAAAATTTGGAGAACTAATACAAATACTTGTACTAAAAAGGTTTGGAGGTGCACCTAGTTGTTCCAATTTGAACCCCCTAGTGGTGGTAAGTTAGTATATCACCACAGACATAACATATGGGGCTGATAAGTTGATATCACCTTGAGCTTTAAACACCCAGAGGTGAAAATAAATATAAGAAAATATCACCAGTACCAAGGGGGGCCATGCTAGCGCAATGAGGGCAACCGTTATTTCCTCTCCTTTAGCCCGTCGTGGTCGTGGTGCCTAGCCTTGCACCTCCTCGTGCCACCACACATCACTGGCATTGCCACTCGATCTGAGATATAGTGGAGGAGATTTGAGAGATGAGACGGAGAGCAAATGAGGAGCGATCACTTCATGATGTTTGTCTCCATCAGCCTGCATGCCAGTTATGCCTACTGGGGGGAAGGGAGGAAGCCGGTTTCTGCTTATTGAGGGAGGGAGAAAGATGGGAGATAATGGTGCCATGCATTGATGCAACTATGCGCTCTATGTTACAGCCATTCACGGAGTGCCATGTGGGCACATGGGATGGGCCCCGCCTATCATCCACGACGAGCAAACACATCACAGACAGGCTTTAGAGTGAGAAAGAGAGTGGTGTGCACGTGGACAGGATGCTGCCTTTAATAAGAAGACAAATTTTGTTGTACACTAGAAAAAACTGTAATTGGCTAGAGCACATCGCAAATGGCGTCATATATGTTGGGTCTAGCACAATTAGATACTTCATATATTTTCACCTCTGCATTGCTTCACCCATAATTAAGGGAAAGCAATAAAATGATAATAGTAGTTTGAAGCTCAGCTTTTTCCACAATGATTCAGTATATTCTGAGCTACCTAACTACTTGAACAACTTGAAATACAAGTGTTCATATACAACAAAGATGACACTGTGAGAGTGCTTAAAAAGTTGGTATTGAGCTATTGTTCAAGCTAGTTTCTGTAGCATTTCTGGAGTGACAACATTATACAATACTCTCAAACAATAAAAATGGTTGGTGGTGAAACAATTAGGATAGCCAAAGAGCATTTATGTCCTGTGTTCCGCATCTATGATGATATATATAAACATAGACGATTCCCTCTATCCTAATACGATGTATAGATCAACATCATGCAATCAAGATGTTTCAACAGATTCATATTTGCAGTAGAAAACTGCATGCAAACCGTCCTAAATGATTGGGCATGGGATGTACCAGGAATTCCAGCTATAGCTACACATCTCATGCATCAGAATGGAACAAACTTTGAGGTGTAGCGACCTGCAACGGAGCCTCTCATGCAAAAAGCAAAGGCAGAGAGCAGCAGAACTCTTCACCACAGTGAGACACCACAATGCAACTGTGCCATGCTGGTGTCCACAGCCCCCAGTTGATATGCTTGTCTAGTGCCTGGTTGGATGTTGTGACAGCACCCAAATAGGTTCGTCCAGCATTTCAAGAGTGGTTAATTAGCTTTACCCCCAAGAATTTACTTAGCTTCTGCAGCACGATGTTAAAGTTTTTACTTATTTGTGCAGCAGACATATCTGGCTAATATTACTTACGTGATAAAAAAAAAATTCTTCTCCTGTTTTAGGCAGTTAGGAATATCTTTTATTTGGTGGCGGGTGAAACAAACCTTGCCACTTTGGCGGTGATACTGTAATTTATAGACACATTAGTCGTTATCAGGGAAAAGTTATAATTCTGGCCCATGTATATGGCAGTTCTTTTTTTCGTGATGACGCCTTGGCATATATTTCATTAAGCGGAAGGGAGTTTTGTTACGACAAGAGGGGAAACGGTAGTCGCATGATTACGAACCCCCGTGAACATACAACGACAAACAAATACCAAGAAATGAGGGTGGGGGCCCCCTCTAACTAACAACCCCGAACTGAACTTATTACAACCAAGAGAAATCCATACCTTGGTAGCTAGCAACGATAACAGCGGCAAAGCATCCGCTAGACTTCAGGCGACAAAGCATCCGTCCACAACAACCTCAGTAGCAAAGCAATTGTTGGAAAGACGACGATCACTTCAGCGGCAAAGCATCCGCTGGAGACCTTGACCGCGACCTTAGTGCCACGCACACACACCGAAAACGTAGGCTCGTGGCGGCCGTGACCTCGGCGGCACACGCCTACCGGAAACACGGCTCGTAACGACCGAGACCTTGGCAGCACGTGCACACCGGAAATGCAAGATCGTAAAAAGAACATGGTGGAAAAGCATCCGCCCAAGCAATGAAGAGCACTTCGGCAAAAGCATCCGCCGAAAATGACAACCACTAGGGCTACAAAACACTAGCTAGATACACCGGGTGAGGAAAAAAACATGAAGTGCAAACAGGAAAACGGGACGACCAAAACTGACCAAAAAGGGAGCGACAGGGCCGTGAGGCTACGGCAATGCTCAAGTGTTGCCTTACGGAAGGAGATGGATGTCCGAGAACGCCGACAACGAAAATAGAGCGCCCGAGGTCTTTTGACCTAGCTTGTGAGACAACCAGCCTCCCACGACGAGCTGCGACGATCCGAGTCTAGTGCTTTGCACCACTCGGTGTCACGGTCGGCGGAGACGTCGTCTCGCCGGGTGGAGGAGCGGGCTGTGACACCACAGCCGTCGGCGGCGGCGGCGCGCCGAGGGGGCCGGCGGTTCACACGATCCATCGCCAACGGCGGCGAGAATCGCTACGAGGCACGCGCAGCGGCATGGGCGGCGTTCCCTGCATTACCCGCTCCCGGGCGGAGCGGACGACAGCCTGGTGCAGCGGACCGTGGTGGCGGCGGCTGTCACGTATTACAATAAGGCGTATCCCTATCTTGGGCCGAAAGTCGGCACTTGTCGTGCGGCGCATCTGGGCTTGGCCCAATAACCTGTAAATACTATATGTTGCTGTGTGGGTGCTCGAGCGGATCGGCAACGAAGAAAAAACTAATTTCTCCTTCTATCGTCTCCCTCCTCCCGTGCTCTGCTCTCTCGAGACGACGCCGTCGATCTCACCGCCGTGCGCGTATGCCGGCAACCCCTCTACCTACCTAGTATCGTGACATCTTGTATCAGACGCGAGTCAACCATCCGCGCAAGCCATTCCATCTTCCCTCGCCTAATCCATACATCGCCAGCCGCCGCAACCTCGCCGCCGCCAGTTCAATTTCCGCCGCCGTTCACCACGAGATCGGGCTCCTATCCACCTCCACCAACCACCCCAACCTTCGAACCAGTACCACTGGCTCCCAAACCAACTCTCATGGTGAGAATGGTTCAGGCGGAAGTCACTTTGGCGTCACTCGTCGAACAACTAAAGACCATGCTCACCCTGATCGAGAAAGCTGGTGAATCATCCACGGCCCTCGACAAGGACGTGAAGGATCTCACATCGCGTGTGGAGAAGATGGAGGCACATCTGCCTTGACCTCCACCGACGGCCCCTACGCGCGAGGAAGGGGGGGCGGGCCATTGCCCGGCGTGGATCCATCAACTCGGGGGGTTGGTACAAGGGTTCATTCCAAACCCACCACCCCTAACCAATGGTCGATATATCGCTCACCCACATCCAATTATCCTAGATTTGAATGAACCCAATCCCGGCTACATGAACCCAAACCATCGGTACCCGGCGTAGTCGGTATCATGGGTATCGGGAGGTTAGATTGCCCTAAGGACACTTTTCCCAAGTTCGATGGTTCGAACCCAAAGGCTTGGAAGGAAAAGTGTGAGAAATACTTCCGTATGTACCATGTTCCTTACCATGTTTGGTCGAGTTTGCTACCATTCACTTTCGTGGTGGGGGGTGAGTTATGGCTCCAAACCTATGAAGCACAACACCCAATTAGCTCTTGGCCTAAACTGTGTGTAGCTGTAGAGTCTAAGTTTGGTAAGGATCTGTATGTCAATAGCATGAATGATCTGTTGCATATTAGCCAAACTTCTAATGCGCAGGAATATCATGCTAGATTCCAAACATTCATGCATCAAGTCCTAGTGCATAACAGGAGTCTAGATGATACCTTCTTTGTTACCAAATTCATTCAAGGACTTAAACCCGATATTCGAGCTGCTCTTGTATTGCACAAACCAAGAATAGTTGATGTTGCGTTATCCTTGGCACTTATGCAGGAACAAGTGCTGGACTCCCAACCCAAGCCATTTTTCAAGAGGCCTGGCAGAGAATTCAACAAATTTCAAGGCAAAGGTCCACCTAATCCTGAGCCAGGCATTATGGGTCCAATACCTCAATAGACTGCAGCTGTGAAGCCACAATGGGATGACAAAGTTGCAGCTCTTCGCTCTCAAAGAAGAGCTCAAGGCCTCTGTATGAAGTTTGGTGAAAAATGGAACCGCCTCCACAAGTGCCCTGACAAGATATCATTGCAGGCATTGGAGGAAATGTGGAGTGCTATGCAACCAGAAGGTTATGTTGAAGAGGATCAAACTGCCTCCTCTGATGATGATGACAGTGATGAGCAGGTGTTTAAGCTGTCTAGCTCTGCTTCTGAAGGTATTCAAGGCAGAAAAACAATCAAGCTCCATGGGATGGTTGGTGCCCAAGAAATTCTCATCCTAATTGATTCAGGCAGTTCTTGCACATTTATCGCGTGAGCATATAACAAAAGCAATTGAGTTGTGTGACAACTCTTTGCTCGAGATATATCAGAATCGTGGCTAATGGCCGAAAACTAAACGATCGATGAAGAGGTCAAGGATTTCACTTGGCTTACTCATGGTCACCAATTCAAGATGAATGCTAGGGTGCTGGACATACCTCACTATGATTTGGTACTCAGCATGGCCTGGTTGGAACTACACAGTCCTATGTGGATACATTGGAGAAGGAAAGTGTTGAGGTTCAGCTACAATGGCCAAAGAGTGTCACTCAGAGGCACTAAAGATATGTTGAGCACATGCCCACAGATAAAGCATCAGAAGCTCAAAGGCCTCATCAAGAAGGGTGGTGTGTCTCATCTGATTCAGTTGTGCTTAGTAAACCAAGATTCTGCCAATTCTGACATTCCTCCTGAGATACAAGACTTAATTGACAGTAAAGCTAATCTATTCCAAGCACCAACTACTTTACCACCAACTAGAGAATTTGATCATCACATCCCTTTAATTCCTAGAGTTAAACCAGTCAACATGAAGCTTTATAGGTACTCTCTAGCTCAGAAAGATGAGATAGAGAGACAAATCAAGGAAATGCTGGCTAATGGCATTATTCAACAGAGTCACAGTCCTTTCTCATCTCCAGTGATATTGGTTAAAAAGAAAGATGGAACATGGCATTTCTGTGTGGATTACAGGCAATTGAACAACCACACAGTGAAAAACAAGTACCCCCTTCCTGTTGAGGATGAGCTGTTAGATGAGTTACATGGAGCAACATACTTCACCAAATTGGACATGAGATCTAGATATCACCAGATCAGATTGAAGCTGGAAGATGAACCTAAAACAACCTTCAAAACCCATCATGGACATTGGGAATTCAATGTGATGCCATTTGGACTAATAAATGCCCCAACATCCTTTCAAGCCCTAATGAACACCGTGTTCCAACCACTCTTGAGGAAATGTGTACTAGTATTTGTGGATGACATTCTGATATACAACAAAACATAGGAGGAGCATCTGAACACCGAAACAAGTGTTTGACATCTTGGAACACCACCAACTCTATTTGAAGAAATCCAAATGCACTTTTGCATAGGCTTCCTTAGAATATCTGGGTCACATCATTAGTGCCCAGGGAGTTGGCATGACCCGGCCAAAAAACAGAAGCTATTGGTCAATGGTCACCACCTAAGGATGTCAAGCAACTCGGGGAGTTTTACGGGGTTAGCCGGGTTACTAGGGAAATTTATCGAAATTATGGCTCCATTAGTAGACCACTCACAGATTTGCTTAAGAAACACACCATATATCACTAGAATGCAGATCTCCAACTGAGCTTCGACACATTGAAACAAGCACTAGTATCTGCACCAGTACTGGCATTACCTGACTTCTCAAAGGGTTTCACTATTGAGACCGATGCCTCATGTCACGGGAATTGGGGCTGTCTGTCACGGGGAGGCCATCCAATAGCTTACATCGAGTAAAAGCTTTAGGGAAGAAGTCACAAGCAATGTCAACATATGAAAAGGAATGCATGGCCCTCATTCTAGCAGTCACCAAATGGAAGCTTTATCTTCAACATAGAGAATTCACAATCCTCACAGACCATCATAGCCTCATCCATCTGGGTGATCAGAAGCTAATGGAAGGTCTACAACACAAGGCTTTTGTGAAAATACTGGGTCTTTAGTACAAAATTCAATACAAAAAGGGTTTAGACAACAAAGCTGCTGATGCTTTGTCTAGACAGCCAGAATCTTACCACCTGTCAGCTATATCTGCACCCATTCCAAAATGGTTACAAACTGTGGTGGAAGGTTATCAACAAGATGAAGACACTAAAAAGCTCTTGACTGAACTAGCTTTGATAGGCAAGAATGACAAAGGCTTCACACTACATGATGGTCTCATCAGGTACAAAGGTAGAATTTGGCTTGGTAATCATGTGGAGGCTGAACAAGCAATTCTCTTAGCCCTTCATTCCAGTGGACTGGGTGAACACAGTGGGGTTACTGCAACCTATCAAAAAGTGAAAGCTCTGTTTGCTTGGCCACAACTGAAGCAATCAGAATAAAGATATGTCAATGCCTTGTCAAGTTTGTGCTCAAGCAAAATCTGAACACCGTAAGTTACCGGGCCTCATGGAACCTCTTGAGGGCCTCCCAAAATCCCATGTCTTTTCATTGACACTATCTTTTGACACTATCAGTCATTGATAAGCTGACCAAGTATGCCCACTTTATATGTCTGAGTCATCCTTTTACTGCTGCTACTGTGGCTAAAGCTTTTCTGTCAAACATCTATAAATTACATGGAATGCCTACCTTTGTGGTGTCAGATAGAGACAAAATTTTTTCCAGTGATTTCTGGACAGAATTGTTCAAGCTCAATGAAGTTACTTTGAACATGAGCTCAGCTTATCACCTAGAAACAGATGGCCAAACCAAAAGGTTAAACCAATGTCTTGAAACTTATCTCAGGTGCATGGTACACTTCTGTCCAGGAAAATGTGCTGACTGGATCTCACTGGCTGAATTCTGGTACAACTCCACCTTCCATTCATCACAAGGTATGACTCCCTTTCAGGCTTTGTATGGCTCCCCCACGGCATTTTGGTATTGCATTGGAAGCAGCAAGTATTGTACCTGATCTGAAAACCTGGTTGACTGAACGAAAGACTATGATGCAACACATTCAAGATAACTTGTAGCGAGCACAACATAGAATGAAGATGCAAGCTGACAAACACAGGGTGGAGCGAACTTTTCAAGTGGGTGACTAGGTTTACATTAAGCTGCAACCTCATATCCAGCAGTTGGTTCAGCATCGCTCCAACAGGAAGCTCAGTTATAAGTTCTTTCACCCTTATCTCATTACACAGAAGATTGGGAAGGTGGCCTACAAGTTGCAGTTGCCATCCACCAGTCACATTCATCCGGTTATCCATGTCTCGCAGTTAAAGAAAGCCCTACCACCAGATGTTCAAGTCTCCAGCGATGGAGACCTTCACTTCCTGACAACATTCTTTAGTTTGCCCCCTGCGCAGGTGCTCGACTCCAAGCTCCAGAGATTGGGCAGCCGCATGGTACAGATGGACCTGGTGCGTCGTCACAAGACTCCGGCGCATTGGGCAACCTGGGAACCGCACATTCCTTCCCCCAGCCTCAAGCTCAAGCGTCGTCGCTGCCTTCGTCAGGCCGCTACCCCGGCATCGCGAGGACGCGCTGCTGCTTAAGAGGGAGGGATTGTCACGTATTGCAATAAGGCGTATCCCTATGATGGTTACGTATTTCTATTTTCCCATTGAGTCTGTATGCTGGGCCGAAAGTCGGCACTTGCCGTGCGGCGCGTCTGGGCTTGGCCCAATAACCTATAAACACTATACGTTGCTGTGTGGGTGGTCGGGCGGATCGGCAACGAAGACAAAACTAATTTCTCCTTCTATCGTCTCCCTCCTCCCGTGCTCTGCTCTCTCGAGACGACGCCGTCGATCTCACCGCCGTGCGCGTACACCAGCAACCCCTCTACCTACCTAGTATCGTGACAGCGGCATGGGCGGCGTGGCGTTCCTCGCATTACGCCGCGCCTCTGCTCGGATTCGTGCTCGCGGCGGCGCAGAGCGGTTCGTGGATTCTGGAATTAGGATATAGAGCTGTAACAAAAAAGTACTAAACTACCCCTAATTATAATTAAAAGGGAAGGAACCGGCTGAAAACACGTTAAGCACAGTAAAAATTCTCAACAAGCCCATTCTTTATGCAGATGATACCTTGATCTTTATGCAAGCTGATGCAGCCCAACTCAATGTCCTAAAGGACATGCTCCATTCTTTTGGTGAATCCACCGGTCTAAAAGTGAATTATCATAAGTCAAGAATGATTCCAATAAATGTGCCTGCTGATAAATTTGAAGATTTGGCAAATTTTTTGGGTGTCGAAAAGAAAGTTTACCTTTCACTTACCCGGTTTACCTCTCGAGTACACACAAGCCCAATGTGGCGATTTCGGCCAATTGTCGCAAAATGTGAAAGAAGATTGGGTACCATCTCTAATTTTTTGAATGAAGAAGCTGGGAGGCTTGAACTCACTAATGCCATTTTCACAGCTCTGCCTATGTTTGCTCTATGTACCTTCAACATGCCAAAGACCATCATCAAATATGTTGACAAGCTCAGAAAGCATTGCTTTTGGAGAGGATGGGACATAAACAGTAAAAAAACCATCTAAAGCTGCTTGGCCAATTGTCAGTTTGCCTAAGTCTGAAGGAGGCCTTGGAGTGCTTGATCTTCAATTGCGAGAATGAATGTCTTCTTCTCAAGCACTTGCACAAGTTCTTTAATCATGTTGATGTTCCTTGGGTCCAGTTGGTTTGGGATAAATATTATAGTGATGATAAGTTACCAACGACTTCATCAAGGCTAAGAGGCTCTTTCTGGTGGTGTGACAATCTAAAGGTTCTTGAAAAATTCAAAGCAATCAGCTCCCCCTCAGTTATGGATGGCTCTAGTTGTCTATTTTGGTTGGATAAATGGTCGGATGAGCTTCTGAATCAGACTCTGCCGCATCTTTTCTCTTATGCCAAGAATCCTCTCATTTCAGCTCGAGCAGTCATCTCTTCTCCACAACCTGTCCAGTTATTCCATCTCCCTTTATCCACCGAGGCTTTCCAAGAATTTCAACAATTACAAGTTGTGATTCAATCCACAGTGTTGCAACAATCCAATGATCAGTGGTCTTACATCTGGGGGAATGGTTCTTTCTCCACAAAAAAAGCCTACAAACATTTTGTTGGGAATCACCATGTTCATGCTGCTTATAGATGGTTATGGAAATCATCTTGTCAAAACAAGAGAAAGATCTTCTTCTGGCTATTGCTCAAGGACAGATTAAACACTAGAGAGCTGTTAAAGAGGAAAAATATGTTCCTCCCTGATTATACTTGTGTGCACTGTATTCAGACAGTTGAAGAGGACCTCTTTCATTTATTCTTTGGTTGTCCTCTTGCACTGGCTTGCTGGAACACTTTGGGATTGATGGTCCCAAATAGCTCATCTTCTGAAGAAATTATTGAGGCTTTCAAGTTTCAACTTCATCTCCCCTTTTTCATGGAGGTCATTCTAACAATGTGCTGGTCCATATGGATGCTTCAAAATGATGTTATTTTCAAAGGTATCCCAGCTTCTGTCAGACGGTGCAAAGCAATCTTCAAAGCTGAATTTGCTCTGGTTATCCTTCGAGCAAAGCCTTCTTATTCGCCTTCAATTCATCAATGGATAGAAGCCCTTGTGTAATTTTTCTTATTTTCTTTGTTTCCTTTTTTTGTTTCTTGAAGCTGCTTGTAAGGACTTTCTTTTGTAATTTAATTCAATAAAAGCACAGTAGGAGCAGCCTGCTCCTCCTGTTTCCCACTACCAGACCATAAAAAAATATTATTCCTGTCAACAAAAAAAAAAAAAAAAAATTCTCAACAAAAAAAAAAAACTCTGGCTCCTCATCGGTTGCATGGTCGAGTCTGCATGTACGATATGTCCAAAAAAATTGTATCATTGGAATTGGAGGCATATCTGGAATTCCAGTACCACTGTGCCATGCAGCATCCATACTACAAGATCGCCAATGCCTGTCGTCCATGATCCTCTATAGCGGGAGAACTAACTAGCTGTAATGGTGAATCGGCTATAAGAGCAGTTCGTTCTCGTAGCAGAGTATAGGATTGTGCTAGTGCTCCCAGTCAGGGTACATGCAAATTACACAGTCAGCTCACTGAAAAGGAGGACATGTCAACTGCATGGTCTCACTAAATATCATCTTTCATGTCAGCATGCAGGCAGTACGTAGGAAAAAATAACTCTGTAAACTTTTTAGACGGACTGTTAATTTTGTTTCTAGCACTGCAACACAACCTAGCCCAGGCCGCATCTCACGACCAGATGTAGTGTTAGGAAATACATTCTGAAGCAAACAGATAATTTACAATTGTGTGAATCATATTAATTTTCGACATATGTATACAGCACAGCCTAGGAATATATATTGGTTAAACTGTCATGTTTATCTCTAAAAACTTGCACACAGTGGTTGGTGAGCCATTTAATTGAGGACAAACAGATCATAGTGTCTCACTCATTTCACCACGGCAGTGACAGACAGTGATAGCAGAAAATATCACATATAAATAGCTAATAACCTGGGCTCAACATCGATGACCACAATTTCTTTTCCTTGATCTGGTGGCTGGCTCCAAAGTTCAGTGCACTGCTAGGCAGTCATTCCAGCGTTAGTGAGGTTCATGAGAACTCAGAGTCAGATGTTGCGTTCTGCATCGCACTTTACTCGCTCCATCTGTCAAAGCTCCAGAACGGCTGGGACGACCAGTTTCTGTCCATGGGTTTCTCCTATCAGGAATAATAACTTTTTACATGATTATGTGATAGGGAAGTTTATTCCATAGCAATTGGGCTGAAAGGGTATGGGTGGCAGCGGGGATGAGTCACAAGGGCAGGGGGGAGTATGAGACGGGAGCTGTTTGCTGCGGCCCCTGCGGGATTGCGCGGGAAGTAGGCGAAAGAGTATTAATGAGTTTTTATTTTGGTGGCGTAGTTACAGGTGGTTTTAGGCCGTCTGGGAGTTTTCACTGAAAATTTTTCGCGGGCTACAAATTTTCGGTGGAAGAATCAAAGCCAAAATTTATTGGCCACACAAGATACAAAGAGAAAATGGATATTCTTTTCCAGCAACCCAAAACTCAAAAAATAAACTCAGGGAATATTGTTTTGACACGAGTACAATAATTTAGAAAACTAGATCAAGCATGTTGCAATAAACATGTTGTGCCTTTTGTGGTGGAATTGTGGTGCAGTGCATACAATCTATTTCTCATTTTAGCTCTCTTCTAGATTTTCGATGTCTCCAATTCCATGTGGATCACTATGTTGCATATCCAATCTACTTTCACATTATATCCTCTCAACAAATTGCAACTGCTCTCGATTTTCATGAAATGGTGAAATAAAGCTTGAGGTGCTCTACCATGCAAGTAGTCACCTATCGGTGTGCTCTCTCTCTCTTATATATATATATATATATATATATATATATATATATATATATATATATATATATATATATATATATATATATATATATGGTTTGGCTGTACGCTCTAAATATTATTTAGAGCACCGGCCGGTCAAACACCTGCTCCGGCGAGCGTCCCGCAACAGTAAAAAGTTCACCCCGCAAGAGTAAATGTTACTACCGTATCGCAGTCGTAACCGTTGGCGAGCGTCCCGTGACAGTAAAGTTTCTTTCCAATTTATCATGCAACCGTAAGTTTTCTTCTTAAGTTCCCACCCAACCGTAAAAATTCTCCTCCCGCAACCAGCTTCATCAGTAAGTGTTACTACCATCCTGATATCCTCAAACGTAAAAGACTGGTCGAAGAAGTAAGGCGCATCCCTCAACAGTAAAGGTTCTTTCCAAGTCTCTTCCACAACCGTAAAAGTTCTTGAGCCAAGTCAAATCCTTCCGGGGCTCTTGCATGGCTGCATGTGTGTGTGCAAACCGTAAGGTTCACTACTAGTCTTCTTTTGTTTATTAAAAGTTAAACTGACTGGCTGCATCGATAGGGGTGGAAAGCTCTAATACTACTAGTGTCCCTTCACAACCGTAAATGGACTAAGTGTCCCTATAATCACGTGAATTTATTGAGGTAGTACTTGTACTTCTATATTACCATGCCCGTTTTATTAGTTACCATACGTACTCTATGTACCCTCCTATATTAAATGTACTACTCTTTCTGCTTTTCTCTTTATTTCGGTAGTAATAACCTATTTTTTTTCTGAATTTTTAGTAGTAAATTTCGAAATGATCTCCTTTTCCGTTTTCCTCTACTACTAATGTACTAGTAAGATTACAGACATTGAAGTTGGTGCTTCACAAATAGCCAGAAAATAACAAGAATCAAATATCAAATGGTAATAATTCATCGTTCGTCACATAATTTTGAGACCGAGATCAAACATATGTCACAAATTTTAACACTAATAATAGTTACAGAGTTGTCAACATTTCTGCACAAAATTATATTACAAAATCACTTGTTCTTGGCAGTGATTAAAAACACAGAATGAAGTTCCTTGAGCGCTTGATTAAAATTTTTTAACCGTATTAAACTAGAACACGCAGTAATACTAATTCAGTAGTAAACCAGAACATTGCAGTACTAACTCAGTAGTATATTCTTTAAACCATGATTTATTAGTAGTAAAATCTACAGTAGGTCTACTAACCCTTCGGTGTTTAAAATAAATTAGAACATGCAGTTTGCAGTAGTACTGACATGAAAATATAGAAAAAAATTAACAAAAACATTAGAATATGTCTACATCATTCTTCACACCTATCAAAGAATCACTCGCTCTTGGCCTTTGGAACAAAACAAATCTATTGGAAACCATCGAGCATGGAGCCTGTCGTACACAGATAAGAAAAAGAAAGAAGAAAAAGGAAAAGGAAAAGAAATCAAAGCAGCTCTCTTCCACAGCTTGGTCCGTGTGTTTCCTCCGTTCCTCCTCGCACGTCACACGGACGCAACAAGGCACCGCCGGTCGGTTGCAGCGGTCAGGAATGCGCCGTGCGCCATGACGCGGCGGGAGTAGGAGCCGGGACGCCGCATGGCCAGCGCCTGGCGACCGGTGCGGGTGGACATCAGAATAATCGGCATCAACAATGGCCGTCGTGACTGCTGGCAAAGCATAGGCGGCGTTGAAGCCTGACAATGTCGTCTTCCATAGTATATAAAGACAAATTGCGATTTAATGCTGGCTAAATTTAGGGGCGGGGTTGGTGCGAATGACACACATGGTAGTAATACTTACTCTTTGAGGGTGTATCGATCATCTACCCCATGGTGACGCTGGTAGTAATAGATACTCTAGCATGTGGGATTGTCTAAACCGGTAGTAATACTTACTCTAACATCTAACAAGTCATTACACCTACAATAGTACGAAGTATATTTAAAACCACACCGGTACTATTACTTACTCTTGCATGTGTATCAATGCCACACCGGTAGTATTACTTACTCTTAAATAGCAGAGCTGGTAGTAATATTTACTCTTCAGGGTGTGTCAATTACTCCTTCGAGAGGGTTGCACTGAGCTGGTAGTAATATTTACTTTTGAGGATGTGTCAATTATTCTTGTGAGAGCTCATCGGATGTGGGGGGTGCCGCCGTCGCTCTAAATATTATTTAGAGCGGAGCTTCCTAAATAGCAGTTCTATATATATATATATATATATATATATATATATATATATAGCCCTTTCCACTGTATCTGGCTACAAAAATTAAATTCTGTAGCCAGGCCCGCCCTGCAGCATCCGACTCAGCCTAACCCGATTAATGGAACGGACTGGTCTGGTTAGTTTGTTGCATGTGAGCATGCAGCTGGACGGGTTTCAGATTTTATTTATTGCGCCTGGTTACTCGCCGGTGATCTCTCTCTCATTTTTCTAATTTCTCTCTCTCTCTCTTAGCATGCAGACTTATAGACCTCTCCAAGAAGCGGTGCCATGGGATCCACTAAATCCGACGAGCGGGCTGCGGCGGCGGCGTATTGAGACCTTAAATGCCCCTTACAATCCTGCATGAGTAGAGCCTGTAGAAGGCAGCACGTACTCATGAGGCCCATGCTTCGAGCAAATCATCACCGGCTCTCTCTCAATTATGGTGGTGGATCTCGCACCTACGGCACCCATATGCGACGAATCCCGCGCGGACATCACCCCCAATAGCGGCGTCCTCGTCGTCTCTTCAATTCAGGCAGAGGCGACATGGGTGCTGGGTCGGTGGCGGCCCTGCTGCCCTGGTGCGTCGTCGTTGTTCCTCTTCCATCTGATGTTGCGTATGGCGTCGGGTTTCTGCCATCCCCGTACGAATCAGCCGAGGTAAGCTGCAGCCGCAATCATCTCTCGTAGTCGTAAGGACACTCTCATCAGCAATGTGTTCCGGTTGCTGGGCGTGATTTTCAATTGCCGTAACTGGGCCAACAAGATGCCTGACAAACCTTCAACTGGCCAAGATCGAGCAGGCTGTGGCCTGTGAGTGATCATCACGATCCATTATAATTTGTTTTTGCTTGCTACGTGCCACAATTGTCAGATCTTAGAGCTTTCTAGCTAGTGCCGCTCATGCTTGATCCAGTTTCAAAATAGTTCTTTCTCGCATTATGATGCATGGGCAACCGTAGCCGGTGTTATGTATCTTTCTTCTATTGATCGATCCATTGACGTACAGGCCCAAGTGTTGTTCGGATCGACATGCATGTTTGACATTGGTCTTAATTTATTATTTTCTGATGATGCGTGTGACCATAGCTGAAATTTGACATCGGCATGCAGATTCCGCATCATTCAGAGAAGGAGCTGTGTTGCCGCCAGTGCCTCGTCCTTGCTGACCGCGGCCGACATTCTAGAAGCCGATCTCCTGCCATTCTTCCCGGCGTCACCGGCGCTGAGTTGACGCTCTCCCGTATCTCTAAGTAAATAAGTAGTGCAGCTAGTGCCCTGCCCAAGAGAGATGCCCATATATATGTTGGCTCACCTCAGACAATGATATCCTCTTTTCAACATAATTAATATTGCACCTAAACCTTTGTATGCATGGGCTAGTTATATATTGTGCTTACACATTCATTATTAAACCTAGCTCAGATGGCTAGGTGGTTTATAGTAAAACAAGTATATGCATATACAGTCCTCATTGACTGGGCATGGGATGTATCTGGATTTCCAGCTACGGCAAGAAATGTAATGATTGAGGATGGAAGAAGAGGTGTGGTGACCAGTAGTGGAGCATGATAGGAAAGGAAGCAGGGACGGAGCTGACGGCCGGGCGGGACGGGCTCAAGCCCCTCCTACCGCGACGCTAGAAGGGGAAGCCCCTCTTGCCCCACCTCGAATTTGAGCCGTCGATCTTGGTTGGGAGGGCTGAAATTTAATTTTTTCTAATTGGGCCAACAAATAATATAGCCAGTCAAGGTCCAATGAGAAAACCCTACCCAAATATCAGTTCTCCACCCCACAGCGCCGCAACCCATAGCTATCCCCTCTCGCTCTCGCGCCGCAACAGACGGACGGACACGCCGCATCTCTCATCCTCCCGCTCCGCTCGGCCCTGCCGGCTGCAGCATCTCGCATCCTTCCGCTCGGGCGCTAGGCAAGGTGAATCTGAGTGATTTTTTTTTCGATGTAAGTAGCCTTGCACAATTATTGGATGTTTAATTGCATAATGTGCGGCAATGTGACGCGTCATTGTAATTGGGCTCGGTACCAATGATCTGTCTCCTTTTTTCATATGTAGTAGAGTTAAGTGTCCAAATTTTTTTTCATGATGTTGCATTGTTCAGCCCGTCCTAAAAAAAATTCCTGGCTCCGTCCCTGAAAACAAGGGAATGTGTAAGAATGTTCTTTGCCATGGTGCCACAACTTTCCATGCAACAGTTCCATGATGACCAACCATGCTGCTGTGCACGGTCTTCTGGTCTCTCTGAACATCAAGTCAGTTTACAGCCTCAAGAGCTTACAAGTCCATAATAGGATGTGACCAAGTTCATGCAGCGTTCAATTGGCTGTGGGACTTGTTTTGTCAAAATAAACAATAAGTTTTTTTCTCGCTCTTATTGAAGGACACAGACTGATCGGTACCCATAATATTCTTAGAAGGAAAAACGTGCATATCAACACAGCTACAACTGTGTGCTCTGCCCTGGTAATAACTGAGGAACTATGTAACACATTTTTCTCAGCTATGCTGGTGCATTATCAATATACATTACTCTAATTTCACTGCCTAAAAGGTCATGCATCTTTTCAGGGAAAACATCAGTCCAAAGATCCACATGGATACTATTATTGTTCTGTGATATTTTTTTTTTTTTAATTTGGACAGCAAGAAATAAACTGATTTTCGGAAGTATTCAACCGTGGCTTGAAATATGCAGAATACTCTTCTCTAAGAATTAACCATTGTCTATTACACAGTCAAGAGAGGGTGTCTCCCCTCTATTTGAAACATGATGGGAATCATTGTTCTAGTCTTCCTCATTTTCTTGCTGTTCAATTTTAACTTGTGTAACCAACTGTTCCTTTTATTTAATTTAACGGGTAGGCGTCTGTGACCCTCTTGTTTCTGCCCAAGTATTGTTGTATAAGACTAGATCTATACATACATAATCGATCTTAGCATACCATGAGCACATATATATAATGTCAGATATCAATGTTTCTTACTGAAACACATATGTGAGTCATAGAGTGATGGCCCATATTCATCCCGCTTCCACACTAGCATAAATAGGCTTTGAGCCCCATCTAATGCATGGACGAGTAGTATAAAACAGAGAATTTGCTCAACATACAACCACATATTTGTGGTTGCGAAATAGCATGCATGCTGTCCTCAGCCACATGTCTATGGGAATGAGATGCATTTGGAGTTTTAGCCCCACCAAAAATTGGGATCGAAGGCATGCCGGCCACCACCATTGTGGTTGAAGACACAATGGTTGCTATGTTAGGCGGTGTTGGCCGACGATCCGTATCCACCGTTGTGCTGCAGATTAATCCTTTGCTCCCAACTCACTAGTTGGGTGTAGAGCTTGGTAACGGTCAACTGCGAGCTCCACGCGTGCTGCGATGGAGGAGACGACACAACTTCTTCGTCTTCCAGCTTGTTGCCGATGGATGCCATGTCCTTTGCGAGAGACTTCAACTAGCTGAAGAATAGTGAAAGTGGAGGTTCCCTTCAGCGCGGTGGCCAGGGCCATGCGTGTGTTGATGATCCACCCGCGGGAATATCTTGGTTTACCTTCCACACTCGGGAGCGGTGGTGGTGCACGTGGATACCTGCACCACGACCACCTTGGACAGAGAAGAAACAAGAACATATGTTGATCTCATTCGAATACCGGGTCTCATACTCAAGGTTGGAGACAAGCTTATTAGGCTTGTCACAGACCTCGCGATCTTCTTGGGCGGCTCATCCATCTCGGCATCGAGGCGATGACTGAGTTGGGTGCCACAAATTGTCGACAATGTGTCAGACTATTCTTTGTGCCAGCTTGGTCCATGTGGATATAGTCTGACACATCAAAATCTTGAAATACTTATTTGAGCCATAGAGCCAATATGTATTCAGCATGCTTCTACAATAACATAAATATAACTATGTGCCCCTCAGTTGCATCTATCAGTAGCTTGCACTCCGCATGTTGCATGGCACAATATATGTAGTTCAAATTTCATGCATAAAATAAAAAATGGTTTTATCTTGTGAATGGGATGCACGAGATCCCACCAAAGCAATGCATAGGGTCAAAAATCTCTGCGGAAGTGAACCACTACAGCCAAAATGCACAGAGATCTCTAACGATCGCCCTCTAGTCCTCTCTAGTCGGTGAACTAACAATTCAGCTAGTAGCTAGATCAAGGGAGCTGAGTTGGCTCTAAAACCAGAATTGCAACAAACTACTTCAAGTCCATACAGTTTAGCAGGTCATGGGGTCTCAAATCTGGTGCTCTAAAACCCAGAACTGATCGAAGAGCATATCTGAGTCCTGATCCGGTTTTTTGGAGAGAGTGAGAGTGGCGGCGACTGAAGGGTGGTGATCCTGGGGTCCGCCGCCGCCGTGGCGGTCTGGTGGCCGCCGTGGCTGCGCCGCGGCCGTGGGGGGTGAATGGGAGCCTCGATTTTCCTTTCTAAACACATGTGACCTGGCAACTGCTTCGCCCATGCACAGTGGTGGCCGCCATGGGGCTGGAGAGGTGGATTGCTCTTCTCCGTTCAGTTCAGTCCGTCAGGCCATTGATCTGTTCGATGGCGCGTCGGGAAACTCTTCGTCTGGTGCGGCGAGTACCGTCCTGGGGGGTGTTGAGGGAGATCTCACCACGGTGACCAATTTGGATACTGCTAGTGGTGGCGCCAAGCTGTCTGACTCTCCCTCTATGACCCCGGCGGTGCCCCTCACCGGCAATGGTGGAAGACCGGTAAGGTTGGGGGGTAGGCGCCTCACTCTTGCTCCTAAGACAAGGTGTGCGCTTTACCCTTCATCTAAGCCGGAGGTGGAGACGTCTGCTGCGGAACGGGATGCACAGCGCTGCAAGGAAGGTTGGCGAGCTTTGTCATCGTTCGTAGAGATGGTGGCAAATGTTTCTCAGAGACCAAAGCCGGTCCACGCCGGAACGTCCAAGTTCTGGGCAAGGCCGGGTGAAGAATCTTCGGACGACGAAGACGAGGATGTATCCACCCCGAGTTCGTCAATGATGCTTTGTCCGCCGGCTTCTCAGTTGATCAACTCGTCATGGTGGAGGAAGTTCTTCAAGGTATCGTTCTTAAATCTGAAGATGCAAAGCTTCCAAAATCGATTGTTGAGACGATGGTGCATAAGAAATTAAACACCGTAGCTCCATGGAATGGGCCGTTGCCTCCGCATCGTGTTTCTCCTTTGAGAACATTGGGCGACTGTCTAGCATCGGCATCCATTCCTGGGAGCAATCGGAAAAATCAGATGCCTACTCGTTGTTCTCCGACTTCGGTAGTTGGATGATCGTCGACGATCGTGTCATTTTCTAGACCTACGATCTCGGATCAAGCATGAAATTTGAATTTGAATTGTTTTGAAAAAATCCAGTTGGACGGGTTAGATGCGGTCTTTCCGCCATTGCATCGGGAGGCAAATACGATCGACCCGATCGTTTGCCAAACGATGGCATCGGCGACCACTTCGCAATCAACCTTGCCGTGCCCGTCAAAAGTAACTCTTGGGCCAGGTCTAACTTTCAGGCCCACGAGGGGGTTGTGTTACCTCTTCAGACGGACGGGAACCAAAAACCCTAAAGCTTCTAAGCCCATACCAGTCCAGCCGCCACCAGTCTCTGCCAAACCCTCATTCATCGAGGTTGCGCGGAGAACCATGGCGGCACAGGGAGGTGCTCCGGGCGGGGGTTTTGGTGGTCGTGGCGGAGGAAGAGGTGGTCAGGGATTCAACCCGGGTTTCGTACCTAGTTTTGATCCGGGCTTTGTTGGAGGAAGAGGTGGCCGTGGCTTCAATCGCGGCCGTGGTCGCGGTTTCGGGCCTGGTGGTGGAAGAGGTGGTCGTGGCGCTTATGGCTACGCCCCCCAAGGCGGCTACAACGAACCTGGCCATGGGTACTATGCTCACGGTCATGGACGGCGTGCCCAGGGCGGTCGTTATGCCTATGGGCGCGGAGGTGGTGCTCACCGCTATCATCACCAGGCGGCGGCACAGCAGGGAGGCGCGATCGGCATCAATGCCGGCTACGTTCATCAGGAAGTGGCACCGGGTCCCTATGCTCAGGGCATGGAGATGGCGGTGCATCACCAGGCGCCGGCGCAGCAGGTTGCCATCGGTGGTGCTCCCTTCGGGCAGCACGTGGACATGGTGAACAACCTCGCTGCTCATGGTCAACAGGGTGCAAACCCTAGCGGTGCGCCCCTACCTCTGCATGGGGGTCACACCATGGCCAGCAGGCGGCGACTGCTGCGGGTTCTGCTATGGTGGGTGCACCCATGGCGAACCAGCATGGTGGCGCTTTCCACCCAGGCCAGCAAGCTGCCATGGCGGGGACTTCCATGGCTAACGGGGCTGGGACGTCGACCAACAACCAGCCTGGTGGGGGCCCCCGTGCGTCGATGCGCAGCACGCGGGCGGTCTCGATGGCGGCAGTCTTTGCATCGGCAGGTGCCCCCTCGGCCAGCTCGGTGGAGGTCGCAGCACCTAAAGGTGGGGTGGCCGCGCAACCAGTGAAGGACGTAATGGCGGTTGATGCTTCGACACATGGGGCAGCGGAGGATCTCTCGCTAGGTAAAGCTCATGATATCCTAGAATCTGCTATTCAAGGGGCAAAGAAACACAAAGGCAAACCCTACTGCTATCGTTGTTTTACCAAAGGTCATACTATTCATGAGTGCACTGTAGTGCTGTGCTGTGAGATTTGTTTTGGGGATCACCCAGTTAAGCTGTGCCCAAACAGCAAAAAAACTAATACAAGTGCTATTCCTTGTGGTTATGCTGTAGAGGGTCTCGGTTTTTATTTCATTCCAAAAGTTGATAACCCAAAAGACAATTTGCAAGAAACTAGAGCCGTGGTGCGTGTCCTCGAAGGTTCTTTTACTGTCAATCAATTGGCAGTGGAACTAGAGAGACTTCGTCCCGGTAAGAGTCACAAGTGGGACATTCAAACAACAGGAACTGGTGCATTTATTGTCAATTTTCCTTCAGTTGACTTACTGGAAACAGTGTCAAACTGGGGTCCCATGGATGCCAGGGTTGTGCAAGGAAAAATCAGATTTGAAAAGGGAGTTGATAATGAAGTTTACAGGAGAGAGATCCCGAAAGTGTGGGTTCAGTTCAGAGGTTTACCCAATGAGTTCAAACAATTCCCGATTATTTGGGCTGTTGGAACAATCTTGGGGGTGCCTAGAGCTGTGGACACCATCTTCATCACCAATACTGGAAGGGCGAGAATGAAAGTAGCTGTGCTAGACCCAACACTTATCCCAGAGTTTGTGGATGTAGTGATTGGGGATTATGTTTACGAGCTACAGTTTGCAGTTGAAAAAGAGAACCTCGATGGTGAGCCTCAAGTCATTGACATGGACTCTATCAGTGAGGGCGATCCTAAGGAAGATGATCCCAAGGGGGACAAAAATAAAAAAGATAATGAAAATGGGGGGAGTTCAGAGGAAAATATGGACATTGATGGGAATGTAGGTGATGCTCCACCTGATGGTAATGGGACTAGTGAGAAGGCACATGAGTCGGCAGTGCAGCCTGGGGCGGCACTTGCTTTGGCCTTGGAGCTGTCCAAGCCTCCCCAGATTAATGAAAAACCAAAAGCTGTGATCTCCCAGTCTGGTGCAGGAGAATGGAAAGCTGTTGTGTTGCCACAGCAGGCGGATTCTGGGATTGTCAGTAATAAGCTACCTAGTGAGACAGTCTCTCCTCTGAGATCTAGCAAGAGAACTGCTGCTACAGTGGATCAAGATTCAGTGGAGAAAGCTGCAAAGCTCAAGGCCAAGAAGAACTTGGAGCTGGTCAACGACAAAGGTACACCACAACATTCCCACTCTTTTATTAACAAGGATGATTTATTTTTTCAAGAGTCAGCAAAGGCCGTAGGGGTAATGTTAGGTAAAACCAATAAAGATTGTTTAAATTCTATTAAAATTTTAAAAAGACTTAGAATATAGTAGAATGCTGCATAGTGATAATTTAAATACTAACAATCTGGTAGTGGATGGTGATGAGGCAACCGATTGTTCCTTTGAAGAAAATGTTGATGTTGACACTTTAAATTTTATTTGTTCTGAAATAATGGAGGGGCTTGGTGATGGGGGCTGTGATCCATTGATCCTACAAACTCCTATATCATCGTCAAAGAAAAAAGGGTCGCCCCAAGTGAAAGAAAAAAAAAAAAATAAAAGTTGTTAAAATGAAGGGAATTTTACGGAATTGTAACGGTTTTAAGGGACACTAAGAAATATAGATTCCTTTCGGATTTAACAAAAGAAAAAGATCTAGATTTTATTGCCTTATCGAGAAACAGTAGAGCTAGCTTTCCACAAAAAAAACTCTTAATACCATATGTCTGGTAGGGACTTTCTTTGGCATTGCATGGCTCCACGTGGTAGATCTGGTGGCATGATTCTAGAAGTTCATTTGCAAACTTTTGATATTGGTCAAATTGAGGAAGGTGATTTTTATATTCGTTTTACTTTACGCCACAAGGAATTTGATTTCAAATTTAATTTAATTTTGGTTTATGGCCCGGCTCAAGCAGATCTAAAGTCTATTTTTTTGTCCGAACTGTAATGCAGTATGTTCAAAGGAAACTATACCTATTATTATAGGTGGTGACTTTAATATTATTTGTAGGCCAAATGAGAAGAATAATGATAATTTTAATGATAGATGGCCCTTCATGTTTAATGCAGTAATTGACTCTCTAAATCTTAGGGAAATAGATTTGTCTGGCAGAAAGTTTACTTGGGCAAATAATTTACCGAATCAAACCTTTGAAAAATTAGACAGAGTTCTACCTTGCATAGACTTTGAGTCGCAGTATCCTAATACTACTGTTTATCCTCTTACTAGAGAAATTTTTGACCATACCCCGTTACTATTATCAACTAACAGTGCGTCTACAATTTACCAACCTCAGTTCAAATTTGAATTAGGTTGGTTGTTAAGGGACGGGTTTTGTGAGATGGTGTCACATGTATGGCGTAAATCACGGTAGTTGAAGGATCACCCATTGAGCGTTGGCAAGCAAAAATTAGGAAACTCCGCCAAAGATTTAAGAGGCTGGGCAAAACATGTTAGTGGGTTATATAAAAAAGAAAAGGCAAATCTCCTAAATAAATTAGATGAATTAGATAAAAAGGCGGAACTCACTATGCTAACGGAGACTGAGAGAGATCTAAAACATGTGCTGAATGAAAGGTTGGCTGAACTTCTTAGAGAAGAAGAACTAAAGTGGTACCAAAGGGCTAAGGTGAAACATCTTTTAGAAGGTGATGCGGATACTAAGTATTACCACCTTTTAGCCAATGGTAGACACAGAAAAACTCGCGTCTTTCAACTTGAGGATCGCAATAATATCATAACTGGTGATGCTCAACTTAAAGATCATATTACTAGTTATTATAAAAGCCTATTTGGTCCTTCTGAAGAGTCATTAATCTCATTAAATGAGTCCGAGACGTCCGACATTCCCCAAGTGTCGGACGTAGAAAATGATCTCTTGGTTGAGCCATTTACTCAAGAGGAAGTCAGAGCAGCAATCTTTCAAATGGAACATAATAAAGCTCCTGGTCCATATGGGTTCCCTCCAGAATTCTATCAAGTTTTTTGGGACTTAATTAAGGATGATTTGATGGCTCTGTTCAATGATTTTCATCAGGGAACATTACATCTTAATCGTCTTAATTTTGGTAATATTATCCTGTTACCCAAGAAGAAGGATGCGAGATTAGTTCAACATTACAGACCTATCTGTTTGTTGAACGTATCTTTTAAAATCTTCACTAAGGTGGCAACAAATCGTTTATCTACTATTGCCCAAAAGTTGATAAGACCAACACAGACTGCTTTTTTACCAGGGAGAAACATCATGGAGGGAGCTGTCGTCTTGCATGAAACGATTCATGAATTGCACACCAAAAAACTAGATGGGGTAATTTTTAAGATTGACTTCGAAAAAGCCTATGATAAAGTTAACTGGAATTTCCTACAACAAACTTTAAGAATGAAGGGTTTTTCTCAAAAGTGGTGTGATTGGATAAAAAAATTTACCCAGGGTGGTAATGTAAACATTAAGTTTAACGACCAACTTGGGCAATACTTCCAAACTAAAAAATGCTTAAGGCAAGGTGACCCTATGTCTCCAATACTATTCAATATAGTAGTTGACATGTTGTCCATACTAATTGCAAGGGCTAAGGAAGCAGGCCAGATAGAAGGGGTCATCCCTCACTTGATCCAAGATGGATTGTCAATCCTTCAATATGCGGATGACACGGTGATTTTTTTAAGCCATGATGTTGAAAAGGCGGTTAACATGAAATTGTTATTAAGCACCTTTGAACAACTATCTGGTTTAAAAATTAATTTCCACAAAAGTGAGATCTTTTGCTTTGGACAAGCTAAGACTCAAGAACAGTTTTATTCGCAATTGTTTGGGTGTGCTATTGGTAAATACCCTTTTAGATATCTCGGCCTACCAATGCACTTTAGAAAATTATCTAATAAGGACTGGCTTTTTATAGAAGAAAGAATTGAGAAGAGGCTTAGTAGTTGGAAAGGCAAACTGCTCACAGCAGGGGGTCGTCTGGTCCTTATAAACTCGGTGCTTTCCAGCTTACCGATGTTTATGATGTCTTTCTTCGAAGTGCCAAAAGGGGTATTAGAAAAAATAGAGTGCTTTAGGTCTAGATTTTTTTTGGCAAAATGACCAAAGACAAGAGAAAATATAGATTGGTCAAATGGGATGTTTTACGTCAACCAAAGGATCGGGGTGGCCTAGGAATCCAAAATTTGGAAATTCAAAACAAATGTCTACTTAGCAAGTGGTTATTTAAATTATTAAATGAAGATGGGCTTTGGCAAGAATTATTAAGGAACAAATATATTAAAAATAAGACTTTAGGTAGTTGTGTGAAGAAACCAACAGATTCACATTTCTCGAAAAGTTTGATGAATGTTAAAGATAGCTTTTTCAAGTTTGGTCATTTTAGTGTCAAAGATGGGTCTCAAACACGTTTTTTGGATTGATACTTGGCTAGGAATAAACCCCTCAAAGATAAATTCCCAAGTTTGTTTAATATTGTTAGGAGAAAGCAAGATACCATAGCTAACATACTAAGTTTCCCTTGTACTAAATATTTCTTTTAGGAGGAATCTAGTGGGGGTTAACTTATCTCATTGGCTTCGTATTGTGTCATCCTTACAACATATTAACTTAACTCGGGAAAGAGATATTTTTATTTGGGATCTAAAGGCCTCTGAACGTTTACGGTCAAGTCCATGTATCTTTGCTTTAATTAACAATGGGGTGAGGGTGTCACAAGATATTTGGAAGACAAAATTACCAATGAAAATAAAAATTTTTATGTGGTATATCAAAAAAGGTGTTGTTCTAACCAAGGACAACTTGGCTAGAAGGAATTGGAATGGTGATAAACAATGCTCTTTTACGTCATCTCCCTGAATCAATTCAACACCTATTTTTTGATTGCTTCTATGCCAAATTTTTGTGGCGCTCTATACATTTACTTTTTGGTTTAACACCGCCTTTGAGTGTAAATGACTTGTTCCTTACGTGGTCTAAATCGGGGAACAAAAAGTATAATACATTGTTATTAACAAAAAAGATCATCACTTTTTTTGGACAATCTGGGCCGACAAGGAATGAAGTTGTTTTTTGACAAATGCGAACCAAAAACTCTTTTTTGCGGTACTATTCCGAGAAGGAATATTGACTATTGTATTTTTAGTTTACAAAATAAAGATTTTTTATAGAATATTATTTTTTTTTTATAGATATAGAATAAATTTATAGATATTCTATAAAAAAGTATTCTATAAAAAAAATGAATGGAATTGAAAATAAGAAAATTGCAAAAAAAAAAAAGGAACTCATTAAAATCTAATATTTTTTTTCTTTTCCCATTCTCATCGCCTTTCTATCCTTCTAATTGAACTTGAAATTGGATTCAAAAGAAAGCTATTGTGAAAATAAAAAAGAAATACCTCTTTCGAAATACCCAATTGAAGGGTAATGATCATACGCCTCATAATGCATTGTATGTCCCGAATAGGTCCCATTCTTCTACCCTTTCCGGGTAGTCGATGGCTATTCACGACTACTACCTTAACACCAACTCATTGGCTACGTCGGTGGGCAAGTTTGCAGCGGAATGAAGATCTTCGGGATCAATTAGTCGCTGCAGCACGCCACCTTGAAGTGTCGGCGCTATCTTTCTTCGGTTCTAGTGGTTGTGTCGATTCGGCTAGATTGGGCCGAATCCGACACGTGTTCTTCGTTGGACGAAGCTCCATGGAGGGTGTACGGGGCTGAATCTTCACGGCGGCGGCAACGAGCAGCGGCACGAGGATCGAGGTAGAGCGGAGGGGCCATGGCGGGGGGCGGCGTGGCCGTGGCGGCGGCGTAGCGGCGGCGCGCGCTGGGCGGCGGCGCGGAGGCGGCGGCGCGGAGGCGGCGCGTGGGTGCGGGAGGCGGCGGCTGTTGGGGCTGAAGGCTGGAGAGCTGAAGATATTTTTTTTTATTTGCTTGCTTATCCCCTAGAGATTACATGCCTCTTGCCTATATAGCCCAAATAGCGGGACTTGTAATCTAAGCAATCTCTATAAGGTTTCCTTATACGATTGGAATACCTTTTACAAGCATATCCTATTTTATTCTTTCCTAATAAGGGTCTCCCTTATAGATGAGATATCCCCTTGCACACAAAAACTACCTAAGATAATCCTAACTTGAACCGGAAGCGAACTCGGACTCGCGCGGGAGAGAGGAGGTGGCGGCGGCAAGGGCCGGCCACCCTTGCGCGCGACGCCCCCCCCCCCCTCTGGGCCGGGCGGCGTTGCGTTGTAGGCCCATCTAGCCACTTTCGGGCGGCCCAATTCTGGTTCATGACAGGTTGGCTATCACAGAGACATGTTGGTTATGTATAGCCAAAGACTTTTATTTCCTTGCCTAGTCGGTTCTGTGTGTGGCTGGAGGTTGTTTCCAGCAAGTTTGGTTGTTTTTTTTGAACTCTGTAATAATTGGTCTGATTCTATCTTTGGATAGATGAAGCCGAATTTTTATCCTTTATCTAAAAAAAAACCCAGAACTGAATTGGCTCTGAAGTGTTGTGTTCACAGAAGACAATGAGACCTGACATGGACTTACACCATGATGGGTGCTGACTGTACGTGTAATAGCTCAGATTTTTCTACAATGAGTATATATACCACGTCAGATCTAAGGACAAATGGAAGGGTTATGGACCTACGTGTAATAGCTCAGATTTTTCTTTATTCCGTTCTTTGTTTCATGAGATCCCCATGTAATATTTCAAAATGTTTAATAAAGGACCAGTAGGAGGGTCTTCCCCCTCCTGTATCCCTCAAAAAAATTCTACTTAAAAGTTTAGGAACTAGAAAATGCAGATCAAAATTTGATGGATATATATATGTCACCCCTTTTAAAGTTAACAGACCTCTGGTGCATTTTACTCAATCAAATATTTGGCTCTCTAAATGTTCTCAAAACAATTCGGGCAAAAAAAAAATGTTATCAAAACAATCTTTTCTGCTTTAGATGTTGTCAAGATCCCTGAGTTTTGGATAGACCATGTCAACATCTTATGCAATTTAGAATGTTTAACATTTTGTTTTCCAAAAAATAAGAACGTAAAATAAATATTTGGGCATCTAATCAAGCACAGAGGAAAACATTAATTCATCAGCAACCAAATTGTTGATCGCATCCAGTTCATCAATTTGCTACAAATTTTGTCTTCATTTGCTTTTTCTCAGCTATTTTTAGTAGAAGAGTCTTAATGGCCGGCCTCTTAAAATAACCCTTTTTCTAGAGGCGTTTTTTTAAAGACGCAATCCTCAAAATCGGCTTCCAACAGTGCGCCTTGGCCATTGGCTTCTTGATTAGTTCAATATTTTATATATCAAGAGAGTAGCCTCCAAGCATAAATTAAGTGACTCCTAAAATAATCGCCTGCATGTGGTTAGGAGTACTACGTATCTATATCCACCGTCAGAATAATAACTTCTTATTGGTGTTTGTGATAAGACTGAGCTGTAGAGTGCATATATAGCCTCTGTCATATTTCTTCAGTGGACATATAAACATAGATAACTCTATGTACCCCATCTCTTTCACATTTGCTAACAATAACATACAAACAATTTGCTGCATTAGCTTAGTATTTCTAGTGCAAGCGTACACATGAAGGCCTGTATAATGGGCATGGGATGCATCTGGAGTTCCAGCTCTAGAAGGACAGAGCATATTAGAGAATAGAACATATTTGAGGCGTGACAACAAGTAATGGGAGCATGGCGCTCCAGAAAGCCAGAGGGCAAGATAAGTTTCTCAGTTGCTGCCACACCACACCTACCTGCAGCTGTTCTCAGACACGCCTAACGTGTGTCAGTGATCCTCTCAAGCTGGTGATCTAAACCGTCCACTGAGGTCTCATTTCCTCCGACAAATTTTGATGGTGTGCTCTACCACATCCTTCTGCTATTCCACATTCACTCTTGATAGTGTTCCAGCAGATGGATGTGACTAGGTCGATTCAGCATGCATGGAATTGCAATTTTAGCTGTTACAAGGTCTGTTGCCATCAACTCCATCGAAGGCATTCAAAAACTCTGGTGCTGGCAACACACTCTACACCGACCGATCCGGCTCCAGCATGGATTTTCATGTATCAAGAAAATGCAATCTTTAGACACATGAGCTGCTGGGTAGCTGCCGGCAACAAAATGTGTGATGTATCTTCTACGATATTTGTGTAGTTTTTTTTCTATGAAGATATTTGTGTAGTTGATAGTATGCTGTATGAGACTTCTGAATGGAGCAATGAATAAAGGTAGTACGAACACTTCTGGACAAGGATAGTTGGTCTTAGTTTTAAAAGAGTTATAAATAGGGTCAGTTTGGATGAATCGCAACGCATCAAAAATATGTGCCAGTGGGACCTCTACAGATAGGAACCAATACAAATGTACCTGTCTGATAGGAGGGCCTGGTTGTTGTTGATGTAATCAGTGCCATAGCACCAGAGAAGAGGTTTCCATGGTAGCAGCCAATGACAAGCAACCGGAGTGGAAGAGATCCTTGACCATTGGCGGATTGAGAAGACAAGCAAGTAGGGCAGCACGTGAGATGAAACGATGATGGTACAGATGTCACCATTATATATTCCGCACAAAACACCACACTATTTTTTATAAATAAAGTACCGCAAAATATTTTATATAAAGCACCACATAGTATTGTGTAGCATATCCACATTTTAGTCCCTTATTTACAATGAATGGGCTCTCATATTTACAGATGATAGCATTAATGCAGTGAGACCAACAAAAACGAGTGATACAAACATATGTAATTGTTGAACATGCGTAATAGTGGCGAATAAGTGCATCTCTTGGTTCACATTGCTACTATTGGTAGCAACCGGAGTTTGCTACTATTGGTAGCCACCGGAGTTAGACTGCACAGTGTACTCGTATGGGAAGCATCCAGAATTTTTTAGTTTGTTTAAGCATTTTGTGCAGTTGCGCAATAATCCACTGCTGTGCAGCAAGAGTTGTGGGCAAGTGACATGCAGCAGAAACTTAAACTCCTTTTCCTCTTAATGCAGTACGGGCTAAAGTGCCCGGTTTCGAAAAAGTGACATGCGGCAGAAACTCGGCACAGCTTGGTATTGCAAGCATCTCTCAGCTAGAATCTGGATCTGCAGTGGTTAAATTCAAATGGCACATTTAGTTTTCAACTGCCAATTGTTACATCTAAGTCGTGAGTTATTGAGACGAAACTTGTTGCTCCATAGCTGACGATGCAGACTAGAGTTTGTAGCATGATTTAATTGGGCAGACTTATTGATTTAATTGAGCAGCCCACAAGCTAATGTACCGGCCTCAAATATCTGCAGGGCAGGTCCGTGTGCAGTAAAGGCGGTTGTGCTATATATTTTTTTTTTTTGACTGAAAACAGGAGGGGTCTGAGCCCCTACTGTGCTTTTATTGAAAACTTAAGGCAAGTCTGTACAAACAAGTTCAGGTTGTGCTATATATACCAGCCGTTAAATTTCTACTTTTTTTAAAAAAATTTGGAACCTACCCAACCAGTGTGTTTTTTATGGAGTTTCACCTAGTCTTTCCTAGATCACAGTCCAGGTTAGAGATGAGCTGAAACTTTGGGGTTTGGCTGGGGCACATGCTATTTCCTACCTTACTGCCTTAGAACCCGAGGAAGGCAAAGTCCAGGTGGTTGGGCTGGTGTCTTGGTCAGTTTTGGTTTTCTTCTTATTCTTGCATCCTAGTGGGGATCCGTCATGGCTTTTTTGAGTGTTGTAAATAGGCTCTGATGCATTAATAGCCTATTTCCTACCTTACTGTCTTCTTCTTAATATAATGATGCCGAACTCTCCTACATAGTCGACAAAAAAAAAACACTAAATCCTTCTTATCACCTCTTTAATCTTCCTCTCTGTGAGGATGGTTTCTCGCATTACAAAATGGTGTTTGAACTGATATCTAGGATAAACTGATATCTACGATATCAAGTCAGTTTACAGCCTTAAGAGAGCCTACATGTCCATAATGGGATGTGACCATGTTCATGTAGCGTTCAATTAGCTTTGGGAGTCATTTTGTCAAAGTAAACAATAAGTTTTTTCTGGCTCTTATTCAAGGACAGAAACTCAGTACCAGTAATATTCTTAGAAGGAAAAACTTGCATATCAGCAGCTTGAACTGTGTGCTCTGCCCTGGTAATAACTGAGGAAGTTTGTAACACATTTTTCTCAGGTATGCTGGTGCATGATCAATATACATTACCACTCTAATTTGACTGCCTAAGAGGTCATGGATCTTTTCAGGGAAAAGCATCAGTCCACATTCCACCTGGGTGCTATTTTCTGAGATACTGTATTAATAATTTGGACAGCACGAAACAATCTTATTTTCAGAAAAATTAACTGTGGCTTGAAATATGCAGAATACTCTGCTCTAAGAAATTAACCTTTGTCTCTTACAGAGCCAAGAGAAGGTGTCTCCCATCTATTTGAAA
The DNA here is from genome assembly GCA_015847255.1 of Hyparrhenia diplandra. Classification (NCBI taxonomy): domain Eukaryota; kingdom Viridiplantae; phylum Streptophyta; class Magnoliopsida; order Poales; family Poaceae; genus Hyparrhenia; species Hyparrhenia diplandra. Next base: position 54,588 of record JADLZK010004662.1, on the reverse strand, counting down.
CATGATGGAAATCACTGTTGTAGTCTTCCACATTGAATTTTAACTTGTGTAAGCAACTGTTCATTTTAATTTAATTTAACGAGTAGCGGTCCGTGACCCCTCTTGTTTCTTCCCAAGTATTGTAGTATAAGACTAGATATACATATATATATATATACGATCGGTCCGTGCATACCATCAGTACATACATATAAAGTCAAATATTAATGTTTCTTATTGAAACACTTATGTGTGTCAACTCAACCGAGAGCTATAGTCCATATTCATTCTGCTTCCTCACTAGAATATAAATAGGCTCTGAGAGCCTCCTCTAATGCATGGGCGAATAGTATAAGACAAAGAATTTGTTCGAGATACAACAACATTTGTGGTTGCCAAATCGCATGCGTGTAGTCCTCAGCCTTATATATGTCTATGGGAATGAGATGCATCTGGGGTGATTTAGATTTAATGCATAAAGTGTTCCATATAATGGCAATTATTATTTTTTAATTGTTCTCACTTCTATGGCATTTTAATTTCGTCCGTTCCTCCTTGATGGGCATGATCGATAAGATCCCGCACCCGAAAGGAGACAACTATCCGGAATGGAAGAAAAAGATTGACTTTGCTTTTCCCTACGTTGGTCGACGTTGGAGTGGGTGCTCTCTACACCGTGTCCCACAATTCCCCGTGGCGCCGGTGAGGGCGACCACCGATGTGATGATGCATGGGCACAAAGAAAGTGGGACTTTGCTTCTCCTAAAAGGAGTCTTATGACTTAAAGCATGGTGAATGGATCAGTGCCAACAAGATTTGTTGTGTTTGTGATCTTAAATACAATTGAGCCTTCCATTTCAGGCTCAATTGCAAAGTGTGAGACCGCAAAAAGGGTATCTTGAGAGGATCAAAACCCAGCCTTGGTTCCTCCAAGATGTATGCCACACATTTGTTCAAGCAATTGACAAATGAAAAGCACCACCAATGTGGTTCCATACATGATCACATTCATAGAATGGGTCATTTGGCAAACAAGCCGAGGGAATGGATTTGGAGATTAACCCTCAACTTCTTATTCATTTTATTCTTGCTTCCTTGCCCAAAGAGTATGACAACCTTGTAACAAACTACAACATGCGGCTGAAAAGTGGGACTTAGACAAGCTCATCGCGGTGTGTAGATGAGGAGCTAAGGATTAAGGGCCAGCCGGTGGTCAATCAACTACCTAAAGGGCAACAACAACAACAAGGGTAAAAGCCCTTTAATCCTCGGCTCTCCCGCAAAGAAGGCTCCTATGCATCCGAGGCCACGGAAACGGCAAAAGCCACGGCAAGGTCCACGGCAAGGCCAACGGCAAGGTGAAATGGGTTGTTTCAAATGTGGTAATCCCTCACCACATTAAGAAGAACTGCCACGAATACTTAAAGGAAATAATGGCAAAAGAAGGGTGAGAACATTATTTCATTTATAAATGAATCCCCTCGTATGTACAAATTTTCAAAGTCTACATGGTTTATTGATTACGGTGCAACTATTCATGTTGCTAATTCCTTCTGAGGATTCCGCTCGACGAGAACTACGCTAAAAGAGAAAGTTCCATTAGTGTTGCAAATGGAGTGGAGGCTGCAGTGGAGGCCATTGGAGATGTTGCTCTAAAGTTACCCAATGGCTACACTTTACTTTTTTTGAAAGATGTTTTTATGTTCCTACGTTGAAAAGAAACTTAATAAGTGTTATAAAGTTGGATGATTCAGGTTTTACACGTAATTTTGACATGGCCAGTGTGTCATTTTATTTAAAGATATTTTTGTTGGTCTTGCCATCGGACAAGACGAATTGTATATGTTATTAAGCTATGTGAAAAAGTGAATTCCATATGTGATGTGAATGATAGCGTATTCTCGTCTACAAATGAAAGTAGAAAAAGAAAGCGAACTCCAAGCCGCAACGGCGAAATTATGGCAATCGCTCGTTTAGGCCATATTTCGAGGGGAGAATAGAAAGACTAGTTAAGAATGACATTCTTCCTCCTTTGGAGTTCTCGAGACTTAGAGCAATGCATAGATTGCATAAAAGGAAAATATGTAAAGCAAATTAAAAGAACGCCAAACGAAGCGCCAGAATATTAGAGATCATTCATACTGACATTTGTGGTCCCTTTCCTGTAAAGAGTGTGGATGGCTATGACTCGTTCATTACATTCACAGATGACTACTCCCGGTTTGGCTATATTTATCCAATTAAAGAAAGATCAGAAGCATTGGATAAATTTAAAATGTTTAAAGCTGAAGTTGAGAATCAACACGACTTAAAGATTAAAGTAGTCCGGTCCGACCGTGGGGGGGGAGTACTATGGTCGGCATACCCCATATGGTCAAGTTCCCCGGACCTTTTGCAAGGTTTCTTCAGGAGAATGGTATAGTTGCCCAAGATTCCACGCCGGCGAACCTCGAAAAAAATGGAGTAGGCGAAAGGCGTAATCGCACCCTCGATGGATATGGTGCGTAGTATGATGAGTTACTCCACATTACCATTGAGTCTGTGGATGGAGGCATTAAAAACCGCCATCCATATTCTCAACAGAGTACCAAGCAAATCGGTGCCCAAAACACCGTATGAGTTGTGGACAGGAAGGGTGCCTTCACTAAATCATCTGCGTGTGTGGGGGGTGTCTGGCGCCGAGGCTAAAATGTTTAACCCAAATATTGGAAAGCTTGATCCCAAAAAACTGAGTTGCCATTTTATTGGCTACCCTAAAAAGGTCAAAAGGTTTTTCGTTTCTCTTGTCCCCGATAGACTTACAAAGTTTGTAGAAACAAGACATGCTATTTTTCTAGAGGAAGAACTGATAAGGGGGAGCATGGTAGCTCGAAAGATTGATCTTGAAGAAAAGCGGGTGTGCGTGCCCAATCCTATAATTCAAGAGCCATTCTTCGAATTACATTGTTTCGCACACCAACAATGCAAGACATTGTGGCGCCAGGAACTGTTGTCGTTCCTCCCGTGGTAACAACAGAGGAAAACGAGGAACCCGTTAATCAGGAACCCGATGAAACTGCCCACGAGATGAGGGGAGCAACATCGGCCTCCAAATGTAAGAGGTGCCAAATGAAGAGGCCCCTAGAAGGTCTCAAAGAGTCGAAGGTCAGCTATACCTGATGACTATGAAGTTTATAATATTGAAGAGTTTCATATGGAAGGTGAACCTGCCTCATATGAAGAAGCCATGAGTAGCACTCACGCATCAAAGTGGTTAGAAGCCATGAAAGAAGAAATGCAGTCTATGAGTTCCAATGATGTTTGGGACTTAGCGATATTCCTAAAGGAGCCAAATCAAAGGGGGTAAATGGGTCTACAAAATAAAACGTGACTCCCAAGGGAAAATAGAAAGATATAAAGCGCGACTTCGTGGCTAAAGGCTTTACGCAAAAGAGAGGGAATCGATTACACGAGACCTTTTCTCCGTCTCATGTAAAGATTCTTTCGTAATAATAATGGCATTGGTGGCACATTTTGATTTAGAATTACATCGGATGGATGTAAAGACGGCATTCTAAATGGAGACTTGGAGGAGAATGTCTACATGACACGTAGAAGGGTTTTTGTTGTGGAAGGCAAGGAAAAGATGGGATGTCACCTAAAGAAATCCATTTATGGATTAAAGCAGGCTTCAAGACAGTGGAACTTGAAGTTTGATAAAACTATAAAGAATTTTGGGGTTTAAAGCAAATATCGAGGACAATTGCATTTATGTAAAGTTTAAAAATGGGAAATATATTTTCCTAATCCCGTATGTGGATGATATTCTACTTGCAAGTAGTGATATGAATCTAATGCGAAAAACAAAGAGATTTTTGTCCTCAAAGTTTGATATGAAGGATCTTGGTGAAGCATCTTATGTTTTGGGCATAGAAATTCACCGATAGATAGGAAAAAAGGGGTATTAGGACTGTCTCAAAAGGCATACATTGAAAAAAGTCTTAGAGAGATTCAGTATGCATAAATGTAGACCTTCACCGCACCTATAGTCAAGGGCTTATAGATATGGGGATTTTTCGGTGTCCCGGAACCAATATGAGCTCGAGCAAATGAAAAGGGTTCCATATGCTTCAAATTGTTTGAAGCTTACAAAGACGCTCAAGTATGTACACGCCCGGACTTGGCTTATGTAACCGGGTTACTTGGCGAGATTCCAAAGTAATCCAGTCCCAAACACCGGAATTGGTAAAGAAAGTTTTACGGTATTTGCAAGGAACAAAAGGCCTCATGTTAACGTCTGAAGAAGATCCGATTCCCTAAAGATTTTGGGATATTCGGACTCGATTATGCGGGAGATGATAGAAAGTCTACATCCGATATGTGTTTACTCTCGCAAAGGGAGCAATATCGTGGAAAAGCTCTAAACAAAGATTACTACAAACTCCACTATGTATGCCGAAGTTTGTAGCGTGCTATGAGGCAATGGGGCAGAATTGGCTAAAGAAATTCTTACCCGTTTGAAAGTGGTTGACGACATCCATGGACCAATGACATTATACTTTGTGATAATAATCCAAAGAATAGAGTATGCTCACAACAATAAGTCAAGTGGTGCCGCCAAACACATTGACATAAAGTACTATGTTGTGAAGGAGAAAATCCGGGATCACGTTATAAATCTTGAGCATATAAGCACCGAAAAGGATGCTTTATGCGGATCCGCTCACAAAGGCTTACCACCCAACGTGTTCAAGGAGCCTGTGAGGCATGGGGTTAAGGGAAAGCCCGTGATCATACAATTATAAAGGGCCCAAAGTTAAAGTTTTATTTATTTCGACCAGAGATGTGTATTGTAGTCGTGAAATCTATCGGCAAAGGACCGTGATGATTGAGCATGTTCTATACACAACTGAGATGGAATAAGTAAAATAAAAGTTCAAAGTAAAAGTTCAAAGTAAAGGTTTAAAGGTTAAAGTGTAAGATGAGATCAAGGGGGAGAATGTTAGATTGATCTCTATCCCAAGTTGGGCCCAACGGACCAACTTGGGCCTTGACTTTCCTCGGGCGCCCAACCCATTAATGGTTGGGGCCCCCGCCACCCTCGCTATATAAACAGGGGACCTCGGACCTCGCACTGCTTCCACGAGTTCTTTGACAAATAGCCATTCAATCCCCACCTACAACCCTAATCCGATCTTGGAGGGTGCGCCCGATGGACGGAAGCACCTCCACGGACGGGCGCCGCCATCGCACCGACGCTCCCTTCATCGACTGACGCGCACCGATGGCCGACCCAAACGCCAACGCCATCGCGCGGCCGGAGCCGGCGAATCCGTCCCCCTCGCCCGCCACGGATCAAGCACCACTGCGCCCGTCCCAAATTCCGATGGTAGAACTCTAAGTTTTATTTTGTCGAGTAGATCTGTATTAGGGCTGTTCTTCTTGTTACTATGGTTTTTACCCGTCTAGATGCCATGCTAGTGATCTGTTTTTCCTAACATCCGTGACCCCTCTTGTTTCTTCCCAAGTATTGTAGTATAAGACTAGATATACATATATATATATATACGATCGGTCCGTGCATACCATCAGTACATACATATAAAGTCAAATATTAATGTTTCTTATTGAAACACTTATGTGTGTCAGAGAGCTATAGTCCATATTCATTCTGCTTCCTCACTAGAATATAAATAGGCTCTGAGCCTCCTCTAATGCATGGGCGAATAGTATAAGACAAAGAATTTGTTCGAGATACAACAACATTTGTGGTTGCCAAATCGCATGCATGTAGTCCTCAGCCTTATATATGTCTATGGGAATGAGATGCATCTGGAGTTTTAGCCTCAGGAGCAAGTGGGCCCGAAGGCATGCTGTAAGGTGCAGTGGCCAGGATGGATAGTGTTAGGGGATCGGCAGCTGTGATGTGAGTGTAGGTGTGTCAAAGAGATCGAACATGCAGGTATGTGAGGCCAGGTATATGCTGAAGTTTTGCGGCGCGCATTCTGGAGAAGGAAAGAGGTCCTGTTGACATCGGGCCAGAGCGCCCCGTACAAGCTGTTAGCGTCTACATTTCAGGCTTCAGTAGCATGACCAAATATAGTAGAATGGTTGTGAGCAAGTTTATTAAGTGTCTGTGTTTCATTGTGTGGGTGTGCTCTAAAAGCATGCTTGTTATGCATATGGTGCGAGAGTGTTAGCTGGATCACTACAAAGCAGACAAATTAAGAACAAAAAACATTTGTAGTTTTATAAAAGATTAACACATATGATTGGATAAGATAAATAATACCACACAATTATGCCAGGCTGAAACAAAAAAAGGGTACTCACTAATTTGGATTAAAGGTAATTGACCAAGACAACATATGTTTTCAAATATATCCAAATCAAGACAATACTACTGCACAAAAGATTTTGCATGGCGTTTCTGTTTTTTTAACCATGGAGTTTGAAGGGATCGTACATTTGGTTCAAAGCTATGAGGCCCCTCTCTTCGACCTCGTCATCATCCTGGTTTCTTGCTCAACTAGGCCGTCAGGGCGCTTTGTGTCGGGCGAAGGTTCCATCACAACGATGTTGAATGTCAACATCGCCATACCTGGGGCTGATTCAGTGCTCGATGTCGGTAACATGGGTTCTGTAGTTTGGTTGCCTCACCTCCCAGTGTGGTGGAGCTCCACACCGCCGTGTCAGGTGTTAGTGGAGGCTCCCTGCCCTGGGTTCTTTGAGTGGTGGGGAAGGGGGTTGCAGTAAATGCATAAATAGTTGGTCAGTTATTCATTATCTATTACTATGTCACCCACAAGGAATTTTTATTGGCCATACCTGGCTAAGTTACGTATTTCACTCCATCAAGCAAGTTGCCACTCTACAAAGGGTACATGGCACTACTACAAGGAGGCACTACAAGAACGCCTCCCTTTTTGATTAGGGTCGGTTTTTATTTTTACAGTGGTATTTTTCCTCCCACAAAACCAATTGCCCCTATGTCCACTGTAGGGGCGGCCAGTGTTACAAGCTGCCCCTACTAATAGTAGGGGCCGCTCAATCACCAACTGTCCCTACTAATCGAATAGCAGGTGTGGCTCTATATTGAGGCGCGTTATAGTAGGTTGCTGAATTTTGAAATGAGACACTAATTTTTTTTAAAAAAAATGACCTTGAAAGGAAAAACTTCTTAAATAAGAATTGTAGATCTTGAAAAGTTAGAATCATTGTTATTATTGACCACTTTTTGAATTGGTTTTATTTGATGCTTCAAAATGTGGGGTTCGAATGTCGAAATTTTGAAATTTAAAATTTTCAAATGACCTCGGATCAATGGAAAAACATCCTAAATGTGAATCACAGATCTTAAAAAGCTATGAAACTTCATAGTTGACCACTTTTCTACATGTGTCTAGCGTAGTAGAGGGGAGGGTCATGCGTGAGCCCAAGGTCGCGGTTCGAATCCGCGCCTCCGTGTAGCGCACGATTTTACACCTAAAAAGATGAACGGGGGATGGGGGAGGGGGGGGGGCTCGCCTGATTAAATAAAAATGTTTTGCTATTTTTTAAAAAAATTGAAAACACAAAATCTGAAACCACAGTAGTGGCCGCTCATACCATAAAGGCTATTCCATCACCTACCGCCCCTATAGAAAAACCACATTAGCAAGAGTTAGGGGCGGCTAGCAAAACCGCAACATCGCCAACCACCCCTATAGTAAGGTTATGTAGTAGTGGGGATAAATCATACATTCATGCTTATCTCAATTACTCTTTTGATGGCGCGGGGAACGCCATCTCTTGGGACCACCGTTCCCTGGGGCGGCCTTCTCTTGATGGCATGGAGCCGGCCTCGCAAACAATACTCACCCTACAAATACACAGGATCTATAAGCTACCTTCCTCCAAAGCGTAAACATAAAACCCTTCTCTGAGAGTACCGATGAGTACAGACATGACAGCCTTTGCGAATGTCACTATTGAGCTCCGACAGACATGGCCTTGCCGGTTAATTCTCCCCGTGTAAGAAAAAAGAACAGCCACGGGTTTGGTCCTTGTACAAGACTAGTATGGTGTAGCACGGCAGAGGCATCCCTGCAACATTCGCCCTAACAACAGCCGCTACTGATGCCAACGGAAATGGCAGCCATCCATGGACGATGGGCCAAGAACCAATCCTCTTGCACAAGTCACTGCATAATTAAACGGGCAGTGACTTTCAAACCCAAGGAGACAGGTGGTCTGGGCATCTCAGAGCTGAAACGTTCAAGTGAAATGACAATGAGGAGCTTGTTCTGTCATTGATGTACCTTGTGATATTTGACATAGTATTCATAAAACTAATGTGATGAAATAGTATTAGTACATTTTGTTTCGTAGATTTTGTCAAAATTGAAGAAGTTTAATGACTTGAAATGGATGAAGTATAGCCACATCAATTCTTGCAATTAAAACTGGATATGCATGTATGTTTGTTTATTGGTTACCTTAATGCATACATGTACCATCAAAACTAGATATTGGTTTAGTTTGTGAGCCAGAGTGCCTTTGTGGGTCCTGCTTCCACACTAACATATAAATAGTGTCTGTGTGCTTCAACTGTTGCAACAATTAGTAAGACACACGAGCTATGTGTCTTTCGGCATAACACTAGCGGTTGTGAAATTGCAAATGCATATCATCATCATGGGAGTGCGAGGCATGTGGAGTTTCAGCTGCTCTGGCTAGTAGATTGGCATAGGAATCAGACAAGCTGCAGGTCAGTCTGTTTGCATGGCCATAAAGTCTTCGAGCTCCCTGATGGATATGTACGAGTAGTTGTCGACATCTCGAATGGATAGTTCCCGGTCACAGGTTGTTTAATTTACTGATCTGCTAGGAAGTATTCTAATTGTGAATGTTGTGCATGGTCTGATGAGACATTGCATGCTGTGCGTGAGCTGCGAGGTATGAGTTCGGTGAATAGAAATTTATGAAAAATGATATAAATAACAATTGTATTTATTAATAAATTAGTGCATAGTACCATAATATTTCAGTTAGAAATACATGTTCTAGAGACTAAAAAACCCAAATAATGGGGCTATTTTAGATGAAACGATAAATTGACCGGAATAGAACATTTCGTCACGTCTCTAGTGAGCACGTATGTCCAGTTTTTGGTTTCATTCTTGCTGTATTCCATTGTCTTGTGCACTGGAATAATTTCTCACCAATTCTGAGTATCCCTCTATGACCAAATCTTCATCGCCTTTTGCATTGTGTTGGTTTTGCTTCCATTATTCATATTACGTGAAGATTAATGCATATTGTGTCTTTATTGTCTCTTTTGTGCTTAATCAACGTGTTTCTAGTAAGCAATAACGTTTTCCTTTGTAATAATCGTGGTAATGTTTGGCTACTTTATTTATATATGTGCATGTGTGGCACTTGTGTATTTATGTGACATCGAACCACAACCGCTCAGCTGTTAAGGTATGGTAGCTGTCTTGATCAACAATGCAGTCCTTTTATGTTACTGATTTGCAACTGTTTTGAGTAGAACACAAACCCTCAAGGACAATGCTACATAATAACACTTTTCACTTGTGTATTTAACTCCAGCAGCCAGTAATAGAATCCTAGAGAACACAAATTATAAGATATATACATGGTTGTGTGCATCTATAATTGGAACAGTGGTCATAATTAAATCACTGCCCATTGTCATTGAAAATAGGGTAGCATGGGATTCACTAATGCAGTGCAATAATTCTGTGTTCTTCAGTCAATTCAAATTCTAGTTTGTGGTTCGTGGATTATCACGTAAAAAGAAAGAGGAATCAAGTGACAATGGCATAAAAATACTGAAATATAGACTTGGTGTTCACTTGATGTGCATACTTTCACAATGTAAAAGTATTAATTTGTAGCAACAAAATTTAGATCCTAGCTGAGGACAAAACCACCAGTTTCATCGATAAGGCATCGATGTGTACCCATATTAACATCGAATGTGTCCATACATAGGGATTCCCATGACCAGAGAAGAAGTCCATTGTTCGGTGTGTGTACATCAGTTACTTGGTCCATCTATATGTTGCAGACGGGGATGCGGACCTTTTAATAACCAGAGCCAAGAGGTTAAAGCCTCAAAGGCGCAGCAGGCAAGGTCATTGCCATCACATATTGGAGTACAGCTGATGGTAGATTATAAATTAGATTGTGAGGAAGAAATAACCCCGTTTTGTGTTTCTCAGTCTATAGAACATGTATTTCTAACTGCAATATTATGGTACTATGCATTTTTTTAGTGTTCAAAGGCGGCACCCGGGCCTTTTATATTTCAAGAAGAGCACGAACGTTTAGGGTTCATACATCGTCCAGGTTCCAGAAAAAGGACCCACGTCTACGTACAGCTAAGAAAACCTCTGCTAATCAGGAAGAACTACATACTGAAGAAGGGTTATGCATTTGTTTTATTAATTTGGTGTTGTTTTTCTCATTTTTCACACAACTCATACCTCGCACCTCACGCACAAGATGCAACCTAAGGTGTCATCAGACCATGCACAACATTCACACATGGAAAACTTCCTAGCTATTGTGTAAGGTAAACAACCTGTAACTGGGAACTATATCTCCATTATAGATGTTGACAACTTCTTGTACATATCCATCACGGAGCTCGACACACAACTGCAGCTTGTCTGTTTCCTGTGAGTGCCAATCTACTGGCCTAACCATTCTTAGGCACTGCAGGTTGGTACCGCACGTCTTTGGTCTCAATCTAATTCCAGATGCATCCCACTCCCATGATGACTATATGCATTTGCAATTTCGCAACCGCTAGTCCTCGAGACACATAGCTGGTGGTGTCTCTTACTGAATGATGCAATAGTTGAAGCACAGAGACACTATTTATATTGCAGCATGGAAGCAGGAAGGCCACAAAAGCGCTCTGGCTCACATAAGTATATTTGATGACAAAGTTAAAGCAATATCTATTTTAGATGCTACATGTATGCATATATAGAGGCCAATCAATAAGCAGACACATGTATATCCAGTTTTAATTGCAAGAACATGCTTGGCCTTTGGACAGCCACATCAGTATTGACTTCCACAACAATATGGTTCCAGAATATCGCACAATTCCTTTTTGCTAATTACATGTACTCGAGTGTCCAGTAGTGTTAGTGCGGCAATTAATATTTGCCAGCGTGGAGAGCATTGGCACATAGCTAAGATATTAATGTACGTTGGTCCGATTCAATAAGAAAAAAATATTATTTTATCTAGTGTTAAGCATTGTGAATACAACAATGTCAGGCATTTAATTCCTCAAACAATAAAAATGGTTGGTGAAACAATTAAGAGAGCTAGAGTGCATCTTTGGCCTGAGTTCAGCTTTGCATCTATGATGATATATATAAACATATAGATGACTCCATCTACCTCATATGATGTATCGATCGGTATCATACAATGAAGATGTTTCATCCAATTCATATTTGAAGTAGAAAATTTGCATACAGTCCTAATTGATTGGGCATGGGATGTACCAGGAATTTCAGCTATAGCTACAGACCGCACGGATGAGAATCGAACAAACTTTTAGGTGTAGAGACCAGCAACCGAGCCTCATGCAAAAGCAGGGCAGATAGAAGGGTTAGTTAGCGGGTCTGGTCTTGATTATAGGATCAGTCCTCCTCTCCTCTCTTTCGCCATGTAAGGCTATATATCAAGAGCACGAGGAGCACATCCAGTCTTCCTCTAAATTCTCTATCTTCGGTCTGCCTGAACCACCATGCATGCTTGGTTGGCTCATGTGAATGGGTGGCACCAAGGAAAATCATCTAGTATTATGTCCTTGTCCGTTTAGTTCTTCTATAATTCATAGCATGTAGGCTAGCTTTTGTATATAAGTCAGTGTTCTTCCTTCAGTATCTAACAATTGTTCGGACAAACAAATCCAATGATTCACAAAATGATATATATTCTACTAGAATGGGAGTAGGCAAATTGTAGGAGAGTAAAAGATTCAGAGTATTGCGAAAGGGTCTCTAGCCTAGTGGTTAAAGCACCTCAGTAGCACCTAGCAGATTTGGGTTCGACTCAGTAGGAGTGCAATTTAAATTCACAAATGCACCACAGTGTTCTTCCTATTTTTATTAAAAAAATTAAAAAAAAATAGGTTAGGGTTTCCCTTGCTGACTTCGGTCAAAAAAAAGATTCAGTGTATTAATGTGTCTAAGTAAATCTGCACCTAATTTTAAATAGGATTTTCAAGACAGAAACACAATCTTATGAGATATAAAACTAATAGTAATGTTGCGTGTGTGCCATTATAATAAAAAAAGGGCAGACACGGTGCTAGGAGGCTCCCTCTTGAGTGGGGTTGTGGCGAACGGTTTAACCGAGGCACAGTCTTACCCCGCCAAATATGCAGGAAACAGAGCGTCCAACCCATCACCCTGCATTGCCGGGGTAATACTGCGCCATTATACTAAGTACACAAATAATGCCAAGTAGGCTCTATACGCATTGAAGACTATACATGCGAGAAACAGGCCATTGTTCATTGATGACTTCCATCTTGGATTGCTAGCACCGCCACCCAGGAAAACATGCGTGCGCATGAAGATGACATCGGTGCTAGATGCAGGAGAACCTCCCTCCATTGCATCGGCCTTCCGTGTGCTCGTGGCTGTGGATGTCCATGTACTACAGATCAGCTCATGGATACTCCTCGACGAAGCATTGGACGCCGGTGTCAGGTGTCCTCCAATGATCCAATCAAGTTCCTGTTGTGACCAGACTTGTTATCCACGCACTCCTGGTACTTCCCATTCCTAGCAGCTTATACTTGTTCTTGATGTGGTAGGAATTACTGTATGGAGAGAGGGGAATGGACTCCAGCTGACTAAGAAGAAGTCATGCGCCTAGTGTTTTCATGGGCGCCTATTGTTTGTCTGGTTTCTATATATATTAGTTCATTCTACATTAATATGCCGGTACATGACTTTCTTATTATTTGATACACCTAACGAATGCATGCCCCAGATTGGAGTTTTCATAGTTTGCATACGAAGGTGGTTTCCACAGCATGCGTGCCTTGATGGTAATAGCCATTATATCTTTAAAAAATGACCAACTATTGATATGGATTAAAAAAGTATAGAATAATTTATAGTTCTATCACAACCAAATAGTGTTTACATAGTATCTTCATGCATGTTGTGATATTAGAATATAAAGTAAAAGAGAGTGCAAACATAAGTATATACTTTGCAGGATTCTAAAGTGCCTCCTAAGAGATTCTAGATCGAGAAAAACCATGGGTTTATTTGTCTACTAAATAACAAAATAAATTATCCTCTATAGTGATTGGTTAAGATTGGTCATGCTATAAAAGAGGTGAAAAAAATCTTTCAACGAATTGCATGTACAGCCCTGTGTGGAATCTTGTCATTGAACCTCATTTTGCCCGACTATCATCCCTATCCTTGTTGACTCTCAAAGCAGGTTGATCTACAACACTATAAGAAGCCTTCTAAGTATTTTGGTACATATGGCCATTTTATAGAATGGAAGTGTTCGAATGACTAACCATGTCACTCCAAACATTGAATACGACATTAAGTAAGGGTTGGGTGATTTGCAATGTTTAGTGTGAACACATCACTGGTTGATCCAGAACTTCTATCCTTTGCCTTGTTTGGTGGTGCCACATATATTTACATACAAGAAAACAAATTGCCAAGATGAATGGTTCAGCAAGCGTCTTATGTATAGTCTCGCACACCACGAACCATCCATTTATTTTCATACACTGTACATAGGACTGGTAGGTATCAGCAATGGCCAATGGGCCACAAAGCACTGGTGCCTCGAAATATACAGCTTGTGGTAGGACCCCCCCCCCCGCTACCAAAAAAAAAGTTGCACACTTCTGCGACCTTTTAAAATATGCTTGAAGGGTTTCCTATAGCTTAGTCTGGAATAGCTTGAATTATTGTGACTTTCATCACAAACAAGCACTGATCTCAACAAATCAGAGAAGAGTTGTGATCATAGCTAATATTGGAATGAAAAGATATGTGGTGTATTTCATTGTCAGTGCTTTGATGTTATTGATTTTGTGTGTTTAGATGCCCAGTTTACTAGGGAGGCACTGTCAAAACTTCTATTGAATTGAACTCTTAGTAGGTTTAGCTATTCATTGGTAACATTCCATGATAATTCTAGCTGGGTGTTACACTCGTTCTCTGTTTGATGCATAGCTAGTCACCAAAAATAGCAAAAAAACATATGACATTATGTTTGTACGATTCTGATCACCATTGACAGTAGTAGCACAAACAAAAATATTTACTTGCAGGCTTCTAATGTGTCTCCTAAGATTCCAGCCTGAGCATAAATACAGGTCTATGTGTCTCCTAAATAATAATATTAACGACCCTCTCTTTAGTGATCAGTTAAGATGAGTCATATTAAAAAAAATGATGAAATCAATCGTTCAATTTCAAATGTCCAGTTGACATTTTGGTCACTGAACCTAAGGGAGTGGGAGAGAGGTGCCACACGGGCAAAATAGAACAAAAAAAATAACCTGACTAGTTATATGAGAATTTTATAAAAGGAAAGTGTTCATTAAGTAACAGTGGGGTCAGCAATATGTTGTTAATTTGCAGACATGACTTGACTGATTGAGCTAGAACTTGTACCATTTTCATTGTTTGGTGGGACCACTCATTTACATACAACTCCAAATAAAATGGGAGCCAGGAGCAAACAAATTGCGAGATGAATAGATGATCTGCTAGCTAGTATTTCCCCTAAGGGACATCCCAGTCCATCCAATTTACATGCATTGTACATAGGACTGGTAGGCATCGGGAATTACCCTTGCACCGCAGATTGTTAGTTGCCATCGTTCATGTTGGATTTCTCATACTTTTTTTACCAAAAAGTGATACCTCACAGCAGCAGAAAAAACACCTGAAGATGATGAAGAGAGAAAAAAGAGGGAAGAGAGGAATAGAAAACAACGTGAATATCGCGCACGGAAAAAAGCCGAGGAAATCAACAAACAGAGACAAGAAAGGAACAAGAAGCGTCGTGAAGCCCTGCAAAGAAAAAAATGACGCCTGCACACGGTATCTGCAATCTGATCATGTATAATATTACTCTTCTTCTTGGTTTATTATGCATTGAAATGAGTAGCACGCTTGGATTTTATACACACAAATCCATGTGATGTCGAAGTTAACATGAAAGAAGCAGTAACCTTGGCGTCGTCTCGGTTGGGTATGTGGTCTCTATCGCAGCAAATGATTATAATACTACCCGTTAAATACACCTCTTGTATGTGCACTTTAATTGCAGGAGGAAAATCACCACAAGAAACTGGTGTTTCAGCCATTTTCCAATCGTCGATACATCATGAAAAAGAATATGATGATCCCAGTGAGACCAACGATTGGCTACACATGAATGATAACTATGTCAGAAAGCAACTACCACCATTGACAGCGTTGCAGACCGAAAGTCCAAATGGCACCATAATTAATACAGGTACGCTAACATCTACCTAAGACAATGTAATTTTGTAAATTTGTAGTGGTAGAGATTGGATCAATTACATCTCTTGTGTAAATGGGGATCAGGTTCCGGTTCAAGCTCTGCTGATCTGCTCAGATTCCGAAACTGGTACCTGAACATGGATGCGACAACTAAGGAAAATTTCCTAGAACATGAACCGGCGTGTTACTGATCTTCTCTTGAAAGATTTCCTCTCTTGTGGGTCACAAAAAGAATCTCGCAAGGTGTCATACCTCCTTGCTATTTTTGTTTTTTTTCATGCAAAGTCCATGGATGCTTGTTCAAGGCACTAATATATTCAATGTCTTTTGCACTGGCCTTTTAGGTCTTCCAATATGTCGGTCCTCGCCTGGGATTTAAAATTGAACTGAAGTTTGATGACAACATTATGTATGACAGGAAAGGCCTTGAGTGTGCTCGTATAGCTGTATTGCAAGTACAGTCTTCCCCCCTACTTCACAAATCATCGATGTAGGAGTCTCATCGCCAGATGCTGAGCGAGCCCATGTATTGAACAAAGGTCGAGGCAGGGCATGCGCACGTTACCCGGATGTCGCGTGATGCATCCGGACGGGTACCTGGAGATCCGCGACCGTTCCAAGGACGTGATCATCAATGCCGGCGAGAACATCAGCAGCGTGGAGGTCGAGTCGGTGCTTTACGATCACCCGGCGGTGAAAGAGGCGGCCGTGGTGGCGGAGCCGGACGAGTTACGTGGCGAGACGCCATGCGCGTTCGTCAGCCTCAAGGAGGACGCGGCCGGCACGGTGAGCGCGGCCGACGTCACTGCGTGGTGCCGGGAGCGGTTGCCGCAGTACATGGTGCCCCGGACGGTTGTCTTCCAGAGCTGCCTAAGACCTCCACCGGCAAGATCCAGAAGTACATGCTTACAAGCAGTCAACGCGGGCTTACAAGCAGGACCCACTGATCAGTTGTCCAAATCAGGATGACATTCCACCTCAGCACGCCACGCAGGCAAAACCGCTCATGCTGGACGCCACATAGGCAAAACCGCCCCAAGGGGTGATTTAGACGGTATGCCAAACTTTAGGTTATTGGTTAGACGGTTTTAAAGGTGATGGAAAGGAGTAATCACAGCCCTATAGTGACTGGTGAGTCACATGATGGTAAATATGACGCATCTACATTTCTCCCTTACAAAACTAATGCTTATATATAACAGTTTAGTCACTCTTTTAGGAACTACGATGTGGCTAGAAATGGGAAGCATATGGAATGGATGTGAGAGATCACTAGCAACCCAACATCTGTTAGATGCTTGGAGGGAGGGCTCCATTTCTATAGTACAACCCCGAATATCCAACTCTAGCATGCATTCTTGATACTTCCATGGAGTGTCATAATGTGTTAGCAACGTCAAGTTGTTCATCATCGGTTTCTATGTTTCAATATGTATACATGTACGTTTCTCCTACTGCATACAAAATTTCAAACCATTAGATAAAGCTGATTTTAATGTGAAAGTTATTGCTAGTTTTGGGTACTGGGTGGATTGGTTATGTCATGTCACATACCTTCTAAACATTCCGGAATGATGATAGAAGCGGACCGGACACTTCTGCATCAATGTATATATAATGATGTAAGTTACCTTTCTGCATCAATGTATATATAATGACTTCTTCAAATAATTTCGTGAAAACAGTGCTCGACCTTCATCCATCTAACGGGCAGATGAGAGTACGTCGCCCTCCCGGCCGACCCACCCCTGCCGGCGCCGGCGACTCCACTCCTTCGCCTCCATCGATCCAGCACCCAACTCCAAATCCACACCTCCCAGTCCCAGATCCGAGCCCCCGCTACCTCAACATTTGTCTCTCTCTGGTAAACTAGATGATACCTCGTTGGTTGCTGAGGGAAATTACTTATCAGTACTAAAGCAAAGTAATCGAGACATGGAAACGAGAGCTTGGAGAGGAGACGAATAGCTCATGGCATGCAAATTGTGACTAGCTCACAGATGCATGAACGTGATATAAATACAACCATTAGTCGGCCCCTCAATTGCTGGGACTGGACCCGAACTTCTCAGGCTGGTTTGTACTTGCACGGTTTTAACTTTTATTTAAAATAAATCACGGTAGGGGCTCCATGCCCCTTCAGTTTCTTTCCAAAAAAAATTGCTGGGACTGGATTTCACTACAGGAAAATGAAACTTCGCCGAGTGTACGGCGTTTCGCCGAGAGACCGGCAAACCAGTGCTCGGCAAAGATCTACTTTGCCGACGGCCGCGCTCGCTAACCACCAACTCGGGCATCACTACCTGGCGCACGTGCACTAGTAGTGTTAACAGCGCACATGCGCCAGCAACAATAACAACGCACATGCATGCATGGAATGCAGTAATAGCAATGCACTGATAACAATAGCAGCGCACACCCACACCACAAGTGGCATGTTTCTCATGTCTAACCTTTTCCTGTCAATGGGTCAAGATTTTTTTTTTGCAGCCAAACTTTACACTCTAAATTTTGAAACTTTGTACTCCAACGATAAAAACTTTGTACTCCAACAATAAAAACTTTGTACTCTTAGATGTAAAATTTTACACTCCAAATTTTGAAACTTTGTACTCCAACAATAAAAACTTTGTACTCCAACAATAAAAACTTTATACTCTTAGATGTAAAACTTTGTACTTTAGATGTAAATTTTTGTCATCATGAAAATTATCTCAAAACATATCCAACATGGATCTAGTTTTATAGATCTCGTTATAATAAACGCAATGGTGCAAACGGAATCGAAAACAGATGCTTGACGAAAAGATATTGCATTTTAAAGGGAAAGGAAAGAAAAAAGAAGAAGCGGAACCCATTCAGAATCCTGGCGTCCGCGCGCCTGCTCGCTGCGCATGCATGCAGCATGCAAGGCTCCACTCCCGTGTCTCCCACGCGCCTGTGCGCCGAAACGATGGTGGCGCGCGTGCGCCGTATAAGATTCCGGCACCAACTCTCGGCAAAGACACCTTCACCGAGAGGCGCGCTCACGGCAAAGCAGCACCCTAGGCAAATCCTGCCTTTGCCGAGAGGAGCACGCTCGGCAAAGAAGCACCCTAGGAAAAGACGTGATCCAGCCGTCGGCGAAATTTTTTTGTAATTTTTTTACAACTTCGCCGAGGAGTGGGCTGTCGGTGCAAGGTTTTCCGGGGAAAAAATAAGTTCTTGCCGAGAGCGGGAAAAAGGGCCTCTCGGCAAATCTAAGATAATTTGCCGAGAGGGGATCATGTCCCTCGGCTAAGCGAGGCGTCAACTACCGTTTTCTCCAATTGCCGTTAACGGTAACTTACTTCGCCGAGAGGTAAAGGTGGCCGTCGGCGAAGGCTTCCCCGAGGGGAATTATTTCCGGTTCTCGGCGAATCGTCTTTGCCAACCAAAATTTGCCCGTAGGTCCTTCGCCGACAGCGAGAGTGTTTTCCGCTCGGCAAAGGCGTCGCCGAGAGGGCTAAGGTCTTCGCCGTGGGTTCGTCCCGCTCGGCGAAGAACCAGCCTGTAGTGTTTCGTGCAGCCGTTTGTAAGGAGTAATCGTAAGACGTGAAGCACAATCAGCTAGCTTTTTTTCTTGTGACAAACAATATGTACATGTGCATGCATGATGACGATGTGGCTACATTTGAAGCCCGAGAAACTATTTAATAATATTAAGAAAACACCAAGCACTGAACCGGCGATGTCAATGTTGCACAGTCACAGGTATGGCGCACACAGTGCAGGAGGAGGCAGGTATAGATCAGGCACGTGAGGTCGCTTTAGAGCATGGATCTGCCTAATAAAGTCAAATGACACTTTTTTTTGCAGCTATAATTATAGAGACGCTTTTGAACGCGTTACAAATACAGCGTAGCTACAGGGGGGTTTTTCTAGTAGTGAAGCACTCCTTAGGATGCACGAACAAGCCTTCTCTATATAATAGCTAGCACTCATCCATACTTTATTTCCCTACACCTATCTGCATCCTTGGACAATTTAGCTCTCAATGACTCAAATGATATCTGGCATTACAATTGGGGATCTTTCTACTCTTCTAAAAGGGTTTACAGAGAATTGGTTGGCCATCACAACCCTCACAGATCTTTTCGGTGGTTATGAGTTTCAGCTTGTCAAAATAAGCGCAAATTCTTTTTCTGGCTAGTTCTACAAGATTAAACACAAGAGCCCGACTCAGAAGAAAGCACATGCATCTTCCAGATTATAATTGTGTCTTTTGCAATCTAAATGTTGAAGAGCAATTGGTACATATGCTCTTCCACTGCCCTTTCGCTATGGCCTGCTGGTATAGTCTCTATGTCATTGTTCCTTCTTCTGATGAATTTCAGTAATTATTGAAGGCATCAAGTTTCAGCTGAATTGTCCTTTCTTCATGGAGATCATCGTCTCTATGTCCTCGGCAATCTGGATGATGAGAAATGATATTATATTCAGGAATTTAGCTCATTCAGTGCAAAGATGCAAGACGGTCTTCAAAACAGAGTTTGCCTTAGTTATCCTAAGGGCAAAAGCTAGCTTCCACCCAGCTATTGATCAATGGCTAAACCACTTTGTATAATTGTTGTAATTTTCATTCTTTCTTTCTTTGTTCCTTAAGGTCAGCTTGTAAAGAACTTTTTATATGTTTTCAATAAAATTCCAGTAGGGGCGCGCCCCTCCTGTTCCAGTCAAAAAAAATACTGTAGTTCCCTGCATCCAGCAACCAGTGACACTAGCTGCCATACAAATTTTGCCACCAAAAGCAAGAGAAATAATGGTAGTTTATGAGTTGCTAAATATGAGTTCTTGCTCTCGTCATGGGAGGTATTCAAATACACTTTGAGAATGGATGGTGTATCTGTGGTAGTGCTCTAACAATATCAACTAGTGCACTTTTGTATCCTTGGAGCATGGTCTTTGAGAATGGGTGGCATCTGAGATTGTTGTGGCTCAGTTGGGAATTCATATAGTGCATGGATCAGAGAACGACCTGGTGCCAACTTGTAGTTAGCACTTTGGATCTCCCTCTGACGCCTAGCAGGACTATATGCTTAAGCTCCACGAACTGGCTTGCAAAGTGACCATGGCCAGCCAGACCACACTTGCTTGGCCCCTGTAACAACAATATTGAACTTGAGTATGAGCAAGGAAGGATCAATAACCATCATCATGCATATCAAAGTGTCATGTAAAATAGTAGTCATACTTTATATGTATCGTGGGCCGTATATTTTTTTTTGAGGGAATCAGTGGGGAAAACCCCCCCACCTGATCTTTTTTCATTAAAAAAGGTAAAGGTACAAAAAACAGGCGCACGAGAGGTGCTTACAAAGAGATTTGGAGCGCACAGGCTCAAATAGAAAAAGAAAGAAACTAAGGGACTGTCTCCAAGAAACTAATTAAAGAACCTGCAAGGTTGGGTTTGGCCTTGATACAAATCAAGCCAATTTGCTCCTTAAAGTGATTTCTCCAATTTGCATAAGTGCATTGCTTATTGTCAAAAATCAGATCATTCCTGACATTCCAAATCGACCAACAAGCTGTGATTACCAGTTCCCTGAAGATAACAGCACCAAAATCTAGTCTTGCTTGAAGTACCATGTCAAGAGGTGGAAGAGAGAGGTCCCAATTAATTCCCAGAACAATCCAACAGGCCTGACTAAAGGGACATTCGAAGAACAAGTGTAAGATTGTCTCCTCTCCATTAGCATGACAGATAGGACAAGTGTAATCTGAAGAAACATATTCTTTCTTTTAAGCATGCTTACGGTATTCATCGGTCCTTGAGAAGGAGCCAAAAGAAGAATTTCTGCTTGCCTAAATTTGAACCATTCCACATCCATTTGAAAAGAGGTGAAGCCTCCTGATGACCCTTTAATAGTTTATATGTTTTTTTGGAGGAGAAGATCCTAGAATTCCAGACATACTCCCAACTGTCAACACCATCTAGGTCCCAATCAAGAGAATCAATTAACAATTGTAGCTCATTGAGTTCGGCCAGAGCTTCACTTGAAAGAGGAAGAAATAAAATTCTATCCAGATCACTCTCCAGAAAGAACCTTAAGGAACATTTTTTCTTTTTTGCAAAAGAGTAGAGCCTGGGGAACTTATCTTTGATGCAAGAGTCCAGCCAAATATCATTCCAAAAAAGCACTGAATTCCCTGAAACTGGTTTGCACATGGCAATGGCCCTGAAATCCATATTTAATTGGAGAACATCCCTCCACCAGAAAGAACCTGTGGGGCACCTTGCATGAGGAGGAGTATTGGAATTAGCATATAGTTTACTCCAGGTGAGTTCAACCTAGGGGATGTCTGCATGATTATAGAACTTATCCAGGAACTTCAACAGGAGAGCTTTATTCTGTTTCTCAATGTCAATAACACCCAGCCCACCTTCTTCTTTAGAAATGCAAGCAGGTGTCCAAGCAGCCAGACATTTGTCTTTTCTGTGAATTTCTCCACCACTCCATAGATAGTGTTTCCTGTGCCTGTCCACTTGGCCAATGACAGTTAAAGGAAAGACTAGAGTACACATGTAGAAGGTGGGCATGGCAGTCAGGATGGAATTAACTAGAATAAGTCTGCCTTGGTATGAAAGAAGCTTACTGAAAGCTAGAGTTCTTGCTTCAATCTTCTGAATGAGGGGTGCAAAATCAGCAACCTGAGGTCTGGTGATCCCAAGAGGTAACCCAAGATAAGTGAATGGCATGGTAGAGGTGGAGCAACCAAAAGTACAAGCCAAATGTTTCAGTTTAGAGTCATCCAAATTGATGGGCACCATAAAAGATTTATTAAAATTAACATGAAGACCTGTGGAGTCAGAAAAAGATCTCAAAAGACCTTTTAAATTGAATAAGCATCTTGCATCAGCAGGGAGAATCAACAGAGTATCATCAGCATATTGGACAATTGGAAAGTCACCACCAAAGGACTCACTAATTGGATGTTTTAATACTCCAAGGTTCCAAGCTTTGTTGACAATTGATTGAAGCAAATCAGCTGAGAGTGCAAAAAGCAAAGGAGAAAGTGGATCTCCTTGTCTTACTCCTCTAAGACATTTGAAGATTTTCCCTGGTACACCATTTAAAAGAACTGAAGAAGTTCCTGAGCTCAAGATGCTATTAATCCATGAAATCCATCTATCAGGAAAGCCTTTGTGCTTCAGTATGTTAAGGATACATTGGTGCTCCAATTTATCAAAGGCTTTTTCAAAATCCAATTTCAAGATTACAATTTCCTTCTTTGACTGGTGGCAGAAGTGAAGGAATTGATAAGCCCAGGCAAGACAATCTTGGATAGTTCTCCCTCTGATAAAACCATATTGGTTTTTGTGAATCAAACTTGGAATCACATCTTGAAGTCTTGAAGACAGAATCTTAGTTAGGCATTTTAAGGAATAGTTCAAAAGAGAAATTGGTCTGAAATCATTGACTGATACAGGATTGGCTATCTTGGGAATCAGAGTGATGAAGGAGTCATTAACACAGTGCAAATCCATATCTGATATACAGAAATTCTTAAGGAATCTTATGAAATCATCTTTGATTATGTGCCAACACTTCTTGATGAATAACCCATTGAAACCATCAGGACCAGGTGCATGGTTTAAAGGGATAGCTTTGATAACTGCCTCAATCTCTAAATCTGTAAACTCATCATCCAAGTGTTCGAGCTCCTCATCATGATTCACCAGAAGAGAACTCAAGTCAAAGGAGATTCCTCTAAACTTAGAAATGCCCAATCTATTTCTGTAAGCATTCCACAAAAGAGCAGCTTTTTGTTCATGATCTGTTATCAGAGTACCTTCTGAATCAGAAAGGCTCCCAATATGCCTTTTCATTTTACTATGACTTGCTCTTGCATGAAAATATGCTGTATTCTCATCTCCTAGAGTTACCCACCTTATAGTGTTTCTCTGTCTCCAATAGGTCCTCTTATCTTCCAACAGGTTGCTCAGATGATCTTTAACCAATTTTTTAAGAATTTTTTCCAAGGAATCCAAAGGTCTTTGATCTTCTAGACCATCCAACAGCAGAATCACCCAGTTGCAATTGTGTATTAGTCTATTAAGGTTTGATAAATTCCTGCTCCATTTTCTGAGACCAGCCCTTACTTGTTTGAACTTTCCTGCAAGAGTTTTGGCAGCATTTGCATAGAAAGCACACGAATTCCAATGAAGATTGACAGTGTCCAAAAACCCAGGATGATTTACCCAAAAGCTTTCAAATCTAAAGATGTTGCCTTTAGGAATTCTGCTGCCAATATTAATCACAAAGGGAATGTGATCAGAGAGAGGCCTGGCAAGAGGTTGAACTGAGGTAGAGGGAAAGGACAATCCCCACTCTTCAGAAACTAGAACCCAGTCAAGTTTAACCAGAAGGGGATCACTTTGCATGTTACTCCAAGTAAATTGCCTCCCACCAAAAGGAATATCAGTCAAATTCAGATCACAGATTGCATCATTAAAGAGTTGCATATCATTATAATTCCCTCCAGGTTTATTTCTATCCTCAGAACTTCTATAGAGATTAAAATCTCCAGTAAGGATCCAGTCATCGAAGGAACTAGTATCAAAATTCATTAACCAAGTAATAAAGGCCATTTTCCCAGAGGCATGAGAGGGCCCATAGATATTAGTGAGGTGAAACATACTATGGTCCAGAAGACAAGTTACTTTGACCGAGATGGAATAGCAGTTGCTTTCAATGGCATCACACTTATAAATTCCACTATTCCAAACAATTAAAAGTCCTCCAGAAGCTCCAACCGAAGGGTGATAGATAAAACTATCTAGATATCTCGGACAAAATTTTTTGATATAGGAGAAATCAAAAGATTCTTTCTTGGTTTCCTGAAGGCAAAGAATGTTGCACGAGCTTTCAGTGATTTTCTCTCTTATAGCATCCCATTTCTCTTGGGAATTAATCCCTCTTACATTCCAAGTAAGGATTTTATGATTTCTAGTGTTACTCATGATGAAAACAACAGTTTAAGTGAGCAGGAACCAAATCACACAGTGAAAGGTTATCAAAGGGGTTTTCAACAGTAAGTGAACAAGAGAGATCAAAATAACCAACAAGAGAACTGAAATAACGATTAAGGTCATCCAGCAACTTGTTCAGGGACACAAACTGACCATGGTTCCAATCCACACACCAAAGGGACCGACAAGTTTTCAAGCTGAAATTATTAGGCCCGCATGCAGGCAGGGCAAGGCTAACAAAGACCGTGGATAAACTAGACAAAATAAAATGCAACGCCATCTGGGAGCACGTTGCAGCTGCAGGACATTCTTTAGTCGACATCTTCATTGACATCCTTCAACAGAATGGCAGCAGAGACAACCACAGGTTGAATCTGAAGAAAACCTGAAGCAATTCCACGAACTGCATCCTCATTCAGGTGTGGGGCAACCTGTTCTCCTGCAGGGACCATTGCCAGAGGGGTGGGGCAGGGAACATCTTTCTCAACAGGGATTCCAGGAGCAGTTGGAGCCTTCTGTCCTGCATTCTTGAGAGCATTTCTCTTGCTACGACGGAGAAAGGCAGGATCCATAGGTTCAATCATCTTGCGAGCCCTTCTCTTCCTGGGAGTGAAAGCTTCTGGCATTATCTCCATCAGGTCATCATCATCCAGTTCAGATACAGACTCTTTTATCTGAGGAGGTATAAGAGATATCAATCTTAGCAAGAGCAAAGGATCGACAAAATAATCTGGGATCAGAGTCTCAGGATCAATATCCAAAAGGGATAAGGAATAAAATAGACTAGCTGAGGGAACCTTTAAGAGAGGAAACTGTACCTCAAGGGGGATAAAAGAAGGTTCAGCAGATTCTTTCTCCAGAGGCATTGGGAACAGGACTCTAGCCACTGGAACAGGCTTTTCAACTTTAGGAGGAGCAGAGACCACAATCTCAGAAGCCAGTGCAGGGATCACCACATCTTTTTCCTTTTCAACAACCATTGGCTCAACCAAAATGTTACCTCCATCCTAGGTTCAGACCAGCATCAGGAACAGGCAGATTCATGTCCATGACAAGCTCATTATTGGGTGCTACAGAACAAGCAGTGGCAGGAGTAATCTTGTTAACCAAAACTGTAAAGGATGGTGAATCATTTGTCAAAGGAGCAGAAGCAACAACAAATCTGTCAGAGAAAACTGCTGGGGTAATCTCACCTGGGAGAGGATTTTCAACATTTGGGCCACCAGAATTGCCACCAACATTCTCCACAACTTGGGGCATCTCTTCATCATGAACACCATGAAGATGTTCACCCTCCATTTGATTCAGGCCCATGTTATTCGAACCCACAGGGCCAAAATCAGCAGGGAGAGCAGGTCCAGCCCAACCAGGGGCCTGGGGTGGAACAGGATGAAAGGGTCCATCCAGAACAAATCCATCCTCATCAGGCAACTCAACCAGATTGTTAATTTTCAGAGGATAAACAGCAACAGTCCATGATCTACCCCTGATGGGTAAACCTGCAGTAATCTTGACAGAGTCTGGAATCTTTGCAGTATCATTTAGATATACTTTGCAAATAATCTTAGCCAAAGTGCTGGATGGATGAACATGAACTAGTATCCCAAAACCCGAAACAGCAGTTGCTAGATTCCTCATGCCACGCAGGTCCTCATTAAAACCGATCAACATCACCCATGCCTCTCTATCAATATCAAAGGATCTAGCATTCTCCGCCTCATCATGTTTGACAAAATGCATATGGTAATCTCCCCCAAAATCAAACACAGGACCAAGAAATCTTTCTCTTTCCAAGGCACTAGCAAACCTAACATAAGCTTCTCCTAAAAGCACGAGGATAAATGCCGAGGACATGAACCTGATGGACATCCATGAGCCAGGAGCGCAGAGCAGCCGCCATTGGCTCGAACTCGTCTTTGGAAACCGGAGGATGCATCTTGACGATGGCGAGATCCTCATTGTGCAGCGTGTAGCACCCGGCCACGTACACCTCCTGGCGAAGTGGTGGACGAAGAGGACGATCGGCGAGCTGGAAACCTTTGGGCAGGAAGGGCACCGGATCGACGGCGAAATTCGCCATCGGAGACGACGAGGAGGGTTTTCTCTGGGTTTGCACTGTAGCTTGGTTAGGAAGCGGCGGATTGGAAGGACCTCCAAGATTTTTCTATTCAGCATTTATAGTCGGCCGTCGCGACTCCTGGAATTCCGAAGATTTTCCAACAACCCGATAAACCTTCCGGTGAATGCGGACCTTTCCAAGGGCCGTATATTTTCAATTAATCTAAATAACCATTTGGGTTCAAACTAATCTACCGTTTTTATTCTAAAAAACTAATACAGCGTTTACTTTATGGTTACCCACTCTATATTGTGCACAGCACAGGCAGGTATCTCTCTTGAATGTCTGAACAGATAGACATTGCAGGGTCCATGCTGAAATAGCCATGGTCTAGTGCCACCACATCACAAACACAAAATAAAACGCAGTGCCCTCACCTTCCTCCTCCCAGTTTTCACTCTAGCCACCACATCTTCCTCTGTTTTCCTCTTCTCATACCCGTTACTGATGACTTCACCATCACCGGTGGCCTTAGTCATCGTATTAAATGTGAATGAGTGGCACCGTGGAATAACAACTCGCAAGACACCCAGATTGAATCACATCGTCATTGTTCACCTCAAGCAAACGAGCGCAGGAATACATTGCTGCTGAAAACAAATGGGTTAGTAGTGCTATTAACTATGTGCTAATCATAATGTCCTGAAAACACATGGGTAAGCAATTCAAGGGAGCATGCCTACTTTTAAATCTATCAATTAGTCTAGTTGATTGCTTTTAATTCTGTCACTTAGCCAACTTAATTCAGGCATGCAATTTAAATCCACGCTTCGATGTTCAATTTGCTTTCCATAGATCCTTAAAATAAATAAATAAACAATATATATTATTTATTGGGACTGAATATTTTAATTGTTCCACATAAAACAATATTATGAATTTTAATGTACATTCAAGTCATGTACTTGTAATATGCTGCTTCAGGGCCATAAATCCCTGTGAATTGTTAGAAAAAACAGTAACTCTGGATTCTAACAGGCCACCATATCGTGTGGCTCTCGCTGGTGGGATGGAGGTGCCTGATATCAGGTGGCTTGGAGGCGGATTAGAGGCAGCAGGTCGTGCCCTATTTTGCCTCCATGTTCTGTAAGTTAAATTACAGAAAACTTATTCATAAATGAGGAACTACTACAAAATTTTGCCTTTTTTCAATTCGTAAATTCCTGTACTCGGTTACAGTACCAAATTGGGAAATCACGGCATCTATACAACTGAGAATACTTTGAAACAATACGGCATTACTCTGATTTACAATCAACTTCCACAACATTAAACAAGGGAGCCCTCTCTACGGTTCACTTCCGCATTGGGGCTTAGCTGAACTGAGAAAAAGCCGTAATCAGTTTTTTGTATACTGAAGAATAAAAAATTGTAGGTGCTCATCGAAAAGCAGTGGCAACTATCGATTCTACACAAATCTAATATTTTTCATCAACATAAGGAAAGTAAACAACATAGATCATTATAAAATCAAGAAATTTTGGTTATAGTATGTCATGATCCAGAAATAGGGCCCAGGAGGACGGGCCGACGGACCCAAGGGGCGCCGGGCGCCGCCCCCGGGCTCGCACGCACCCCCGCCGCCGTCTCCTCCCTTCCGCGGATTCTTCGACAACTAATCCGAGAGAAAAGAAGGAAAGTTATCTATCTAGGATTATCTTTAGGCGTTTTGGTGTGCAAGGGGCTATCTCATCTATAAGGGAGACCCTTATTAGGAAATAAATAAATAGGACCTACTTGTAAAAGGTATTCCAATCTATAAGGAAACCTTTAGGGTCCGATGATTGAGGGACTGAGATACAATACCAAATCAAGCTAGCTTTGGCATTGGGTTACAACATCAAATCTATTGTTTGGATGCCATGGAATTACCACTTGGAATCTATGAGATGGTAAATGCCAATTTTTGTTTGGATGTGTATAAACTTGAATTGGGCGCATTCCTCCCCACCACGCCCATGATAGCCCCTATCCTCGCCGGGCGACGATGGCCACACCCACCATAATCCCCCAGTGAGCAAAAGAAGATGGTGAAAGAAGATTTTGATCCCCATGGCGGGCAGATCTCGGCGGCGGCTGCCATCACCGGCAAATAGGAGAGGGGACAGCCATGGCTGGGCCTCCCCCCTCGACGGCGACCATGCCCGGGCGCAACTTCGGGCGGATTTGGGCGCAAACCATGGCCTCGACGGAGGCCATGGTGTGGTGGCGCCACCTCCTCGATGGCGGCGCAGCTCGCACAAGTCGCCACGAGGGGGAGGAGAGGGCGCGCACCTCGCCGACGGGCGGAGTAGGGAAGGGCGCGCCGCGCGTGCGATGGCGAAGGGGTTGGAGGGGCCGCCCACGCCGGGGATGGAGCGCTCCGATGCCGGACTTGAAGACGGCGAGCGCGGTGTTGCTTCCAAGGGGGTGATTCCCAGCGGTCCAATTCCAGCCACCATTGCTTCCTGCTGCGATAGGTGAGGGGAATTCGCCCCGCTAATTTCCGGCCTTCAATACCGAGACCATCCAAACTTGGTTTTCCCACCAATGCCATGGTCTCAATTCAACTTCCAAACGGGGCCTTAGAGAGATTGCTTGAGATACAAGTCCCAATAGCCGGGCTATATAAGTAAGGGGTCCGTAATCCTTCAAGGTAACAAGCAAATAAAGAAATTTTATCCCAATCTCCGCTTCCTCTCTCCCTCTCTCTCCCACGCCCCGCCCCTGCCCTAGCCCCCGGACCACCCGCCGCCTCGGGCAGCGCGCCCGCCAGCGCCACCACCGCCCACCCACCACCACCTGGACCCCCTCTTCCTCCTCCCAATCCTCCAATCAAGGTGTCAATTCCGCCCAATCTAGACGACCGTATCCAAGACCACTACGATCCACCCACCACCATGGACGCCGTCCAAGACGCCGCCGAAGAACTTGACGACCGAGGTCGCCAAGGTCCACGATCGACCAGCTTCGATGCCGGGATCACCATCTTCACCGCGAAGATCCTGCCGAGAACAAACGCCTCCAACAACTTCGTGCCATTGAAATCGAGATGCAGGCTATGTTCAAGGATGCAGCCAAGGACTTCATCAAGAGGAAGACAGATGGCAAGCGAGAACCCGGGATAATCGGTGACAAAGAATCGATCAACAACCCGATGAAGTGCTACTTGAAGCCACGCGGCCAATGTCGGGCGGGGATCGTCCTCAGCTGGGGCACATGTGCCGCCCCCCCCTCCTTCTTCGGCTGACACCTTCCCAGGTCTCGTTCCCCGCCTGCACAAGCTATCCTTCCCCACCTATGATGGCAAGGAAGATCCCCTCCCATGGATCAACCGTTGCGAGCAATTCTTCAGGGGACAAGGTACACCGGCAACAGAACAAGTTTGGTACGCCTCCTATCATCTCACAGGTGGAGCACAAAGAATGGTACATGAGGTCGTCCCCAGAGAAACCGATGGGCGGTGGGCAAGCTTCGCCCAATATGTCAACGGCGCTTTGGCCTAGCTGAACGGGCGCAATCCGCCGGGTGAGCCGGCATCACTAAGGAAGACAGCACCGCCGATGAGTACACGGAGCGTTCACGGCACACGCGGCACGAGCGGCAACCTCGATGACAAACAAAGCCCCGGTGAACATCTACACAAGAAGCTTGGGCGAACCGCCAAAACGGACGCCGAGATGCAAGATCCCAAGGACATGGAGGCCGCCATGTCTCTCGCCAGGGCGTACGAGCGACACCTCGCCATCCTCTACAACAACAAAGAAGCCAAACGGTCAAAGGGTAGGGCCCCTACGCCTCTGCTGCCGTTCTTTGCCGCCCTCAGCGCCCTTCGTCGCAGCACCGACTCGGCCATTCAAACGGCTGACACCAGAGGAGATGACAGAACGACGCAAGGTTGGCCTCTGCTTCAACTGTGACGAGCCGTTCTCACGGGGTCACAAGTGCAAGCACCTCTTCGACATCACGATCTTCAACGACTACAACGATGACACGACGAACGCCCCACTAGCGGACGTCAAAGAAGAGCCTGCTGATCTGAAGGTCCTCACTGGGGACCCCAACTCCCCGGTACGTGGTGTTCATTCTCTCTACCTCGTCGGTATGATATCAGGAACGGGTGTCAACATCATCGTCGACTCGGGAGCAACGCACAACTACATCGACCCCCGCGTGGTGACCACGGTAGGCCTCCGGACTCGGCCGGTCGCGTGTGCGATCACCACGGCACCGGCGCCACGACTGCATCATGCCGCGCCGCCACCTTCGACGTGCCACTACGCCTCAACGCCCGCCAGCCGACATCGACGCCACGCCATGCCATTGGGAGAGGGCGCCGACATCATCCTTGGCATGCCTTGGCCGGCAAGCCTAGGGCGTGTGGCGGGGGACTTTGGCGACCCACGAGCTGCAGTACTACCGTGAGGGTCGCCCATCCACGTTCACCTCGGCCCCACCACCTCAGCAGGGCGCCCCGCAACGGCCCGGTCGGTCGGCATCTTCGCTGGCATCCGTACACCGCAACTCGGCTTGGGAAGCGTTCAAGGCACTATGTAAAAAAGGCTAATAACCGCCCGGTGAGCCCGAAGACGTCACTCATAACGGCGTCTATTGTGACATTATCGACGCCGGGCTAGGCGACCATCGCATTAGGCGCCGGATGGTCCCACAGGACCAATACGCGCCCGATAATAGGAGGTCATTACGACGCTGCGTCGATTGTGACGCCGCGTCTGTTTTCTTAATCCGCACGCTTTTTTTGTTGGTCGGGCACTGCGCTGGCCGCTCGCTGCGACGCTTTTGAAACCGAAAGTGTCCGCAGAATTCAACGATCTCGCACACGCCGTTTCATCACAGGCGCATTTTCGGTGACCGATTGACCGTGGATGCAACCCCCCCTCAGACGCGTTTTTGCTTACGCAGACACCTTTGGCGCCGCCCGCCGCACCGTTACAGAGTACTACGTGACGCCGCTGGGATCCGCATCACTTCGCGTGGTCGATACCCG
The DNA here is from genome assembly GCA_015847255.1 of Hyparrhenia diplandra. NCBI lineage: Eukaryota > Viridiplantae > Streptophyta > Magnoliopsida > Poales > Poaceae > Hyparrhenia > Hyparrhenia diplandra. The sequence goes on along the minus strand of JADLZK010004662.1, from coordinate 22,975 downwards.
TCCGTGTTGCTTGACATTGTACAGACGCCGCGTCGCAGATACCGACGCTTGGAACAGTACAAGGGTGCCCAGGAACGCCACGTAAATTAAAGTCGCTACTATTTTTCGGGCGAGTTGTGTTAGGAGGTGTCTCGTACATGTCGCAACCGCCATCGACGCGTTTAGTTTCGCAGATGAGTTGTGTTAGGAGGTGTTCGCATACATGTCGCAACCGCTACCGACGCCGCGTTTATTTTCAGACGAGTTGCGTTAGGAGGTGTCTGTACATGTCCCAACCGCTACCGACGCGCGTTTATTTTCAGACGAGTTGCGTTAGGAGGTGTTTGTACATGTCCCAACCGCTACCGACGCGCGTTTATTTTTCAGGCGAGTTGTGTTATCGGGTGTCCGTACATGTCACAACCATACCGACGCCGTTTATATTCGGACGAAGTTGTGTTAGGAGGTGTTCGTACATGTCGCAGCTCCTACCGACGCCGTATAGTTTCGCACAAGTTGTGTTATCGGGTGTCCGTACATGTCTCAGACCACTACCGATGCCATGTATAATTTTTCGGGCAAAGATGTGTTAGCGGTGTCCGTACATGTCGCAACCGCTACCGACCTCGGTCGCTTTTACGACGCCGCGTGTTGTCGCCCGGTATGCAGTGCTATTTGCTTGTATTGCGGACACGTATCAAGAAATGACGCCAAGGGTGCGCGGCGTGCAGTATTTGTCTCGAGTCTTACGATCGCCCGTCCCCGCTAGAGACGATGGATGTTGCCACGCGCGTGCGTACCCGGACTTAATTTGGCCGGGCCTGCATCCGGTTTTGAACGGGCCTCCGCCCGCTCCTGCGCAGAAGCCGGCCTTCCTTTGGGCCTGAATTTGACCTCGCATGTTAGGCCCGTTCTCTTGTGGTACAACGAGCCGGGCCAAGGCGTAGGTTTTAACACTGCGAACATATTATATATATATCACAAGAGTCACAAGACGGACAAACTAAATTTACAGTGAGCTCGCTCCTAAGCAATTCCTTTGATGAACTTGAGAATAGATTGCTACTTAATGACTTTGTTATGCTTAGAATCAAGGAGAGGACCAGCAAGGACTTGAGGATGACTTGGAGGCGTGGAGGAGCAGCCACAACGCTGGAGTCAAGATGGAGGCCCAAACCGATTCGAGTTCAAGTCGGTTTCGGAGTCCAGGACAGCCTGCACTAAAACGGACGCCGAGGTCACATACGGGCTTCGATTTGGACGCATCTTTTATATCGCTGGAAAGATAATTTCAAGACGCCTAAATGGCACCAGTATGAGGTCCAAATTCGTCAAGAGTCCACGGAATCGTCGAAACAATATGACGTCCAGAATCTGTTTTGGTGCTGCGCCACCGTGATTTTCGGCTTGGGGCCATGTATCGTTGGAGCCCAATAGGGCGCCCCCAGGGGTCTTGCACGCCCCTAAACTCTATATATCAGTAGCCGCCACCCAAATTAGGGTTTGGGTTTTGCTTGATTACCCTGTCCATTGATTAGCCGCCGCTCATCTATTTGTGAAACCCCAACTCGTGCTTAATCATTCATCCGCAGCTTGTCCCAAAATTCAGAGCCGCGCTTTTTCGAAGTTCTTGCTTGTGTTCTTTTGCTTCGCAGGCAAGGATTAGCCTTCTTGGCGCAGGTCGACCGTTGGAGACACGTTGATAACCCGAGGAACGCCGGGTGCTAAGGTTGCGTGGTTCGGTCCTTTCGACCGAGCCGGATCGGTGTCGAAGTTCCACCAAAACTAAAGTTATCATAACTTGACGGAAGATCGGCATCACGCCCCCATCAAGTGGTATTCGTGAGCTAAGGTATACCGGCCGTTACATCTACCCTTTAGTTTGAGTGTTTTGTTTCGGCCCCATAATCCATAAAAGCTCGCAAAAAATCCACCGGCCCTACAACCCCGCTTAGCCTTGCAATTTCGCTTTCGCATTGCTTTGTTGAGTTTGGCGTCCGCGGGTCGAGTCTAGTTGCCGGTTTAGTTTCGCTTTGTCGTCGAAGTTCAATCGCCGTAAAAACGGATTTGTGTTTCCGCCGCTATCCCATCCACCATCCCCACATAACAAGTCGCAAAGAACCACAATACGCCGACTTGACCCCGCTTAAGCCGCCTTTGTGTGAATTTTCGCCACAAGAAACCCTAGATAGGTTGCCAACCGCCATATTTTGCCCTCGCGATCGCAACCTCCTTAAATCATCCGGGCAATACCCATTGCAATTCTTCACAGGAAAATTAATCGGCTTCTGCTTGTGCCTTTAAAAACCCTAATTTGAGGTACCTTCACTAAAAAACAGGGTACAACTTTCTCGCCGGCTGTCGAAAAATCTGAAATTTTTTGTGGAGATTCTTGACTCCATTTGGGGCGCATCCAAACTGCCTATGGCCTGTTTGCCCCAGTCAAAATTGCCAAAAAATTCGTGAAAATAAAGAAAAAAATTGGTAAAGGTTTTTGCACGCTTTTCGTGAGAGAACGGTCAATTTCTATAGGGCCACATCCCACCTTTGTTGTAGGTGAAAATTTTGTGGTTCCTATTTTTGTGATCTCTGTCCCAGAAAAAATATCAGAAAAATAAAAAGAAAAATAAAAAATTGTGATACTTTGGGGACGCCAATAATCCGAAAAAAAAGATCTAAAATAGTGCTTCTTTGTGCTTGTTCTATCGGTGTTGTTTATCCGCTGTTCTTTTGTTTCATCTTGTTGCGCCACGACTAGGCACGCCTTAGCCAAAGACTTGTGACTTGTACCTCGATTCGCATTGAACGACCGCTAATCACCGCACTCAAGTATTTGCTAATCCTTGTTTTATATTTTGCCTTCCCAAGCTCCACATATTTTTTCGGGACAAGATAGATTCGCCTTTGCAATCGCTGGCCACCACCTCCTCATAGGTATCACGTACCAATCGCCGCCGGCCATCCTTCCGCTAGCGCCGTAAGAACTTGGTAAGAACTTGGTAAGACGCGGAGTTAGGAGTGATTCCACCAATTCAACCCCAACTAGCTCATAGGGTTTTTGCTAATCACTAATCATGCCGACGACGCACTGCTTTGTCTAGTCACTTGCGTGAATTAAGGGTGAAGATGATGACGCAAATAAACAAATTGACTCGTGAAGTTAGAGACAACGGCAAGACTTTTGAGCGCGTGGAGAAGGGACTCGCCACCCTAACTGTAGAGTTCAACAGCCTTTGAGACCAACCCTCCAAAAATACGATATGACGCCCGTAAGATGTTGTTTATCGCCCCGACGTTCTTCCATTGATGAGAGACCACCACCGAGAACCGCGGGTCCCGTTTACAATAAGAACCGAATGGTATGGGAGGTAATAGACATCAAGGTAATGACGCACCCATACTCTAAAATTAAGTTTACCATTCCATCTTTTCATGGGAGATATGATGCCGGGAATATTTAGATTGGGAGATGACGGTAGATCAAAAATTTGAATCCCATCAAGTTCCTCCTCGCGTCATAGAATTCGACAAGCCACTAGTGAATTTAAGGATTTTGCTATAATCTCGTGGATTGCTTTTGCAAGAACAACCTCTATCTTGGGAAGGGCTTAAGGAAGCAATGCGATAGATTTGTTCCTTTCTTACAAAAGAGATTTTATAAAAAAAATTGCAGCGCTTTTAGATCGGGGTGATATGTCTGCAGACAGATTATTACGCCAGAAGCTTCAAAAAAGGAACGATGCGCTTGGGGATTGTAGAGGAGATGGAGGACAAAGTTATTCATTTTATGGTGGTTTGCTTACACGCGGAAATTCAGTGATATTGTTGACTATAAAACTTGGAATACTACAAACGAAGTTGTTTCAGCTTGGCTATGCTTGCGTAGAAGGAATTGCGGGGACGACAAAAACGCAAATGAGGAGCGTGAGCACCTACACTCCTAAAGCTATCCTCGCCATCTCCCTCCAAGGCAGAGCACTCTTTCAACAACACCGCCGCCAACAACAACAATCGTACACACCACCTACGTAACCGCTCGACATCATTTTCTTCACCATCGGCGGCAAAAACTGCGGTGCGTGAACCCGCCTCCTCCGTAGCTTCCAATCGGTGTTCTTCTCCCATTCAATGCCATAGATGTCAAGGACTTGGTCATGTGGCTAGGAATGCCCTAGCAAACGAGCATATGTTGTGACGTAAGATGGAGGCTACATTAGTGCGATGATATCGCGGAAGATGTTGAAGATCCACCTCGCCCAATGATGAGGGCCTTTCTCCGAAAGCGTAGAAGACTCGGGACCAGCCGGATTTGTATCGCGGCAAATAAGGTCCTCGCAAGTACGATGGGAGACGCTGAGAAACTTCAGCGCCATAACCTCGCTTCAAATCTTATTTGTGATTAAAGACAGCGCCAAGACGTGTCATCATTGATGGTGGGAGCTGCAACAATTTGGTGAGTTCGGATCTTGTCAACACGCTACAATTGGAAACGCCGACCTCATAAAACATCCATACTATATTCGCTGTGGCTTAATGAGTCGTAAGGCCAAGGTATCATTAATGTACCGAGTACATTTTTCCCTTGGTCCATACTGATTATGTAGATTGTGATGTGGTGCCCATGCAAGCTTGCTCTCTTTGTTGGGTCGCCCATGGGAATTTGATAATGATGCTATCCACCATGGTAGAAGTAATACTTATACTCTTATGCATAAGGGAAAAAATCACTTTGCAACCTATGACCCCCGCCAAGTTGTACAGCGGAGAAAGAGAGACTTGTCGCTGAAAAATAAACTAAAAAATCAACCATCCATTAAATTGAAAAAAATCCCCGTGATGCTTGCTACTAAATCTGATCTTGCCGAGAATAATGATATATGTTGTGCTTTGATATGCAAAGATGTTTTCTTTTCAATTGAGGATATTGCTAGTACTTTGCCGCTGGTGCCGCGGATCACCTTTTGCGTGAGTTCAGCGATGTGTTTCCATCCGAGATACCCCCGTGACTTCCTCCTATTCGAGGAATTGAGCATCAAATCGATTTGATTCCCCGGAGCGAAGTTTACCCAACCGTCGCATATAGAGCAAAACCCCGAGGAGACTAAGGAGATTCAGCGCCAAGTCCAAGATCTATTGGACCGCTGGTATGTAATGCGGAAAGCCTAAGTCCATGTTCTCGTTCCCGCCATTCTAGTTCCAAAAAAGATGGGAGTTGGCGTATGTGTGTCGACATTGTAGAGCCATTAATAATATTACTATTCGACATCGCCATCCTATTCCTAGGCTTGATGACATGCTTGATGAGTTATGTGGCTCGTGATTTTTTCACCAAGGTTGACTTTATGAGTGGCTATCACCAAATTAGAATGAAACTTGGAGATGAATGGAAAACAGCCTTCAAAACTAAATTTGGATTATATGAGTGGTTAGTAATGCCTTTTGGTTTAACTAATGCACCTAGTACTTTCATGAGATTGATGAATGAAGTTTTAAGGGCTTTATTGGGCGATTCGTGGTAGTTTACTTTGATGATATATTGATATATAGCAAGTCTTTGGATGAACATATGGAACACCTACGTGCTGTTTTTTTACCGCTTTTACGCGATGCACGCTTGTTTGGTAACCTTGAGAAGTGCATCTTTTGCACCCGATAGAGTCTCTTTTCTTGGCTATGTTGTTACCCACAGGGAATTGAGGTGGACAAGTCAAAAATTGAAGCCATAAAGAGCTGGCCGGTTCCCAAACCATTACACAAAAAGGTTTTCTTGGTCTTGCAGGTTTCTATCGCCGCTTGTCAAGGATTTTCAGCGCCATTGCTGCCCCTTTGCATGAGTTGACAAAGAAAGGTGTGGCGCCCCATTGGGGTAAGGCACAAGAAACGTCCTTTGATACTTTGAAGGACAAGCTTACACACGCACCATTGCTGCAAATCTTCCGAACTTTGGTAAGACTTTCGAGGCTCAATGTGATGCTAGTGGGTTGGCATTGGGGAGTGTGTTGATGCAAGATGGTAAACCTCGCTATGCATTTTAGCTTAAAAATTGCATGGTCCTGTTCTTAATTACTCTACGTATGATAAGGAATTGTATGCACTTGTAGCGTTCTTTAGAGACGGGGCCATTATTTGTGGCCTAAGGAATTTGTTATACATTCGATCATGAATCGCTTAAGTATCTTCGCTCTCAAAATAATTTGAACCGTAGACATGCTAAGTGGGTTGAATTTATTGAATCTTTTCCTTATGTTATAAAACACAAGAAAGGAAAGGATAATATAATTGCTGATGCTTTGTCTCGACGATATAATATGCTTTCACAACTTGATTGTAGAATTTTTGGCTAGAATCCATTAAAAACAATATGAGCTTGATCCTGATTTTAAAGATGTGTTGTTGAACCGTAAAGAGGGTCGCACGTGGAACAAGTTTGTGATAAATGATGGATTTGTGTTTAGAGCTAACCGCCTATGCATTCCAGCTTGGTTCCGCTTCGCCTATTATTGTTGCGTGAAGCGCACGGGCGGAGGACCGATGGGCCATTTTGGTGCTAAAAGACGACGGATATCTTGGCCACACATTTCTTTTTGGCCACATCTCGAAGAGAGACGTTGAGCGTTCGCGGGCACGCTGCACCACGCGTCAAAAGGCTAAATCTCACTTGAATCCACATGGTTTGTACATGCCTCTTCCCCGCCCCTTCTATTCCATGGTCGATATTTCGATGGACTTTGTTTTGGGACCGCCAATGACTAAGAGGGGGATGGATAGTATTTTTGTTGTTGTGGATCGGTTTTCTAAGATGGCACATTTTATACCATGTCATAAAAGTGATGATGCCATTTATATTGCTGACCTCTTTTCAAAGAGATTGTTCGCTTGCATGGTATGCCTTCTACTATTGTTTCAGATCGCGATGCTAAATTCTTGAGTCACTTTTGGCGTACTCTATGGAACAAATTGGGTACAAAGTCAGTTGTTCTCAACTACTTGTCACCCTCAAACGGATGGGCAAAACAGAGGTCGCTAACCATACTTTGGGTGCCATGTTGAGAGCTATTTTGAAGAAAAACTTGAAGTCGCGGGGAAGAATGTCTCGCCTCATGTGGAGTTTGCTTTACAATCGGGCAACACATTCTACCACCAAGGTAAGTCCTTTTCGTAGTGTATGGTTTTAACCCTCATGCTCCAATTGATATTTTGCCTTTACCTATCAATGAACGAACACATCGCGGATGCTAGTGCACGTGCTGAATTTATTCAAAAGTTGCATGAAACCACTAGAGAAAATATCGAAAAAGATGAATGAAAAGTATCAAATTGCCGGGAGTAAAGGTAGGAAAAAGATTACACTTGAACCGGTGATTTAGTATGGTTACATTTGAGAAAAGATAGGTTTCCAGAGCTGCGTAAGTCCAAATTAATGCCAAGAGCTGCTGGTCCTTATAAAATTGTTGAGAAAATAAATGACAATGCATACAAACTTGAGCTGCCACCCGAAATTCGGGTTGTCCTTCTTCAATATTTCAGATTTTGAAGCCATATTTGGGAGACGACGATGACCTTGAGTCGAGGATCTACTTCCATTCAAGAAGGGAGGATGATGAGGACATCACTTCTTCGATGCACAAGATGATCCTCCGCCAAACATTCACGGTCCAATCACAAGAGCTCGCACAAGACGACAACTAAATTTACAGTGAGCTCGTTCCTAAGCAATTCCTTTGATGAACTTGAGAATAGATTGCTACTTAATGACTTTGTTATGCTTAGGAATCAAGGAGAGGACCAGCAAGGACTTGGAGGACGACTTGGAGGCGTGGAGGAGCAGCCACAACGTTGGAGTCAAGATGGAGGCCCAAACCAATTCGAGTTCAAGAACTTGGAGAATAGGTTTCGAGTCCAGGGACAGCCTGCACTAAAATGGACGCCAAGAGGTCACATACCCAGGGTTCTTCGATTTGGACAATCTTTATATCATTGGAAAGATAATTTCAAGACGCTTCCAATGGCACCAGTATGAGGTCCAAATTCATCAGGAGTCCACGGGAATCGTCGAAACAATATGACGTCCAGAATCTGTTTTGGTGCTGCGCCACCGTATTTTTCGGGTCTTTTGGGCCATGTATCGTGTTGGAGCCCAATAGGGCGCGCCCAGGGGTCTTGCACGCCCCTAAACTCTATATATCAGTAGCCGCCACCCAAATTAGGTTTGGGTTTTGCTTAGATTAATTCTGTCCATTGATACGCCGCTCATCGGTTTGTGAAACCCCAACTCGGTGTTTAATCATTCATCTGCATTTTGTCCCAAAATTCAGAGCTGCGCTCTTTCGAAGTTCTTGCTTGTGTTCTTCGCTTCGCAGTAAGGATTAGCCTTCTTGGCGCAGGTCGACCGGTTGGAGACACGGTTGATAACCCGAGGAACGCCGGTGCTAAGGTTGCGTGGTTCGGTCCTTTCGACCGCTCGGATCGGTGTGTCGAAGTTCCACCAAAACGAAAGTTATCATAATCTTGACGGAAGATCGGGCATCACGCCCCCATCACAAACTCGTTTCATTAGTCTTATGAAGTCAAAGATCTCAATTTTTAAAAATATGATAAAAAAAGATGACAAGCTAGACGCTCATGAGTAGAAGTTCCATCCATTGTAAACTCGACAATGTACAAAAATACGACACAAAGAGTTTACAAAAAATGTTGGTCGTAATGCTTCGGTCACACACACAACGATGCTCATAAAGATCAACAATACTCCTATCATGCATATCCCCGACGCACAATGTCAAGGTAGAGCCCATACAAGGCAAAAATGTTACTTTTATGTCCTTGGAAGCCCCAGCCTCTAGTTTCAGCTTCACTTGTCGCTCATCCACATATTCGACCTGATTTGGCATGCTCATCATCCCTCCGATATACGCATTATTAGCTTTCAAACCAAGTGTGGAATAATAGAACCCGCAGTAGGGCTCAAATAAAAAAAAAAACTTGGGAATGGCCCTTCCATTCCATCTTGCTTCATGCCCATCATAATAAAAGCTCAATCCGGCCACGCGGACGCATTGACAACACTAAGCGCTCACACAACCAAAGTAATCACTTTACACTTGTATATTAATGGAATGGCTAGGCACTTACACTAGGTGGATACATCATGGGGAACCATTGGAGGTTATACTATATGAAAATGAGGGGCCTTGTCGATGAACCGGACTAGTATCAATGATGATCTTTTGCGCGGAGTGTGGATGAAGAAGGCCATGATGATGGAATTTATGATATGGTGCACGAGGGAATTGTATACACGAAGATGAAGGTAAAAGAAAAAGGTCTATGTTTGCAATTATATTGGAAGAGATGAAGCGAAAAGAACTCAAAAGACGATAAGGTTGGCATCTCCGACCGACGAGGACGAAGTTTTTCCTCCGTGTTTTCGCCCCCAGTTTTCTCCGAAAAAAATAGAGTAGCCAATAAGATACGAATATGATAGGGAGCTGCTAAAACCATTACTTCCTAGCAGCTTCATGTGTACAATTTAAAATGACAAAGATATCCAAGAGTTTGCCTAAACTAGTTTGCCATCCTTGGATTTTGCAAACTAAAAAAAATTGGCTCCAACGAAAGAGGTAGTTATCGACGCAAATGTACATGCATACATATGGGAAATGTAACCGGCGAGAAGAGGTAAAGGAAGGGTGGAAATATAATTTTGTTTCACTCTCGGGCTCCCTGATGCAAGTTTGCTAGAGTGGGAAGTTTGTAGATCCGGGATTGGTTTAGTTAGTGGAAAAATGAAATGCGCTTTGGGATTAGATTCTGGCCAAGCTTACGCAGAAGATGTGCCTTCAAAGAACGCTAGATCCCCGGCTGTGCTTCTTGGGACCCCCTCATCCTTTTATAATCTCCTCGCGGGGGTCTTTGGGTTTGTACCTAGGATCAATCATCGAAAAAGGATTTTAAGACGACAAAATTATTGAGCAATGTTGTACAAGCAAGATAGCAAACCATTCAAAGAAAACCCTTCAAAAAAGGAAGGATAATGTTACAATCTAGATTTTGGTAAGCCCAAGAAGATATAAGCTTCCGACGACCGACCGGAATAACCACCAAAAAGAAAAGATGTGCTTCCCTCGACGATCTTCATACCTGCAAACCACCAAAAAGAAAAAAAAAAAAAAAAACTTCAGATTTGTCGCTTTCTAGAACCACATGAAAACCATATCTAGATGCATGGATGTGATAAAGAGGTGCACCGCCCGTGATGGAGATGAAGGCTGATCCCCCCCGTGGCGGACAGCTCTCTACTCTTGTTTGCTTGAGATGAGTTTGGAAAGTCGATCGAGAAGAGGTGAGAAGAGTACTACTAGTAAAAGATAGGTGTAGTATGAGAAGGAACAAGGAAGAGACGAGAGTGAGAGACTATGCGAGAGAAAAACTTCCATAGTAGCACTATAAAAGGAATCCGAGGTGGCAAATCGTGAGTGTTCGATGCGCACACACGTTGGTAATTTTTAACCCATTACCGATAACCGCTAAGCAGCTAATGTAGTACCGCTTGTATCTTTCACCCCGAGTATAGCAATTTGAGAAAAAAAATATGTGATGAATCGCCTATAGAACCCCTCGCATGGCCTAAAAAGCTTCAATGCCTTTTCACATTCGTGGGGGTGGAAGTTGTTCAATGACCTCTATTTTTGCTTTGTCCACCTCCTATCCTACCTAGCTTTTATTATTTTGTGGTCCAAGGACTATTCCTTCCCTAACCATAAAATGGCATTTTTTCCCAGCTTCAGACTAAGTCCTTTCTTCGCATCGTCGTAAGACTTTTTTCTAAATTCTAGACAATCGCTGAAGGTTTTGCCATAGACGGTGAAATCGTCTGATGAACACCTCCATGATTTTCTCATCATGTTCCGAGAAGATAGACATCATAAATCGTTGAAAGTACCGAGCATTGCATAAACCGAATCCACATACGCAGAGCCTGCGTAAGTTCCATGTAGGGCATGTGAAGGTAGTCTTACTTTGGTCATCTGGGTGGATCGATTTGGTGATATCCGAACACCCGGCTAAGGAAACAAAAGAAGGAGTGGTTCGCAAGACGCTTTAACATTTCGCCAATGAACCGGTGAATGGGAAATGGTCCTTCTTAGTGGCCTTGTTAAGTTTCCCCGGTAATCTATGCACATCCGGCCACCCCCTCGATATAGTTCATTGAGGGATAAGTTCGTTTCTTTTCATTCTCAACGACCGGCCATACCTCCTTCTAAGACGACTGACGTATAACTCCACTTCGCTATGTGGCACCTGATAGATAATCCCGCTGCAAGAGTTCGAGGACCTTTTCTTAACAACCTCCCTCGCATAGCATTGTTAAGTTACTGGGTTCCCTAGATGGTGAAGAGTCCTGATTGGTGGGGATTCTATGAGTGCAGCGCGGGGCTAATCCCTTTTAGGTCCTCGAAAGGTAGCCTATGACCGATTATGTGTCTTTCTAGCACAGCCATAAGTTTTTGGGTTTCTTCTTGGGAGAGTTTGTCACTTATGATGACAGAGTTTCGTGGTGGTTATTATCTAGAAAGACATATCTTTAGGCCGTGAGGAAGGTCCTAAGCTCGATAGGTGGTTTTGATGGCACTTCAGATTCGCCTAGTTTAATGTGGGTTCTCCGCAAATTTTCTTCTTGAATAAAAGTTTTCAACGCCTAGAGTCGGGTTCGGTCAAGTCTTCTAGGTAGGCCATCATAACATCCTCCATAGGGTCTCGCTTTTGGGTTTGGGTTCTACTTATCGCATTGTGTGAGCGGAAAGCCGGACACATCGATAGAAGAATTTCCCTCTACCCCCGTGTTTAAGAGGCCTTGTTTTGGTCTTCCTTGAAAGAAATGGCCCCTAGTGGTAAAACCAACTAGAGGGAAGTGTCTCAAATGTCATAGATATGAAAATCCGCATCGGGTATTCAAAAGCTCTTATATACGAATCAGGGCCTCAAAAAATCCCATTACTCCTCAAGTGAATAAACCCCCTAAGGGATTTTTAAAAGCTTATGGGATGGGATTAAAGGCTCGCTTGGAGAAAGTTTTTCAGCCAAAGTTTTGAAATAATATTCATCCCAACAGCTTGAACAATAATGAGCTCTCCATGATGGTGCCCTTAAGGACACAAGGTAGAATATCGATGGGGCAATGATTCGAGCCACCTCGGATAGATTGCTTACCAACCATTCACGACTCATGATAGCAGAAAGTCCTTTCTTCTATGTGTTCTATTTGGAAGGACTCATCATCCTGAAGTTGGTGCGCATCGCAGACCGGAGGGTCTCACTTGAACAGAAAGTTCGGTGGCATTTCCAAAAATCTTCAAAAAAGATTCTTCCTTGAATTCAAAGGGAAATGAAGAGGGATGTGGTTGGCCATCCCTCAACATTATGGTGTGTTCCCTTTAGTGGGGAGGTTCTGCACGACAACCGATCGTGGAAAAGGGTTGAAGGGGTTTCGTGATTCGCTTGGTGAAAGTGCCTCCTCTTTTTGGTCGACTTGACTCTATTATTTCTTCAGGGATTCATCATATATATTGGTGTAAGGGGTGTTTTCAAAAAATTCTTTCAAGAATGGCCTTCCCCTCACTAATGGTCATGTGTTTAAATGAGCCTCCGTAAGAAATGTCAAGGTGGAGAGCGGTTTTGGTAAGACCAAGGTGAAAGTGGGCCTGGAAGATGTGGTCCCCCGCAAAGAGAGGTTTGGGGCAGAGATTTAGATTTGTGAACCTAGCCCAGTGCAGCTCCTAAGGTCTCCTTCTCTCCTTTGTCGAAAAGCTAAGAATTTCTAAAACGAAGGGCAACAAACTTGGGGAATGGAAGAAAGCAAGACAAAAAACTTATCTATCCCGTTCGGCCCCTAATTCCCATGTACTCCACCAACGGTGTGAGCGCACCATTGTTTCGCTCTTCCCAAAAGGGAGAATGGAAACAATTTCCATTTGAGGGTCTCATCATGCATATGCCATCAATATGAAGGCAAGAACACAAATGCTCAAATTCTAAGGTGAGTGTAAGGGATTTTTCATCTTAAAATTGCTGTGAGAAGGGTTGGTCCCTTGACCATGGCTATAAAAGCCGACGGAGTTTATATCCGTAAGCCGGGATTGGTTTTGATGATTGTGGTGGTTCTAAGAACTTCTTTGGTTTGGTGAAAAACTTATTGATAGGAGTGGAATCCATTTGGTGGTGGTGGTTGATGGTAGGGGTGAGGTGAATGTGGTGATGGTAAAAAAAAAAAAGGATACATGGGATTGACTTGATTCATCCTAGAACAGCTACCGTTCTCAAGAAACGGGCCGTAGTAAAAGCTTGTTGGTAATTTTAACGCTATCAATGCATAATCCATAGCGCACGGAAGAAATCTCCGCTTTAGAAGCTTTCACCCGAAAATTCGGTATGTCGATTTCCACGGGGAACCAGAAGTGACTAGAAAAGGATCAAAAAAGCACGCCCAAGAGATAAGAAAGAATAATATTTTTTGTAGGTAGAGGGTTCTCTGGTTTTCCCAAGATTACTAAATACCAACGCTCGTGCTTACTAAACCCCTACTTACTGAAAGTAAATGAACCTTCCGATTCTCAAGAGACCGGAAACGGTAATCGGGTCGCCAAAAAGCTTCCACGAAAAACACCAACCCTCGTGACGCGGGTGGGACCACAAAGCCCTGATCGTCGCCACCCCCGGCCACAACTATTCCGTAGGTTTTAAGAAACTCGTAATACACTAGCCTAGACACCACGCCCATGCTAATGATCACTCAAACTAGCCCTGGGACCTCGACTACACAGAGAGCATCACAGCTGAGTTCCAAGTAAAATAAAGCACACTGCACTAAGCCAAATAATAAATCCCCAGGAAATACTCACAAGATAACCCGACGTGTTAAATTGAGTCACCCTGTGTACAAAAGTTGAGCTAAAACCAACAAACCCTCGCTTCTCCTCTCTCTTCTCCCTCTCACTCCTCTTCCTCTTTTCTAAGTATACAACTAGGTGAGAGCCACCTAGAGGGACACTACTACTTGATATAAAATGTGGAAGTGATGCTCACAATGTAGAATGGTGTGTGTTACAAGTGAGGGGGTGACTCTCTTTATATAGTGGAGAGGAGGAGTGAATGGAGTGGCTCTCCTCGCTTCGAGGTCTTCTTGGCGGAACGAAACTTTGCACCGCATGCAACCGCCACTTGAAGACCGGTCCAAACCGCCGAAAAAGGGGCGGCAAATTTTGGCAAATGGCGACGGCCGCCCCGCGCCGGCCGGCCCCTGGCTAGGCGTCCCGGCCCCGCCTTCTCCTCGCTAGCGCTTTTTGTCCTTCAAATGTTGGGCCTATGATGGTGCATGGGCCAAATTAGTGCTGGGTTTGGTCCTCTTGATTGATCTACTCCTTGGCGCTCTTTTATTCAATACGCTTAATTTATTTGGCGACTTTTGTACCTGCTTTCCACTCTTATACCGCAAAACATAATTTCTACTGAATACAAGTGGAACTAGGTCAGAAGTAAAGGTATATGTAACATAAGTTTGCTCCTTTCTCGTGAATTGGATAAAGGTTGGCGGTATAATATACTCGATAATGTAAATTACTAATGTTCGGGGCTTACTAAATTCCACTTGCCGGGCGGTGACCTTTCGATTCTCGAAAAGGGAAGCGGTGTCGGGGAAGGCCACCAAAAAGCTCTACGAAAACACCCAACGTCGTGGTGGACTACAAAGAGCTTTGGTCGGGTACATCACCCACAGGGGCTACCACAACTATTCGTAGTGTTGGGCAATCTCGGGTAAACTCTAGCCTAGACACCACGCCTACGCTAGCCCGGATACAGAAACTAGTCTCGGCGCTAAGACTAGAACCAATTCCGAGCGGAGATCCGGCAAGTAAAATAAAATAAATACTGAATTTAGTAAAATAATAATATTAGAATTGCCACAAGATAGCGTGGGCGTTACTTTCGAGATCGATTAAAACAAAGTAAGTACAAAAGTTGGCCGGAGAACAGACAAACCGGCTCTTCTCTTCTCTCTTCTCCTCACTCTCTTCCTCTTTTCTAAATTGTACAACTAGGTGGAGAACACCTAGAGGGACACTACTACAAAATATATATGTGGGAAGATGAAGCTCAAGTGTAGAATGTGTGTGTGTACAAGGGAGGAGTGCCCCTCTTTATATAGTGGAGAGGGAGGAGGGAATGGAGGTGCTCCCTTGCTTCGAGGGCAATTGGGTTTGGAATGAAAGTTTGCACCGCATGCAACCGCCAGCGTGAAGATCGCTCCAAACACACCGCCGAGGAAAAAGGCGGAAACGGAAGGCGAAAATTTCTTGTGACATGACCGGCTTGTAGGCCGCCCCCCAATTTTGGAGCCTCTGGCCCCGGCCTTCTCTGTTGCTTGGCGTTTGGGCCCTCATATGTTGGGCCTATCTTTGGTGCATGGGCTGAATTCGTCTTGGAGTTTGGTCCTCTTGTTTGATCCTTTCCTTGGCGTCTTTTATTCAATCGCTTCACGAACTTATTTGGCGACTTTGTACTGTTTCCCTTTTATACACAAAAACATACTTTCTACGAATACAAGTGGAACTAGGTTAGAAATGCAGGTATATGTAACATAAGTTTGCCCTTTTTCTCATGAATTGGATAAAAAAGGTTGGCGGTATAATATACTCGATAATGACCGCCAACAAGTCCCCCAAGCAACCTTTGCTCGTCAGAACAAATAGCTAAGTGTTTGGTTGTTGATCAGGAGTTGCTACAATGCGATATATTTCAAAATGTACCATGCTCATAATAAAGTATTCTTCGTTGTTTAAATAAATTGGCATTTTATCTATCCTTGTTTACTTAAATCATATGGGGCTTATAACATTCTCCAAACTCTTGGGTTATTGCAAGGTAGAGCGGTTTTCATAGAAACACTAGTCATTCATTCTTTGATTGATCATTCATGCGGAGAGATTTTTGTAATGATTCCTTAAATCATCTCAGGTGTGCAAACCATAAGGAGAAACAAGTCATAAGCCTTGATCCAAGATGTGCAAGTGAAATTTTATTTCTTTTGATAAGGTATGGGCTAGCTCTTATTTCTTTTTAGAGAAGTGGGCTCTACTAAGCCTCGGACACTTGTCCATTATTCTTCTCTCTTTTTTTTTTTTTTTTTTTTTTTTTTAGGCGGTATCGAAGTACCCATTGTTTTTATGTTTTCGGACACACGTCCATTTTTCTAACTTAGCCCATAGCCTATTTTTGCAATGTGAATGTGAAGCTTGATCAAAAGCGTATGGTGTCTCACATAGGCTATCATGAGAATTTTGATCATTAAAAATTTTGGAAATTATTCTCAGAATGATGAATCTCTCTTAGAACAAAATCATAGTAGATTCTATTTTTACCATATCATATCCGGCAATAGCTTAGAAAGAATCATGTGTTTGCATACCCACAAATCATTAAGTTTTAGGACAAGACAAGTTGAGCCAATAAACTTAAACATTGGGGAATACAATGTTATGAACTAGGTGCAAATTGAACTATAGACGAGCAACTATTCATCATTTCAACTTGAGAGAAATTAAGCATCCTTATACTACATATTGGAGTGGAATCATATTTTTGTTCTTTTCATTTTTTTTTTAAAAAGAAGGAAATGAAAATGAAAAACTAAAGAGATAAAATAAAATGATAGGGAGGTAGGTACTTACCTCAGGTGGGGGAATCCTCCCAAGCTAGGTGATGGCCTATGGGTTAGGGGGTAGTACCCCATGTGGCGCCCGAAGCAAAAGCGTGCCTCGTGCTCTAGTCTCCGTTCGCCTCCTACGCTTGGTGTTGCGGTATTCTTGATGGCGTTGTCGGAAAACGAGTTTCGTATATGCTCTTCCACCCGGCTCATGATGTGGTTTGGCGCTTTCTATTCTTCAATGGGATGTTGCATACCCCCACACTTCTTTTGTGCTATATACGTATTTATTCAAAGATAAAAACAAGTGAAAATACTTGAGGACTCTTACGGTGGAAAAACACGAGAGAGAGTCAGATATTTATTTGATTAATGAATTATTCTAGACTCTATGTTATTTTATTTTATTTTTATTTTTTTTGGACAAGATTGAATTATTAGATTGATACTAAATTGCAAAAGAATTCAATCGTGTCAATTTCTTCAATTTGGGGTTCTAAAGAAAACTTTTAAGCGATGGCCATTTACCTTGAATCGCGTTACCTTCGTCATCTTGGAGGCGTGGCGGCACCATGTGGCGGGTCTCGATTACTTTAAATGGCCCTTCCCATTTACTCGAAGTTTTCCATGACCAAAGAGTTTCACCCTTGAGTTGAACATCCGGGACTTTATCTCTAGTGTGTGAACTCTTTGTGTTTTTATTCTCTTGTCATGCCACCTCTTTTGTTCTTTCTTTGTAGATCTTGGGTTGTGGTATGCTTTTCTCTCCATTCCTCTAACTTTCGGACATTTGCATTTGTCTCTTCTTACGGCTAGGTGGAGATCCATATTCCACTTTTTTGATGGCCCAATGGGCTCGAACTCCAACTCCACTGGGTAGATGACATGTTTTCCATACACCGGTGATATGGTGACATGCCTATGGGTGTCTTGTATGCGATTCGGTATGCCCATAGTGCATCATGTAGGTGGTGCCTCCATTTCTTCCCCATCTCATCCATGGTCTTACGCGGGATGTTCTTTATTTGTTTATTTGATGTTTTCAGCTTGACCGTTTGTTTGGGGATGGTATGGAGTTGAAACATTGTGCTTGACTCCATATTCGGCTAGGAATTCTCAAAAGGTCTTGTCGATGAAGTGTGACCCTCCGTCACTTATGACCCGGTCGGGGTGTTCCAAACGCGGGAATATCACTTCATGAAACATCTTTTTTGGAGTGCTTTGCATCGTTGGTTCGACGCGGTAGTGCTTCTACCCACTTGGATACATAGTCCACAGCGATCAAGATGTATTCGGAATCTCGGATCTTGGGAATGGTCCCATGAAGTCTATCCCCGGACATCAAACAACTCCACTTGGAGGTTGTTCATGAGTAGCATTGCTTGTCGAGCATTGATGTTTCCGTGCTTCGGCATCGACACATCTTTTGACAAATTCTTGTGTGTCTTTGTACATTGTTGGCGGAAAAAACCGCTCTTGCGGGATCTTGGCATGTGTATGGAATGCTCGTAGTGGCCTCCATAGGGTGATGCATGACATCTTTCTATGATCTTTATGCCTTCCATCGTTGGGACACATCTTCTTAGTAGCCCATCGGCCTGGACTCGGTAGAGTGCGGGTCATCCCACAAGTGGCAAGCGACTTTGGTGCTTGAGCCACCTCTGTCCTCCCACGGTGGAACATATCACTGCAACTATATAGTTGACAATATTTGCATAAAATGGATCTGATGCATTCAAGGCGAGAAGGGTGTAGTCCCTAAGATAATCGTTAATGGGTAACTCATGTGCATCCTATGATGAAGCCTAGACAAGTGGTGGACTCTGGAGTTTTCTACTCCTTTCTTATCTCTTATTTCTAAATCAAACTCTTGGGTAGAAGAATCCATCGGATTAGCCGGGGTTTAGCATCTTTCTTAGTGAGGGGAGGTATTTGAGTGCAGCATGGTCGTATAAACAATTACCTTCGCTCCTACCAAATAAGATCTAAACTTGTCTATTGCAAAGACCCACGACCAACAACTCCTTCTCGGTTGTGGCATAATTCAAGCTGTGCTTGAGACAAAGTTTTGCTAGCGTAGGATATTGCATAATGCTTTCTATCTTTTTTTTTTGGCCTAAAAACGGCACCAACGACAAAAGTCGCTAGCATCACACATGATTTCAAAGGGGCAACTTCAATCCGGTGGTTGGATGATTGGGGCTGAAATGAGTGCATTTTCAAGATTTGGAAGGCTTCATGGCACTCATTGTTAAAAATGAAAAAGAGGCATCTTTAGCCAAAGGTTAGTCGAGGGGGTCTAGCAATTTGAAAAAAATCTTTGATGAATCGTCTATAGAACCCGCATGGCCTAAAAGCTACTGAATGCCTTTCACATTTGTGGGAGGTGGAAGTTGTTCAATGACATCTATTTTTGCTTTGTCCACTTCTATCCCGCGGCTTGACACCTTGTGTCCGGCACTATCCCTTCTGAACCATAAAATGGCATTTTTCGTTCGGGACTAAGCCCTTTTCTTCGCATCGTTGTAAGACTTTTCTAAATTCTCTAGACAATCGGTGAAGGTTTTTCCATAGGCAATTGAAATGCGTCCATGAACACCTCCATGATTTTCTCGATCATGTCGAGAGAAGATAGACATCATGCACCATTGGAAAGCAAATTTGGAGCATTGCATAAACCCGAGCGACATACGCCGGTATGCGTAAGTTCCATAGGGGCATGTGAAGGTAGTCTTACTTTGGTCATCCGGGGTGGATCGGGGTTGGTGATATCGGAATACCCGTCAAGGAAGCAAAAGAAGGAGTGGTTAGCAAGGCGTTCTAACATTTTTCGTCAATGAGCGGTGGTGGGAAATGGTCCTTCTTAGTGGCCTTGTTAAGTTTAGGTAATCTATGCATCCGCCACCCCGTGATAGTTCGTTGAGGATAAGTTCATTCTTTTCATTCTCAAGGTATTGTCATACCTCCTTTCTTGACACGACACGGGCCGGGGCTAACCCACTCGCTATGTACGGGATAGATAATCCGCGTGCAAGAGTCACGAGGACCTCTTTCTTAACAACCTCACGCATAGCATTGTTAAGCCTCGTTGGGGCTCCTAGATGGTGAAGATTGAGGATCGATTGGGAATTCTATGAGTGCAAAGCATGGGGCTTATCCCTTTTAGGTCCTCGGCGAATAGCCTATGACCGATTTATGTCTTTCTAGGGCAGCGATAAGTTTTTAGAGTTTCTTCTTGAAAAGCTTGTCGTGATAACGAGGAGTTTAGGGGTTATTATCTAGAAAGACATATCTTAGGCCGGGAGGAAGGTCTTTAAGCTCAATTGCGGGTTTTTGATGGCACTTGATTCATCTAGTTCGATAGGTTACGCTAGCTCTTCTTCTTCTTGAATAAAGTTTTCAACATCTAGAGCTGGTTCGGTCAAGTCTTCTAGGTAGGCCATCATAACATCCTCCATAGGGTCTCGTTTGGGTTTGGGTTCTACTATCGCATTTTGTGGCGTGATAGGCGGGCGTCGATAGAAGAGTTTCCAAGTTTTAAATTTAAGAGATCTGTTTTGGTCTTTCCTTAAGCAGTGTCCTAAGTGGTAAACCAACTAGGAGGGACATGTGCGAGGTCGTAGATATGAAAATCTAGCTTATAAAATCCCAGAGCCATTTACGCGCAAAGGGATAGACCTTAGGATCCCATAACTTTCAAAGAGTGAGTCGAAGGAGTTCTCAAAAAGCTTACGGGATGGGCTCACTGGTCGTTGGGGCAAAGTTTTTTACCAAAGTTTTGAAATGATGTTTATCCCAAGCTGTAGGACTATAGTGAGCCTCTATGGTGGTTTCCATGAATTTACATGAAAAGGCATCTGAAATGGCAATGACTCGGTCTACCTCGGTGGATAGCTCGATTCACGCCAACCATTCATTACTCATGATGGTGAGAGTCCTTTAATGTGTTCTATTTGGAAGGACTCATCATGCGGAATTAGTGCGGTTGCACTAGAGGTCTCACTTGAACAGGGAAAGTTTGAGGCATTTCAAAATCTTCAAAAAAGATCTTCCTCAATTCAAAGGGAAATGAAGAGGGATGTGGTTAATCATCCTCAACATTATGGTGTGTTCCCTTAGTGGGAAGTTCTCGACAACAGAGATCGTGGGGAAAAGGGTTGAAGGGGTTTGGTCGGTTGCTGCGCCTCCTCTTTTTCAGTGCGGACCTAACTCTATTATTTCTTGAGGAGATTCATCATTTATATTGGTGTAAGGGGTGTTTTCAAAAATTCTTTCAGAATGACTTTCCCTTCACTAATGGTCGTCATGTCTGATAAATGAACCTCGGAAGATGAATCAAGGTGGAGAAGCGGTTTCTTTGTTTAAGACCAATGTGGAAATGATTGAGGAAAAGAACATGGTCGGGCAAAAGAAAGGTTTGGGCCGATGTTTATGAGGTTTGTGAGGCTAGCCCGGGCTGCTCCTAAAGTCTCCCTCTCTTTTTGTTGAAAGTAAGAATTTCTACTCGAAGGGGCGACAACTTCGGGGTTGGAAAAGCGAGACAAAATTTTGTCTCGAAGTTCATCCCAATTTCCATTTACTCCTCTGCTTGGTATGAGCATACCATTGTTTCGCTCTTCCCAAAAGGAGAATGGAAACAATTTCCATTTAGAGGGTCTCATGCGCCATGCCATCAATATGAAGCAAGAACACAAATGCTCAAACTCTGAAGGGTGAGTGTAAGGATTTTTCATCTTCGTGCCTAGAGAAGGGTTGGTCCTTAACCATGGCTATAAAGCACAGGGCCGAATTCATAGCCCGGCCGGCCAGTGATTGGTCTTGGCAGCCCCATGGTGGCTCTGAACTCGCCCTTTGGTCGCGGGAAAACTTATGGATAGAGTGGAATCCATTTGGTGGTGGTGGTTGATGGTAGGGGTGAAGGGTGAATGTGGTGATGGTAAAAAAAATAAATAAAAAAGGATACGACGGGGCGACTTGGTTCGATCCTAGAACAGCTACGTTCCCGACAGCGGCCTTGAAAGCTTGTTGGTATTTTTTTAGCACCTGGATAAATCCGCCAAGCCCGCGGAAAGTACCGTTGTAGCTTTCACCTGGAGTATTCAGGGTGTCGATTTCCGAGGGGAGCGAAGTGAACTAGGAAGAATTAAGTTCGTCCAAGGCGAGGGGTAGGGAAAAATATTTTTTGGTAGGAAGAAGGGGTTCTCTAGGGTTTCCCAAAATTGCTAAATTACTAATGTTCGGGCTTACTAAATTCCACTTTTGCCGGAGGGTGACCTTTCCGATTCTCGAAAAAGGCGGGAAAGCGTGTCGGGGAAGGCCACCAAAAGCTCTGAAACACCAACACGTGGTGGTGGACTACAAAGGCACGGTCGGACTGCTGTCACCCCAGGGCTACCACAACTATTCCGTAGTGTTGGGGGCAATCTCAAGGTAAACTCTAGCCTAGACACCACGCCTACGCTAGCGGATCTGAAACTAGTCTCGGCGCTAAGACTAGAACCTTCGATTGAGGAGGATCCGGCAAGTAAAATAAAATAAATACTAAATTTAGTAAAATAATAATATTAAATTGCCAAAGATAACACGGGCGTTACTCGAATCAGTCGGCTCAAAGTAGAGGTACAAAAGTTGAGAAGCCCGAGAACCGACAAACCCGGCTCTTCCTCTTCTCTTCTCCTCTCTCTCTTCCTCTTTTTCTAAATTGTACAACTAGGTGGAGAACACCTAGAGGACACTACTACAAAAATATATGTGGGGAAGATGAAGCTCAAGTGTAGAATGTGTGTGTGTACAAGGGGAGGAGTGCCCCTCTTTATATAGTGGAGAGGAGGAGGGAATGGAGGTGCTCCCTTGCTTTGAGGGCAATTGGCGGGAGCAGTTTGCACCGCATGCAACCGCCACGTGAAGATGTCCAAACCGCCCAAGGGGGAGGCGGGAGGGGGCGAAATTTGCGCCCGGCCGCCGCATGATCTTCCGGCCGCCCCTGGGCTGGGCCTCACGGCCCCGGCCTTCTCTGTTCTTGGCGTTGGGCCCTCATATGTTGGGCCTATCTTTGGTTCACATGGGCTGAATTCCGTCTGAGTTTGGTCCTCTTGTTTGATCCTTTCCTTGGCGTCTTTTATTCAATCGCTTCTGAACTTATTTGGCGACTTTGTACTGTTTCCACTTTTTATACACCAAAACATACTTTCTACGAATACAAGTGGAACTAGGTTAGAAAATCTGGTATATGTAACATAAGTTTGCCCTTTTCTCATGAATTGGATAAAGGTTGGCGGTATAATATACTCGATAATG